>JAWWEV010000022.1:13761295-13798262 GCA_035583235.1 Hafferia zeledoni | reverse complement strand
TGATGATGATGATGATGATGATGATGATGGGGAGGCCTGGTGAGGCCGGGCGTCAAGAGGGACCCTCTCGCCTCTCGTAGGTGTCTCGGAGCTGGAGCCGGCGGCGGGTCGAGACGCCAGCGGGCTCCGAGCTCACCGGGCGCCGCCGTCACTCAGCCCCGCCGCGCCGCCGGCACGCCCTGCCTCCACAAAGGATGCTGAGCCTGCGAGCGGCTCGCTCCCCGCCACGCAGCCTGCCACCACCACCGGATTCCTTATGGACCTGCCGACCGCCGGCGAGAAGCTGGAGCATTGCACCAAAGCCAGGCCCCGGCCCAACCGCCGGCACAAGCAGCCGCCCAGCAAGCCCACTGTAAGCGGGGAGCACGGCTGGCAAGGGAGGGGGGTGTGTTTGGTGTGGTTTTCGTATTTTTTTTCTGCTTGGGTGAATTATTGCGGTCAGTATTTGTTGCAAGGCAGAGAAATGAGATGCGCGAAGACGCGGTGGGTTTATTATCCTGCATTTCAGATGCTGCCGGAGCCTCCTCCTCGGAGGGGGGCAGCCCCAAAGGATGGGCAAGGGGGCTTGGGGGGGCGGCGAGGGGAGTAATCCATTCTCTTTTCTGCTGCTCACTGGGAGATGCTGAGCGGTGGAAGCCGGCAAGGAGGCAGTGAGGAATGAAAAAACCCGCAGAGTTTGGGCGCAGAGGGCCGGCGATGCGTTCGGCAATGGCTCCGGCAGCCTCCCTCCTCCTGCGCTCAATTTGCTGCCGCTCATCCAAAACCCATCGTCTGTGAGGCACCGGTGGCCGCCACGGCTCCCAGGGATGCTGGTGGGGTTCTGCCAGCTGTGGCAGAGTGGTTTTGCTTCCCCACCACATCCAACAGGCGTGTGGATGGGGATCCTGCCTTTGCACCCCGCTTCCCAAAGGAAAAGTAACTTTTGGGTGCAGTCGGTGTCGAGTCCAGCTCTGTCACTGTCCCTGGAGCTGGATCCTGCTGGCATCACCTTCTCTCCATGCCACTGTGATGCAGCTGGATCCTTTTATCTGCTGGAAAGCCCCAGCTTGCATGGCCACAGTGGTGCTTGCCCTTGGATGATGGTGGGATCAGCCCTGGCGTGGGGCTGAAGGAGAGGCAGGAGCTGTGTCCCACAGGCAGGGCGGGTGTTGGAGGCTGGCAGGGCAGGCAGGACTGGGGCACCATCACCCTGCAGTGGGATGGGCATGCCTGGCATCCAGGGTGGGCCAAGGCTTGAGCAGGGATGGGCTTTGATGGATGTGATGTGACAGGGAGAGCAGATCTCAGATGGCTGGAACGGCTCCTGAACGGCATCAATCCAGCCGTAATGAAAAGTCATTATGGATTGAAATGTCACCGATGGGGAAGTGCCTCCCTCTCATCAATAGGAGGCCACTGATGTGGTGCCACATGCCAGGGAGAGGAAGGTGCCATGGAGGAAGGCTTGGCCATGGTGTGGACCACTTTGCAATGGGGATGGAGTGGGTGGTCTTCATGCAAGGCTATGGTGGCACTCCAAGGCTGGACTTGCTGCATCTGCAGGATGCAGATGTAGGTCTCCACAGGTCACCTGCTCCTACACCCACCAGCAGCATGAGGTCCCCTCTTTGGAGCTCCAAGCATCTCCAGAGGAATCATCTTTGCCAAAGGTTTCTCCCACAGGACCAGCAGGGTCAGAAGCCTGTCCCAGCTCTAAGAGGGCTTTGGCAGGATTTGACATTGTGTTTCACCCAGGAGGGTCAGAACCACCTCATCCTTGTGTAGCACACAGGTGCCTGAGCGAGTATGGGTGCCATACCCAGCCACTGTCCTGGAGAGCCCCACATGTGGTACCCAGAGGGACTGGCAGGAGCCCAGGATTGGCTGGAGCTTCCAATGCTCAAGGGATGGAGCAGGATTAGAGCTGGGATGCAGCTGATAACACTGTGGTCTGGCTTTCATGCTGGGTACAAGATGCAGGGTGGCAGCACCCATCCTGCACAGGCATGGGTGACACATCTTTGTGCCTGATGGTACCTTTGCCCCACCCTGGCCTCACAGCTATGGTTGCTTGCAGGTGCAGCCTGTGGCCTGCGAGAACAGTGAGGACAGGAGCATCACCCGTGTGGACGAGGGGCTGGAGGACTTCTTTGCCAAGAGGCTCATCACAGAAGCACTGTCGTAAGCCTGGGGGGATCCCAGGGCCACTCAGCTGCCCAGCACCCTGGCACACACCCATCCCCAGGATTCCAGCAGCCTCCCTGCAAATGCTACTGGTCCCAGTGCCAAGGGGATGCTGGGGAAAGCAGCACACTCAGAGGCATGGCCAAGGACAAGGCTGGGGGGAGACAACTGGGGTAGCAGCCAGGGGGTGCAGGATGTGGCCATGGGGTCTGTCCTGCAGTGGGGAGGCAATGAGGCACACCTATAGGAGCCCACATTGGGAATGGGTGCCCTTGCCAGAACACTGTCATCTCAGCTGGGGTCGCTGGATCCATCCCTTTGGGGTGGGTGGAGGGAAGAAACTGATACCTTGCCCCTCACCTTTCCCAATGATTCATCTCTCCCCAGCCCTGCGGCTCCAGAGACCTGCCCGGGATCAGCCCCTCTGGCTCCCTCTGGCTCCCGCACCCTCAAGAAGAAAATTGGGAATTTTTTTGCCTTCAAGAAACCGAAGTCCAACCGGGGCTCAAGGTGTGACAAGGAGCCTGAGGGCGGTCCCACTGCCCCCAGGAGCAGGCGCTTAATGCTCAGTGACATTTTACGAGCCCCCAGCAAGGCAGGCGAATCGGGGAAGCCACTGAGTAAATCAGAGGAGGGGGGACTTGCTGCCGAGCCCCAGGGAGAGCCTGAGCACTGCCAGACCCCCGACTCTGCCCGAAGGATCCGGCCCAAGTACTCTCGGGAGGGCAAATCCCAATCACTCATCTTGCTATCTGGGGAGGACGAGGATGCACTGAGGGTCAGGCATGACAAGGTAAGCACTGTCATGGTCCCTGAGCCATCACCACTGTTTGGCTCACCCAATGCATACTGCTCCCACCCATGGATGCTGGTGGTGGGGTCACCAGGGAATGCAGGGACACCGTAGCATGGCTGGGGATATCCCCACTGGGTCATGTCCAGTGACCATCTGGACATGTCCATGTCACCATCTCCCAGTGGCATGCTTGGGGTTGGGGACCTGGGTGCTCCCCAGGCAGGCAGGGGCGTGCCATGGGTACTGTAGTGGGTCCGTGTCCCTGGCAGAGCTGTGTCTCTCCTGCAGAAGAGGCACCTGGAGAAGAGCGAGGGGGAGCTGTCCAGCTCCTTTGAGCAGCGCATGCAGGTCATGCTCCACCGCATTGGCGTCACCAAGGGCCCGGCTGCTGAGAGCAAGAAGCAGCAGGTGGGGCTGGCTCCATTTTCAGGATGAATCCTGCACCCCTGGCGTGGGTGCAGATGGTGGTCCATGGGGTGAGGGGAGAGTCTCCCTGCTGGGACAGGCAGCACCCAGCTCTGTGCTGCCACTGCCTATGGTCTCTGCCCATGGCCTCTGCCCTGTCACCTAACCCTGTGAAAGGGGACTGATACGTGGGTTCCTAGGTGCTGCGTGGTGTCTATCTGTCTGTCCCTCCTTCCCTGGCATGCACCCACCCCTTGCAGTCACCCCAGAGCCTGGCAGCACCCTGCCCTCTGCTACCCATCATCCCTGTGGGTGCTGCCACACTGGTTTCTTTCTCCTTGCAGAGCAAAGACAGTGAGATCAAGAAAGCTGGCTCAGACGGTGAGGGACTGCACCCTCCCCACCCTGACCTACACCCAGCTGGGACCCATGTGTGGGCATGGGCAGACGCCCTTGGCCTCCCAGCTGTGGGTCCCACCACATCTTGCCCTTGCTGGGTGCTGGTGGCACTGTGCAGACCCCAGCTCACTGATGTTGGCCGGTGTCTTGTGCTTACAGGGGACATCGTGGACAGCTCTGCGGACTCCCCTCCCTCCCTGAAGGCCCGCACGCACTCTGTGTCCACAGGTGGGTCACTGGTGGGTGTAGAGCGGGGTCACACCAGCCCACAGGCCAGAGGCTCTGTCCTGTGTCCAGTGTGGGGGCCAGGGGGCACAGGTTGCCTCACATCCCTGGGTGCCCATCCCTGGTGATGGCAGATGGACACATTGCCCAGTCCCTGGGCTGGCTGCAGGCTGGTTCCCAGCACCAAGAACCATCCCTGGGGCTTCCATTTCTGGACACTCACACTGGACACTCACAGCTCCCTCCTGCCTGCCCCACAGACGCACCCTTCCGCAGCCCAGCCACCACCATGGAACCCAGCGCTGAGCCCCGACCATCCTGGAAAGCCCTGGGAAGGCAGCTGCCTGCTGAGCCACTGGGCACCGACCAGCCCCGGCACTCCTTCATCCTGTCCGAGCCCAGCGGGCTGCTAGAGCCCGGGAGCCGGGAGGGCTGGAGCAGCAGCCTGCCACGTCTGGGCAGGAACATGCCGGCGGCGCTGCCACGGAGGGTCAGCCATGGTGGGGAGGTGGGTGCTGGCAGCCCCCTGCCCACACCGCCCGACGCTGAAGGTAGGAGTGCATGAGCTGCTCATGGGTCTACCATCCCACTGCTGGCCTGTTCTTGGAGCCCTTGGGAATGGAGGGCAGCCGTGAGCCAAGCACTCGGCACTGGGTGCTGGTGGGGGCTGCAAGGAGGCCGGGGTGCTGCAGGCTCCCCCACAACAGCACCTCCCCGCTCTTCCAGACAACCGGCTGATGGCACGGCTGGCAGCGCCACGGGGGACCGGCCGCCGAGCTGTGTCTGTCCATGAGGAGCAGCTCAGGGAACCCGAGTGCCCAGCAGAGCTGGGAAGTAAGTTGGGGCTGGAGTGGGAACCCCCCTTGCATCCAACACCAGCAGAAGCAGGTGGTGGCATTCTATGTGGGTGGTGGTGCTGCTTGTCCCAGCTGGTAGGTGCCTGCCCATGGTGCTGGAGTGACAGACAATGGCACAGCCGTGCTGGGAAGTTCCCAAGGGAAACTTGGTATTAAGACTGGGACAGGAGCCAGGCTGCTGTACCCCATCATAACGTGGATTGTGTTTCCACCAGTGGGCACCGTTCCCCTGCGCCTGCGGCGGTCACCTGTGCTCAGGCACAGGACCAAGCACGAGTCCCTCTCAGAGATGGAGGGTGAGCCCGGCCCGTCCTCAGATGCTGAAGGTGAGACACCACGCTCCCCTCCCTGGCAACCCTGCTAAAGCAGGTGTTGGGGTACGAAGGGTCCCACCATGCCCACAGCAGCACCTGTGATCTCTCCAGGTGCCACGCTGCAGGACTGGCTCCGTGCCGGGCTAGAGGAGCTGCAGGCTGGCACGGGCACTGACAGCGAGCGACCGCAAGCCCTGGCACAAACTGTTGGGAATGCACAAGACTCAGCTGCCGTAGACCAAAGATGCCCGGTGCCGGGCCAGGAGGAACCGGCCCTGGGACAGTGAAGCCCCTGCATGTCACCACGCTGTTCCCAATAAAACCCTGCAAGCGAGTGCACGGTGCCGGGGTGCTTGGCAGCTGGGGTGCAGAGAGATGGGGCACCAGGCTGGCATGGATGTGCCAACAATGGCATCGCCCAACTTGTGCCATGGGGGCAAGCCAGGGCACCAGCATTGCCCAGGGACCATGCCAGAGCCTGCAGGATGCATCCAGCGGTGTTGCGGTGCCCACTGCCTTCTGCTGCTGTGGGCTGCAGGGCGGGGAGCCGGTGATTTTCAGCAGCCAGCTATTTTTAGGAAGTGTTCCCAAGGCACTTTCACCACTCCAGCTCCTCACCCCATGGGGTACTGCTCTCTTCAGCCCCCGCAAGACGCAGGCTTCCATCAGCGGGACCACGACCCACAGCATTTCAGCACGCCGCTCCATCCCCGCAGCTCCCCATCGGCACCAGCGTCATCCCGACACCCCAGCGGCTTTCTCCTGTGTTGCCCTTCGCTCCGGACCAAACGCATTCCTTACACAGATGTTTACGACAAAGCAAGATGCTTGTTTTGATTTCTTTTTTTTCCTTTTTTTTTTTTTTTTAATACAAGAGCTGTGTATTTAAAAAATATACAATTTTTATTTTTAATTTCTACAGCATAACCCTGCGGGATATTTTTTGTAACAAACAGTGCAGGACCCTACCTAAACTTATCAATAAAACATCCAAACTCCTGGGGTACCTTTGGAGTGGGTTGTTGGGCCTCTGTCATCGCTGCTACACTGGCACTGGGTCACCTCTTGTTCCCACTCATTGAGCCAAGGCATTTGGAAATGATGGCAAGGTGGGAGAGGGATGCCAGTTCACATGCAGGCATTCCTGAATGGATGCTTTTTTCCCCTCTTGGTGCCACGGGTGCTGGCTTTCAACAGATCATGTCCCAGAATTCCTGGAGCCAGGGTCTTTGCAGCCAGACCAGGCCATTCAGCAATCCTCTTGAGCACAGGGGTCCTGGTGTCCCCACATTACTCCCCCACCTGCTGATCCCAGTGTTTTGGCAGACACGGTGAAAGACCAAAGGAATGAAGAACAGGCTGGGCTCAGGAATCCTCCTCCTCCTCCTCCTCTTCTGTCAGTATCCAGCATGCCCACTTCAGCATCATCTCCGAAATCCTGCGAAACCAGACAGGAGGAGCTGGGGTGAGAAGGGACCCAGCTGTGGACACAGCACAGGGGCAGCTGAAGATGAGGAGCAAGGCAGAGGTTGGGAACTTGCTGTAGGGATGCAAGCAGTGATGCCCACATGCCACAGCAAGGACAAAGGACAGCCACGTGAGTCCATGGCTGCACTGACCTGACAGATTGTATCTGCTTGCAGAGCTTGGGGCTTGATGCCTTGTATTTGTATCGGGCTGGTTTCCTCACATACTGCCAAAGAAAAGGGGAGGGTGAGATGGGTCTGCTCCAGAACCACAGCCCTAAGAGCCCAGGACCTCTAGGAAAACTCTGGAGTCACTCCCTCAATTGTTTCCTGCTTTTCTGATCTTCTTTTACTGAGATAGGTTGGAAGATACTCCAGCAATTGATGGTTCCCACCCAGCTCAGGCTCAACCACACCTCCACCATCCCTGGAGGGATTTAAAGGAATGTGGATGTGGCACCTGGGGACACGGTTCAGTGGCAGACTTGGCAGTGCTGGGGAAATGGCTGGACTTGATCTCACAAGGTCTTATCCAGCCTAAATGATTACAATTTCCCAAGCATTCTCACATTCCCCACCATCTACTTTGACATCTACCTGATGAACACCGGGGCTGCAGGCACACAGAGAACGCCCCCAGTGACCCCCCAGGCCCCAGGGAACCCCACCAGCTGCTTCATATCTACCGGCTGCAGAGCTCTGTGCTGCTGTGGCCTGGAGCTGGGGCTGCTGATAGAGGATGATGCTGGCTCTTCTTCCTGCTCCTCCTCGAGCTCCTTTCCACGCCGCAGCCCCGACTCCTTTCTACTCTTCTTTGCACCCTGTGGGCTCATGAGCTCTGATCTCCTGCCCATGCCTGTCCTCCTGCCCTTTGGAGTGCTTTGGAGATGCTGCTGCCCACCAGGGGCCACAAAGATCTTCCTCTTGGCACCCACAGCATCTTGTCCCTGTGTCCTGGCATGAGCTGGACCAGGCTTCAATGCATCTGGAGAAAAAGCTGTGCCACTGGAGCACACCTGCTCCCTGTGAGGCATCTTGTCAGGCATGGCTTGCAAGCTGCTGCTGGGCAAGACAGGAAAAACTGGAGAAAGAGTCAGGGTGGCCTGAGAGCTACTTGGTCCCTGCAGGCCTTGAGTAGTGCAGGGGGCATCACAGGCTGCCCCTAAAGGTGATGCTGCCTGGCTGGTGCCAATCTTCACTGGAGTGGAATTCCTGTAGGAGCAGAGCAGGGAGGGAGAGGTGGTCTGTACTGGCTCTCCCTGTGGCAAGCCCTCTGGAGAGTCCGGGCTACACAGTTCCAGTAGGTCAGGGGTCTGGCTGTCAGCGGCCACACCCTTCTCCATCTTCAGAGAAGTGTCAGGTTGAAGGGTCTTCTCTGGTAAGAGGAAACACATTGTCAGTTTGGGCAGGGGGCTGGTCGTGGGACCTGCCCCAGCACATCAGGGTGGGCCAGAGCGTGTCAGAGCTGGAATGATGCAGGCACAGGGCAATGGAAATAAAGCCAGGTTAGGGCTGGGGCACACACAGCTCTTCGCAGATCAAGCACTACTTTTTAGCCAAGGGAAATCGAGCCAGCATCCAGAATGAGCTACACCCAATGAGCAGAGAGGAATTGTCTCCTGCCAGCAAGGCAGGCTGGATGCCCTGGGGCACAAGGACTCACCATCTGAAGAGCTTGGGGTCAAAGACAATGGGGGCATTCTGTTCCAGGGATTGTCTAGGGATCCCTCCAAGCTATCCGACAAGGCTAGTGACTCAGCATCTGCAAGGAAGAAGCTGGAAGGTTGATTTTGGCAAAGAAGGCAGCTGCCCACTTCCAGCCCTGTGCACAAGGTCTCAGAGAGCTCACAAGAGATGCTCCAAAGCCACATGGGGAACACACCAAAATGGCAGTAGGCAGTGGAGAGGCAGACACTTCCCAGAGAGCAGGCAGTGGGAGCAAGACCTTCTCCTACAGCCTGCACTATCCAGGACAGCATCTCCCTTCACCTCCTCCTCTACATGCAGCTTCCACAGATGCTTCTGCAGCAAAGTTTTGTGACACCAAGGCTGGTGAGGTGACAAACCCATCCTGACGCTGAAGCAGAGCCCGTAAGGAGCCCACACTTGGGCAGGAGACTCGGGCTCTGACAGCATCAAAGGGACAAAATGACTTGTGCTTCCAGCACAATGAACCCAAGCTGCTCAGCTTCAGAAGGCTGCAGGAATGAAACCATTCCCTGCCTGCTCAAGGTCTTGCTAAGGTCTGGCCATGCTCGTACCTCCTCTGCTCAATCCAAGGAAATGGGCTGAGCCAACTGTAAGAGGAAACTAGGAAGAGGCTGCATGGGATCTGGAGCAAATCCAGAGGAGGCCACAAGCATGATCCAGGGGCTGGAGCAGCTCTGCTATGGAGACAGGCTACGAGAGTTGGAGTTATTCAGCCTAGACAATAGAAAGCTACAGGGAGACCTTAGAGCACCTTCCAGTACCTAAAGGGGCTCCAAGAGAGACTTTTGACAAGGGCATGGAGTCATAGGAAAAGGGGGAATGCCTTCAAACTGACAGTGGGCAGGGTTAGATTACATATTAGGAAGAAATTCTTCTCTGTGAGGGTGGTGAGGCACTGGCACAGGTTGCCCAGAGAAGCTGTGGATGCCCCATCCCTGTAAGTGTTCAAGGCCAGGTTGGATGGGGCTTGGAGGAACATGGTCTAGTGGAAAGTGTCCTTGCCCATCCATGGCAGGGGTTTGGAACCAGATGAACTTTAAGGTCCCTTCCAACACAAACCATTCTAGGATCTGGAGGACCCACTACTCACGGCTGGCTTGGGATATGACACTTGGCTCCCCTGGCACTGTCCTGTCACTGCTACTCTTCCCAGGAGTAGTTTTATTTGTATCTGCAATGAAAGGGGCACTGCTGGGTCTCATCCCAGCACCTGGCACAGCTGGACCCAAGCAATTGTTCTCCCCATCCCAGGGAGCCCCTTGTTCTGCACACTTGGGTGCTGCACTGCCCACCTGGGCACCCTGAAGATGCAGCCACTGCACTGACCTGCCTTGGAAGAATCACAAGTAACTTCCTCCTCTTCAGGAGGGATCACCAGGGTGTTGACTGGGACCATGAAAACATCTTCACCTTGCTGAAATGAGACACATTATGTGGGTTTTGCTGGGCAGTCCCTCTCCAGATGGAGGAGCCCACCTGTACCTGCCAGCTCTAATGCCATCTCCCTCCCCAGCAGGCCTCCAGATCTGCCCCACCATCCTTCCCCTTCCTTCTCCCACCCCAGCAGAGTACCACAAGCTCTCACAGCCCCATCTCAGCTAGTCACAGCAGCCAGACTGACCTCTTTCTTGCGCTCTGCCTCCCACTTGGTGACAGGAACCTCATCCGTCACCATCACTGGCTTGTCCTTGGGCATCTCTAAATCCAAGCATTCCTCAGCATTTTCCTTCAAAATCTCCAGCTGGTTCTGACCTATGGCATCAATCAGCTGAGTGATGGAGGGCTCTGGAGCAAGAACACACAGACATCAGTGGAGAAGACAGCTGAACTCTGGCAAGCCTCACTTGCAAATGTTTTTACTCTGCTGCATGACTGTTGTGTGCACTGAAATCTGTGGAAACATCCAAAATTCTGCATTTCCTTTGCTTCTAGAAACTGTATTTCCTTTCTCCACAAATCCTAGACCAGCAGCATGAGCACAGGCATGCAATGTCTGACACTGTTTTAGCTATCAGCACCATCTCATCCTGCCTTGGGCTAAGCAACATACCTTTGTGAGATCTGGCCAGGTTTGTCCTACCTCTGCCTAACACAAACCAAGCTGAGGAGACCCAGGGGCCTCACCAGGTAGCCAGAACATCATGTACCCCCCCAAACCCTTTACCTGAGTTGGGAGCACTCCTCAGAGCAAGATTCTTCCTGTAATGACCAAGAAGACAAAGCCAGGTTAAGGCTGGAGCACGTGGCAGACCAAGCACCTGAGCCTGGGAGAAACAGCTTGTGCAAGTTGTGGATCCTCCAGCGGGTGCTGGATCTGTCCACTGGCTTCTGTTCAGTATCCCAGGAATAGCCATCAGAGAGCCTCACTCCTGAAAACAGACTGATGGAGGGCCCTGAGGATCTCCAGAGTTGAGTCTCCAAGGGTGGAGGAAGGAATGAGCTGTGCAGGGCTCACCCACCTGGCCGAGCTGCCCACCACTAGCGGGAACAAGCTCCCCACAGCTGTTTCCTCCCAGCTCAGAGGAAGAGGCTGGGGATGAAGAGACCTCTGTGTCACAAGGACCTCATTTTTTATGGTCTACTCATCTCTGTCACATTCTGGGGCAGGGAGTGACAAGTGAATCAGGAGCTGCCATAACCTGAGCCCATGCCAGCCTGCCCTTCCAGCCCAAGCCTGCACACTCTCATCAGGGTGTCTGGATACATCCCATACTTACAGCCAGAGCTCCTTTATCTTCTTCACCACAGAGGGCTCCTGGTTCCTGCAGTAAGAGAGAAGCTGGTTATTGATTTTCTCCAAATCCCCATCTTCCTTCTCCCTGGCCAAGACAATCCTTTTTTCACCACTATCAGGTCACACCAGGACTCCTGGGGTCAGTATTGCTCTGGGAAGATGAGGCAGATCGCAGAGCAGAGCTCCCCACCCACCCACAGGCCTTACCCATCAGACGATTCCATCCTCTGCCTCTGCATGGGCAGCACAATGAACCTCTGGGCCGTGAGGTAGAACTCGCAGTCCTCCTGCAGGGACAACAGAGCCTGTAAGGCACCTCTGCAGTCCCACCTCTGCCCCCACCTCCCCTGGGGCCACCCAGCACCCATGCACCCACCCCAATTCTGCCACCAATCCCCCAGCCTAAGTGTGGGTCCCCTCACAAAGGACAACCTCCCTTAAGCATGGGGTTTGTACCCTCCCGTGTCAGCTGATGGCTCCTCAAGAGCCACACACCAGGATGGGCCAGCCCAGAGGAGGCTTTGGGGACACCTCTGAGCCCCTGAGGCAACAGCAGGCAGCTCTGCCACCAGCCCATGCAGGTCTTCTGCAGCTGCCCAACAGCCAGAGGTGACAGCCAGGTGGCCCTGAGGGAGATGCAGCCCATCCCCAGGGAGGGCTCATCCCTGCCCCAGCACTGCGCAACAGGCCTCCCAGGAGCTGCAGGTGAAGATGACAAGCTACCCATCATCTGCTCATCATCTTCACCCATCATCTGCCTTCAGCTCCTGGGAGCAGCTGGAAGCAGGCAAGCACGCAGGAAACACAGCAAGGTACAGGAACAGGCTGCTTTCACCCCCCACAGCACTTACCAGTCTGTCCTCCTCCTGAAAACATACTGTGTACTTCTGCAGGACGATAATTCTGCAAGTAAGGCTGGAAAGCTTGAGCTGCATGTGGGCGCTGGAAAAGGAGCAGAACAGGAACACATTGGAGAGAAGAAGAATGGAGCTGGACCGCCCCCAGGCACACAGTGGGGTTCCCCCAGCAGTCTGGCAACCTCATTGGGGCATGCTGGAACATGTCTCAGCATAAGCAGCAGGGACCAAGGGTTTCTTATTCCTTAGTAATTCCTGCCTAAAAGCAGCTTCTTCCTGTTGCTTATCCTTAGCTCTACAACCAGCACCCCACCAAGCCCAAATGGGGAAACCAAGGAAAGTATTGAAGGAGCAGACTAGGCTACCACGGTTAACACTCTGGCTCCTTTCACAAAACCCACAGGCTTTTCAGTCCTTTGTAAAGGCATCACAGCTTCTGCCAGGGACCCCTGCCCATCCCAGACAGCTGACACTGGAGCATGGCATTCCGACTTTTTTCTCTTAGTACCTCTTTCTTTCCAACTTCCCACCCTGACATTGCTTTAGCTTAACACAACCTGAAACAAGACCAGGCAGGAGCCCCACTAGCAGCTGTGGAGAACCGCTGTCCCAGCCACAGTTGAGTCATGGTGGAACCCACTTTTCCTCTGCCTGCAGAGCTTCAGGTGTGATGACCACACGGATGTAGTAGGATCCATCAGAGACCTGCAGGGCAGAATCTTGGAGGACCCCAGGCTGGTCGGGAGCAGTCGAGTCACTCAAGACCTGTCAAGAGATTGGGGAAGAGATAAAAAAAATCCCATTTATAGACTTGGAAAAGGCTTTCCAGGAAAGCTGTCATAGCACCAAGCTTGCCAGAATTCAGGAAGTGTTTGGACAATGATCTCAGACACATGGTGTGATTCTCATTATGGACAACTCCTGGCTGGCAGCAGAGGTGGAGTGGGCTCAGCCCATGCTGCAGGAGAGCACCAGTACCACAAGTGGGCAGGCCTGCTCACAGGAGCCTGAAGAAGTGGGTAGGTCTGGGAGTTCTAGTTTTGGAAAAGCGAGGGGAAGGCAGAGCTGGAGCACAGCTCTTCTGCTCAGGATACACTCCCAACCGTCATCCATGGTGTGGAGTGGTCACACTGAGGGAACTCTCTCCACTAACTCCTCAGACCCTGAGGGGAGAGGGGATCCCTCCTCTCCCTGGTGGCACTTCATCAGCCCAGGCACAAGAAATCTCCTGCTTGGGAGAAGGGATTTGGTTGTTTTCCTCCTGCTTCCTTCCTCATTCTAATCAAGCCTCAAGCAGCCCAGAGTCCCCTGACTAAAGCTTTCAGGAGCAGGTTTTGTGACTCAGATAACTATGTCCTGAACCACTAAGGAAGAGGCTCGCTCAGAAGAGGAGAACAAGCTCGTGGTCCAACCAAGGGTTACCATAAACAGGACAAGGCTCCAGACACCTCAGCAGGTCCTGCTACTGCCTCATGCTACTGTCAGGACCTTCCATCATCAACTGGCATGTTACACGGAAGAATGGGATGCAAAGAGGACAAGGAGGAAGACAAGGCAGCCTGCAAGTGTAAGCCTGGGAGAGATGACCTCAAAGATTCACAAACATCTTGGACAAGAGCAAGGCACACCTACTGTAAGTGTCAGTCAAAGCTGCCAGAAACGGGCAAAGAAAAGCTCCTAGTAAAAAAAAAAATTAAAAATCGGAGATGTTGAGGAGGAAGGGTTGCACACCCACAACCACCAAACTGGGAACCACTGAGCACTTGCATGAATTTAGATTTCAAGAGCTGTTGGAGCAGTTTGAGACAGTCCCTCCCAGTACTCACCCGCACCACCTGTCCAGCCAGGAAATTCTCATGGTCATCTGGCTGCTCTTCATTCACCAAGAGGTTCACAATCCACGGCTGCAGGACACAAACTTTGTGAGAAGCCATATTCTTGTCTACAAACACAAACCTATGGGAGAAGAGACAGCAAGCCATTAGCAATGCTCCATCATCCCAGGAAGGGCTTTGCAAGCCAAACACAGCCACAAACCCAGGAGATTGCTGAAATCCAGCCCAAATCCACCCAGTTCTCTGCAAGGGCACATTCTAAGGGCATTGTGCTGAGGAAACCAGTGCTGAGAGCATGCATGTCCTGCTGCATCCCACTTGGGCAGTGGAGGGATAACATCTGCAGCTCTGGAGTGTGTCTGGCCTTCTGTCAGTCTCCCACACAGTTCGGGACCTTTATTTCTACCTCTTCCCTTACTGTTTATTATCTTTCAATAATTATCTCCCTTTGCCCGGGTCTTAACCATAACTCTCTGAACTGTAAAAGGGAGGACTGAGGACAGGCAGGGTTGGGACAGGCAGGGCTGGGACAGGCAGGGCTGGGACAGGCAGGGTTGGGACAGGCAGGGTTGGGACAGGCAGGGCTGGGACAGGCAGGGCTGGGACAGGCTGGGTTGGGACAGGGTTGGGGCAGGGCAGGGGACAGGCAGGGCTGGGACAGGCTGGGTTGGGACAGGCAGGGTTGGGACAGGCTGGGTTGGGACAGGCTGGGCTGGGGCAGGGTAGGGGACAGGCAGGGATGGGTACAGGGAGGGCTGGGGACAGGCAGGATTGGGATAGGCAGGACTGCAGGCCGGGCTGGGATAGGCAATGCTGGGGACAGGCAGGGCTGGGGACGGGCAGGGCTGACCCCCCTCCCCGGTTCCCCGGTGTCCCCTCACCTGTCCGCCGCCTCTGGCCCCGGCTGCTCCCGCGGGCCCCGCTCCGTGTCCCCGCCCGCCCCGGGCGGAGCCGCCACGGCCGCGACCCGGAAGGGAATTGCGGCCCGGCGGGGACAGATCCGGGGCGGGGCGGGGCGGCCGGAGCAGCCCGCACCGCCATCGGCATCGGTCCCGGTCACGGCTGCGACCCTTGCTCGTCCCCACCCCAACCCGCAACCTCATCCTCATCCCAGTCCACGTCCCCATCCCCATCCCTGCGCTTTTCCTGGGTGTACATGTGTCCTTCTAGGAGAGAAGGGTCCGGGGAGACCTTCGAGCACCTTCCAGTACGTGAAAGGCCTACAAGGGAGCTGGAGAGGGACTTTGGACAAGGGCATGGAGTAACAGGGCAAGGGGGAATGTCGTCAGACTGGCAGAGGGCAGGATAGATTGGATATTAGGAAGATAGGAATCCCTCTGAGGGTGGTGAGGCACTGGAAGAGGTTGCCCAGAGAAGCTGTGGCTGCCCCATCCCTGGAAGTGTTCAAGGCCAGGTTGGATGGGGCTTCGAGCAACCTGGGATAGTGAAAGGTGCCCCTGCCCATGGCAGGGGAATGGAACAATATGAGCTGTAAGGTCCCTTCCAACCCAAACTATTCCAGGATTACCCATTTTCTTGCCAAATTTCTAGTACCATTACCCCTTCAGTGATTCACATGTGATGCCACACTGTCCCTGGAACCCTACTATGTTTTCACACTGTTTCCTTTAGTTCTGGCTCCAACATCTCCAGGCAGTCACAGGGTCTCTGCAGGTGGTTACCCATGACAAGAAACACCCTTTCGCAGCAGGCTGGTGCATCCTTTCCCTCCTCTTAAGGCATTGAAGCCACTTACCTGATTGAGTCTGTCAAGCAAACCACGAAATGTTCAGGCTGAAAGGGTGGCAAATTCTTCCTCTATCCCTGTTCAGTTGTGGCTCGATGTGGTTGGTGCCTTTTTATCCCCATGCCAGAGGCTGTGGCTGCATCAGTGAGCTGGTGTGAGTGCAGTGAAATGGCACGACAAGACAGGTTAGTGTCTCACTGTATTGGGTTTGAATGGCCAGGTTTGTGAGCAGAGGGGCTACAGGGGTGGCTTCTGTGAGAAGCTGCTGTCCGAGCCAATCAGGAATGATAGTAAGGCCTCTGGGATAACATATTTAAGAAGGAAAAGAAATAGTTATTGCGCAGGTGTAATTTCAGTCAGGGAAGAGCAGAGTGAGAATATGTGAGACAAACAACACTGCAGACACCAAGGTCGTTGGAGAAAGAGGGGGAGGAGGTGCTCCAGGCACCGCAGTGGAGACTCCTCTGCAGCCTGTGGTGAAGACCGTGGTAAGGCAGCTGTGCCTCTGCAGCCCATGGAGGTCAGTGGGGGTGCAGAGAGCCACTGGCAGCCCACGGAGGAGCCCACACTGGAGCAGGTGGATGCCCGAGAGAGGCTTTGAATGTGTGGGGGAACCCATGCTGGAGCAGGCTCCTGGCAGGAACCTGCAGAATCTTGGAGAGAGAAGCCCACACTGGGTCAGGTTTCCTGGACTTGTGACCCAGTGGGAGGACCCACGTTGGAGCAGGCTGTTCTTGAGCGACTGCACTGCATGGAGGAGTGACCCACATTGCAGCACTTCATGGAGAACTTGTTGCCCATGGGATGAACTCACATTAGGGAAGTTTGTGGAGGACTGACTCCCACGGGAGGTACCCCAGGCTGGAGCAGGGGAGGACTCTTCTCCCTGAGCAGCACCAGGTACAATGTATGATGATCAGACCGTAACCCCCATTCCCTGTTTCCCTGCACTGCTGGAGTGGAGGAGGTAGAGCTGGGAAGGAGGGAGGGATGGGGAGAATGTGTTTTTAAGAATTATTTTACTTCTCATTATCCTGCCCTGATTTTGTTAGTAATAAATTCAATTAATATCCTCAATTTGAGTCTATTTTGCCCATCATGGTATTTATTTAGTGATCTCTCACAGACCTTAACTCATGAACCTTTGATGCATTTTCTTCTCTCTGCTATGCAGCTGTGGAGGGGAGTGATAGAACAGTTTTTGTGGATGCCTGGCACAAAAGAGCAGGCAGCAGGCTTTGCTCTTAAAAGCTAATTTATTGGGATGGTTTCATGGGGCAGTACATGGATGGAGCATCAGATCTTCTGTACACGACGGCTGATCATTGTCCAGTTGCAAAAGTTCTTGGAGCAGCACCTTCAGCTGGAGCAGGAGAGATTCCCCAAGCTTAGACCCCCCAGTCCTGCCCACCCACCTCTAGGATCTGTGGTTATTGATAAACTACCTACACAACATCTCCAAACTATCTTAAATATTTATATATTAAATATAAATATTCTGCTGTTGCAAACTGTCTATGCAGTTTGGGTGATGCTGCAGCAGGAACCAGCTGGGGAGGCCATGGAATCATAGAATCGCTTAGAAAAGACCACTAAGATCACTGAGTCCAATCCATCCATCATCCATCCAATGCTCTGTCCCTCCCCGCAGGGTTTCCTGGTGGTCCTAGAGGGTTTCTAGGTTTCTTGGCCTGTTGTTGTGGTCAAGGGATGCTTGTCTGTCCTGACTGCTCCATTCCCAACCCTGGCTTTGGCATTGCATAAGTTAAGGCCAACAAACTGCTCTGCAGAGTCAGGAAGTCCAGCCTCGCCTGCCTGACCTTGGGCGAGGGGAGGGAGAGAGTGTGGGATCCCAAGAGGGAGGTGGTGGGAGAGGATATCTCAGTGCAGGGACGGGGCTAGTGCTGGCCCTGAAAACCAAGCAGCTCAGGTCTGTTGGAGCAGGAAAGGTACGGAAAGCAGCACTCCAAACATCTAGCCCAGGGCATTCCCTGCCTGGGCAGGACACTTGGCTCCCTTTGCATCGTTCCGCAGCCACTGGGAAAAAGTGGATCATGGGTATGGACCACAGCCAAGAGATTAAGGTGCAGGCAGAGAATTTCCGAGCCACGGACTGGTGCAAGTCCTCATGGGAACATGCAAGATAACCAAGTAGCAAAAGGCACCCGCAGAGTCCAGGCGAGAGCAGTGCAGCCAAGGACAGAGCAGCATGGCAGGGCTCCGTGTCTGCTCCCTTCTGGTGACTGGGGCCAACCGAGGCATCGGCCTGGGGCTCGTCCAGCATTTCCTGAGGATGCCAAACCCACCACAGTGGGTGTTTGCAGGCTGTCGGGACCCCAAGGGACAGCGGGCACAGGTAAGACCAGGCTGGGAGGCAGTGGCTGTGCTGGGAACAGGAGCACTCGGTGCCAGGGTGGAGGTTGGAGCTGAGGGGATTTGCAAGGGTCTGGAGCTGCAGCCAGGCAGCACAGGGCAGCTGGGCTGGGACACTGTGGGAACAGCCATGCATGAGATGTGTGAAGGGCACAATGTCATGGAGCCCCATGTGTTGTGAGTGGGGCAGCTGGAGCAGGGTGTTGGGCACAAAACAGTGCAGGGTGAAGCTGGAGTGACACAAGTTTGCCTGAGAAAGGCTGAGCCTCTGTGCAGCCCCTTCTGCCTCTCTGTGCCCACACAGTGCCCTCTCTTGCAGGAGTTACAGAATTTGGCCTCCAAGCACCCCAACCTGGTTATCATCCCACTTGGTAGGTGCCTCGAGGTGGGGAACCTTTGCCCCAGTTCCTCTGGTGAATGTCCAAGCACTGGGCACACCCTAGGAGTTCCATGGTGGCAGGGAGCCGTGCCAATGGGCTGGTGCTTGCAGGGCCAGAGGGCACTGCCAATGCTCCTGCACATGGCCAGTCCTGAAGGCATGTCCCTGGGGGAAAACAGGAGACCCAAGCAACCACAGGGACACTGACCTCCTCTGTGTTGCCTCTGCAGAAGTTGCTGACCCCACTAGCATCAAGGCGGCTGCAGCCAGCATTGAGGGGCGCCTGGGGGGCTCAGGGCTGAACCTTCTCATCAATAATGCTGGAATTGCCAAGATAAACTTGCTTGAAAATGAGACACTGAAGGACATGACTGAGATTTACACCACCAACACGGCTGGGCCTCTGCTGATGGGCCAGGTGAGACTCTCACTCAAGCTGGGCCATCCCAGCGCAGCATGACAGGTCAGTGGGAGAGGATCCTGCCTCCACTCTGGTGCCTGATGGGCTCTCAGTTGATGAGAAGCTCATGGAGCCATGGACTGGAGTTCAGGAGCTGGAACCTGGCGCACTGGGACAGTGGGAAGAGCAGGGAAGATGCTCCGGTGCTGGTGCCAGTGTTGCCCACTGTGGAAGGAGCTGGTCCTCTCCCCGGTGCCACATCCATGTGTGCCCCTGTTGCCTCTTTCTCCCGGCAGGCATTCCTGCCCTTGCTGAAGAAGGCTGCTCAGGGGAGCCCAGGCTCAGAGCTGAGCTGCAGCAAGGCAGCCATCGTCAACATGTCCAGCATTGGTGGCTCCATTGCTTCTGCCTTTGGTTGGGATCTGATACAAGCTACCTCGTACCGCTGCAGCAAGGTACTGTCACACCATGCTGGGGACAGATTTGCTTGCCCTGGCCTGGCACAGCCATAGGTCCCCTTGCAGGCCCCTCTTCCCCTCCCACAACTGTCCCTACCCTGTCTCCCCACAGGCTGCTCTGAACATGCTGACCAAGTGTCAGTCCCTGGCATACAAGGAGCACGGAGTCTTCTGTGTCGCTCTCCACCCTGGCTGGGTGCAAACTGACATGGGCAGCTCTGGTGGACACACGGTAGGAATTCCACCATGTCAAGTTCATCAGAGTCCCTGTGCTGTGTGGTTTTCCATGCATGAAAGTTGCTGCCCTGATCCCCTGCCCATAACTTCTCATCCTGCCTGATTCCTGCCAGGGCAGCTCCCCCTGTCCTGGTTGCAGGTGCTGGATGCTCCCATCCCCTCTGTTCCCTGCTTAGCCCCTCTGCCTGGGTTTGTTGGTTTCCCCTTTGCCCTGGAGTGGCTCCTTCTCTTGGCTCCTGCTGCTCCAGGGCCCTCAACCAGGCCTCAGGCATGGACTGCCTCTCCCCCTTTGCCCCACAGCCGCCTGTGACAGTGGACGACAGCGTGAAAGGGATGTTGAAGGTGCTCTCCTCCCTCTCCGAGAAGGACACCGGCACCTTCCTGGATTGGGAAGGGAATGTTGTGCCCTGGTGAGACACCAGTTCAGGATCCTGCCAGTGGGACCCTTTACCGCTGCTCCCACCTGTCCCACATCCTCAATAAACCCCTGTCAAGAGTCCCCAGCTCTGCTGTGCTTTGCCAGCTCATGGGGTGACCCCTTCTTGGTTGGCCCACTCCTCATCCCACAGCTGCTACCCGACCCATGGCTGTCACTGGCACCCCCATGAGTGACAACCAGCAGGTCCTATGGCACCGTGACCACCCTCTGGAGACCTCCCCTCCAGGAGGCACTGGAGGAGCCAAGGCAAAGGCCCTTTCATGAAGTAGAAAGATCTGAACATCTGCAGAGCTGGCTTTCCCCCTGTCCAGTTGCTGGTCACCCCAGGGCTGTGCTCAGCCTGGGCTGCCCAAGGGATTGGGAATCACTGGGGGCTCAGCTGGGGGATGGTTGGTCGCAGGTGGGACAGAAAGACACACAGCACTTGGGAAGTGCAACGAGATTGTGTTCCAGGCTTGAATGGGGAGTTTGAGGCCAGGTGTGTGGAGACAGAGCAGAGAGACATCAGCTCACAGAGTTTACAGAGGTGGGGGGCACAGAGAGACCACAGGGTCATGCAGGGGTGGGGAAGAGGAGAGAAGCTGCTTCCCAATCCCTCCCCCTCTCCCTGACAGCCTGGGGTGGGCTGAGGATGAACAAGGTGACCATGCAGAGGGGTGAGCCAGCAAGCAGGAGGCTGAGGCATGGGCAAGTGGCGCTGTCCATCTGTCCATCACCAGGGCAGATGGTTTCCTTCCCAGTCGAGGAAGGCTCCAGAGGTGTCCTGTGAGAGACTGACCAGCACGGTCAGGATGCCTCGCACACTGTGCTCTACCGTCAGCGGTGCCTGCAGAAGGGGACAAGACTCAGCACCACTGCATTGGGCTGTGATTAGCACAGAGAACAGCTCTTGGGCAGAGGAGAGGGTGTGCAGCTTGAGAGCAGCACCCACTGTGCTCATGGGGATACTTTTCCTTACTGCCACCCATCTGTTCTCTCTCTTCCCTCTGTTCTCTGGATGGCAGGGACAAGGCTGGCTGTACTGCTTGCTTCCTGCTCCTTGCTCTGACCCAGGAGATGGTCCTGGCCATCCACAGCACCACACAACATCCCCCAAGTGCCCTCCCCAAGATACAGGGATACAATGAGCATCCTGCTGTCCCTCCCTGCACAGCCCAGTACCTTCTCCGTGCCCATGTCAGTCTTCACCCAGCCAGGATGGATGGCCACACACAAGATCCCCTTGTCCTGGAGCTCTGCAGCCAAGCACCTTGTCACCATGTTCTGGGCAGCCTGGAAGAGGCACAGCCCTGCCAGCATGACCTGGGGGTGTGGGTGGGCAGGAGGGGGCACATTTCCCAGCCAGAACATGGCTGTGTTGGTGGGAAATGGGACTCAGTCCTGGGATAAAGCATTGTTGTGACTCGCCTGAAAGGCTCAGTCCCAGGTGCTGCTGTCCCGGTCTCTGTGCTGCTGCCTGGGAGAACCAGGCAGGGGGGTGGGTGACTGGGGTAGGAGGTGCCCCCATGGGCTCTGCCCCACCATGGACACCATGCACGGCAGAGCATCCCCAGCACCTCCCCTGGCACCTCACCTTGCTGGCACGGTATGGGTACATGGGAGCCTCTGGCACCCCGAGGCACAGCCCGATGGATGCCAGTTTGGTGGAGATGTTGATGACGGCGGCCCTGCTGCAGCTCAGCCCCTCCTTCCCTGCGCCCTTTGCCGCCTGCTCCAGTAGCGGAAGAAATTCCTGAAGCAAAGACACCAGTGGTAAGACATGACAAGCCCCCAGACTGAGGAGTGCTCTGGAGGGCTCTGTCACAGGTCATGGATAAGCAACTGGATAGACAACCCTGGCAGAAGGGCAGGGGATGGGGGCAATGCCCCAAGGAGGGGCCAAGCTCCAGCCTTTCCCCTCCCCAGGGAAGGAGCAGCTGGCACAGCCAGCCTGGGGTGGGCAGGAGTTTCAACTGAGGAGGAACAAAGCAAGGAAGATGTCAGGGCTGGGCTGAGCTGCTGAGCAACTCTGGGTGAGCAGGGGAGACCCATGGCGATGGCCTTACTCCCATTAGGGAGCATCCTCCCAAGCTGGAGACACCCAAAAGGTCCACACATACCTTGGCAACCTGCAGTGGCCCAACCACATTGGTGGCAAACACGGTGAGCATCTCCTGCGAGTCCAGGGAGCGCAGCGTGGCATGTGAGCTGACACCTGCATTGTTGATGAGCAGGTTCAAGCCCTGGCCCGTCAGATGAGATCCCACAGCCCGCACAGCCCCTCGGATGCTGGGCAAGTTCACTGTGTCTGCCAGGGCCAAAAGCAAAGTGGAGGAGAGCTCCATTGGGTCACACTGGAAATTGTGCTGTGGCTGGACTGGCTCTCTCTAAACCAGCATTATCCAGAAAGGACACAGCAGGTTTGGCAGGTCAGGGTGTTAAGCACATTGCAATGATTATCTGCTTGTTCTCACCTCTTGGTTTTGCAGCCTCAGACAGAGTAAACCTCAATTCAACTCATTTTGGGTAGTATGGGGGCTACTGGTAGGAAAAGATTTCTGTATTTGCTTTCTGTATTTGCTTTCTGTATTCGAGGAGTTTATGATCACACAAGGGATGCTTGGTCCTTGCACATTGAGACTTGCAAGTTTATTTCCACTGGGAGCCAACACAGACAGGTACATTTTAAGGATATCTTTGGGGAAACAACCAAATTATGCTCTTCAAGCCCTTCTGTACTGCACAACAGCTATAGGGACTGTTAACCTAGAGGGGACTCACTGGATTACATGAAGATCCTTTCTGGTTTATACCATTCTGGACAATCATTTTGAGTTGTCTTTGCCTTTTTAAACAATTTGTGCTTAAATCGATCTTCTACAGAACAACTTCCCATAGTTTTGCAGCCATTTGTAAGTAAAAATCCTTCCTTTTTCCTATCTTTTTTCTTCTATTTGGATTTTTATTTGCTTCATTTTGTTACTCAGAAGGATTTGGAGCTGACAGATGAGCTGGGGTGAGTACAGGTAAAAGATTTGGAATGTAATCTGCACTATTTGGTTGCAGAGTCTGAACTTCCCCATCCCTACTGGCCACGTTGTGGGGAAACCCTTAAGTGACCAGAAACAACTGAAATTGGGCTAACAGGGATAAGAATCTGTTTGCTTAAATAGTGGTATGATTTTGAGGTTCTGCCATGTTTTTATTGCAGGATGATTTGGCTAAGGCAATAAAAATGGTATTTTTTTAGGTTTGTGTTCATCTTTTCTGGGTGCTTGTTGGGATTTGCATCCCCATGTGGGTGCTCACCCACTGAAGTGGCCGTTGTTTGTTTAAAAGGGTCATCTAAATACCTTCAGGACCTGAAATTGGCCAGTTAGGCCAACATTAAATTTTATATATTGCCTTTTACTACTTCAGGTACACTACTGAACCCTTAAGAACCATGAATATTCAAGCATATGGGCATGTTGGAGTGTGCCCTTGCTCCCCTTGCACATTTCTGTGCCCATTTTTTGCAGATGCCAATATGATGAGTCTGCTGGGAGAGGGCAACCGCAGGGCTAAATTCCTCTTTTTTTGCAACACTTTGGCCACTGAGCTCTGTTTCTGTTCTCATGCTTAGACAAGAGTGACTTAGCAAAGGTTTCCAAGGCTGAAGACTCCCTTCTTGGAGTATTTTATGCACTGATGAGCAGCAGAACCATCCTTTCTCCTGGCATTTTTAACTAACCTGGTGTCTTTATGGTGGTAAGCAAGCACATGAATGGCATGGGACTTGTGTCCACCTTGCCTTGTGCAGCACAGACGTCTGTAGGGGTGTCCTGCAAACATTTGAAGGGAATATGATGGGATAATCTGCTGTGGGGCTGCTGTATGTGAGGAGGTGGAGCCTTGGTGTTCAAGAGGGCATGGCCAGCTGCAGGACATATCATAGTGAGCTTTGGAGTGACTTCTCTTTGGATAACAACCAGACGAAGTTCAAGGTTCTCCCTCACGTGTGAGAGATCTTTCAGTCACTTGGTGAATGATTAACTGCTCTGTTTGGATTAGCCGAGTCATTGCTCCAAGGGGCCAAGGAAATTTCTAGTTCTATGACACCAAATTTGCTGAAGGAACAAACTTTTGTCTCCTTAGAAGCAATAAGATAAGGATGAGAAATAAAGAACAAAAAGAAGTGACAGATCTTACACCTTTTGGAGTTAATTTTTAACCTTCCTTTCTGAAAAGTCCATTCCTGTTACTAGTTTGAAGACAACCTTTAAGATGGAGCAAGACAGCCTGAAAGCAGCTTCTCTTTTCAAAAAATACTTTGTTGCTGTTGATTCTTCAGAGCTTTTAAGCTTATTTTGGAACTTTATTAATAGTCTGAGGTTTGGGTTGTATGTCTTTAAGTAAAGGTTGTTTATATAGTGGTCAGTCTATTGAGATGTCCCTTTTATGTTGGCCATGCTTTAGTGAGCAAAGTAAGCATGCTCTTCCCATCATGTACTGACAGTCTGGGCTCACAGCTCATTTATTTTTTATTACAGAGGAGGTGTTTTACTTTAATAATCTACTTAATAGCAAGATAGAGAAAAGCCTGACTTCAGGAATGTCTTCTTCACTAAGAAATGCTAAAAGAACTGAACTTGAACTGAAGTTACTTGAATTTTTCAGGTGTTTTCAAACAAATAAATTGGTAGGTAAGTAGAGACTGATATAGTCTTTGCATGGCTTTTATTCAGTTTTCATATTATTGGCTCCAATGAAATACTCAGAAATATTTAGAAGCTCTGGCTGCTCCCCACCTCATTTATAGTGATGGTAATTCTGGTGCAAGCACTTTCCCAAAACACTTCTTTTGGATTTGGATGGGTTCTTTAACCAACTCTTCATTAATAAAAAGAGCAGCTGTGAGCAGCCCCCACTCTCTCAGATTCAGGAGAACACAGGAGATTTCTGCTTCCTCAAGACACATCCACAGCAGATCACATTCCTCAGCCTGGTACTCCTTTATCTGCCCAGGCTTCCCTCCAACTGTCCTCTCCCTGTCCAGCACCCTGGAAGCTTTCTTCCTGACTTTGCCAACTCCAAACACCACTCTGGCTGTTCTCCCTTTTCTCACAAAGTCCCTCTACTGTCCAAGTTCATTTTCTACCTTCTCCTGCTGCCCCCAAGTGCTGCTGACAAAGGCCACTGAGTCTGGCCCACCTCCATGGGAACAGGGAAGGGAAAGGAAGACATGTCCCCAATCCAGGCTGTGCACATCCAGAACTGGAGAATGCCTCTGGGTCTGAGCATCAGCCTGGAATACTAACACCAACATGAGGCCAAATTTCCCAAATGCAGCCTTTTAGCCTAGTTTTTCCCTCCCTTTTTTACCTGTAGCAAAAGAAATGCTGACCATGGCCACTTCCAAGCAGATCCCAAACCAACCCTCCTACTCAGGAACCATCCTGTAGGTTTGCTTGCTGTGCCCTGCCTTGCTTTGCTTTGTGGTCCATGCGTGCCAGACCAAAACTTGGGCACTGTATTTAGCATCATTGGGAAGAGATGCCTTTCCCATGAAACTTGCTGTGCTGAGGTGTCCAGACCCACCTCTGCCTTCTCTGAAGCCAGTTCGACTGCCCCAACCAGAGAACAGCTTCACTTGGAGGGAGAAGCTTGCCCAGATGTGAATAGATCCCTCCCCGTGGGTCCCTCCCCACCTGGCAGGATAGAGCTTCCTGGCCAAGCTGCCCCTGGTCGCAAGGCAGTGGAGGACTGGAAGCAATGTTGGATGAAAGGAGAGATTGCTCCATACCTAGCTGGACCAGTTTGATGCTGGCGTGCTGGGCAGCTAATTCTTGCAGGGCCTGGAAAAGTGATGGAGCAAGCAGGAGGTTAGAAGTCACTGGTGGCACAGCCAGGTGTTCCCTCCCTGCTCCCAGGTCACTGAGCCAGAATAGCTTTGCTTTCATTGGGGAAAGTGTGTGGGGCCATTCCCAGTGGATGGGGTAGGGGAGCATCCCCACAGCCAGCGGGAGAGTGATAGTGCCAGACTTAGGCACTGCCCCCCATCCTGAGTGATCCCAGCATGCAGAAGGGATTGACTGGCCATTGTCACAGCCAGGAGTGAGTGCTGAAGATATGAGTGAGTGCTGATCTGCCCCTCCAGCCTCATCCCACCCGGCTACATCAGGCATTGCCTTATCCAGGATACCTGGGGGGTTATGAGACCCCCCCAGCCCACTCCTGCCGCCACTGCTGGGCGACCCAGCCAGGGCCATGGCCAGCAGGGACCACAGATTCCCTCTGCCCACCTGGCTCAGGACCATCCCCATGCCCTGTGCCCAAACTGACCTTCCCTCTCGGACCCTCAGGGTCACGGCAGGTTGCAAAGATGTGCTGGGGGGGCCGGGGGCTGCCGGCAAGCTGCCGCACGAGCTCCAGCCCAATGCCCCGGTTGGACCCGGTCACCAGGACGCTCCGAGCCAGCGCAGCCATCCCCGCAGTCTCTGTGCTGGGCGGTGACACATGGCAGGATTGCCGCCTGCTCGGCGTGAAGAGGAGCCAGGCACAGCCCAGGGTGTGGCTCTGGGCGCCCACGGGGACGGGGACAGTGCCAGCACCAGCCCTGGCCCCTTGCCTGCCCCAAACAGAGCCAGGGACCAAGGGCTACCCGGCATTTTGGCACATGGGCTACATGTGTCCTGCATTGCCCAGATTCCCCCAACTTCAGCCCCCTGAAGCCCCAGTTCCCAGAGTCCCTGTAACAGCAGAAGGGTCCAGCTCTTCCACAAGTTTGGAAGAGCACCACCAGGAAAAGAAAAACAGGTTCAGATCTGACTGTGGCCGGCAATCTCCCAGTTGTTTGAGGGGTGAGTTTGGGATGGTTGAACACTTGGATAAAAATCCAAAGCCCAGCCTGGGAAGCACAGGGAGGGCATTGGAACACTTTCCTCCAGAGCACCCAGGAGCCAGCAGAGAAGGATCCCCAGCTTCCTGCTACTGGACTCCAAGCTCACGGCTATCACCTTCTTCCTTGCTGGAGGACAAAGCTGGATGCTTATCAGCCCAAGAGGTGCCTGTAAAGCCAAGGCTCCTGCAGCCCAAACCAGCATAAGGGCATGGATTTTTAGGATGCAGAAGTGATAAAAGAATCAAAGAGCTGCCATTTAAAAAGCCTCAGCTGAAACAGAAGAATTGGGGCAACCCGAAAGTGAGGTGGGAAAGGAAACAAGAAGAGGAAAGTAGTGGGGATGGGTCCTTCCCATCTGGATGTGCCCAGTGGGACATATCTGTTGTTCAGTCTGGCAGAGGGGACAGGACTGTCTGTTCCCTGAGTATTGATGGGGTCCACATTTGGCAATCACCAAAGAAATATGTGGGAGGTGGTGAAGGGGCCCCAAGGTTGGAAGATGAGGTCTCAGGTGACACAGAGCATGGAGGGGAGGAAGCAGTGATGTTTCCTTCCATCGTGGTGGCCACACTGTGGCCCCCATGAGAGGTAGGTGTGCTGGATGTGGATTTGGGCGGTGTTGGAGTCGGACCTGCTGCAGCAGACGTTCGTTCTTGAGGGTGTAATCACCTGTGCAAGCAATTGCACTGCACAGACTTGCCTGCTCCTGCTGCTCTTTGCCAGCAGCATCCAGAGCTCCCATTAGGAACCAATAAGTCTGGAGTTTTCTCTTTTCCTTCCAGACTCCTCAGGAAGGAGAAAACAGAAACAAGTGAAGAGGGCTACAGGACCGGGAATTGCAGGAATGGCAGGAATGGCTGCAGCAGGGCAAGTCAAGCAGCAAGTGACCCTTGGAAAGGGCTGACCGATGGTGGCCAAGGACAGCAGCACAGCCATGCTCCTGGCTCAGGAATCAGAGCCCAGGGACAGAGGAGATGCACTGGGGAAGAGAGGAAACCAAGCACCAGGATCCCAATGCTGCAGAGGCACCTGGGAACCATCCGGGTTGGAGAGCAACTGAGAGGACTTTTCTCCAAGTCCCAACGGGAAAAGCAGGGTCAGCAAAGACTTTGGAGCAGGTTGTCCAGTGCTTGAACCTGACTTCAAAACCCTTCAGGGACCCTGCAGACTCCCCAGGCCCCTGTTTCAGTGCTTGACTGTCCTCATAGGGATTTTTTTGTCAGTGTGGCACCTCCCCTGTGTACATGTCTGGCCTCGTGGCCTGGGTCTGCATGTCCCTTCCCCATCAGCTCCCTGACTGCATGACTGGAGCGTGTCCACCACGTACTGACCCCTCCTGCATCTTCTTTCCCTGACCTTGACCCCTCAGACCCCTGCAAAGGTCCTGCAGCCATTACTTCCCTCATCAGGGAAGATCACAGGGCTTTGGTCCCCACTCCAGCACCCACCTGGGCCACCACCCCCAGCAGCTCCTGCTGTTCCAGAGTCCCTTCCTGGCTGATCCCTGCAGCTCTCTCCATGGGAACAGGCTTCAGACTGGGAGTGGGGCTGTGCCAGGTGGCCAAGGCGCTTTGTACGCCACCCTCATTGTTGCAAAATGTGGAATGTGTCAGGATTATCACAAGTCAGGATGTTCTTTGATGTTAAGATTTTTGTATACTTTCAAGCCTAATCAGCAAGAAAGGAGGGCTAATCAGTGGAACAGGCAGCAGCATCCCGTACTCAAGGACATCCTGGAGTGAACAAGCTTTAGGGATGGCATTGCTGACTGGGCAAAATACTCAAGGTCTGCGTATCCTGGAGCTGAATTATCTTCGTTATTTTTCTAAAAATCACGCCTGCAGGTGAAAAGACCCTGCCCAGGTGAAGATCCTTCCGTTGAGCATGCATAGAAATTGTCAGGGGTTATGTGATTTGTATTCACGTCACTAATTAGTCCTAACAGAGGGGCTGTGCTTGTGAAGTTACTAATCCAGAATCTGTGTGCAAGTAACGGGAAATCCAGTGGGGCGTCCCGCGTTTATGGAACACCACTGAGCACCCAGAGGCTCCGGCAGCTCTGAAATCAGTGGTCAGTGTCCCTCTCGGGGTGCCACCACCGGGTCGCTGCACGCCGGGGTAACAATCCCGATTTTTGCAGACAGCATCCCTGCGGCTGCGGGGCGGGCAGCCCTAAAATGGCGGCGCCCAGCGCGGCTTCAGCCCGGCCGCGTCACGTGTGTTCCCGCCATTGCATCAGCCGGCCCGCGGCCCGCCCCGGCCGAGGGGGCGGGGCTTACACAGAGTGACAGCGCCGGCAGCCAATGGGAGCCGCGGGCCGGCGGAGGGGCGGGGCGGAGCGCGCGCTGCGGGGCAGGCCGTGAGGGGCGAGGGGCGGCGGCGGCCGCGCAGGTACGGCCGGGGGGTCCGGCGGAGCCTTGCGGGGCGCGGACACGGGCCCAGGGGAGAAGGGCAGGAGGGAGGGCGAGGAGGAGGAGGGTGGCGGTGGCGGTGGTGGTGGAAGTGGTGATGGTGATGGTGATGGAGGTGGCGGTGCCGCTGGTCACGCCTCAGCCGGGCCCGTGGGGGGATGCCGTGGCCCACGGGGCGATGCCGGACACCGCTCTTCCCCCGCCTCTCCTCGGGCACTGGAGAGCGGGTGGTGTCTGGGCAGAGCTCCTTGTCGTCCCAGATCTCTCTGTGATCTGCCGCCGCAGTGCCCAGTCCTTCCCTCTGTAGATCCTTCCCTCCTCCAACACCAAGGTTGGCCTCGATGATCTCAGAGGACTTTTCCAACTGAATTGATTCTGGGATTCCATGAATTGCTCCCAGGCCCTGCTCCTGTGGGGGATTCTCGTCCCCCGATCCGCAGCAGGCTGCTGCGGGTTCGCCCCCCCGTGTCTCTGCATTGCGCTGCGCTGACAGGGACAGCTCTGCACGCCTGGGACACGCGGGCGGTGCTGCCCTCCGGGCTGTCACTGCCTCCCGTGTGCCTGGGGGGTGGGGGTCCTCTCAGGGAAAGCTTCCAGGCATCCCTGGAGCTGACTCTGCTTTGAGCGGGGAGGGCGGACAAAGTGATATTTAGGGGTCATTTCCAGACTAGGCTGTTCTGTGGTTTAATTATAGAATCACAGAATGGTTTGGGTTGGAAGGGACCTTAAGGCTCATCTAGTTCCACCCTCCTGCCATAGGCAGGGACACTTTCCACTAGACCAGGTTGGTCCAAGCCCCATCCTTGAACACTTCCAGGGATGGGACAGCCACAGCTTCTCTGTGCAACCTGTGCCACTGTCTCAGCACCCTCACAGAGAGAAGAATTGATTCCTAAGATTTAACATAAATCTCTCCTCTTTTGGTTTAAAATTGTTCTCCCTTTACCTATCCCTGTCTGCCCATGTAAAAAGTCACTCTCCCTCTTTTTTATAAGCCCCCTTTAGATACTGGAAGGCCACAATGAGCTCTCCCCACTCTACATTTAATTACTTTGAATGCTTTGACGACTTGGCAGTTTCCCCCTGCACCTATGTCCCCATGTCCCCAGCAACACAAATGCAGCCTATTAAGTTAAGTGTCCATGTGAACTTGGCATTTTAAAACCATGTGGTTTCAAAGAACAGGTAACTTGACGTAGAGCCCCAGAAATCAGGGAGGTTGTGGGAGAGGAAGTTTAGGGCTGGGCCAGCACTGTTTGAGACAGACCAATGGTTGAACCGAGGAGTCAGTGGATACTTAAGACTGTGGTGAAACCCTTTAAGGAGATGGAGGCAATGATCCTGATGTTCAGTTTGAGCTAACATGTCAGAGCCTTGTTTGTTGTTGTTTCTTCAGACTGCACCAAGGCCTTGCCGCTTTCCTGCCGCTTCCTTTGGACAGCGGTGAGTTACAGCTTCAGGATGGAGGCCACGCTCACTGCCAGCCAGATCCGGCAGCGGTTCATCGACTTCTTCAAGGAGAACAAGCACACCTATGTGCACTCGTCTTCTACAATCCCTCTGGATGACCCCACGCTGCTCTTTGCCAATGCTGGTATGAATCAGGTAGGTTTCCCACCCTGGTGCTGCAGTCCTTATGAACATATCCTGTTGAAACCTGTTTGCAGACGTATGTGGAAAATTATTATTTTCTCCATCTTCCTTCTGTCATAAAGAGGTGGTTGGTGTGTTGGCTGGAGTCCTCTGTGCTCTCACAAAATTGGCAGGAGCACTGGAAAAGAGGTTCCTGTGATGGGAGCTCTGCCAGTCTCCCTTCCTTGACCCTTTGTACCATAGCCAGTCCTGGCACAAATGACTAATGGCATCTTTAAAGAGCTGTTGGGAATGAGCTGCTGCAAAGGCTCTGCTGCAGATCAGCACCTAGTTTGGTTTTTTTGGCAGCTGGGCATCTGACAACTTCCAGTCCCTTTGGAAGTTCCAGAGTTTGGCTGGCTCCAGGAGCATGTGTGTGTGTGAGTTCTGAGCAGTGCTGCAGCCTTGTCACAGGCAGAAGCAGCAGGTTTATTTCTGAAAGGTGCCTTGGATACATCCAGGCCAGTGATACCATGGCACACATGACACTGCCTTGCTGTTGCTCGCAACATTTGAAAACAGTGTCTGAGTGCTTTTGTCAATTGCCCTTTTTTCTCTCGTTTCAGTTCAAACCCATCTTCCTCAATACCATCGACCCCTCACACCCACTCGCTAAACTGAGCAGAGCCACCAACACTCAGAAGTGCATCCGAGCAGGGGGCAAACACAACGACCTGGACGACGTGGGGAAAGATGTGTATCACCACACCTTCTTTGAGATGTTGGGGTCCTGGTCCTTTGGGGATTACTTCAAGGTAAAGCAGGCTGGGTGCAGCTCTGAATCTCTGGCACAAATCTATCCATCTCTGTGAACTCAGCAGAACAGTTGCCAAGAAGAAAGAGAATATGTTGGCACAGAGCTGCATGTGGCTCCTTTGGGATAAATGAGCTTGGAAGTTGCCCCAACCCTGCAGAATGATTTGGGATTAATTACTTAAGGTTTTCAAAGCTGATTAAATTAACTCTGTTAGTTTGGAGTCTTCAGGCAAGGGTTATAGTGGTTGTCCTGGAGGTGTGGGGAGTTGTATGTCCTGTGCAACTATGATGGACCTTCAAATAGGAGTGACCATACAATAATAATAATGTGCTTTCCCAAGCTTCTTGGGAGTGTAGTGTTTAAAGGGAGAAGGAGGATGTTAAGAATATAAAACAACAGCAGAATTAAAAGACTTCTTGGAGGCAGTGAACATGCTAGGAGTTAACTTGGCTGCATCATAAAAATCATATGAGATGTTTCTTGTGCCCTGTTCACTGCATATATTAATTTTCCTCTTATGTGAAAAGTTGAAAAGTTTTTGGGTGTTTACCTGCTGATACCTACAGTGGCCAGTACTTTGGATGTTGAAGGGAAGTTGTCTTTGCACTCACTTGCTGACCTTGTCTTTTCTTCTGCAGGAACTGGCTTGTAAACTGGCACTGGAACTTCTCACCAAGGAGTTTGGCATTCCTGCTGAAAGACTCTACGTCACTTACTTTGGTGGAAATGAGGCTGCAGGGCTGCAACCGGACCTGGAGTGCAAGCAGATCTGGTTGGATTTGGGGTAAGGCCTCTCACTGAAGAAGGTCATATTTTGATGAGCAGTGGTAATTTGTTTGGGTTGAATATTAGGGAAAGGAATTAATCACAGAAAGGAACAGAACAGGCTGCCCAGGGAAGTGGTGGAGTCACCACTCCTGGAGGGATTTAAAAGCTGTGTGGCATTGGGACATTGTTTAGTGGTGGGCTTGGCAGTGCTGGGGGAGCAGTTGGACTTGATGAGCTGAAGGGTCTTTTCCAGACTAAATGTTTTTATGACTCTGATGGCATGTGTTATGTGGCAGAATACATATATAACAGGATATTTTAGCAAAATTGAAGTGTCAAAAATAGTGTTAGCAGTGCAGTGGAGCTTTGAAACTGACGGGAAGTACTGGGATTGGGTAGAAGATACTGAGAGCTCTTGTTTCAAAATCTCTTGTGTAAGCTTAACAGGTGCCCCACTGGGTCAGGTGGATGAGCTGTCCAGCCCAGTGGGCTCCTGCTGACAGCACTTGAGAAGATCATGAAATCCTAGAACCATGGAATGGTTTGATTTGAAAGGGACAGCTCATCTTGTTCCAACCCCTTTGCCATGGGCAGGGACATCTTCTAATAGACCAGGTTGCTCCAAGCCCCATCCAACCTGGTCTTGAACACTTTCAGGGATGGGACAGCCACAGCTTTTCTGGGCCAGGGCCTCATCACCCTCACAGGGAAGAATTTCTTACCAATATCTAATTTAAACCTGTCCTCGGTCAGTTTAAAGCTCTTTTCCTTTTATTACATACCCTTCTAAATCTGGAATTCCTCTCCAAATTTCTTGTAGGCCCTTTTAGGTACTGAGAAGTTGTAACAAGGTGATCCTGGAGCCCTCTCTTCATGCTGAACAATCCCAGTTCTCAGCCTTTCCTCATAGAAGAGGTGCTCCCTCCCATCTCTGTCTTCTTGCTGGTGACTTTGCTGAGGTGCTGTGTAAGCCTCTGCCTCCAGCTGGGACAAGTGCCAGGCGCCAGTGTTCACTTGATCCCTTTAGCAGGGATCCTGAGTATTAGGCTCTAAGAATTCATTGTCTCATCCAGGGAATTAGTGAGCTGAGGTTTCTCTGGTCTAGCCCTTCATTTGGGGTATTCTTGCCTTGCTGTGAGTCTCTGTTGTTCAATAAGTTTCTTGTTACAGGCTGGCTGAGGGCAGGATTCTGCCTGGCAATATGAAGGATAATTTCTGGGAAATGGGAGACACAGGCCCGTGTGGCCCTTGCAGTGAGATCCACTATGATCGGATTGGGGACAGAGATGCTTCACACCTGGTCAATCAGGATGACCCCAATGTCCTGGAGATCTGGAACCTGGTGTTCATACAGTTCAATAGGTGAGCCAGACCTGCTTCCAACTTCCATGTGAGCGAGGTTGCTCTATCTCCATGTGGGAGGCTGCTTGGGCTGTGTGTTCTTTTAACTGTCCCCAGCTTGCTCACCATTCCCAGTGGTCCAGGAGCTGTGTACTGTGATTCTTTGTCCCCTGACCCACCTGTACAGAAAGGGTTGGTCACACTGCCCTTGGGAACAAACAGGGAATATTTTCTCCATTTGTCTGCCAGGAATTCAGTAGGGAATAAGTGCCATCCCACTCTGTGTTTAAGTTGTCGATGAGGGTCTTGTTAATTATATTTTATCAAAGTTGTCTGTTCTGTGGCTTGTTTATGGGCCTGTGTCATAAATCTGATGGAACCAAATCTCATGAAGACGAGGAAAGAGATGGGGTTCCCCCTGCAGAGCCCTCATCCATAACAGCTCATCTCTCTTGGCAGGGAAGCTGATGGGACACTGAAACCCCTTCCTAAGAAAAGTATTGATACTGGGATGGGCCTGGAGAGGCTGGTCTCTGTGCTGCAGAACAAGATGTCCAACTATGACACAGACCTTTTCCTTCCTTACTTTGAAGCCATCCAAAAGGTATGAACTGGAGTCTGACCCAGCTGTATCCATTCCCTGAATGCCTGGTGAGATGCGTGGGATTGATTGGACAGGCTGGTCCATGGAAATACAGGGTGTAACACCATGCAGAGCCTGCAGCTCTCCAGCTTCCCCGGCTTCATTGAGTCACCTCTTTCCAAGAGGAGTGCTCCTCCTCTGTGGCTGCCAGCAGTGGGATGGATGGGCTTGGCTTCTGAGGCCTTGCCCTGTTACTTTACCCTGTTACTTTGGTGCTGGCCCCTGCTGTCTGAAATCACCCCCTTGCCCACTGCCTTCCCCTCTCTGCTCAGGGCACAGGGGCCAGGCCGTACCAGGGGCAGGTCGGGGCTGACGACGCCGATGGAATAGACATGGCCTACCGTGTGCTGGCCGACCACGCACGGACCATCACCCTGGCCCTCTCGGATGGGGGCAGGCCTGACAACACTGGCAGAGGGTAAGAAGGAGCTGCTGCAATGGTGCCACTCCCATTCTGTTCAGCACAGCTTCCTTGCAGGCTCTGATCTCCTGTGTCCCTGCCATGTCTTTGGATTTGTCATTAAAGGAGTGGATAGCAGTGTTTGCTCAGGATATTTGATGTTAGAATCCCTGTAATAAGGTCCACCCAAAAGGCCACAACACACAGGTCTGCGGGTTCTTGTGAGCATCACGGCTGCTGTGTCAGCTCCTGGAAAGGATCACTGTGGGCAGAAAGGCACAATGCCTTGCTTGGTGCAGTGCTGCTGGTAAAAAGCAGGGAAGTTTGGGCTGAGGGGCTGTGCCCTGGACTCACAGTGAGCAGAGTGAGTCTGGCTCAGAGAGCTGGGGCCTGGCACCTCACCTGTACCTTGCTGCTGCTGTGAGCAGCTGCTGTGGGAAGAGAGTCCTGTGCTCTTGTTCTTGGGAGGGGGGTGATGGTAGGTGGGTGGTGGTGGAGCCTTTGAGAACAACTCAGAGGTGTAATGTTTGCATGGGGGGCTCTGCTGTTCCCTAGGTACGTGCTGAGGCGGATTCTCCGACGGGCTGTGCGCTACTCCCATGAGAAGCTCAATGCCCCCAAGGGTTTCTTTGCTACTCTGGTTGATGTGGTGGTACAGTCACTGGTAAGTTCTTCTCCTGCTCCACTGTATCCACTGAAGTCTTTCTCTGCTGAGGTGGGTGGACCTCCATGCTGAAGGGCTCGTCCTCTTGTGTCTGCAGGGAGATGCCTTTCCTGAGCTGAAGAAGGATCCAGATATGGTGAAAGACATTATCAATGAAGAAGAGGATCAGTTCCTGAAAACACTGAGTAGAGGACGTCGCATTCTGGACAGGAAGATCCAAAGCCTGGGGGACAGTAAAATCATCCCTGGTAAGGCTGTGACTTCTGCCAGGATGCAGCAAAAGGCATTTATTATCTGGGATCAATCACATTGGGTATCAGCTCGTCTGGGAACTTGGAGGTGCTGGAAGGTGTGGAGTGACCGAGTTGGAGTCCAAAGATGTCTCTGAGAGCTGAACCACCCATCTGGCCTCTGTTCACTTGCTGACATTTCTAAGCTGCCCAGACACAAATCTCTGTGCTGTCCGGGAGGATCTTTTGGAATGTTCACATTCTCAAGACGTGTTTGCTGTCCTGTCAGCAGAGCCGGTTGGGTGGGACACAGCCAGTGGGAGAGCAGGGAAGGGAGCAGTGTATTGTGGAACATGAGAGCTGACTGCTCTGCCCTTTCTCTGCAGGTGACACTGCCTGGCTGCTGTATGACACCTACGGTTTTCCTGCGGATCTCACTGGGTTGATTGCAGAGGAGAAGGGCCTTGTTGTGGACATGGAGGGCTTTGAAGAAGAGCGGAAAAATGCACAGGTAGAGAACAGCTCCAAGGGAAGCTGCACTGTGAGTGGACAGGGAGGATTCCCTCCCTTGCAGTTTGCAGTCAGGAGTTGCTCCTTTCTTACTGAGTGTGCTCACACCGCATGTGCCTCAGTGTCTCGTGGGAAAAACCAGGACAACTGCAGTTGTGAGACATGTCTTTTCTGTACAGCTGGGATTGGTTTTGCTCACTAGCAAATCATGGGGCCTTGAGCTCAGTCTTCCAGCAAGAGATAGTGGAGTGCTGGGAGCACCTCCCTGCTGACCTGTTCTGGTTAGGGAAGTTATTCCCTCTCCGAGGATCAATGTCCTGGCAGGACCACAGCTTGAGTGCCTCTCACAGCACATTTGCTGCAGCAGCAGGGAGTGGTGTTGGCAACCAGATGGGTACTTGTCTTGCCCTTGCTGGGCTCAGGCCCACTTGGTCTTCATGCTATTCTGGAACTGCTTGCTCTGAATCCAGAAAAGGCAGGAGCACTCCTGTTGCTGACACACAGCTTCCTAGGGCAGAGCTCTAAACCAAGGAGTTCTCAGGGATGTAAGTGACATGTGCATCTGGGCTGGCGTGCATTGGTGGGTTTTCTAAAAGTGAGGTGGGTTTTCTCAAACATTAGTGCTTGTCATTGGCAGCTCAAATCCCAGGGCAAGGGTGCTGGAGGGGAGGACCTCCTCATGCTGGACATCTATGCCATCGAAGAGCTAAGGGCCCAAGGGCTGGAGGTGACCGATGACTCGCCAAAATACAACTATGCTTCAGATCCCAGCGGTACCTATGGTATGAAAAACCCTCAGAATCATCTTCCCTGGCACCTACCTTAAAGAGATCCCCTCTGGGCTCACCTTTCCTGGGACATGGAGGTGGGAGTGGAAAGGTGTGCAGGTGAATGAATAGCCTGCTTGTTACAAATCAAGCAGGGAAAGGGAAGGACAGACTGTCGGGGTCTGCTG
>JAWWEV010000022.1:13731274-13761195 GCA_035583235.1 Hafferia zeledoni | reverse complement strand
CAACTAATTGTTGCCTTACTCCTCTCTCCTTAGCCTCTGTAATTGTGGTAGCTGCCATGATCTCCTGCAGTAGTGGGAGATGTTGCTATGAAGTTCTGCTCCCATATGGTGTTTGGAAGGTTTTCCTATTTTACTGACACTGCCTGTCATCCTGGTGACAGATTTCGGGAGCCTCGTGGCCACAGTGAAAGCCATCCGCAGGGAGAAGAAGTTTGTGGAGGAGGTATCCACTGGCCAGGAGTGTGGGATAGTGCTGGACCGGACCTGCTTCTACGCCGAGCAGGGTGGGCAGATCTATGACCAGGGCTACATGGTCAAGGATGACGACAGCAGGGAGGATGTGAGTGGGCCTGAGAGCCTTTTGCTAGATTCAGTCTGACCCTGGGACCTGGGCAGAGGGGGAGAAGCAGCCAAGCAAGCTCCAGCATTTCCCATCCATGGCGGGTGTCAGGCATTGCCCAGGTTTCCTTTCTAGGGGTGCAGCATGGCATGGATGTGCTGGGGTTTTGTTCCTCTTGCTTTTCGGGGAAATCAGCTCTGTACTGCTGTCAGCTGTGGTGGTGGTGCTAAAATTGCTGAGCCCAAGGACAGTTCTCCCAAGTCATGATGGGGAGCTGAGGTGGGGACCTCTTCCTGTGCCACATAACTTCTCTGCGTTGCTGTGTGCTGTGCCTGGGGACACTTGTCTTTCTTCAGCACACACCTGCTCTGGTTTTCAGCTGGGACCTTTCCAGTTGCAGCTCAGACCTCTGACTAGATGGTTTATCTCCCCATGGCCTCTCACCGTGCTCATATGGGGCATTTCCTTCTCTATGCAGAAAACAGAATTCACTGTGAAGAATGTGCAGGTCCGAGGAGGCTACGTGCTCCACATAGGAACTCTCTATGGAAGCTTGAAAGTAGGAGATCAGGTCCACCTGTCTATTGATGAGGTGAGTTAAGATGTGGTATAACACATGGGCTTGTCTCTTTTCCCTTAATTTTGCCTCTTCACCAGTGCCACTCTGGGGCCCTGATGTTTGAGGGCTGCTCTCCCTGTGACACATGGTCAAGCGATGTCTGGCTGACTCCAGGTCTCTGCTCCTTGGCACCTGACTTTCTCCTACCACAAGGCAGATAATGCCCAGCTGACTCAGAGCCACACTTGCTAGGTTTGCTAATCAGCAGCAGAAACTCCTTTTTGGTCATGACTGGGAGGTAGAACAAGTCTGATGGTCCACTTTATGGGTCCAGCAGCAGAGAGCCTGGGCTGCCTGCCCCACTCCAAACATGGCTCCCATGGGCTCAATTTGCTGAGTAAGTGCTGAGTTCAGCTTAGTCTACGTAATGCATTTTCCATCCCTAAAGAGGCAGGACCTTTAAAGGAAGAAGGAGGGTTTCAATCTAGTAGTGCTTTTCTCTGCTGAGGAGCAGAGATCAGTGTCTGTGACCTGGTCTGTCCTTGGCCTCTCTCCACACAGGAGACTGCTAGGGAAAAGCCATGTACAAATTTGGTGGGAAACACCCTGCTCCTTTAGCTGAATCTCCAAGGTAGCAAGTGTGATCAGTTGATTCTGGTCTTCTGAGCCAGTTTAGGATTCTGTTGGAGGGCATCAGCATACCCTTCACCTACTTGTGGCTCCACAGTGCAAGATCCGTTCTAACCGTGGCTTCCTCCCTCAGGCCAGGCGCAGGCCCGTCATGAGCAACCACACGGCCACCCACATCCTCAACTTCGCCCTGCGCTCGGTGCTGGGGGAGGCTGACCAGAGAGGGTCCCTGGTCGCACCGGACAGGCTGCGCTTCGACTTCACAGCCAAGGGAGCCTTGTCCACCCAGGAGATCAAGAAGGTCGAAGGGATTGCCAACCAGATGATTGAGGAGTCAAAGGTGGGTATGGCTGACAGATTGTATATGTTACGTCCAGCTTCTAGATGATCTGGGATGCTGGGAGTTTGGCATACAGGAGTGTTCTTTGCACAGATTGGCCTCACCTCAGAGGGTTTTGAGCAGGAAAACCCCATGTGGATTGCTCTGTTCATTGGTCCAAGCCCTCTCTAGGGTTGGATTGTTCCCATGCTTGCTGTAGCATTACACTGCCTTACAAGAGAGAGGAAGTTTGGCAGAGTAGTTCTGCAGGCCTGGCTGGATTTACAGCATACACCCAGACAACCCAGTGATGTGTCAGCAGTGGTGACAGTGTTGCTCTGTCTGGTGCCAGGCCTGTGTCAGAGCAGACCCTGGAGGACCCTGTGCTCTGCTCAGGAGTCTGTGCTTGGAACCATTTGCATGTACAATAGCACACAGGGAGTCTGAGCAAGTGGTATTAGGAGTGCCAATGACTTTGGAATCCTTGCAGCTCAACAGACTCTCAGCTCAGGTGAGGCATAAGGCTTCACTTTTAGGATCTCAGAGAAAGTCAGGATTCCCAGGGAATGTGGGTCCTCAGCCACAGCTGATAGGACCTGCTCTTACCCACATCCCTTTCCTGTCCTCTGCAGACTGTGTATGCCAAGGAGTGTCCTCTTGCAGCTGCCAAAGCTATCCAAGGACTACGCGCAGTTTTTGATGAGACCTATCCCGATCCTGTCCGTGTGGTCTCGATTGGTATCCCTGTGGAGGAGCTGCTGGATGACCCCTCTGGTCCTGGGGGCTCCATCACCTCTATTGAGTTCTGTGGAGGCACGTGAGTATCTGGAGAGGCTGGGAAAGGTGGTGGGGTGGCTGAAAAGGAGTCCCTGTGGAGCCCAGTCTCTGTTGGGAGTGCTGTGGTCACAGCCAGGGCAGAGCTGGAGGCAGTGGTAATGATGTGCCTTTGTATTCCCACTCCTGAGTCAATCCGTGTTTAAAATCAGCCCTGTATTGCCCTGCCCACATGCAGGGTCTCTGGCAGTGCTGGGAGCACAGCCCTTGCCACCCTTTCTTTGCTCTTTTGCTTTTAGCAGCTCAGTTGGGTTTTCTACCTGTCACCACACTTGCTGCATCTCCCTAGCAGAGTGGTTGTCATGTTTCTGTGCTGATTCCTGCTGATATGAGGGGTGGACTTCTAACTCTGTCTTGTGGGTCTGTCTGGGTTCTTTCCAAAGGCACTTGCAGAACTCCAGCCATGCTGGCCCCTTTGTGATTGTTTCAGAAGAAGCAATTGCTAAAGGCATTCGGAGGATAGTTGCAGTCACTGGGGCTGAAGCTCGGAAGGTAAGGGGAGGCAGGAGAGATCCTCTGTGAAATTCCACATGTGCCAAAGTTCCTTTTGTTCCAATTTGCACAATATCCCTGTCAGCACTTGCAGAAGAGGGTGCTGCTGTTGACAAAGGCTGTGCTGGAGGTCTCCTGGCTGTGCTACAGTCAGAGAGAGCAGGGGAGAAGGGGAGAAGTCTTGGCTGTTGGTGTGGCAGAGGAGCCCATGATGGTGTGTGGGGTGGGTCTGGGAATAGCTCGGGTTGCTTTGCAGAATGGGCTGCAGAGCTCTTGGCAGCTGGCAAGGCTGGCAGGAGAGGTGAAGTCTGACAACCCAGTCCTCTGCTGTGGGGCTAGCAGATCATGGGATAGCTTGAGCTGGTGCTTCCTAGAGTGGGAGAAAAGGGGTTTGTGGGGGAGATAGTTTCTATTTTTGAGGATCTTTCTTTTGCTTCTGGCAAAGAATGAGTCCTGGGGTGTGTCTGCCAGTATCACACTCTGGCTCTGGTCAAATACTGCCTACTTTGATTCTGTGGCTTCCAGAGGAGTTACTAAGCTCCATCCTGGGGCATTCCTCACCCCTTCTCACCCTGGGGTGGGTCAAGAGCCCAGCCTGCTCAACCTTCCTGCTTGATTTAACTTGGATTGTATTCTGCTAGGCCCTCAGGAAAGTCGAAAGCCTCAGGAAACTGCTGTCAGCCCTGGAGGCCAAGGTGAAGGTCCAGACGGCTCCCAACAAGGATGTGCAGAAGGAGATCGCAGATCTCGGTGAGGTGAGGATGGTAGCACTGCTCTGCCTCCCCAGAGTGAATGGGACCTTGATTGCCAGCACTGAATTGCATTAATAAGACCCATATTCACCTTCCTGCTCCTGTCCAACAGCCCTGCATCCCGTGGGTGCTGCAACCAGCACTTCCTGCCTGGGGTTGAGTTACTGGGAGATGAGTGGGGCTTACTGGGCTCTACCTGTTGAGGCACTGAGGTTCATGGCATGCAGCATCTCCTACTGTGGTCTCTGGTACCTTTAACCCTCTCCACCTGGTCTTTTGCAGACACTGGCCACTGCTGTTATCCCACAGTGGCAGAAAGATGAACTGAGAGAGGCTGTTAAAGCACTGAAGAAGGTTATGGATGACCTGGACCGAGCAAGTAAAGCCGACATCCAGAAACGAGTGAGTCCTGGGCTGGCATAAAGGACAGCATGGGAGGGTTGCAGGGCATTCCCTTGGGAGTTTTGTTTGTGTTTAGTGTAGAAGGGAGCTGAGCTGTGGGGACACCCCTCACACTGTTCTCCCAGCCTCTCCTGCTCCCAGTGCATGGCTACATCCATGACTCTCTGGGTTAAAGCATGGCTTGTGTCTTTGAACTAGGGGTGCTCCTGCCCTCTTGGTGCCCCTGGGTGCAGGCTGCTTCCTCCTGGATCCCCCTGGAGTTTTTTGGAGGAGGAATTACACACAACACTGCTGCTGCCTTGCAGGCCACACAGCCACCTGCCAAAATATTTTGCTCCTGGCTCCACAGTGTGAGGCTGCTCCAGACTGGGCTGTGGGTGTGTTGGGGCACCTTGATACCCTCTGTACCTGCAGGGGAAGCTCTGCCCAGGTGGTTCTTGTGTCCATTCACAATGTGGGTGCTCTAGTGTCTGGTCACTGTTGTCCTCAGGTGCTGGAGAAGACCAAGCAAGTCATTGAGAGTCATCCTAACCAGCCATGGGTCATCATGGAAATGGAAAATGGAGCCTCAGCAAAGGTATGTGAAGGCCTGGTTTCTCCTCAGCAACCTTCCTTCTGCCTGAGGAGCAGCTGGGTGGTCTCTGCTCACTCAGGGAGGCAGTGCAGTGCTACGGAACTGTCTTCACACTTGCCATGCCTGAGAAGGGGAAGGTACCGCTGGGATGTTCTCTGCATCCCACCTCCTGGGCTAACACATGGGCTTGCAGGGGTGGGTGGGGCCTTGACTACTTGCTGAGCTTCCAGACCTGGTGGTGGATAGGAACCCCAACAGAAATCTCACTGTGTCCCTCAGCAGTCACAACATTGGAGTGGAGGCTTAAGGGACTCAGAACAGCAGCTCTGCCGAGCCGTGGAAGTCATGATGTTTGTGGTCCCTGCAGATCAGCCCCAGGAGTGCTGTCCTGGACTGGACAGGCCTGGGCAGAGAGCTGTCCTCCAGCTCCTGGGCACTGTCTGCTGCACCTGGATTCAGGTTCTTTCCTGGCCAGGGCTGAATCTGCTCCTTCCCTCCTTCACACACAAGTTTCTTTCCAAGTGATTTCTATTGGAATAACAGCTCCCTTGTGTGCACTGTGCTGCAGTGCTGAGCCCAGCAAGTGCCAGGCAGCGGGGGCTGATCATGCCTCGGATTGGACTGCTCTGGTTTTAATGGCCTGTTTAAATTTCCGCTCCAGGAGTCTTGGAGCTGATCCTGCTCGCTCTCTGTGGCCATCCCCATCACCATGATGCCCACGCTCGCAGTGGGTGCCATCACAGTGTTCTCCTTGGCAGAAAGGTGCATCCCAGGGGATGGCAGTGCTGGCAGCCTAGGGAGCTGCCTGTTCCCAGTCCAACCAGAGCAGCCCCCGCTTTGCTTGCCAGAGGACCTGCTCCTGGAGCTCTGTGCTGCGTCATGCTGTCTGTGTGAACAAGGGATGATGGTCTCCTTGGGAATAACAGGATGCATGGCAGTCTCCCTGGTTCTTCCCATGTGTCTGCCTCTTCATGCTGTTTTTGAGTTCTCCTGAATCACTTTGGAACAGATGCTCCTTCCTTTTTCCCCTCCAGCCAGTACACTCAGGCAAAGATTCCCTCTAGGGCTGATTCTGCCAGTTCCTGGATAACTGAAGGTGGGGAAATAAAAACAGTTTCTCCTTCCTGCCTCAGGGGACACAGCCAGGGCTTGTGTCACCTGCCAAGGCTTTTACACTGCCAGGGATGAAGATGGTTTGTGTTTGGGAGGAGGAGCACTGCAGGGTGCTGCTGGCTGGTTTAAAGCGAGTCTGGATCCCCAGTGTCTCCATGGGTGCCGTGGGGGCTGACTGTGGGCTGAGTGTGTGCAGGGAAGGTACACTGCAGTAATTTTGTTCTCTTACAGGCCCTGAACGAATCTCTGAAGCTCTTCAAGACTAACTCCCCCCAGACTGCTGCTATGCTCTTTGCTGTGGATAACGAGGCTGGCAGGATCACCTGCCTGTGTCAAGTACCCCAGGTAACGCTGAAACTCCACATCTGCCTCTCCCTGAGCCTTTCTGAAGGAGCTGCAGCCTCCAGGCAGGCACTGTCTGACACTCCATGGCCAGAATTGATTTGGCATGTCATCTTGCTCTGGCATATCATCAGGCTGCAGAAGTGCAGGGAAAGGGTTGTGCTTTGTATATGGGGAAGGGGAAGAGTCAGATCTTAACAGGCTGGTAAGCATGGGGCAGGGAAACAGCTGTTCTTCCCTCAGTGCTGACTGGTGGGGGGTTTTTCCCTTTTTCTGCCCAGGAGACTGCAAATAAAGGCCTGAAGGCCAGCCAGTGGGTGCAGGAGGTGTCTGGCTTGATGGACGGCAAAGGCGGTGGGAAGGACATCTCCGCACAAGCAACAGGCAAGAACGTGGGCTGCCTGCAGGAAGCCCTGCGACTGGCCACGGACTTTGCTAGGCTCCGGCTGGGGGAGCTGAAGAACTGACTGAGGGGAGTGTCCGCGGCCCCCTTGTCCTCCTGTCAGTCCCCTGCGCGAGTTTCCTGTCAATAAAGCTTCCCTGCCCCGGTCGACGCGGCCCTGGTGTCCTGGTAGGGCGACATGGGATGGGATCCTCCTCCTTGTCATAGCCTGTGCCTGTCGCCTCCTCCTGTCTGTCCCCGCCTTCCGTCTATGCCCGCCCCTTCCACTACCGCTCGTGTGCTTTCCGGTCATGCCGCTGGATCACCGCCGCCTGTGCGGCCCGGAGGAGTCGCAGCCGCCGGCGCTGTGGGCGGCGGTCGCGGCCGAGGATGAGGACGAGGCGGGTGCGGGGGCCGCGCCGCGGGACCCGTGCTCGCTGCGGCCGCTGTTCGCGCGGGCCGGGCTGCTGAGCCAGGCGCAGGGCTCGGCCTACGTGGAGCTGGGCAGCGGCACCAAGGTGCTCTGCGCCGCCTGGGGCCCGCGGGAGGCGGCCGAGCCCGGCCCGGGCCGGCTCATCTGCGAGTTCCGCCGGGCGCCCTTCGCGGGGCGCGGGGCGCGGGGCCGGCCGGGCGGGCTGGCGGAGCGGGAGGCCGAGCGGGAGGCGGCGGCGGCGCTGCGGGAGGCGCTGGAGCCGGCGGTGCGGCTGGGCCGGTACCCGCGGGCGCGCCTGGCCGTCAGCGCGCTGCTGCTGCAGGACGGGGGCTCCGCGCTGGCCGCCGCCGTGAGCGCCGCCGCCCTGGCGCTGGCGGACGCCGGCGTGGAGATGTACGACCTGGCCGTGGGCTGCGCGCTGTGCCGCCCGCCCGCGCCCGCCGCCGCGTGGATGCTGCAGCCCGCGGAGCCCGAGGAGCGCCGCGCCGCCGCCCGCCTCACGCTCGCCCTGCTGCCCGCGCTCAACCAGGTGTCGGCCGTGCTGGGCGGCGGCCAGGGCGGCCCCCCCGAGGACTGGGCGCAGGCCCTGCGGCTCGGCCTCGACGGCTGCCACCGGCAGTACCCGGTGCTGCGGCAGAGCCTCCTGCGGGCCGCCCAGCGCCGCGATGCCGCCGCCGCTGCCGCCGCTGCCACCGTGGCCTGAGTGCCCGTGAGGCCTGGGTACCCTGGCCTGGGTGTGGGATTGTCTCCCAGAGCCCGTCCGAGCTGCCTTCGATGCTGCAAGAGACCGCTGGAGCCTGCCTGATCCACGCCTCACTGTTGGGGATTAAAATAAGTTTACTTTTAGAATATTAGAAGTTTATGAAGTTTAAGCTTAATTATAACTGCTGGAGACACCCCCGGACCCAGCCCAATCGATGCCTCATGCTGCCAGGGACCCCAGATCGAGCCTGATCCACACCTCATGCTGCTGAGACCTCGCAAGACAACCCTTGTGCTGCTGGAGACCCTCCAGAGCCAACCTGAGCCAGCCTTTGTGGTGCCAGAGACCCCTTAGTGCTGCTCACACAGCTGAAGGCCCAAGAACTCTGCTCAAGGACACCACTGGAGGGCCCCCAAAGCAGACCCTGCACTGCCAGAGCACCTTGGAGCGTATCTGAGGAGTCCCTGTGTTGCAGAGCGTTCCCAACTGGCACTGCAGGGCCCAAACAGCCTGGCTTGCTTCTGGAGCCCCCCCAGGAAGAGCCTCCATACTGCCTCAGCAACCAGAGCCTGCCCAAGACCTCCCTCCAAGCAGCTGCCGGCACTGTGGGACCCCAACATCTCACCCCGGGGTGGTCCCAGCACTAGGCTGAGACCCTCACAACAACCATCCATGCAGGAAGGGGCCAGGCAGCACCAGGCAGCAACCACATTGTGGCATGGACTGTGCATACCTTGGACCTCCTGCCCAGGCAGTGCTTCTGGGCAGCAGAGTTGTGTTTTGTTGTTTTTTTCATAGTAATAAATAATTTCTTTTCTGTTGAGTGTTCTGCCTGCATGGCTCTGCTTGGGCCTCTGCTAACTAAGGGCAGAGGTGGAAGGATATGCTTCCATGATTGGGGTCACGCCCCTCTTCTCCCTGTGTCCTTCTTTGAATGGTGCTGCCTTGGTTATTCCTGGGGATGGAGCAAAGCAACCAGTCGTTTGTGCCCAGCTGCACCCTGATGGGTTGGTAGGGAATATTCTGGGTGTTTTCTGTAGGGAAACAGGTAGAGCTATGTTCCCACCTCTGTGTTGAGCTGCAGGAAAGGCAGCATACAAGAAAGCCAGGGAGTGTGTCCAGCAGCACACAGAAATGGGTACAAAAATTAAACATGCACTTCAGATGGTTAAAAACTGCATTGGAGTCGAATAACCAGAGAAAGGAAATATAAATTATTTTTCTTTCCAACACAATATACTCTTTTACCAGAGCAAATTAAAAATACAGAACAAGTTCCTACCAGTGAGAGAAGGACAACCGAGAAATGAGGAACACAGAACGGAAACATGACTCTGGGGAGTATGGGGGGACCAGGACTCCTCAGGTGCAGGGGAGGGGCTCTGGTAAAGCTCTCATGGGAGTGACTGCAAGTGCAATACTTGGACAAGAACAGCCTGTGGAAAACCAGTAAGGAAAACACATTTGGGAGCAGGGGCAAATGGAAGCGTTGGGTTGGCATTGCCCCACTGCTGGTCATGCAGTTTGCATCGGAGCTAGGCTTGGCACCATCCCAAAATCCCACAAAAACCTGGAGATGGCTTAGGGTGGTTCCTTCTTCCTATGGTGGGATGCTGAGTAGCTCTGAAAGCCATCCCAGACTGTACCCATGCCTGCTGCATCAATTCCCAGTGGAGTCTGAAGGGTAGGATATGGCCTGTGCCATAGGGAGCCCCAGGCTGCTTTCTCTGTGCCCCACAGCACTCTGGGTGAGGTGGTGCTGGCAGCAAGGTAGATGGGATTTGGGTTGCTCCTTTGGCATATGGTCCTTTTTCCTTTTGTTTTTCCTCTCCCTCCCCTGGCCACCTCTGCTTATCCCTAGGTCTGAAAACAGGAGGAAAAAGAAAACAAGCACACTGGAACACAAAAACTTCTCTCACCACAGCTGGCTGGCAGCTCCTGGGGTGGGACACGGAGCTGCCAATGGCAGGGAATGGCTGTGCCAAGAGTGGGCACCTTGCACCATGTGTGGCTGGAAGCCTCAAAAGAAATAACAAACACAAGCTCAGAAGGGCTGGTCACACAGGAAGGCCATGGCATCCCCATCCAGCTACTGGCTCCCCTCAGGATCCGACATACGGGTTTTCACCTGTGAGGAGAAACACATGGCATGACTGTCCCTGCTGCACTCTGGCATGGGATTCCCTGGGATCCCACACCCAGCGGGGGGATGCAGGTGGGGGAGCAGCACCTTTGGTAAAAGGTGTTTTTTGCAGCCTTAGTGCTGCAGTGAGGCACACCCAGGGATTTGCTGCAGGGTGCTCAGGGCTGTCCCAGAGGCACCAGCCGTTTTAGCCCTGGCACACATCTGGAATGGCTCAGGGAAACCTAATGGAGCATCTCATCTACTCTGGGCATCTGCCACCAGCAAGCAGGGGTGGATTTTACGGAAGCAGAGAGCCCAGCCCAGGATCTGGCCCTCCTCTTACCTCTGTCTCCTCTGTGTCTGTGCTCTCCTCAGCGCTGTCAATGTTGCGCAGGTCACTGTGCCCATCACGTCCCGTCCCCTCCTTCCCTTGCAACTCCCATGACCCCTCTCCCACTGGGGATGGTGACTGTGTTCCTGGCTCTGCCCTCTTCTTCTCACTCTCCTTCGACCCTGCAAAGGCAGAGACAGCAGAAATTTGGGTACCTGTGGAAACATCATCCCTGTCCTTGCTGGGTTCCCTTGTGCCAACAGGCTGGGTTCATACTTGCAAGTCCAGGGAAGGCGAAGGATGCAGGGAATCTGCCCAGCCAGCACTGGATGTCCTGGGCACACAGGGAGGGAGCCCTTACAGCCAGCTCAGGGGCCAGGATCGCATGTGCCCTCAGCAGGGACACGCCAGTGTGGAGGGTCTGTGGCCTATCCCCTCACCTGTGAGACGTTCTCTCCGCTGGTCCATGCGGTCCAGGCTCTCCAACAGGCTGTCCACTTGTGCCTTTATCTGGCTCAGCTCCCCCTTGATGGAGTGCAGCTCTTCAGCTCGCACTGCAAGAAAAGGAGTTATGAGGATCCCACCCACAGCAAGGAAGACATGCTGTCCTGGGCAGCCACCTCCAGAGCTTCCCCCTCTCTGGAACATTCTTTACAAAATATCCTCCTCTATAAAACATACTCCCCACTAGAATTCTTGGGGAATAGGAATGGACCCAAGGGACAGTCGCCAGCCCAGTGCAGCCCAGGCTGTCTGCTGGAGCTGGGGACTCGCATCAACAGGGTCAGCACACACTGAGATGTGAGGCCTGAGCCTCCTCTTTCTCCCAGCCCTGTCGCACTTACACTTTGTCCGTCCTGCCGTGGAGCTGGTGCTGCTCCTTGTCCCGGGCTGGGGACTCAGGCTGCCCTTGCCGCCTGCTCCCAAGTGAGTCCGTCTGGTCTTGACAGGGATGCGGTTAATGAGGGGGGGGATCTTCTGGTACTCATACACCCTGCAAGGGCACAAGAGCGTGGCAGCATGAGCACAACCTCAGAAGTGCAACAGTAGCCCTTCCAGCCATGAGACCATCTCTTTGGGTCCCTGTGTGATGAAGGACCCCCAGCACTGCCCTGCCCACATGCTGCCCCTGCCCCATGTACCCCCTTCCCTAGCACCCAGCCTCGGGAAGCTGCAGCTTCTGAAAGCAGGGAAACACAACTGAGCCTCTCTTGGAGGCACAAGAACAGGTGCCCAGGGACACTGCTTTTCCATGATCTGAGATACAATCGTGTGCCAAACCCACTCATGCTCAGCTCATCACACTCCTGGGGTGCCACGCTCACCGGTATGGGAAGTCATCCCTGTAGAGATCATAGTCCAGGTCACAGTTACTGCTGCAGGAGGGGAGAGAGAGGATCATATCACCTGCTCTGTGGTTCACCGTAGAGCAGTCACTGCTGGGCACAGCAGGGCAGAGACACCCACCCAGCCTCCATCCCTGGGGTGTGGGAGGCAACCCGGAGGATCCCATGTAAGCTGCCCGGGCTGCAGCATGCCCTGGGAGGTGGTTGTGCCCTGGCAGGGGTGTTCCTCGGAGGCAAACAAGGGTGTTGGGGGGGGATGATGAGAGCCCCCGGGGCAGCACAAGCAGGGTCTGTCCTCAGGAAGCTGCATTTAGAATGCCTTGATGTAAAACTTCACGGTCCCTGGCTCCATGTGCGCACTGTTGGCTCACTCAGCTCCAAATTAAGCAGTGATCTGTCAGCAGATCCCCTCCAATGCAGGCAGCCGACATGCCAGTAATAAATCATGCACCATGGACCAGGAGCAGGAAGTGGGGGGAGAAGAAGGAAGAGGAGAAAGAGGAGGAAAGATGCTGAGGCTCATTTTGCTGCTTCAGCTCTTGTGGAGTCAGGGAGTCTTCATGCTGCCAGGAATGGGGGACCAGGACAAGGTCCCCCAGGGCTCCAGACCTGGCTGCAGATGAGCTTATCACCTAAGGATCAATGCTGGAACTTGGGGAGAGCTGGAGGTCTGCTGAGGAGCACAAAGGCAACCTGGGCTGCCCTTCCCAGGCCATCAAGCCTGGGCCAGGCTTGTCCAGTCCAGAGGGCAGCTCAGAACCCATCATGGAATAGAGGCACCCCCTGTCCTGCTGCCACCTTGCCTTCTTCAAGAATCATCTGCATGGGTCACAGCCTGCAAGCACCAGCCCTCCTGGTGAAGGCACTTGGCACCCCTGGGGACCCATCTGCTTCTGTGCTTTGCACATGGGGTGCAATTTTTGGGGTCTATTTTAGAAGATTTTGGTCCAGGCTTGCTGCCTTCTAAGTTTCTGTTGCTGTGACAGGGATGGTGTGTCCTTTGCATCTCCAACTCCTGCCTGTCATCTGGGGAGGTAAGTCACATCCTGTCTTGGGAAAGGAGGGAATGAGGAGATGGAGAGGTGTGCCAACCCACACACAGGGCACAAGGGAAGGTGCCCGCTCCCCTGACTGCTGCTGCTGCATAGAGCCCACACTGAAAGGAATGGGGATGCCACAGGCCACCCTGTGCCATGGGAGAACCGGTGGCACTGCAGGACACCCGGACTTGGGATCAAGCACCCATCTAGGGACAGAGCAAGGGGTTTCCTGGCTCAGCTCTTTGCTCAGAGCATCCTCTGGGAACAGCAAAGGCAGTGGCTGCCACACTCCAGCACCCAAGGGGGCCAAGCAGTCCCGGCCCTCCAGTGCTGCATCCCTTCAGCTCCATGGCAACTGGCAGAGCAATTAGTTCAATCAGGGTGTTTGCAAAAAAGCTCTAACGAGACACAGGAGCCTGGCTCTGATCCCCTCTTCACCACATGCCCACTGAGATGGGGAGCCCAAAGTACACAGGGATGGGGACCTGCTCTTCCGCTACCATCACCATCATCCACTGCTATCCTCAGGGCCATAGCCACTCCTGTGTGCCTCTGCAGGGGTTTCTGTCCCTGAGGAACAGCATTTAAAGGCCACCATTGCAATGGATATTGACAAGGAATCATAGAATCCTGGAATGGTTTGGGTTTGAAGAGTCCTTAAAGCTCACCTCATTCAAAACCCCTCTGCCATAGGCAGCAACACCTTCACTAGACCAGGTTGCTCCAAGCCCCATCCAACCTGGCTTTCAACACTTCCAGGGATGGGGCAGCCACAGCTTCTCTGGGCAACCTGTGCCAGGGCCTGACCACACAGAATTTCTTCCTTATGTCCAACCTTAACCTGCCCTTTGTCAGTGTGAAACCATTACTGAAGGAGGGCAACACCTGCATCAGGTGTGGAGACCATAGGGCTCTGCTCTTCTTTCACTGCCTCTGGATGGGGAAGGGGGATCCCCACACCCCACTGGTGACATACACTGGGAGGGGCCCAGTGAGGACTCCAGCTGGCACTTGTGTGTCCAAGACCCCTGTTGGGACGGAGCAGGGACATCCCCCAGACCTATGCCTACCAACTGGAATAGTCAGAGGTGTGAGTAACAGCGAGCAGGGGAGGAAAAGGAGCCAGGTGTGGGACAGTCCCCAGCCCCCAGTGCAGCCCCTGCCCCGCACACAGGCACTCACTGGTACAGGCTGCTGCTGTGCTCCCGCTTCTGGCCCAGCCTGGCATGACTCGGCTTGGGCTCCCTGGCCATGTCCAGATCTGAGGGAAGAGAGAGGAGGAAAATGAGCAATGGAAAGAAAAGACGATGCCAACATCCCAGCCCACACAGACACATCTCTAGCACCAACTTCCTTTGGTCCCAGCCACACTCCTCTCTCAGCTGGAGATGTCCCACTGCAGAACATCCTCAGGACAAGAAGGAGGGTGGCAGCTCTCTAGATTTAAGTTTCTGGGAAGGACAGGAGCAGCCCAAAGTTGTGCCCATGACACAGAGCAGATCCATCTGTCCCTTCCCATGGGGGCCGTGTCCCAAGGAACACAGCTGGGCAAACTCCACTCAGAGTGGCAGAAACACCTCTGATGGTGAGGCTAATTAATTTGCAGAGACATTTCCCACCACAGCAGTGAATCCACATTTGTTATCGCTCCTGCTGCGTGGTTGGGACATTTTTCAGGGAGCTCTGGGTCAGCGGGACACCGCTGAGTGAGCGCTGCCCATCAGTGCCTGGTGCCAGGCACAGTGGACGCCCTGCATCCAGCTGCTCCACCCTCCCCAAGGCTGCCAAGACATGTGCCATGCCAAGGTGTGCAGTAGAGATGCCTCTGGATGTACAGCTTGGCAATGCCACATCACAACTCCCCAGTGATGCTCTTCACCCCTTCTTTAGGATTTCACAGCCAAGATCCACATAAAAGCCAGTCTGGATCTCCATTTGAGATGTCCCAATACCATGGTTTATGAACATCTCCATATATTTTATTTTGTGACTTTGGGAGACTTCAAAACCTCTCTGGCCTCTAGGGTAGGAGGTGATGAGTGAGATGTTGAGGGCTCCCTCTTGCATGTTTCCCCTCAGCCACAGTAAGTGCAACCAGCTGTCCCACGGGTGACATTGTGGACGTCACTGCACCAGCGGAACCCCAAGCTAAAGCTTCCTGAGTGCTGTGGGAACACAGCACCCTACCAGAGAGGTTCAGACCTCCCTAGAAACGTGGGCACTGGCCACTGGTCCCTCAAGCCCAGCATCTGTCAGAGGAAGGTCCCTCCATCCCTACAGAGGAGAGGGTTTCTGAGAAAGATCCAAGCAGAAGGAAACTGGCACTTTGCTTTCCAGGCTGCCACCCTGTGTGGCAAAGTCTTTCGGCTGGCTCTGATCTCAGGGTGAGCTGGGGAAAGTGCTCTGTGCTTGCCAGGTAATGCTGGCACCCATTTTCCACGGGTACAGCCAGATTCCCTGGGACCACTCAGGGCCACAGCCCACTGTTGACATCTCTCTCTCCAGCCCATCACACCTGTCTGGCAGAGACACCCACTCCCCTCCCTGCCAGCGGGACAGAGACCTCAACCCCCAGCCAGGGACCCCAGCCATGGCCATGAGCCCTGTCACAGACCACCTGCACTGAGGGGACTGTCCTGCTTGGGCAGGGGACCTGGCCAGTGGGGCTTCATCACCCAGGGCCATTGGCCCCATCTGGGCTCCCTTCCCTGTAATGGAAAGGTACTGGGAGGAAATCCCTGGCCTGGATGGTAACAGCACAGAGGCATCCCCGTACCGGGAGGACATCCTTGTCCTGGGGATAATGTCATGGGGGCATTCCAGTACTGGAAGGACACCTCTGACCTGGGGGTAATGTTTCAGGCACATCCCTGTACTGGGAGGACATTCCTGTTCTAGGAGGGAATACTGGGGGCAACCCAGTACATCTTGTCCCGGGAGTGATGGCATGGGGAGTCCCAGGCATTCCGGGTATCGGGGGCCACCCCAGCCCTGGGGAGGGACTGTTGCCGCGATAGAGGGCACCCGGGAGGCGGCCCCGCTCGGGATGAGGGCGTTAGGGACACCAGAAGGCTGCGGGGGGACATTCTCGCTTCGGGCAGGGCTGCCGGTGCCGGGCGCGCATCCCGGTGCCGGAGCATCTCCCGGGGGAGGGTGCGGGAGGGGGGCCGATCGCGCGGCTGGGACACCCGGAGGGGATGAGGGCCGGACCCGGACGATACTCACATCTCCAGCCCGCGTCCCCGCTGCCGAAGAGAGTCATGGCCCCGCACCGGCCCCGCACCCCGCACCCCGCACCCCGCACCCCGCACCCCGCACCCCGCACCCCGCACCCCGCACCCCGCACCCCGCACCGGACCGAGCGCTGCCACCGGGCGCTACCACCGCCGGGCGGGGGGCGCGGGCCGCACCACCGCGGCGCGGCAGGGGGGACACCACGCCCCGGCCGGGGGTCCGCGGCAGCCCCGCTGCCCGTCCCTGCCCGCACCGCTGCCGGCACCGCGGGCACCGGGCATACCCTGCCCCCGGGGTCTCCATCCTCACCCTCATCCTCCCCAGGCTCCTTCCACCTCCATCCTCCCGCCCCCTCCCACCTGCCGGATCCTGCCCTCCTGGCCGCTGGCTGTTTCACCCTGGGTTTGCCCAGCTCGCCCGGAGCCCGGAGCCCGGAGCCCAGCCTTGCTGGCAGCGATGTGAATCGTGGCTTGCCGCCACTGGGCTGAGGACACAACCAACTGGCATGCAACGCCCTGGCTGGGAACGTTTCAATTCCCAGCCCAGCCCAGCGCCGAAGCGGGATGTTAGGACAGGAGGGCAGAGGCAGGTCTGCTTCAAAAGCACCCACTGACAGCCACCAGCTCTGGAATCACAGGTTTTCACCTGCACACGGGGTGCCCTGACTTGGGGCCGTCCTGAGGCTGTAAGAAGCAGCTCTTGGCTAACACGACCCCTCCAAAACACCTCCAGGTGCTGGATACAAGAGTTCAGCCAAAGGCTGGGCTGGTCCTGGCTCCTCCAACCCCAGAACCTGTACCAGAGATGGAGCTGAAGGTACCACTTAGTGCAAGCAGGATGTGGTTAGGGAGAGTCTGGTGAGCTTGGGAGAGCAAAAGGAGACAAACTGCTCTTCCCAAGGGAGAGAGAGTCTTTATTAACCACCGGACAGATGGTGATGAAGTGGGTGATGATGAAGGACCAGATAATTGTGAGGAACCCACCAGTCTGGGAGGTTCCCACACAGGTCCAGATGATGGCTCAGAGCTGAGCTTGATCCTCATCCTCAGCTGTGATGAGACTTCCACCTTTCAGGAGCACCCCCTGGCCCCTTGTCACATCAAGACCACAGTCCAGACACAGCTCAGCTGCCAATTTCAGAGGATGCTGCTGTACTGGCTGTTGCAGGGGTATCTCCTGCCCAGGGGCTGTAGCAGCATGATGGTGACAGAGGAAGATGAAGGGCAGAAGAAGACGCTGTTTCAGGGATGCTGACATGGAGTACACCCCTTCTCACCAGGTCCCAGTGCCATAGGTCCCCTCAGTCTCCCATCACCTGTGCAGGTAAACTATGGGGGGATCCTCTTGAGCCATGGTCTGGGCTTGGCACAGCATCAGGGTCTTCCTGAGCCATTGGCTCAGCACAGCAGCCAGCACTGGCCAGTTTCCAGGGCTGCTGGCTCAGGGGTCCCACTGCCACAGGGCGATGTGTTCCTGGGCTGCAATGGAATGCAGAGAGTCAGTGCCACCCCATGCCAGGAAAGACCCAGTGGTCTGGGCAGAGTTGGGAACATGGGATAGACCCAGGAGAGCAGGAAACTGGCAGTCCCATGGCTTGACACCCCTGGTGATGCACAGGAGGACTCCCAGTCGCTCACTCACCGAACTGGCAGATGTACCGGTTTCGGGTCTTACAGCGCTGGTCGTTCCAGTTGAAGGCAGCCGATGCTTGCATCTCTACACAATTCCCAAACCTGTGTCCCAGCAGGAGGGGGGTGAAGCTGGCCCGTGCAGTGGCACAGCGGTGACACCACACAGGGTCCTCTAGATCCACTTACCCCTGGTTGTCTGGCTGTCCAAAAGCAAAGCTGGTGAAAGAGGATGGCTCCCCCACATCCCAGCGGAAGGAAGCCTTGGATGTCTTGTAGGTGAGACCTGGGGGAATGGGGGGTGGGTCAGCATGTCTGCCTGCACCCTGGGCAGGCCCTGTGACCTGCCCACTGCTGTCACTCACCAATCCAGAAGTTCCCAGTCTCAAAATCGGTGTCTGTCACCCTGTTACCCATTTCCAAGCGGCTGAGGTAGAAAGCCAGGATGTCCTGGACCTTCTGGTTTCTGATCTGTGCCAGCATTGCCCCTTTCTCCTGCAGAGAAGGGAGCAAGTCTGCCCCAAACGCATGGCCCAGCCCCACACCAGGCAGAGAGATGCCCAGGAGGGTTGAGAGCATGAGTGGCATTTTTCATCTGCACAGGGATGCCTGGAGCATCCCAGAAGCTCACCTGGCACTTAATTTTGGCTCCATAATAGGTGTCAGCCTCAGGGGACACCATGAAGCAGTCACTGTCTATCCGCACGTCACAAGCATGGAATGGGAACTGGATCTTTGCTGGGGGCACAGGCAGGAGCACGTAGGTGCCTGTGCTGGCAGAGCTGGGCCCAAAGAGGACCCTTCATCCCGCTCCAGGGGCCCCTGCCCATGGATTCCTGCTGCCACTCCACAGCAGCACAGGTGGGCACAGACTCACTGCCACATTCAGCTCCACCGTAGCCCGCATCGCAGAGGCAGGAGCACTCCTCCTTCCTGAACCTTCCATGGAGGCACTGCCCGCTGCACCTCACTGCAGGCACAGTGCTGTGTTAGCTGGTGGGGGGCTCAGCAGCCCCTGCCTGCCCCATGGTACACCCTGGGCACTGGCTGTGCTGCCCACACTGTGCCAGCCATACCCACACGTGCACTGAGCTGGTGCCCCTCGTGCTGCACCACTGTGGGCACATGTGTACTGAGCAGGCTGTGAGTGCTGCACCGGCCATGCCCACACATGCCCTGCACACACATGCCCGGAGCCCACCCAGCACACACATGCACTGCAGCAGCCACACACACACCTCCAGAGGGGAGGGGAGACAGGACTGCACGGTGCCCTCTCACCTTGGCAGTACCTTCCTGTGTAGCCAGGGGGACAGGAGCACTGGCAGCTACTCATGTTGAGGCGCCCGCTGTTCCTGCAGCTCATGCGACAGGGGTTCCTGGGGACCTCTGGGCACAGCAGGTGGGGGCATAAGGGGTGGTGGCAGTGGCACCTGCTGGGGCCACAGAGGGGCCGGGGGGACCGCAGGGACTCACCACAGAGCCCACCGCCGTGATCCCAGGACTTGAAGCAACCAGAGAGGCCGGCGGTGCAGAGGGAGCACCAGGGTCCCTGCTTGTAGGGCAGGACGGGCGTCCCGGCCACCTCCCAGTTGCCCCTGCCCCGCAGACAGCTGGAGGAGGATGCCCCGCCCACCCGGACAAGCCACACCCCTTTCTGGGCAAACCCCGCCCACATCCATGCACAGCCCCGCCTACATTTCCCGTCCCGCCACATCAGCGCTCAGCCCCGCCCACAACACGCAGCCCCGCCCACACTCAGCCCCGCCCATTCACCACCAAGTCACGCCCACTTCAATACACAGCTCCACCCACCACAGCTCAAGGCTCCGCCCCCACCCCTCACCACACAACCCCATTGGTCAATCCACGCCCCACCCAGGACACACCCAGTAGAGGCCCCGCCCACACCTCCAAGCCACACCCTCTCGCTCCAGGCCCCGCCCCAAACCCCGCCCCCCCGGCTCTGTGCCCCCCACCCAAAGCCCCTTACCCCGGTGAGTAGGCACAGGCGAAGGCCTCGCTGGGGCCGTGGGGGCCGGGGCAGTGGTGCCGGCCACAGCCCAGCCGCCCCGCTGTCGCCCACACCAGCTGCGGGAGAACACGTGTCACTCTGTGCCCTGGACCCCCACGGTCTCCCCGTGCCCACCATGCCCACCTGGGTGTAATGGCGGCAGGTGGCGTTGCTGGCGCAGCGCCCCGTCCTGTAGTCGTAGCGATGTCCCTCGGCAAACCAGCGCTCCAGCACGGCCACGAAGCCCCCGGTGCCCGCTGGCAGCAGGGCCTCGCTCCAGCCCAGCTGTGGGGCTGGTGGTGGAGCGGGACCCTCCAGGCAACTGGCTGCCCTTGCCCCTGCCAGCTGCCCCAGCTCCTCGCTCCACTCCTGCCGGGATGGGCATGAGCCAACCAGGGAACAGCCCAGAGGGAATTTGGGGACTGACAAGGGGGTCCATGCAGGGGATGACTGGGGAACGTCAGAAGGCTGACATGGAAGATGCTGCAAGGGACCCCTAGGAACCAGCCCTGCCCTCAGTGTGGGCAGCTGTGGAGTGATGGAGGGACATTGAAGACCACCAGAGGACATGGGAGACATCCCTAGAGACCAGCCCTGCCCTTGGTGTGCTCAGGTGTGAAGTGGTTGGGGGGCATCAAGGGCCATCACAGGGAATGGAGGAATCCATAGGAGACTCCTGGGGGCCAGTCCTGTCCTTGGTCTGCACAGGTATGAGGTGGTTGTGGGGTATCCAGGGCCATCATAGGACATGGGAACCCCACAGAGGACCCCAAAGGATCCTTGGTATGTGCAAGTGTGGGGTGATCAGGGGACATCAGACAGACAGACATGGCAGATCCCAAGAGAGACAAGGGACCAGCCCTGCCTTTGGTGTGCCCTGAATCCGTCAGTGCTAGTGGCACATCCTTCTCCGGGGGCCCCACACCAGCCAGCTAATTGCTTCATTAGCTTGTTAACAAACCACTGTGTAACGCCCATGGGCTGCACCCCTCCCTGGGCATGGAGTGGTAGGTGGATGTGACATCAAAGGTGGGGGACATGTGACCTGCCAGGGGACTCACCAGCTTCTGCATGTTGGCAGCGGGGGGCTGCACTTTGCTTCTCAGCTTGTTGTGCAGCGAGAGCACCAGGAAGGTCTCCTTCATGCTGAGAGCTGCAGGGACAGCAGGGGATAGGGATGAGGCCAAGGGGGGCAGGGGTGCAAGTGCTTTCTCCATATCCCTGGCTGTGGTTGGACCCTTTGGGAAGCCGTGGGAACTCTCCCTGAAGGGTCTGACCGCAGCCGAGGATACGGGGAAGGCACCCGGGTCTCCATGGAGACTTGAGGGGAGAGAAGAAAGCGCTTTTGGGCTGGGAGCACAAAAGGAGCAGGGGGCTGAGGAGGGGGGGGCAGCCTGCTGAGCCCCTGTCTCACACGGGTGGGCTGAGACCGCCAGGAATGTACCCGCTCTCCCCCTCCACCTCTCTCCTGCCAGCACCCAGACCCCTCCAGGCTGGACCCATCACTAGCCCCCATCACCACCTGCAGGACCCCCCAGCCCCATTCTGTCACCGGCTCCATCCCATCACCAAAGCCCCCCAGTTCCATCACATCATCAACTCCAGACTGGTCCCAGGTCCATTACATCACTAGCCCCAGAGTCTCTCAACCCCATCCTATCACCAGTTCCATCCCATCAACAGCCCCAGACCCCCCCCCGCTCCATCCCATCACCAGTTCCATGCCCCCTCTCCAAGCACCATTCCATCCCATCCTCAGCACCCATCACCCACCAAGATCCCAGTTACCATCCCTGGATGCCCATCACCCACCCAGCACCCTGCCCACCTGGTCTGTCCCAAGGCAGCAGTGCTCAGGGTGCACTAACCCCCTAAACCAGATGCCTCCCAGCCCTGCTGCCGGAGGAGCAGCCCCTCTCCCAGTTACCTCCTGGAGCCAGCGAGTTCAACTTCTCTGGAGCATCCGACCTTGTCTCACCCTCCCTCCACGCCAGGAGGTTGCAAACCAGCAGGACCAAGAGGTCCATGTAGCTCCTGGGATGGTGGGGACCGGACCCCCACGGGTTTTGAGGGAGGGCTGTGGAGAGCTGAGCCACCCCGCAGCAGCCCTGGCTTTGGGGCGAGCTCGGCCGCGCGTTCCTGCGCGCTCCTGTGTCCGTGTGTGTGTGTCTGTGTGTGTGTGTGTGTGTGTGTGTGTCTGGTTGCAGGATTTGATCCTATTCAGGACTCCAGACAGGCACCGCTGGGCAGCGCGAACAAAAGCTTGACGGGTGAGTAATAGCTCTGTCAAAACAGTTGCTCGCTGGAGCGAATGTGGCAGACAAGTCCCGGGGCCCTGGGCTGCAGCCCCGCCGTGATGTCCCGCGATGGGGTCAGCCCCCCGTGCTCTGCTCCAGCCCCGCCGCCGTGCCGGGGTCAGGGTGTGAGGGCAGCAGGAGCGGGGGTGGCTCTTTGGGAACCCACCTTGGGACACTGGGAGACTGGATACCAAGGGGCTGGGGCAGTCAGGGGGCCCCTGCTGCCAGCCTTCCTCCTGCTCCATGAATTAAACATGCCGTGAAGGTAACACACACCGCTGCCGGCATGAAGCCAAATACCCGCTCCGGAGAGCTGGGCAGCGCGGTTACGGGGTGGGAGGATGTGAGGGCTGCGGGGCCGACGGCGGGAGAGGTGCCAGGCTTGGGGAGGGGCACGTCTCAGCAGGCACTCGGGGTCAGGCTGCTCGAGGGGGGCTCAGTAGCACCCTGAAGACTCTGCCCCAGTGCAGGACTCCCAGCAACCAAGCCAGATTCTCCACTGGCACAGGGCAGAGGTGTGGTCTTCAGGCACGCCTGCTCAGAGGTGGCCAGGGGCCAGACACATGTGGCCATGCCCTGTCTCTTCTGGGCTGTCACAAGCAGGAGGGACCAGGAGCATCCTACCTGCCAGCTGTCAGGTCTGATCTGCGCGTCAGCAGAAACTCAGCTCTAACTGCTTCAATTCTCTCATCCTGAGCCTAACCTTGCCCTTGAACCCTGGCACTAATGCTAATGTCAAGCCCAATTCTCACCCAAACCCTCCTGCTAATATGGACCTGAACCCCTGGCACTAGTGTTAACACAAACCTTAACCCTAAAAAAAATCTGACCTTAGTCCTAATGATAAGTTTAATGCTAACCCAAATATTAAACTTTGTGCCAACTCCAAACCTCACCCTAATGTTAACCCTGTCCCAAATCCTAACCCCAATGCTAATCCTAATGCTAACACTAACCCCAGCTCTAATCCTAACCCTAATCCTAACCTCATCCCTAGAACTAATGCTGACTCTAACATTAGCCCTGACCCTAATGTTAATGCTGACTCTTACACCAATTTGCACCCCAACTCCAGCCTGTAACAGAGCCCTGGGTCTCCCCTTGAAACTCCAGTCATGGCTGAGCTCACCCCAGCAAACTGTGCTGAGTCCAGTGAGTCTGCAGCATTCCTGGGCTGCCCTTCCCCGCAGCGCCAGCCCCTCTGGAGAGCTGAACCCCAGCATAGACCCCAAAGCCATCTTATCTCACAGGAGACTTTCCCAGGCTTAGCAAACACATGGGATTAGCCTCATCCTGCATCCCTGCATGCTGGGAAGCTGAGCTGGGGCTGGCTGTGGGGTGAGCCCGGCACTGCCAGTACTGCTGTAAGTGCCGTGACAGCCACCGCCTGGCCCCGGCATCTGCTGCCCTGGGACATGAAAGGCCCCAAAGCCTCTGATGTGCAGAGAGGGAAAGGAAGGGAAGGGAGAGGCTGGCGCCTGTGCCAAGGGGAAACTTTCCTACAGCTTGGCCTCAGCCAGGAGAAAAACCAACAAACACACGGGCACACACAGTGGATAAATCCCAGCGAGTGCAGGAGTGTAGCTGGGAGCAGAACAGGACCATCGGAGTCTTCTCCCTGTAGCCAGCCCCAGAGTGATGCTCCTCATCGCACTGCCAGTCTGGCTAGCCCTGGGCATCCTGCAGCTGCCACTTGGCAGCCCCCAGGTAAGGACCTTCATGGCTCCCACCCTCTATCCTCATAGCAGACCAGCCACTGTGGGCTGCTCAGCACCCACCTCTCCCACCTCAGCACCCTGCCACTAGCCTGGAGTGGGGGGTACAGCGCAGTCATAGCACCCATAGGGCTCCCCAGGGATGGGGGGATGGTCATGGGACTTTTCCACTGCAAGAATGAGATTATATTAAACCCCCTGGGGCATCCAAGCTGCTCCTAAGCATCTAAGTGCACAGGTAGGACTGGGTGGAGAGGGTTGAGGCTGGAGCAAACATGGAGTCAGGGCAGACCCCAACTAGGATGGGAAGGAAGGGGCTCTGCCCAGGGCAAGACATCCAAACAAACCCCAAAGATGCTGCCTGCTTGGAAGGATCCCCCTGGGCTGCAGCAGGGGGGCAGGGGAGCCCAGTGGGTGACAGGGATGTCTGTGTGTTCCCCCAGGAGTGCCTGAGCCGGCAACAGGCGCTCAGCGCGGTGCGGCAGATGCAGAAGCTGCTGGCGGTGCACGAGGCTGCCCACCTGCAGGGCACACGTGGGCTCCGGCAGCAGCTTTCCAACCTCCAGAGCCACCTTCAGAGACAGCCCACCAAACGCAATGGTAACCTTGGCCAGTCACCACTGTGGGTGACATCCCCACAGGGCTGGCTTTGACCTCTGGATCCCCAGAAACAGCCTGGGCAGGGGGACCCCCAGCTCCTCGCTGGGTTGGAGTCGGCTCCAGCCTGGTGATGCTCATCCTCACCCATGTCTGTCTGTCCACAGAGACCTGTCCACAGCTGGCAGTGCCCCTGAATGGACGGATGCTGGGCCGGAGTGTACGGACAGGCCACGACGTACACTTTGTCTGTGACACCGGCTTCCGGCTGGTGGGCTCGGAGACCCGCACCTGCCGGCACAACCGCACGTGGAGCGGCACCCAGCCCTTCTGCAGAAGTGAAGTGGAGTGGAGTTGGGGTGCCATGGGCTCAGCGCTGTCTGTGGGCTCCTCTGTCACCCTGAGCCACAGGGTTCAATTGCTGTGCCCAGAGGCTGCAGCACTGGGGACTGGGATGAAGCGAGGATGTGCTTTTCCAGCTGGTGCTCACAAGCTGCTTCTCCCTAGGTATTGATGACTGCTCCAGCAACCCCTGTGCCAACAGCGGGACCTGTGTGGATGGAATCCAGAACTACACGTGCCTCTGCCCCCCAGGCTGGTCAGGCCCCAGCTGCCAGAGCCCCATCTACTCCTGTAGGTGCCTGGGTTTGGACAGCAGAGGACAAGGATGCTCTTGGGGACAGCACCTGGCTACGCTGCACCCATTCCCCCTTCCCTGGCAGCCCCCTGCAACCTCAGCCCACACCCATCTCCCCATGCCCCAGCACGTGACACCCTCTGTCCCCTGCAGACTGGGTAACACTGAGCAACACCTCCTTCAGCCGCCAGCCCCGCTGTGCCAAAGGTCGCTCGGGCTCCAGGCGCTGCAGCTGCGACACTGGCTTCCAGCTGAGAGCTGGTGGTGTGTGCCAAGGTAAAAGGGGGGTGAAGATGGTAGGGAGAGGGGGAAAAGCAAGGCTTGATGGCAATAGGACCCTTGGCCATTCCCTACTTTGTTCCCCCCAGATGTGGATGAGTGCCAGCTCTACCAGTCCAGCCCCCAGACCCGGATTTGCCTCCATGACTGTCTCAACCTCCCCGGCTCCTACCGCTGCCTCTGCCCCCCAGGCTACCTGCTCCATGCTGACCGCAATGCCTGTGAGGGTAAGAGTGGCAGGTGCAGGGCACAGAGCATCCCATGGGAAGAGGGGTGCAGTGAGAACAGCCCCATTCACCCTGTATCACCACCACAGATGTGAATGAGTGTGCTGGGAAGCAGCACAACTGCACTCAGGGTGACTTCTGCATCAACACCTTTGGGGGCTACCGCTGTGTGCGCCCCAAGTGCCCCCCACCACGCAACAACACCAGCTACGTCAAGACCTCTGCCTTGTGAGTACCATTCTGTGGGTGACTTGGGCTGCATTGTGCCCTCTCCCAGGGTGATGGGTCCTACTGTGCCCTGGGGACTGCAGTGTGTCACCCAGGATCAGCAGGGTCAGTACCACCCAGCAGTGGTAGCAAATCGCCACGTGGCGTGCCCAGGTGTGCTTGGCATGCTCCTTGATGGTCTTGAGATACTGTTGGCTGGGGCTGCAGGTGGGAGCACCCTGATACATGGTGGCTTTATCCAGGGTCCTGCCTGCCCCTGACAGCCCCAGACTGTGGGTAAACTTGCCATTTCTCCTCTGCTGCACATCCATGTGTTGCCATCAGCTGCATTCCAGGAGTCCTGGCCATCCCACTCTTGAGATGACTAGCCCACTTTGTGGCTGAGCAAAAGCCACCCAAGCAGAGGAGCATCTCTGATCCTGACATGTTCCTCTCCAGAACACACATCTGACTCCATTCCTGGTCTCCAGCTGGGACTGTGGTACCCCCAGTCCCAGCCTCAGAGCATCACTCAGAGCTGTGCCCTGCAAGGCATGGTGTTTGCCTGCCAGAAACAGGGATGAGGCAGAGATCCAATGCCAGGCACACTTGAATGTGCTTGTCTTGGGTTGCTCTGCCACAGAACCAACAGTGGGGCTGGAGATGCTGCCTGTGGTGTGGGCTGGGCTTATTTGCAAGGATGAAGGCAGCTCCCTGAGAGCCAAACTATGTCGCTGAGCAGTGGCAACCCTTCTCTCCTGGCAGCCAGTGCGAGAGGAACCCCTGCCCCATGGACAGCCGAGCCTGCCACCTGGCCGCCACCTCCATCTCCTTCCACTACCTGCCCCTCCAGGCCAACCGCACTGTGCCCCGTGTGCTCTTCAAGATGTCCACCACCCGCTTTGTGGGTGACAGCCTGCGCTTCGCCATCACGGGTGGCCGGGGCCAGGGTGTCTTCTCTGTGCGACGCTCCGACCGGCAGACAGGAGAGCTGCTGCTCACCAGCCCCATGGTGGGGCCAGCCACGCTGGAGGTGGAGCTGGAGATGAGCGAGTTCTCCCGCAAAGTCCTCCTGGGCAAGCACATATTCAAGGTCACAGCCTTTGTGTCCCCATATGTGTTTTGATCCCTTTTAGAGGCAGGTGTGGGGCCAAGCTGGAGTCTCTCCTGGGGAGTGATGGAGCAGGTTCAGCTCAGTGGTCCCAGTTCTTGTCCCATTGGAGACACCCCTCTCCTGTAATGCTTGCTCATGGATGGCAGGGCAAAGCCACCACAGGAAAAACCATGCACCTGGAAGGAAAACCGCAAGGGCAATGGGGGGACCAGCCTGGACCCCTCCTCTCTGCCTGCATGGCACACAGAGGGGAAAGACAGAGTGAGCCAACAGCACTTGGCATGCAGGTCCAGCTTCTTGTATCTTGTAATCTCTAATAAAAGAAAAGTGGCTATAGGAAGGGTGTCCTCCTTGCTCTATACCCAGTGCTCCTGGGGCAAGGCTCCTGGGGACAGCGGGGGGCTGTGCTCACAGCTGGCTCCTCTTGCAGAACATGGGGTTCCAGCAGAGCTGCCAAGCCCACTCAGGGTCATGCAGTGGCCATGTCCCTTCCAGAACCACTGTTCCTGGGGGACATGCTGAAGAGCCCCCCAGCTCAGGAGTGGGAGATGGGCTGAACGTAGAATCACAGAATGCTTTGGGTTGGAAGGGATCATCTTGTTCCAACTCTGCTGCCATGGACAGCGACACCTTCCAACACACTGCCCTGCACATCCTGCACAGCCAAGGCTTCCTCAGGCCCTTTGACAGTGCATGGAATGTGCTCTGGTGAGCAGGGGGTGATGGGCGCCATGCTTCCTTGTGTCCAGGAGACTTCCCTCTGCAGCAGCTCTGACAGGAGCAGACCACATGACTGATCAAAGCTCCGCAGCTCTCCAAGCACTCGAGCTGTCCCCCTGCACCCAACCTGAGGAGGATGGGCTGAGAGAACAAGAGAGCTGCAGCTCCCCACCCTCCTTGGGCACCCCCTGCCACCGCCAGCATGGCCAGACCCCTGCACAGAGAGAGCCGCCAGCAGCTGGAGGTTGAAAAGGTGACGAGGGCCTTTGGGGACAGTGAGGGAAGGACATGCTGCCTCCAGGACACCCTTCCCTCCACACACAGAAGCCTTCTAAGGTGAATGTCCAGCCAGCACAAAGCAGCTGCTGTGTGCAGACTGCGGGTGGCTCATAAAGAGCTCCTTATGCACCGGACACCAGTCCTGGGACTCTGCACAGTTTCCTCACTGGAGCACAGGGAAATGCCTCCCCAGGGGCAGTGGAGCTGCGGGCTGGGCTGGCAGGGCAGGCTGTGCTGCATCACTAAAATCCATAGCTGGCCTGTGCCTGCTGCGGGGAGAGGCTGGGATCCAAACTAGGGAATTACAGGGGTAAATATTTATCCCTGCGCATGAGGAGCCCCAGCCAAACTGGGCACCACAAGCAAGGTTTTGCAAAAGGTTTCTTCTACCCTTCAAACCTTCAGGTAAAACAAGACTTGACTAATCACTAACACTCACGTTACTGGTTGCTAATGAAAGTGAAACTCGGCAAAACTCACTATCAGCAGGACATGGAGCTGCCGAAGCACATCCAGAGATGAGCAATGGATCTGGGGAAGGGTGTGAAGCACAAGTCGGATGAGGAGTGAGGAAGGGAGCTGAGGGGACTCAGCCTGGAGAAAAAGAGGGTCAGGAGTGACCTTATCACTCTACAGCTACCTGAAAGGAGGTTGTAGCCAGGTGTGGATCACTTCTCCCATGTAACATGTAACAGGATGAGAGGAAACAGCCTCAAGTTGTGCCAGGAGAGGTTTAGGGAAAATTTCTGTGGGGAAAGGGTGGTGAGGCACTGAAACAGCCTGCCCAGGGCAGTGGTGGAATCACCGTTCCTGGAAGTGTTAAAAAGGTGTGTGGATGTGTCACTTAGGGACCTGGTTTAGTGGTGCAGGGTTTACAGTTGAACTTGATGACCTTAGAGGGCGTTTCTGTGGTTCTTTTTTCCCAGTGTTCTTGGTGCTTGTTTATTGATTCAGTGAAGTGGTCACAGCACCAAACCTGCCAGAGTTTGGGAAGCCTTTGGACTCTGCTCCCAAGCACATGGTGTGATTCCTGGGGCTGTCCTGTGCAGGCTCAGGAGCTGGGACTCAATGTTTTTTGGGGATTCCTTCCAATTCAGGATATCCTATGATTCCATGATCCCTGGAGTTCATCTTTCTGGAATTACTGATGCTAGATGATACTGGGAGGATTTTAAAGCCGTATCAGGTGCTGTGTTATCCCAGTTGCCCAGGGTTTCCTTTGTCCTTCATCGACAATGGTGCTTCCCAGAAGGAATCTGTATTTTCAGATCCTTTAATTTGCTTTAATTAAACACAAACCACTCCAAAGCCTCTGGTGAAATTCCACAACATCATTACATCTCACTGTAAATCTCACCATATATATTATAAAAAATAATACATTTTCATACCATAAAGACTGGTTGACATAATAGGGAAGGGAAGTTCCCAGGAACAGGATGGCCTTAGCTCACAACCAGCATCCACCACTGGCTCCCAGGGCATCCCCAGCCCCATGCATGTGGAATGTCACCTCCTGGAAGGATGTGGCGTGTTGTAGCCAGGATTCCCCTCGGTGTGGGACTCAGTGAGGACCCCACACCTGGACTGGGATGGTACGAAACCCCGATCCCTCCCCACGTGTCCCCCGGAGCGATCGCGCCCGGCGCGGTTTGGCCCCCGCGCGCCGCCGTAGCCGTTGCCATGGCGACGGGCCCAGCGGCCCGAGGCCCGCGGAGGCGCCGGGGGCTGCCCTGGAGGCCTCGGCCGGGGGCCCCGCGCCCTGCCCGGGCATGAGGCGGGGACGGGGCCGCTGCCAGCCGCTTCTGCGGGGAGAAGGTGAGGGAAGGGAGGTGGTGGAGATGCGGGAGGGGTTTACGCGGCCCTTACCAGAGCGGGTGTCCGGGAACCCTCTCAGCTGGTTCGGCCCTTGGTGCCCCCCCACGCGTCCCGGTGCTTCTCACTCTCTGTGTGCTCAGAGTACCCTGGTAGTGACTTCATGCCTTGATTTTTATAGTCAGTGTCCTGTGTAGCTGGGTAGAAAGGAGTGCTGGGTGTACCCACAGCATAAGGGCATCCCACCAAGAAGGGGAGATGGAGCATCTGGACAAGGGGGAATGGCTTCCAACTGACAGAGGGCAGGGTTAGGTTAGATATTAGGAAGAAATACTGCCCTGTGAGGGTGGGGAGGCACTGGCATAGGTTGCTCAGAGAAGCTGTGGCTGCCCCATCCCTGGAAGTGTCCAAGGCCAGGTTGGACAGGGCTTGGAGCAACCT
>JAWWEV010000022.1:13653996-13731174 GCA_035583235.1 Hafferia zeledoni | reverse complement strand
GCCCCATCCCTGGAAGTGTCCAAGGCCAGGTTGGACAGGGCTTGGAGCAACCTGGAATAGTGGAAGGTGTCCCTGCCTGTGCCAGAGGACTGGAATCAGATGAGCAGTAAGGTCCCTTCTAACCCAAACCATTCTGTGGTTCTATGCTGTATGCTTGAGTCTCGTGACAGAGAGCTTTGTTTTTCATCAGTGCATCACCTACAAGCCATTGAATTGTCAAGGAAAGGCAAGAGGAACTTTGCTCCTGAAATGGGACAAGCAATGTCTTATTCATGGCTTTCTTCCTTCTTGAGAGCCTGTTCCAGCCAGACTGTGCTCTGGGATGGCTGCAGCTATAGGGACAGCTGAGCCAGGGGCAGATTCAGTCACAGTTCAGCACACAAAGACTTCTGACAAATCGTACTGAAGTTTCTGGCATGAAATACCATAGTGTTAAAACCAGCAGTGTCATAAACCAGCAAAATCTTGCAGCAGAACCTTCCCTTTTCCCCCAGGGTCTATGTGGGTCTGTCTCCCCAGCCACGGTCTGGTTAGGAGAAAGGAAAAACCTGGGAATTTCTTTGAATGATCTGAGCAGGTTTTGTAACAAGTGATGAACAAGCAAGATTTCAACAGGCCAGTGAGAAGAGGATGGCATGACTGGAAACTGTTTCTGATCAGTGAGGAGCCAGTTGGCATGTACTCATTTAAACTGCAGGCAGATGCTACTAATTACCTTGATCAAAGGCTGCTTGTTGATAGGACTGTGCTGAGGAATGTAAATTATGTTCTTTTCTATTCTTACCTACTTTACCAGCTGATCTCAAAAGACATTTCCAGCCCTTTGCCTGGGACTGAAGGACTGTTGGCATACCAGGACTGGAACAGTCCTGCTCACTCTTTCAGCACATTGCCATACTTGCTCTCCTCTAGCACTGTGGCATGTTCTGCCACTGGAACCATCATCAAAAATACCACAAGTGAGCCAAAGACCTTCTCCTTTTCTTTCAGCACTCTCATGTGTGAGTTAGTCAGACTAATTGAAGTTGCTTATTGTGTTAGATGTTGATTTCACATCCTCTTTAGTTACTAAGGAAGGCTGAGAGTGGTGCAGAGGTACCTGGAGTCAGCCCAGGTCAAGCAGAGCTTTCCAGTGCTGGTTTTGTGATGCTGCCCCAGAGCTGCTGCCTGGTTTGTTCCCTGGTATCTGTTGCACCCAAGTTTTCCATGAAGCAGAGCAGCCCAGCTCTCTGTTCTTAGAAACCCCTCCCAGCTCCCTGGCAATTGAAAAGCAGCAACTAATAATCCAACACAAATCTAAAAAAGGAAAAATTGCCTCTGAGTTCAGAGCTGTTGTGCAATCAGGAATCATAAGCATCCATAACTTTGGAGGTTATGGTTCATAACTCATCTTTGCTGTTGAAGTCTTTGTCATGCCAGGAGTCCAGACATTGTAGGACAGCTGAATAACCAAGCTGGTTATTCCTGCATGGATGTTCTGCATATGCAACTTTCTGTTCCTCAGCAACAGTCTGCTTTATACTTGTGTTGTGGAGTAGCTGCTGCTTCTTTTACCCTTTTTGCCATTATCAGTGCACTTTTTCAGTTTCTAGTCTTCCCACCTCCTTTATTCCTGACAAAGGCATCTCTCTCTCATTGGGTGCTGTGTAGTGCAGAATTGCAGTTCCAGACTCGGCTGCCATGGGGCCACGAGCTCTCACTGCTCACGTCTGCACTGCCTGGCAGGGAGACCTGGCACTCTGAGACAGGTGAATGCATTTGTCCTGCCATCATCCAGAGCTGATTCTCACAGGAACATGTCCCTTGACCACAACATATATCATGGTGTCTCTCCAGACTGCCTCCAGAATACCCTCTTTGCTCTTTTTACTGCATTTACGTCTAGAGCCATCCAAAGACTGGCAAAACCTGCATTTCCCTTAGCTGGAAGTACAGTGTTTCATGCAGACATCAGCATTTGCCTTTACTGTGTGTAATTGTTGTTACCCTTCTGTTCCCAATGATCACAAATTCCCTGCTCAGAGAGAAATCTCTCCTCAGGTTTGTCATCATTTTAGTCTCTCTAACTTGGTCCACCTTGGAGCATATCTCCAGTGCCAGGGCTCTGTCATGATATTTTCATATCACATCTTTTTTGTTTTCCATTTTTTATTTCTGTAGATGAATATCTGCAACAAACCACATAATAAGATTGCTCCGGAAGATTTGGGTGAAGCTGACCCTGAGGTGCAGGTGCAACGTGCTCGGAGAAATGGCTGGAGTTGGCCTCTGCACCTGTTCCAGATTATTGCCTGGCTGCTCTATCTCTTCTTTGCGCTGGTTGGCTTTGGAATCCTCGTTCCTCTCCTGCCTCGCCACTGGCTGCCTGCTGGCTATATTGTATCCTTTGGTCCAGAGCAGAACAGGGGCTGGAATACGCTGTCAGTGGGGGTTTGTAACAGTAGTTAGGTGGCACCGAAAGTGTAGGAAAAAGGTGAACCAGAATCTTTCTGAACTAAAACCATCACCTTGATCTTCTCCTGTCTGTAAAAATCAGTTATTTTGAGATCCTCACTTTGGGTAACTAATGTTTTGCTTGTTTCTTTAATCACTCTTCCTTAAGGTTCTTAATTTTGCTGCTGAGGCTCTTCTGCTGTTTCCTTCTGCCTGTGTGTCTTCTTTGCTTCCTATTGTGGTGCTGCATTTAGAAACAAGAATCCGAACAGGTAATATTTCAAGGAACAATGACAAACCCTGGATCCTGTCTGTAAATTGTATAGGAGCCTACTTTAAAGGGGTGCTCCTCGTTCTTGGGATTCTGACTCAGGAAAAAGAAAGCAAGGTGATCAATACTAGTTCCTTCATGTGACTTTTTTCCTTTTCCTTCTTGGAAGTTTGGTCTTGTGAAGGAGCATGTGCTCAGCCTTAACGACTCTCCAGGGGGTCTGTATGGACTAAGAAATGTGGAGCTATATCAGCAGTCTGTACATGGGGTCAGATTCTGGTAAGTAAAGGTCACTTTTAAAACTCCCTGTGCTAGGAGTGTACACAATAAGGAATATTGTTTAGTTATCTTTTTCTGGAGGGTATTTATTACAGCACAAACATCTCTCTTAATAAAGCTCAGATTAATGTGCTGCAATCAGTTATATAGTAATTTTCAGTTCTAAGTCATATATTTCTCATCTGTGTGGGCTTTGTCTATCAAGGATTAAAAGATACACATTAAATCCTTAACTGTGTCCTTACTTCAGTGTCCAGGAGTGTGTTTTATCTACCATTTGGTTGTTCATCTTACTGCAGTCTCTATTGATCCTGCGGATGCAAATGTGCGAGAAAAAAACTATTTAGGGCCTCTGGCCACCTTCAATCGTAACCAACACGCACATGTCATTGAAAACCATCACTGCCATGTCTGTGATGTCGATGTGTAAGTATCTTCTCTTTTCTTTCTACTACTCTGTCTTCTTTACCATTACACTTCACCGTTAGTCTTTAGTGTCAGACTGCAGGATTGAAATCAAGCCCCTAAAGTGTGAGTTAAGCTTCATCCTGGGGCAGGGCCCAGGTATTTGGGTAGGGACCTACTGAATGTGCACAAGGTTCTGTGTTTTATTTCACTGCTCACACGTTGTGTGGAGGGGGCTGTTGTGTTCAGTGTTACCTGGATGTTGGTGTTTGACCTAACAGCGTGTAACAGTGTGTGTGTGTGTGCTTGTATCTGGCTGGATGCTTAAAAGGTAGCAGGAAATGCTTGAAGGGCAGGCATTAAGATCCAGCTTTGTAGAACTGCTGAAGGGATTCAAATCAGAATTCAGCAATTTCCAAAACAGAAATCATGCAGTGCATTGAAAGGTGAATTTGGTAGTGTTTGGGATTATGGCCCAACCATACAGATATGTTTGGGAGTTGAAGTGCTCTTGATGCAGAAGATTTTCACACTATTACCAAGATGTCTGCTGGTGTATCCCCCTATATTTGTGTTATTGGAAAGTCATGGTAATGAGCTGGTGCTGCCACACTAATGCCACCCTTTCTTTGGCAGGAGTGCCAAGTCAAAGCACTGTGGAACTTGCAACAAGTGTGTATGTGGCTTTGATCATCACTGCAAATGGCTCAACAACTGTGTGGGAGAGAGGAATTACTGGTAGGAGCCTGGTGTTGTGACAGGAGGAAAACACTGCGTCAGTAACGTCACTCCTTCTCTTCCCAAGGTTCTCCTGCGTCTCAGTTCAGTCTGTACTCAGCCACACAGAACCACTTTTCTTTCAGCCCTTGGCTGAGTAAAATCAGTCATGAGAAAACTAGATGGAAAACAGAAGCATGATTATGACATTCAAATAACGAGGGATAAAATTCCAGCAATTATAATTTTGTATCTGAACATCTATGAGTGAAAAGAGAGCACATAGTCTTATGCTTTGGTATGAGGAAAAGGTTTTGGGATGTTAATTGGATGTCCTTTATGCTTCTGAGAGCTGGAGTGGGAATAGAATTGTGATTATGCTGTTCCAATCTGAAACCACCTGCATCCAGATTGTGCGCTTTCCCAATGAGAGTTGCCAGTTGGCAGGAGTCACAGCAGCATATAGGCCCCTCTAATCCATGCCAGGTTTCAGATAAGAATAAGGAGACTATCACTGATGCTTCTCAGTTTCACTTTCCTGCACTAAAACCTGGTGGAGAGCAGTGTTGTTGCTGCTGGCTGCCATGTTACACTGCCTTCAGATTTTGTGCAGAGAGCTCTTTGTCTGTCCCAGATACACTGGAGTGTTTTGTAACCACAGTTGCTCTAAAGGGTCCCAGTTTAGTCCCTCAGGGTAACAGAAAATAAGTAAGACTGTTCACCACTATCTATCATAAGTGTAAGGAAGTGTGACAGTAATTGGAGATAGCTGTCTGTATCTCCATCTTTATTAGAGGCTGGGATATTGAATTGTGTGTGTGATGTTATTGAAGCTGCTGAGACCTCTCCCCTTCTTGCAGGCTCTTTTTGAATAGTGTTCTGTCTGCCATCCTGGGCCTGGGGCTCCTGCTGCTCGTTGCTTTCTACGTCTTTGTGGAGTTCTTCATCGACCCCACAATGCTCCGCTCCGACCAGCACTTTGATGGTACAGCAGTGCTTCAGTTGAGCATCCTGTGAATCAACCAGCATATCTCCATACTGGTTTGGATTCTGTGGGCTTCTCCACTGAGAAGGAACTTCATTCCTTACTCTGTGTATTTTATATTTTGGTTAGAATATCTTTGATCAGTTGAATGGAGTGTCTTTGTTTACAGAGCTCTCCCCAAAGTCCCTGCAGGCACCACATATTTAGGCCTCCAGTGCACAATAGGTCTGCAGCTACTTTGGAGTTAACAAGATTTCCAGCTGTAAAGTTAGTTAGAGATATTTCCTACATGGACAATCTATTTAACCTCCAGTTCTCTTTGGTTTACAGCTCTAAGGAACCACATGGACCGCTGGTTTGTGTTTCTTCCTGCATCTCCTGTTGAGACTAAGGCACCTGCCATTTTGGTCACAGCTGGAATTTTTATTCTTCTGAGCTTGGTGACTGTGATCCTGCTGGGCCACCTCTTGACCTTTCACATTTATCTCTGTAGGTATCATATTCCTGTCATCTGCATCCCCATTTCGTTTTTGCTTAGCTTCTACTCCCCCTGTCTTCACTGTGTGTTCACCCATGTCACAGATAGTCACACATTATGCATTTTTTACCATTGGAAAGGTACAAAATCAGTGTTTAACACCATACTTCTGAGTTTCCCCCAGTACAAGGTAGACTTATCAGTGCATGTGTAAGTGGGACCTGTGGATTCAAGTTTGAACTGTGTTATCCTGGAACTGAAAGCATGTGGGACAGTATTGGAGAGGCCAGGTGGGATGAACTGGTCGATGCCAGCGTGGTGCCAGTGATGGCACGTTCAGTTTGACTCCTCATATGGGCTTTGTGAGTCTCCTCATGATGCTCCCAGTACTTTGGTTGTGTGAGAGAGCCTGTTTCTCCCTTAGCCCAGGAAAGTGTGGCTGTGCTGAGCCAAATTTCTGATAGGAGCCCTGACATCCAGGCCAAGGTCGCTTTATGGATGTTGTACCATATTGACACAATATTTGTGGAATTCAGAGGAACAGGCTTTCAGAACAGTTTCTCTTTAGATCTCCTGCTTGTTGCTCTGTCAGGAAGGGATATTTATGTTTATTTATGTACAGATGGCCATCAAACCCCTTTTTTCGGTCATCGCCTAAAATGAAGCCAGTGCTTTTTGGCTGCTGACAAAAGTAATGATGGAAAAAGATCTTACACTTGCAGTAGTTGCTGGTGCCAAAACTAGGGAAGAAGGGATGTGGTGGAGGAGAAGTGAGGACAGCAGTTACAGAGGATCCTTGGGTGGATTTTGAGGTTCTCAGTTAACATCCTTCATGCAGGTGCCAACACAAACTAGGTCAGCACAAACCAGCGGCTCCAGAAGCAAAACAGCTGCACTGCTCAAGTGTAGCATTCGATTGGTGAGTGTTCCTCAGCTGGCACAAACAGTCAGTGCCCTCACTGACTGTTATTTTCCTTCTAGAGCCTCTTTGAGCTTGACTTAAATTTGGTCTTGTTGCAATTTTACTTTCTTGGTGGAATTGACATTTGCTTTGCTGGATTAATGGCAATACCTGGAGATTTAAATGGTCAATCTAGCACTGTAGGAAGACAAAAAGCTGTCTCAAAAAGCGTAACAAAGCTGGGGCCACTCTGGAAAGTTTTCTTTTGGATGAAAAAGCATTATTCGATTTCGTTCTGAGCAGTGTTTATCCTGTCCTTGTGCACAGCTTCCACAAGAGGGTGCTCCCTGCCTGGGATAGAGACCTGCTTTCTCTGTCAGAAACCTGCATGTGTGCCACTAGTTCTGCTCAGCTTTGGGGAACTCTCAGTTGCTGTTGTCTTGGGGTGATTCTTCTTCCTCTTTCTGAATGAATTTTGAGCCCAATTAACTTTTACTTTTGGCCCAGTTTTAAATCTCTCTGACTTACATGGAAACAGAATTTAAGTATTGTTAATTTTTGTTACATTGAAATCTGCTGCTGAAATGAACAGGTTCTAGCTGTGCAGAATGTGGTGTGTAAGTCCTTGCTTTGAAGGAGGGCTGTTACCATACTGAAGCCTATATTCTATATATTATATATATATATGCATATACATATGCATTGCACTTACAACTGCATTTCCACGTAAAAACTGGGGTTCAGGGAGATAGACAAAGTATGTCTGGTTTAAATTCCTCTTATTTCACACCTATAGTTGTCAATAGTCTTCTGAATGCTTTAAGGTAGATATTTTGATGAACTGCCTACCCTCTTTTGGGACTAGAAATACAGTTTACCAGTTCAAATGTAATCAGTGTTAAAAGTATTTTTTCATAAACCTTTTTTGTTTTTACAAAATTACAGAAAGAAAATAGCACCTCTGTGAGTGGTACTGCCCTTAGGCTTCACATAAAGAAACCTGGCTTAAGTCAGGTATGACCTTGGAAATTTAGAATCTTAGTTTTGTTACAAGCACAGTGAAAATTTCAGAGCTGCTCTTCTGATTTGAATTACTCACAGTGATCACTCAAACGGAAGAAGTAGGTTATTCTCAAAATAGTAAGTCCATGTATTAAAAATTACTAGTCTTGTTTCAGACTCAGTTCTAAAGGCATTCAGTGAAGCACAGCACTTCACAAATTTGGAGGGAGGATGTATTTTTTCTTCAATACTAAGAGTCCAATAGTCAGCAGAATAAAAAGAAAAAAATAGTAGAAAATATAGGAAGAAAATATAGGAAAGGATTGTGGCTCTTGAGAGGCTGTGATTATACGTTGCATGTTATGTGCTGCAATGTTATCTGGCAAAAAATGCAGTATTTTAACTAAATAGCTCCATTAAAATATTTTAGAAGTACTCAGAAACCTACAGCCTCTGAATTAAAAATGGTTTATAGCCATTTGCTTATGAAGCAATATTCTGTTTCTCAAAGAAAGCAAATGGTGCCATTCTAGGAGCACTTTCCAGCACCCTGCACTGTCCCTGTTAAGTGCATTTGCTAATCACTTGGCTGCAGACTCACATTCATCTCTATGCTCTGTCTTTCTGTCCAAATGGATCCTGAATTTTATTTCTTCGTACGGTGATTGCTTTAGCAGAGGGACACCTTCTCTGCTGCTCTCCCCCACTTCCCTGTGAAGTAGTTCTGTGCTCCAGGCATGGCTTTGAGAGATAAGATATTACTGATACCAATGTCTTCAGGCAGAGGAAGGATTTTAGTCCGGATGTCCCACATCCCAGGCATCTGCTCTAAGTGCTGTGCTTTTGTAAAAAGGAGAAATGACTACCAGGCTGTGCACCAAAAATCTTCAGCATTCATGTCTGGATTTTGTTCTCTGAAAATACTTACCATAACAGGGTAATTATGGGAGGAATGTGAGTTTTGGACCTTTGCAAGATTTTGGATCTCATGAAGAAACCAAGCTGCCCAGAAATGTCACATGCTTTTGGTCATTCATGAAGGCTGATGTGCTGGCATGAAGGACCTTAAGAGCACATAAACTCAGGGACATGTGAACTCTGGGCACATCTGTTTGTTGTGAGGCAAGTTGTGCATTTGATGCTCACTGGTTTGTATATGGTGTCTCAATCTCTACAGGACACAGTAACCTGAGCAATTTCTTTGCTCCATTTAGCATCACATACCTCCTGATTGCTCACTGAGCTATTCATACCTGTTGGGTATGAATAATGGATTTGCTCTGAAATTACCTGAACAAACTACTACAGTACAGGAGGCTGTGTGGTAGTTTAGAACAGTGGGACTATAAGACAGCATTGTGATGATGGCAAAGAAAGATGGAGAAAGAAAAATAAAAGATACAGTACAGTGCACAGGTACTTCTGGCTTAGAGTATCAGGCCTTTCATGTTTATGGTTATTATTTGATTGTATAGTTATCCAAACTGTTTGTGTAAGTGTTATCAGGGAGGGGCCTTTCCTGTGCTGACAGGTCTCTTTCTTTCCTCCCAGTGTGGCACAGACTGACTACATACGAGTACATCCTGCAGCAGCGTCCACAGCAAGAGGCAGGAAAAGTGAACAAGCAACAAGAGTCTTGTTCCTCCCAAGTGAGACCCAATCAGGTACTCATCCTACTTTCAGTCCATTTCTCAAAACCAGCCTCACTTCTCTACAGAGTGAAGTTTGCTTCACTTTTTTGAGCTCCAGGTTTTAAAGGCAGCTGGTTGAGATAAGACTTTAGAGGTACTTTGATGGAGTTGAGTAAGATGTGGGAGACTGTAAGGCCTGTAATTCGATGAACACTTTAGGCATGAAAGTACTGCTTTCAAAGGAATCAGTCCCACCCACTCTCTTCCTCCACCACTTGTTTTGGGCCCTGCACTATCTCATCTCTTGTGCCAGCACAGCTGTTCATTAGAACAGGGTGGGGGAACTCATTTAAGTAACAATACAGTTCATTAAAAAAATAGTTGATCTGGCCCAGCTCCCTCCCATTTGGTTCACCAAGCAGTCACATGAGTGCCTGGCTCAGCACGAATGAGGGTGACTGAAGAGTGGGAAGAATCCTGTCCCTGAGAAGGGCAGGACCATCTGTTTGGGTGACAGAGCACATCTTGGTGGCTTGTGGGAGTGGTACCACAGCTCATGGCTGCAAGTGAAACCAGCTCTAAGGCTGAAGAATATGGGGGCTAATCATTGAACAGCCAATAATACCAATAATTTAACCATCCTGAAAATGAAAAGGCCACCAATGATTCAGAAATGACCCAGAAACCTGCTTTGCTTTGAATTGAGTCTGCATAGTGATAGTGGTCCTTGTGATTACCATGGTCTTGATCTGTATCTCTGTAGAAAGAGTTCTACAAGCTCCTTAATGCTACTGCACTCTGCAGAGGCAAATATATTCCACTCTGAGTTGGTAGGGTCTGTATAATTTATTTTGCTTGAAGGCTTAACTCAGATTTTGACTAGACAAATTCTGTACTGGCTTTAACAGGGAGTTGATCTAGAAACTTCCAGAAATTCCTCCTAGTCTGAATTATTCTGTGATTCTCAATCCTGTGTAACTTTTCACTTTATGCAAGTTACTTACTATACCACCAACTTTATATTTCTAAAGAAGTTAATTAAAGCCAAGCTTCATACAAGTGTTGTGTGTAGAGATACTGGGATCTCTCTGGACTCATCCATAATTTTTCCCAATCAAAGCAAAGGGGAAAGTGAGCTAATTTAATTTGGTATAATACAGAGTCCCTAGCTTTTCATATATATATAATTTTTTTTACAGTTTTGGAAAAGTTGAACTTTCAGTTTAAACAGAGGTTTCCATAACAATAAAAATATTTGGCCCTTTATCTCATAGAGCTTTGCCTAATATAAAAATTAAAACAATAATAAAGCATTAGCTCTAATAATCTAGTTACTGAATTTTAATTGATACTGAAAATGTATTTGAACAGGGGAGGACTTCATGTGTGTGTGCTCATTTGGGATGTAGCCATTCAGTGATTTCCTCCTGTCTGCACTGGTGCTTATCTAGGTATGTGTGAATATGGTTAATTTGGAGCAGCAAGCCTGGAAGGAGCAGGGTGAAAAGCAGTTCTGTGTTTCAGGGCTGCAGTTAGTACCTTGGGGAACAAGAAAGTCTGGATGATGCCCAGTAACATTGTTAAAAAAAATGTTAACCCACCAGATTTTCCTTGTTTCTTACATAGCAACCAGAGATAAACACAAACAAATAGATTGGAGTAGGAGGACACCAAGTGACTTGCCTTTTGTAAGCTGTGTTGAATACAGCCTTCTTTAGCTTGAACACAGCAACCCTTTGTCATTGATCCAACATGTTGTGAGCATAAAATGGAAATCATCCTCTTCCAGCTTTTGTCTGAACTGGTCATTCATTGTAGGGGCTAAGAAGAAACATGCATTTCCCCTTTAATCCTTGTTTTTGAGCCTTATTCAAGCTTGGGTGTTGGTTTTGGCTTCACTTTTCCATGTTGGTCTGTAGTTAAGTCTTTGGCTGTGTTCAGGTTAGAAGATTCTTGTTCAGTTTAAAGGATTCTTATGTACTTGTAGAATCCTTCTCAGAACATGCACAAAGTAAAAGCCCTAATTTTGTGCACTGAAACTGTTCAGATGTCACAAAAAATGCAGAACAGTTGGACACATTGAACCTTTGCCTCTATTACCGTACCCAAAGCAGGATATGCAAGTTACAATTTTTTCTGTAGGCTGTTGCATAGCAGTCCAAAGAAATACAAACTGAACCAAACCCAATGCTTTAATGCATAGCTGCATCCATGCCAGGGAGCTGGCTTTCATATGGGGCCAGCTGGGACGTGATTCTGCTCACATTCTTAAAACTTTGAACTGTCTTTGGACAATGATTCAGGTTGGTAAGGTTTGATTTTAAATAATAAACACAGATTTCACTCAGCTTCCCTCAAATTTTCAATGTTGTTTCTTTCTTCCAATGTCACTTTAAGGTGAGCCTCATCTTCACTCTCTGCGACAGATTCACTTTCCCTGAAATAAACATTTTTTTGCTGTTCAGTTCTGCCTCCCCTCCAGCCAGACAGCACTTCAGGGCACTTGCTGTCACTGAAATGGTTGATAAGGGCAGCTGCAGCAGGCAAGGAAGCTGAATTCATCCTGAGCTTGTGACAGTGGACCTTGGGGTGGACACAGCTGGTGTTTGGTGAGCATGGCCAGGATTTGCACAGTGGCAGAATCTGGGCAGTCTGTTGATCCAGCACTGTTTTCAGCAGGACTAACAGCTGAGTCCAAACAACCCAGCTGCAAAGGGTGGCTTGTCTTGGTGCTGCAGTGGAAGGATTCTGCCTGTCCTGCTGCTGCCTGAGAGCAGAGGGAGGCTTGGGCTCTGTGCTGTGGCTGTAGTTTTTCTCACAGTGAGAGAACATTGTATTTTCTACTTCCATTTGTTTCTGCTAGTCAGCTTTAGTGGTTTACTTTCATTTATGTGGCTGCTTTGGTTATATATTATTTATAGAAGGATGAAATGAACAAAATGGATTTTAAAAGGCTCTTTCATTCCCTGCTTGGAAAGAAATCGTTCATGTTATTCTCAAGATGAATCATTTATTAATCTCCCTGGAAATGCCAGTCCTACAGTCCTGTTTGTGTGCTGTGGACATTGAGTGCTGATTGTTTTCAGTTACTCTGCACAGTGGGATGTGTCCCACTACAGCTCATTCCAGTCACGACCTGCTTCCCTCTGCAAACACCTGTACAATTACAGTGATAAGAGACTGTGTCTGGTCTCCTTCACTTGTGACTCAGGTGCATGAGGTCTGAATGTAAATCTTGATTGTAAATGTCCCCTGGGCACTTTGAGGAGACATTTGTGCACACTTTATGGTCAGTCGATGGTGAGTGATGATCTGACTTGAGTTACAAGTGCTGTGAAATACATGTAGTAAATTTCTGCAGATTATTAATCTCTCACTTGGATAAACCCTGCCTATAATAGATCTAAGTAGCATAATTCTCAAGTCAGAAATATTTGCAATTGCTAAAACAATTCTCTTCAAATTTTATGTTACCACCTATAAAACAGCTGCAAATTCCACTCCACTGATCTTTTTTTCCCCTTTCCAAGACCAGTTAAAAGCAGAGCATGTTAACAAAATGCAGCAGTTCTGAAGTCTTTCCAGTTTGGCAACTCTCTTATCTAACAATGACATGAGTACTGAGTCTCCAGACACTGATGCCAAGATGTTCAAAAGGAACTAGTGATTTTGGAAGTATCTTCTCTGCATGAGGAGAAGGCTGGCCAAAGGGGATCAGACCAGTGTGCTGGCTCTGACACAGGCCCCCAGTACTCTCCCCCAGCACTCAGCAGTTTGTGTTAGGGCCTTTCTTCTGTTTGCTTTGAAACTGCTACCTGATTTTTTTCTTTTGATGCTCTCTAAATGCTGTGTTAGAGAGCTGGCAAACCATTATTCCCCATATGCTTTCTCCACTCATATCTGCCCTGAGTATTCCCTCTCCTGACTGAAGAACCCTGGTCCATCAGCTGTTTCTTGTACAGAAACTGCTCCATCCCTTTCATTGATCCTGTCACTGTTCTCTGTACCTTCTTCCTGGTTTTCTGTGAGGAGAGATGCTGGAACACTGTAAAGAATCCAGTGCCCAGGCTGTTGATGAGTTTATTCAGTAACATGAAACTATTTTCTATTTTCATTTTTATTTGCCTTTCCTTTTTATTCCTAATATCTGAAATTATTTCTTCACTGCCACTGAATGTGCATCTCCATGGATTCTTTTCTAGTTGAGACCATTGCTTGGTATATGAAGTTTGCACTGCTTGTCTCACATGCATCTCTTTCCATCTTTACCTCTGGCAATATTGATTTTTGTGTGCCATTTTCTCACCCTGTAATTCAATATTACAAGGATCTTCCGCAGCTCTTTGTGGCTGGCTTTCATTTTTAATGCCTTACATCAGGGAGTGTCATCACCAGGCTTCTCACTGCTCTGCTCTTTTGTTGATTGTTTATGAATTCGTTGAAGTGCAGAGACCTTGGATCTCTCAGGAACCCATTTGTGGACTGTCCAACTCTGACTTCATTTTCTCAAATTTGCTGATCAGGCTGTTCAGAAAAATAGGTCTTCATGAGCCTGTTTAAGTATTTTTGAAGCTAATGCCTATCACATTTCAAATCCCTCCATCTTTACCACCTAAAAGTTACCTTAAAATGTGTGTCTTCATAGTCACTGCCTGCTAAAATGCTTAAGAGGAGGCATGTCTGGTTATTCAAGTTTAAGAGCAGCTGATATGTAAGTGTCAAGGTTCTTCTGAGCAGAGTTTATCCATTTTGGTAACAGGGCTTCATACCCCACACCCCTTGGTACTCTAACTGTCTTAACTGGGTCCTTTTGAGGCAGAATTGGAGTCCTTTTCTGTAATGCAAACACATGGATTTAAGAGGCTTATTTATTGAGTCTTCTTATATGTATCTGAAAATATGCAATTTTCAATTTCAGGGTGGAATTACTTTGAGTTCATCTATACCTGAGGCAAATGATCAATGTACCACATGCATTTTTTAAAAAACACCAGTTATGAGCCATACTGGATCACACAAGAAACAGAAAATACTTTATTTTTTTCCTATATGTTGCTTGTTTTCATCTTGCATTAAAAGACATTTTTGCATTCACTGAGTAGCTCCTCAGATTGAACTGTGTAACTAATGGAGGTTTTAAGTGGTATTTTGAATGTGGTCCCAAGAAATGACTAAGCTGATCTCTGTAAGTGTGATTTGGTTTTGAGTCACATAAAATCCTGACTGGACTAAATGAATGAATTGGGGACTTTCAATTGTGTCAGCCTTGGTTTTCCATCTTCTTAAGCTTCAGCTGTGCTGGCTGTAAGGGTGACAGAAAGTGTCTAGCACAGGGAGAAAAAAGACATCTGTAATGAAAATCCCTCTTCTCCACTGTGTCCATATTAGTCTGAAAATGGTTTTTGTTTTTTTTTTTTCAGGAAGCAGACTTACTGTCAGGTAACCCTGGCTATACAGACCCCGGAGTTCAAGTAGTAGAATTCTCAACTGTAACTTCAGGAAAAGGGTAAGAAAAGTCTCCCAGCAGTGGGTATGGTGAATGGGAAATTGTCATCAAGGTCACTGATGGATCTTAAGGCAAAAGTACTTAGGAGGAGAGGGAGCACCAGTATTTTGACCAAAGCATGGTGAAGTCTTTGAGGTTCAAGAGGGTAAATACCTGCAGGAATATTTGCCTTCCCTTCCCTGGGAAATGTCATTCCTACAATTCTCTATTTAGGCTGTTTTATATTAAAGATTTTATATTAAACTGCTTTCTATTAATTGTTTTCTATTAAAATGACTTCAAAGCTGCCTGATTTGTCCTGTAATTTCTGTATTGAGCTCATTATAGTTACATGATTTCAGGTTATTGAGAGATGCATCACAACAGCAGAGTTTACAACACAGGCAAGCACTCATGGGAAAACAGGATCCTTGTCTTTTATTTAATCCTTGACTGTTAACTCACATCTCTGGGGATTTCCTTCATATTTTGCACAGTTGTGCAGGGAAAGCTCGCCTGCAGTTTTGCTGGGAATGCTGTGCAAGGCAGGGGAGGTTTCAGTCAGGCTGATGTGTATGTTGCAAAGAGGGAATCAGAACTAAGTCCTGTCTTAGAGACTCACCTTGTGTGTCTGCTGTGTTCTTTAGCTTTCCGAATCTCTATATCCACAACAAAGAAGGTGACCCCGAGCCGGGCTCCTCCCCAGACCCCCCATCCCTTCACTTTGCGGTCCCTTCTCAGGTAAGCAGGACTTGCTACACCCCAAACCTCTGCTGCTGACAATCCACTGAGGTGCAGGGGCACAGTCGCTCTGGTGCAGGCTGTGCTTACCCCCTGCTCCTCACTCAGCGTGTCTGCAGGTGTGGCCGTGCCCTGCAGTCACCACATCCAGGTCATGCTCTCCTGTCTCAGCTCACAGGTGTGATCAGAGCTACCCTGCAGTCCCCTCAGGCTCACAAGCTGTCACACAATCCTGTCCAATGCCTTGCTGTCCCCACGCAGTTCAGTGACTGTGTCTGTACTTTGTTGGTGTTAACAATATCTACATGGTTCTATAGAGCAAAATCCAGCAGTTTATATGTTCAAATGAGGATATTAAAGCACTGTATGCAGATAAAGTGTGTGTTATTAATACCTGTTCACTGTCACTGCTTTATAGCAACTCAGTCTTAAACTATACAATATTCTTGGACTTTGGTTATACCTAGTGCTCATTATTCAAAATAGGAGGAATTAAAAAGATGTAGCAAGTGAAAATACTGTTTCATTGCTCTGGGCTGATAAACTGACTTCTCTTCCCTTGGGCCACTTGCTTTCACAGCAACAGAAGAAAAGAAGAAAGAAGGTGCACAAAGCTTCTTCCTCAGCAATGGACAGTGGATCTAAAGAACATGCTACACGTCAGCTCTCGTTCCCAGATCCCCAATCAGGTGAGGGTGCACCAGTCAGCTTCTCTGCTGAATTTTGTATAAATATAGGTATGATTTTCTCTAACACTGGTGGATCAGCTGTAGCAGAATTCCTGGGCTTGTTAATGTCTTTATGGGCTGAGAGATCTCTCTTTCTCCTTAAGCTTTCTTCTTCCTTTATTTCCATCTGCAGAGTTCCCATCCATGGCTACTGCCACTTCACCTTCCCACAGCCTTCACCTCTTAGTGCCAGCTTCTCTTCTGAGAGCTGCTGTGCCCCCTGGCAGCATGAGCCTCATCCAGGCAGCAGGACCCCCAGCTGACTATCACTCAGAGTCTGCTGAGTCCATGGATGAGATTCCTGTGGCTGAGACTCTTCTTGGGAGCACAGCCCTTCAAGGGCCTCCTAAGAATAACTCAAGCAACTGTGAACATTATCCCTTGTCCACAGACAATCCCAGAGGTGACAGGAAGAAGAATCTGTATTCTGAGCACAAGGTAAAAAGGAGAAGCTGCCAGCAGGACAGACGTGTGGAACAAGACCTGGAACTTTTTTCTAAGATTCCTGATGTGTTTGTAAGTAAGAGCAGTGGAGAACCTTTTGTCCCTCAGCCCCAGCCCAGTGAGAGTACAACGGAGCCTGACCACAGAAAATGCACCAGCAAGCAGCATGTGAGCAGACATGATCCACACTCAAAGGACAGAAGAACAAACACCACAGCAGCCTAGAGATCAGCCTTCCAAAGTCACAGCCTTTGGGAACAATGGGATTCATCCCTCACTGTGCATGTGCTGTCAGGCTGCAGTGAGACATTCTCACCCTCAGCCTAAGGCCAGAGGCAGCAAGGTGACAAACCTGAGGTAGACTTGTTACTCAAGGGAGTTCAAGTGCTTTCCTTAGGAAAGGGCCGACCCCTACTCACCCTGTGCACTCTGGTACTGCAGTAACTTCATGGGAGAGTGCATGGGGAAGAGCAAGGCTGCATCTCTGCTGTTCCCTGCACCCTGAAAACTGTATTTCCCATCTGCCTACACCCTGTCAGTCTTTGGATCTTGTGCAGGGACTTCAGCAGGTGGTCAGGGAGTAATCTCAGGATTGCCCCATCCCTATACCGCTTTCCACTGTGCACCCTCAAGCCAAGTCCACCACCAGCATGTTCCCTGTAAGGCAATGTAGTTTGACCTACTCCCCCTTGCCAGCAGCCTGAGGTGCCCCACAGTGCAGCCTTCTCATCAGAAGCTTTGAGATACTGCAAGTCCTGAAACCTTTCCATTTCCTGGGCTGCCAGATTTGCATTAGTCCACAGCCAAGCCTGGAGTGTGTGTTGCTCAGAAAGATCCCACAGCAGACACTGGGGCACATAGCCAGTGCCTTGAGTCACAGCACCCTGTGCTGGGGATGGGAAGCAGAGAGGTGTCTGGGCTGCCATCCTACAGCAACTTGGCTTTCCCTGCTCTCTTGACTTCCCCAGGCAGCATGCCCTGCTCTAAATTCCTGGCTGAGCACTGAGGCTGGGGCTTCCAGCAAGGCCATATCTGCCTCGTATCCAGCTAACCTCAGAGCCCAGGATAGCAGCTATACACAGATCCAAACAGGCTTTGCCACGGGCATGGGTGTGCCTGGCATGATTTGTCACTTGGCAGCTGTGGCACCTGCACAGCCCCAGCACGGCTGGTGCCCTGAGCAGCAGTGTCTGACGGGACCAGTTGCACCATTTCCAGACAGGCCCTCAGCACTGCACGTGCTGGTGGGGTGAACAAACAGGTGCACCAGGAAACAAAAGGAAGCCAGGGGAGTCTTCATCACCCTACCAAGTCTTTGATGAACAGACAGCACAAGTGACTACTTTCTCCAGGCTATGGTGGGTGCAGGTTAGGGAAGGACAGGACACAGCAGGGAGCTGTGTGAATCAAGCTAAGCTGTTCTCCCCTTGCCTATCTCAGTCTGCAAGCACTTACCCAAAATGGTTCAGAGCAGGACAGGATATGTCGGGGCAAAGGTTCTTTGGGCACAGCCAGCATGGGACAGGCAGGCTGGACTCCCAGCCTTGATGGGAGAGACTAGCCATGAGGAGAAAGACTTGGTGTTTTAAAAGGCTGCCTTATAACTCTTACCTGTTGTCTAATTTTTGTTTCCTGAAAGAAATGGGATAAGGAGCCTTGACTCCTCATCAAATTACATCATCCATTGATCAGCAAAAGTGAAGTCTCATGTAGCTGTTGAAGTAATTTTGTCTCAGTTTGCAGGGAAGGCTGGCCTGTGGTCACCCTCCTTGCAGCTTCCCTTGCTACTGTGGCTAGTAGTGCCCACTGGCAGTGTGACTCTTTGGAAAAGCAGGTGAGTGTGGGTCCAGCCTTTATGGACCAGCAGGCACCAGGGTATCTGTGCATCAATGGGTCCTGCTTAGACAAAATCCTTCCTGTTGCTTCTCCTCATGTCCACTGTCATCCAAGGAAACTCCGCAGCAATGCTAGGCCCAGGGTTTTCCCAGGTCAGCTGTCCCTCCTCCAGAAGGCATTGGTAATTCCTCTGCAGGAGGTGCCCCTGAACAGCCTTTGTGTGTTTTCTTACTCTTTGTTCATGCAGAACCAGTCCCAAAATCATGTACAGAGCTCTTTATATCTTTGGTCAAAATAAAATTTTCTATACTCTTTGCTAAATATTTTCTTCCTTTTTTGCAGTCATTCCTGGATCTGCCCAATCAATATCCCCAGACTGGTTCACTTCTCCCTGAGCCTCTGATGTCCCAGCAGGGCTCAGCACCATAACCAGTGTGGGGATGACAGCAGTCCTCTCTCTGGAAGGTGCTGTGGGACTCTCTTCCCCAAGGGTTAGGGATCAGACCACCTTCTCCCACAGGTGGGTAACACAGCCTGGTTTCTGTGCTGGAGCTGTGAGGACCAGGGTGAGGAGGCCCAGCCAGCTCTGCATCATGATGCAGAAAGGCTGCTGTGCCCTTTGGGTTGAGGAGAGCCAGGTTTCCTGGTCTATCAGATGTCCAGGGAAAGAAAGGTCTGGCATGTCCTGAGGTGCCAGGTTTTGGGCTCAAGCTGGGAGAGAAGGAGCTGTCCTGCAGTTTGCTGGGACATGTTCCTCTCCAGGAGCATGAGGCTCACCCTGAAGTCCAGCATTTAGTCCTCCTTCCCTTCCCAAGCTGTGCTCACCTGCCCACTGTCCTACTGAGAACAGCCCCAATTCTGTCACACACAGACACCCACCTGAGAAGGCTCTCTGCTCCCAGAGCCTCCAACAACCAGTGCAGAACCCCATAAGCTGCTGGGATGTACTGGTTCTGCTCAGCCCTGCAGGCTTCACAAGGTGCAGGAGCCCAACACTTCTTGTTGGAGGCCAACAGGATGCCCTGGGGACCCTGAGCAGGGAAGACATCCTTCTGCTGCCTTCAGCTGGAACATTTTCTCCACTCTTCTGAATAGCTCAAGGCTGCCAAACATGCGAGGCTGTGTCCATGTGTTGGAGCAGCTGAGTGCTGAGCCAAGAGCCAGACTCCAGCAGGATGGGCTCCAGCACTGCCAGGGTTGGACTCTGATCTCCTGACCCTCACAGGCAGCAGGCAGGATTGTGTGTGCCACGTGATGGTTGAATTTGGCTGAGGTTTGTGTCTGACATGACCACACCAAAGGAGGACTGTTGAAAATGCCTAATGGGCATCCAAGAGTGAAAAAATGGTGAGGCTGAGATGGTTTTAACTCCTGGGAGAATTGGACTCTCCTTTCCAACCTTGCTTCTGTACTCTTGGAACTCCAATGCTCATACCTTGTGGGTTCAGATGCCAATGGCATTTCTGCTGTCCTGGATGAGGAAGGTCCATTGCAGACCTGTGGCAGCAAGCAAAAGGAAAGAGTCACATTAGGGTGCTGCTGCAGAGACCACCAGCGTTTGGGTAGAGCAGTCCTGGTCTTGACACCAGAGGTTTGCAGTAAATGCAAGGTACAGCCCAAGGCCATCAGAGAGCTGGGTTAAGGTGATGGTGGAAGGTCCAGATGCTTTAACTCCCCAACACTGCAGAAACAGTGAGGTCTGACATCCCTGAGCACCTTCTCCAGCACTAAAAGGTTTTTATCAGGACATGAACTCTCCCATCAGCAGGAGGCAATGCCCTGAACCAGCTGTTTCCACCACGAGACATGGTGGCTTTTTATTAGGAAGCAGCAATGATTTGCAGGATGACAGCTTTGCACAGTCCTCTAGAATCAGAAATCATGATCCCTGGTCACTCTCTGACAGCTGTGCCAGGCCTTGCAGTGCCTGCTTTAAGCCTCCTGCCTTGGCACAGGACACACGTCCTGCTTGCTTTCATCTTCTGGCCTGGCTCAAGTTTCTTTGTTTACTCTTTGAAGTCAAGGGGACCTTCCTTTGGGAAATGATTTTGTGTGAGTCTGTTCCTGCACTGCTTTTGACACGTCCTGAGAGCATCTCAGTGAGCTGCCTCCAACTGCAGGGCGGGGGAAAGGAAGTTCCTGCCAGAGGATGGAGCTTTTCTCCCCCTCCTCTCTGCCCGGTGCCATGCATGGCATGACTGCAGCTCGTGCTCGGTGGCACACCCGGCACACACACAGAACCCCTCGATCCACGATCGCGCCGCTCATCAGCCGCTGCTAAGCCCTGCTAATGCCCTGTGGACACGCTGTTGCCAGGGTGACCGTACACATATTGCACAACCTCCGAAACACTTCCCTCTGTTTTGTAGCAACTCGCGCTAGAGAAGCAGCGTTCCCGCATAACCTCATCCCACCCCAGACGCGGCCAAGCCAGCCACTCATTCCTGAAACAAGATGACTCCTGGGAGCTTGGAGTGCCCAGCCCCGGAGGAGGCGAGGGGCAAAGAGGATGAGGGTGAGCGCAGAGGGTGCTCCGAGGTCGTGTTGTGCTTTCGCGCAAGCTCTGAGCTGCACCTTGAACAGTCACAGCACTCTGTGTGAAGGTGAGGAGAGGGACACAGTCCTCGGAGTGATCAGCCCAGCAGCCGAAGCTGTGTGTGAGCCTCAGTGTGTCGGGGGTAAGCACTGAAGTCGTCTGCTCATTAAAGTCCCTGGGGCACGAGACAGCCTGGGAACATCCTGACCTTGATTAGAAAGGAAACATCCTCGGGGAGCTAATCACTGAGCCGTGTGCATGCTCCTTCACCATATCACAGGACCTGTGCAACCTCCCTCTCAACTCCTGTCCGTCCCGTGGGCTCTGGACCAAGCCCCAGCCTCCTCCCGGGCTTCCTTTTCCGGGCTGCATGAGGAACAGCAGGAGCCAGCCAAGGACCATGCTCCATCCCAACTGGGCTGTCATGGTGACAACAAATGCACAACAAACCCCAGTCCTTAGAAACCGAAGCCTGACCTGCTTAACCCGACCCCGTGGGGCAACTCACCAGCCGTGGCTCAGTGCCCCTCCATGCCCAGCTCTCCCTGTGTGCCATGTCTTGGCTCTTTGGGCTCTGTAGCCCCAGGACCAGCTGGAGCTCCTACAGAAGGCTGCCAATATGCCCAGCTCCTGCCTCCTGCAGGATGGGATGATCAGGGCTCTCATGCTGCTCACTGCTGCCAAGTCCTGCAGAGCTGCTGCAGGCTGGATGCTCCAGCCAGTGTTACCTGGGCTCCATTCTGGAGTCGTCAGGTGAAGCTGAGCCAGAGACACCTGCTTTGGTGGGGAGCTGCAGGGCAAGTTAAAGACAAGACTGTACCTTCAACAAGACTTATCTGCCCTCCTCGAAGTGGCAGGTCCAGTTATTCCACACTCCTTAAGCCAGAGAAAAGGCAACAGCTCTTCCCCATCTACAGCGGGTGGGATGACACACCTGGGTCCTTGCTGGTCTGTGCAGAGGCTGGTTTAAATTCCCACTTCACAGCCAGGCACTGTCACTTCTGGAGCCTCTGCACTTTGGGACCTGCTTTCATATTGTATAAGGAGCAGGAAGCACACGTGGTCAGGAGTGTCTTCATGGTGCTGCCTCACCTGTGCAGCACCCGGACTCTCCAGGTGTGTCTGAGCTCTACCAGCACAAACTGGAGAGAGGAAAAACACTTCTTTGAGAGGTCTGCCTGGACTCTGGCATCAGAGGAGCCTCTACACCTGTCCCTGTCGGATGTCCTTGCCACACTGCCTCTGTCTGGGGTGTGAAACAGCAGCTCCTGTGGAGATCCTGATGGAGAGGCCACAGGGCTGGTTGGAGGATGTACCAAAGTGGGGGCCCTTCATGTGGCTGTGACCAGCTGGGGCTACCAAAGCAGCCAGAGGGTGTGACACGCCTGTGGCCTCTGTCACTGGCTCTGGCACTCACCTCTGAAGTGATCCCAAACTCCCAGAGCTGGCTGGTGGTCTCCTCTGGAGGTCTCCAAGCCAGGATCAGTGTGAGAGCATCACTCATGGCTTTGTCCAGTCAAGAACTGACAACTATGTCCCTGCAGTGAATGCATGCCCTTCAGCCAAGATGGGGAGGTTGTCACTGGGGCTGTATCCCACAACAGAGGGCTCTGGGTGTACAAGCAGCACTGATACCCCTGGAGCAGCCCAACCATGGGGACACCCCTGTCCTTGCCCTGTGGCTCCTCTGCACAGTGGCCAGGGCAGACAGAGACTGCAGGCTGCCAAAGGCTGTGTTGTTTTACCCACTTCACAGCTCCTCAAGCTGCTGACTTGCCTGCAGGACCCCCACAGCTGCAGCAAACAACATTCTGCATCCCCTGACTGCACACAACTCCTGGTGATGCTGTGGCTGATCATCTACGATGCCCTGAGCCCAGGGAGTGCCAGCAGAGCACTGGGACAGGAACGGGCACTGGGCAAACAGCTGAGGTGGGGCCATGAGTAAGTGATGTGGGTTGTGTTGGGACTCCATGACAACCACAATATTTGGGCACTGCCTCAACTCGCAGCACCCAGTGGGAGCCCTGTGTGTGGTCATGCCCCAGGCTGCCAGGATGGGCAGACTGGCATGTGACTGCTCTAAGGATGGGCCATGCAGAGGGGACAGGGGCTTGCTACAGTGCTTAGCACAACAGTTGGCGTTTGCCCCCATAGACTGGGCAGTGGCCTTTGGTCCGTGGTGTCACTCACCAAGAGGTGACAAACAGCTCCTGTGTGGAGGAGCATGCTGGCTGTGTGGGACAGGGGCAGAGCTGCAGGGTAGAGCAGAGCAGGGCTCCCAGGGGGAGTCTGGGGGGAAAGGGAGGTGGAGAGACCTCGTGGAGTGATGGTGGGACCTCGTGGGGTACTGAAGGGACCTTGTGGGGCAATGCTGGGGCTTCCAGGGGTGATGGAGAGACCTTGTGGGGTGGAGGAGAGACCTTGCGGAGTGCCGGTAGGGTCTCGGGGAAATCAGAGGGGCTTCACGGGATGGTGGAGGGTACCCCAGAGGTGGTGCAGCCCCGCCGCTCGGGCTCCGTGTCCCCGCCCCGCGGGCTCTCCCCGCCGAGCCGGGGCCCGGGGGAGGCGGGAGGGGGCGGCCGGCGGGCGCGGCCCGGGGCCCCTCCCGTCGCTATGGCGGCGCCTTAAACAGGCGGCGGGGCCGCCCCCCCGCCTCAGAGCGCGGCTCCGGGAGGTGAGTGACCGAGCGAGCGCGGCCGCGCCGGGGACGGGACCTCCCCGCACCCCCAGCGCCCCGCTACCCGTCCCGGGGCCGCTGCACGGGGAAGGGGATACGGCGGTGCGGACGGGAGCCGCCGCTGCCCCGGCATCCCCCAAACCTCCGACGGTGACGCCCCGCTCCGAGCCGGGCGGGGAGAGCCCTGACTCCGCGCTGCGGAGCCGTGCGGGGCGTTGCGGAGCGCGGGGCGGCGGAGCCCGGGGGAGCGCGGGCCGAACCGCGGCATCCCCGCCCCGCCGCGCCTCCTTAGCGACGGTCGCCAGGCAACGCCCATCCTCCCTAGCGACGGTCCTCGGGACCACTCCCCAGACCTCGCTGAGGTTCCAGGGGCCCACTGGGCATCCACGGGGCGACGTACCCACTGTGCGCCTCCGGGTCCCGGAGCCCCCCTGGGTACCGGAGCTCCCCCGGTACTGGCAGAGATGCTGTGGGTGCTCGGCGCGTGGTGAGGGATGCTGAGCCGACAGGGTGAGGCTGGCGAGGCGACGGCAGGCGGGGAGCAGGGACTGGGCAGCGGTCGTCGTGCCATGGCGGGGCGCAGAGGTCCACTGGCAGCTTGTCATCCTGAGGGGCACCGCCCTTGGCCCAGCCCTGGGGGGCAGGTCGCAGGAATGGGGTGCTGCAGCTCCTCACAGGGGGATGCAGACAGGAGAGAGGTGGGGCTGGAGACAGGCGGCAGTGCCGATTGTCCTGATCGGCGAGCGGGAGAAAGGCGGGCGCATTGCGTCATTCCCGGGGAGTGCTCCCGAGGGGACAGGCTGAGGCACTCACTCCTTGCCAGCCTCCAGAGCTGAAAGCCTCGCTGCCGACAGCTCTCGACCAGGAGTCTCCGTCCCCCAAGACACTTCTTGGCTGTCGGCCTCGGGGCTCATCCCAGCCTGCTGCCAGCCCTCACCCCACACCTGCAGGCACTGCCAGAACCCCGATCCTGCTGCAGTGCCTTCACCCTCACCAGCCCTTCTCCTCCTCCTCCTCCTGCCCTCGAGGACCCACGAGCAGCCAACTGAGCTCTGCCTGTAGCCAGCCGGAGCCTGGGCAGTGACAGGCCCCTCTGCCCCCTGTCCTGCAGCGCCATGGCCGGGAACGCTGAGATGGCCTCCCTGGAGGAGAGTTTCCGCAAATTCGCCATCTACGGTGACACCAAGGCAACAGGACAGGAGATGAATGGGAAGAACTGGGCCAAGCTGTGCAAAGACTGCAAAGTCACCGACGGCAAAAGTGTCACCAGCACCGATGTGGACATTGTCTTCTCCAAGGTGAAGTAAGTGAATGGGATTTTCAGGGCCTCCAGCTGCCCGAAGGGTGGGGATGCCCCTGCAGTGTGGGCAGGGCAGTGGTGCCTGGTGTGAGGGTCCCCACAGAGCTGTGCTACCCCTGCTGTCCATCCCACTCAGCTGGGGCAGCTGGGGCTCGCCTGCACTGTCCTGCCTTCAGAGAGGGTGTGTGGCTGCTTCTGCAAGACCCAGTAATAAATTAACTCAAATTTTGTGGTGGAAGATTTGGTGCAAAGGCTGTGCCCTTGCTCCCAATCCTGGCCTGCCTGGCTCCCACCTGACAAGATGCCACAGGGAGCAGAGGAGGATGCCCAGGGGTGTCCCATGTGATGTGGTTCATCCCTGGGCCTGACCAGCCAGTGTCTGAGCTTGAGGAGGACTTTCATCCATGGAGGTTACAAGGGCAGTTTGAAGGGCTAAAAGGCACATGGAACCTTTTTGGACGTGGTGACACCTGATGCTCTGCACCAGGGTGCAGGAGCAAGGATGGGTAGAGAACCTGTTCCTTTTGCACGCTCTGTTCAGGCATCCTCTTGTTCCTGGGTGTGGTCAGGAGGGGCTGAGCACTGGGAGGTTTTTGGGTGCAGGAGGGTAAGTTCCTGTACTGAGATTAGGACCAGGAGCTCATGGGAGAGACGCTCTATGCATGTCCTTCCAAATGTGACCAGAGGATTGATGCCTGCCAGGAGGCAGAAAGGGTGCTGGGCTTCCCAGGCAGGCTGGGAGCAGTGGAAATGGATGTGCATCCCCTCCTGACACCAGCACCCAAGTTCCGAGAGCACTTCTATGCACTCTGGTTTTTGGCACCAGGCACTTTGAACAGCATGTGGCTGAAAAGCTCCTTGAGCTCAGCACCAGCTGTGCCCCGCCCAACCCACTCAGCTGTGATCGCTGTAGCTGAATTTCAGAGGTGGGTGAGGGGCCCGAGGCTGGTGGAGGACAAAGGCTGGGGCTCCCTGATGCAGCTCAGCCCATTTGGGGGCACAAAGGGAAGAGGTGCTGATGGCAGCCTGGATGTTGTGCTTACAGAGGGAAGACAGCCCGTGTCATCAACTACGAGGAGTTCAAGAAGGCGCTGGAGGAGCTGGCCCCCAAGAGGTTTAAGGACAAGAGCAAAGAGGAGGCATACGAAGCCATCTGCCAGCTGGTGGCAGGGAAGGAGCCCATTAACGTGGGCGTCACGGTGAGTGAGGAGCCCCTGGGCTGCTGGGAGCAGGAGGGACAGTCAGGAGGGGAAGATAGAGCTCTGTCTGCAGTGCAGAGGCTTTCTAGGAGACCCCATGGCCCTGGGTGGGCAGAGGGGTGTGGGGTTTGCATAGGGCACAGGGGGCATGGCAGGGGCTTTGATGGGTGTCAGGAACAAGAGATGAAGGGGGTGGGGCACCTTCCTGACTCCCATGTCCCATCTCCCCACTGCAGAAAGCCAAGACAGTGGGGGCTGTGGAGAGGCTGACAGACACCTCCAAGTACACAGGCTCCCACAAGGAACGCTTCGATGAGAGCGGCAAGGGCAAGGGCAAGAGCGGGCGGGAGAACATCGTGGACACCAGCGGCTACGTCAGTGCCTACAAGAACGCGGGCACCTATGACGCCAAAGTGAAAAAGTAGGGACGGCTGCCCTCGGCGCCCACCGCGCCGGTCCCTGCGTGCTGGCCGTGGGGTCGGCGCTCACGTCAGCCCTGGGACATGCCCGTGTGACGTGGGGCCCAGGAGGCTGCGCTGGGGCCAGCCCCAGGCTGGCGGGATGTCGGCCGCCCAGCGCTGGTGTGATTGGGAAAGTCTCCGGGCCGTGTGCTCTGCCCCAGCGCTACGTCTGTCCCACCCTGTGCTGTGATCCCCCAACCCTTCCTGTGTCCCCTGTGCTGTCACGCCCAGTCCCACACCACTGGCAGCACCCGCCGTACTAACAGCACTGCTCCTCAGGGCTCCCCTGCCCCACTGGCACCCAGACCTTCCCTACCTCAGCCCTGGCTTTCGGGGCACCCTCCCTACTCCCACCAGGGGACCACAGCCTGTCGTCCCTGCAGACCTTCTGGGGACCTGCCATAACCCTGCACCAATTACACCACAGCTGCCTCCCTCCTTCCTCACCGGTGCCCTCACCATGGGGCTGCCTGGCTTTGCCACTTGCCCAGCACCACGGAAGGCTCAGACCCTGCGGTGCCATTAGTGCCGGAGTTGCCGGGATGCTCCTGGCCCAGCCCCAGGATGCACCCCGGGAGAGCTTGGTGTTGCCTGGTCACTGGCAAAGGTCTCCAGCCTGAGCCCCTGTGGCCTCCCGCTGCCTTCGTGAAGCCCAAACCAAAGGATGCTGCAGACCCACGCTGTAACCCGGCTCTGCAATAAAGCCCCTCCGCACTGACGCTCCGGTCTGGTTGTGTTCACGGGACCGAGCAGAGGCCGCCCCTGTGGCCACTCACCCAGCCCGGCAGGGGGGGCTCGGCCGGTCACGCCGCCCCAGGACAGCCCTGCCGGCGGCTCTGCCCTGGTCACCGATGATTTGGCATCTCCTGGCTGGCCCTGAGTTGCCTGAGCAACCACAGGCACACAAACACGAGCGCCTGGCTCCCACTCCTGCTCTGTTTGCAACCAAACACACAAGCTCCTGGTAACGATCCCTGGGAACAGGCTGGGCTCCAGGATGGGACGGCAGCTCTGGGATGGGGTGGTCACTCTGGGGGGTGTGTGAGGCTGGGTGCATGGATTGCCACCCCAACCCAGGCATGGGCTGAGCCAGTGTAGCCAGAATGACACCAGCAGGCTTTCCAGCTAGATACCCTCCTCCATGGTCATTCATTCAGAGCCAGGCTCCCTAAGAAACACACAGAGATTATTTCCAGGTGCCTGAGCTGTAGTGCTGGCGCTGCCCAGGCTGTGAAGGTTGTGCCAAGGGCACACACGGGGCTTGGGCACGCTTGCTCCCTGCCAAAGTGCAGCACTGCACCTGTGCATCCCACCTGCAGGGGCACCTGCTTTGGAAAACACAGGAGAAGAAAGGGGTTGTCTTATTCTGGGCTGGATTCAGCCTCATCCCCAGTGAGGGTTTACCAGTGTCTACCAGTGGTAGGTTGGCATGAGGACTGGGGGATATTAGTCCTCCTTCAAGCAGGTCAGAGGGAGTTTCTGGCTGTCTATCCCTAAATGCTCTTTCTGAGCATCCAGTGTTCATCCTTTGGAAAGCTGTTGCTACCAGGGTAGAGACTTAACTCCATTGTCCAGCTGCACCAACGAGGTGCAGAATTCCTAGGGCTAGGTTGCCCTGCATGCCTCGAGGTCTGTAGAAGTGATTCAGCCCTGTCCTTGTGCAGCCTGGTGAAGGAAGAACATTTTGGGAGGAGATGAACAGGTCAGGCCCCACAGGACTCATCCCTTGTCTGTATGTGGCTCTGGTCAGGATCTGGTTGTGGATCTCAGAGATGGTACCTGTATTAAGGCAGTTCTGCAGGGGAGATGTGGGTGCTGACATGTTTTTGATATTGGGAAATCAGGACTGGTAATCACAGAGTTCTGGAATGGTTTGGGTTGGAAGGGGCCTTAAAGACCACCTTGTTCCAATCCTCCTGCCATGGGCAGGGACACCTTCCACTAGATTAGGTTGCTCCAAGCCCTGTCCAACCTGGCCTTGAACATTTTCAAGGGCGGGGCATCTGCAGCTTCTCTGGGCAACCTGCCCCAATGTCTCACCACCCTACTGAACCACCTTGCTCAGGTGATGGATCAGCTGGGGCAGGGACTGTGAAACCTCCTGGGACAGCCAGCTCAGCCAAGCCTCTCCATTAGCCAGTTTCTTGTGTTCTAAATCCTGAAGGAACTTCCACAGGACCAGCAGATCCAGCTGTTTCCACAGTGAAGCCTGAAGTGCTGCCACAGGCTGCTGAGACAGAGGAGACCCAAAGATATTAGTTACAGGTTTACTTTGTGTGATGAAAAGTGATACTGCCCAAACAAAGGGGACTGCAGCCGTTTCTCTGTGCTAATGGCCTTGCTCTGGCCAAGCTCTTGCTCTGAGGTTGGCTCCTCACCAGAAGGACACTGTGCAGCCAGCCTGCAATTCCCTGGCAGCAGAGGAGCCAGTGAGCCAAAGCTGTCTCAGCCAGTATTTATGTTGTTTGCATTGATCCAAGCCCCAGACATGAAGCTTTTTTTCTCCTTCCCACTTGTTTCTTCCCCTTGGCTGATCTCCGGTCACGCTCCCGCAGCGGAGAGACACGCCAGACCTCACCCCAACCCTGCCCCAAACACTCACCTCCTCCGCCATTCTAGGCAAACCCACACCCTCTTACAGGCTGATGTCTCACCTTGCCAGCCAGATGTGCAGCCCAGAAGGTTCAGTTGGGTGGTTACAATTAATTTAGCTGTAAAATGTGTTCTCTGACCCCAAGGTCATTTCCCTAGAGTGTTTCTAAAATCATCTGGGGTCATGGCTGATGTGCTTCATGCTTTGACTGCGTTGATGTGCCTGGGATGAGGTGTCTGGCTCCTCCAAGAGGTCATTTTATTCTGGGATGATCAGAGATTTGACTAGAGATACCGATGAGGATGGATTACTCTGCTCCTCAAGGACATAGTCTTGCTCCTAGAAGAGAAAGCCAGGAGATGCCAATATGCCCAGGGATGTTTTACCCTCTCTGTGCCTGTGCAGGATCACCAGGAAGAGCTCACATGTGTCTGTTTTTCCAAACATCTGCCCCCCCAGGGAGCATCCCTGCTCGGAGGGTGCTGTGCTGGTACAGTGCAAGGTCCTTGATCTTGGGCCAGGCAAAACAGCAAAACAGCTTCCCTACAGAGCTGTACCTGCGCTGCTTCCTCAGTACTTTTCCATTTCACTGCTCACTGATGGACAGTGTTCTCCAAAACACACAGACAAGGCTGTAAATCGTGTTCAGGCAAGATTCAGAGCACAGTTTGTATCACCTAAACCTGGGACTCGAATTTCAAACTCCTCTTGTCAGTGCCCCGAAATATTGGTTTGACCACAAATGTTCCAGGCAATGCTTCACTGCCAGCTGTGTGTTCCAGCACTGTGCTGGAATATTGATTTAGTACCATTTTAGGCGGAATTCAATTAACTAAATTACCATCTTCCCAGCATGGCACAGTTCCAGATAAAATGATGTTATCCAGGACTCAACCCCACATTTTGTTAATGTAATAACTGCAGCAGAGTTGTAAGAACACAGGGAGACATGGAAGCAGGAAGACGCAGAGAAAGAAAACAAAAAGCAAGGATTGGATTAATCAGATTTAAATACAGCATAAGATTCCATACAAGGCAGAACTGAGCACGATCTGTGTTTAATGTCTATTTTGTTCTCTGTAGAGAGCACAATTATGTAACTGCTCTGAACTGCAGAACTGCCCAGAGCCATGTGCTGAGGCACTGATGAGCATCTTCCTGGTGGCAATGGTGGTGTGTTTCTCCTGACTGGTGCATTTCTCAGCTGGGAGAGGTGTTTCAGGAACAGTGTGACTGCTCTCCTTAGGCAGCTGCTGCATCAGGACAGTTTGTGGCCACTAAAGACCTGGGCAAGATTGTTGCAGAAAAAAAGAAACTGTGAGCAGGCATTCTGGAGAGGGTACCTGCTATAATGATATTTTCCCAAAACTGATACACTGATTTCATCATGGAACCATAGAACAGTTTGGGTTGAAAGGGACCTTAAAAATGATCTAATTCTAAACCCTCTGCCATGGGCGGGGACACCTTCAACTAGACCAGGCATCTCAGAGTCTTGTGGTGGTGGTGCATCCCCCCCATCCCCTCATTCGTGACACCCATCCAGCCTGGCCTTGAACACTTCCAGGGATGGGGCAGCCACAGCTTCTCTGGGCAAGCTGTCCCAGTGTCTCACCAACCTCACAGGGAAGGATTTCTTCCCAATATCTAATCTAACCCTGCCCTCTGTCAGTTTGATGCCATTCCCCCTTCTCCTGTCACTCCATGCCCTTGTCAAAAGTCCCTCTCCAGATCTTCTGTAGCCTCGTTAAATACAGGAAGGTGCTCTAAAGTCTCCCTGGAACCTTCCCTTCTCCGTGCCAATTTCCATTTATTTAAAATCACATTTTAAAACATTTGCACTTAGAGTTCAAAGTTTGCAGCCCAGAGCTCTGTGTTTCAAGACTGCTGTGGATACAGCCAAGATTCATGTTAAGATTTCACACAGAGCTGGCTGACAATGGTTAATAACTGATTGAAACCTTTCCAAGAGATCAATAGCATGTGCTAAGACCACTGGAAGCACATCACTGGAGCTCTGTGATTGCAAAAGACAAGTCTCCTATCTCTCATTTTGACCTGAGATAATTTTTCTGAAAAAAAAAAAAAAAAAAGTGGTTTCATCAGCCCCAGAACATTCTTGACATCCTGCTCACCAAGCTGGCATTTTTGTGTCTTGGCTTAAAAGTCTATGACCAATTCCAGCCTCATAAAGTGTATAATGTGCATTAATGGTCACCAAAATAGCTTGCTGTGTGTCAAAGCCCCAAATTCATCCATTTGCCAGCAGTGGGGGGACATTGCAAGGAGCAGACACAACGTTAGGGCTGCAGGAGTTCTGCTGAGACACAGGCACCACCTCCTGCCATGCCAGGTGAGCTGTCCCCTGCCTGTGACCAGCCTGTGCCTCTCCCTGTCCTGCAGAACAGCCCTGGTCTCCTGCAGTCTAGTAAGTTGTTTCACCTCCAGTCTTAGAAATTCTGCCTGGGAACTCTTTCCGAAACAACTGATCTGAAGGAAACACAGGCAGAAGGGTGAGCTCATGGGAACTGCCATACAGAGCATCTTCCTAACAGGCTGAGACAAAAAGGACACTGGGATCCAGCAGCTGGAGGTTACACACAGCAAACAATCTTCAGAGCTGCTTGTGGGAGGTTGGGGAACATTTTTGGTGACCCAAAGTCTGTAAAATTCAGGGCTGCAGGAGGGGCTAAAGCCCATCCTGCAGTTCAGTGCTACCTCCCTGACCTGGCAGCAGGCAGGGCACAGAGTGTGGCCTCTGCCTGGGGCAGGTCAGAGGAGATGCTGAAACCTCCTGGGACATCCAGCCTCACATGGATCTTGGACTACATCCTTCCTTTCATTCCAGCCATTCTTGGACAAACAGGGGTGAAGCTTTGGGCTGCTGTCAGTTTGTCTGTCAGGGGGCAAGGACAGACTGCAAATACCTTATAACCACATTCTGTTTGTAGGGAAGCTTAGTTTTGTCCTTCAGCAGTCCAGATACCCACCCCATGATGATGCTGCTTCTTACAAGTCTCATTCTTGCTGTACTGTGACTCCAGGCTCCCAGAAAAGGCCAATAGGGCACGGCTGGCCCTGGCACCACACACATGTGGTTGCTCTGCAGTGGTTCTTGTGAGCCTTATAAACCTCATCAGCCCCCATTTATGTGATGCCCAGGAGGCTCTGAAAGATCCTTCAGTTTTTCTTCACTGTCTGTGGGTGTCTGAGTCCTGGAGGTGCAGTAGCTGGAAGCAGCAGCCTGATCCCTCTCCTGTCAGGTGGAATCTGATACAAAGCTCTCCTCCAGCCCTTCATCCAGCTGCTGAATCAGATAATCCCTTTGGGATGAGACAAGACATAAGAAAACAAACCCAAAATCTCCAGAATCACAAAGGATCATAACTGTTACAAGAAATGAATCACTTTTTTACAGCTTTCTCCATGTCTGGTAAGTCCCTTGGAGCCTTCCCAATGATTCTTCTGAGCCCTCGGAAGCGATAAATGTCCATGAGTGTAACATGGTGTGAGTTTAAGCAAACCCTTCTGTCACTGCTTTGAAGTATTTGTCTGAAACACACTTCTAAAGAAAAAAGACATTTTCAAAGCATTCCTGCATAGGTGTGCAAAAAAAAAGTATCCTAAACAAACAGTAAAATCTGAAACACACCAAGATATTCTGGTGTTTTGGCAGGGAGCTCAGGTGATGTCAGGAAACAAATCTAAACAGAAATGTTTCTATGGAATTTTGTCTCTTTTTTTTAAAGACCTAATTGGAAACAGATTTTTACTTTGGATTTAAACTTTTGTCTGTAGCATCTGCAGTGCTATCCCTGCCTTATGCATGTCAGGCTCGAGGAGCACAAGGGTATGGAGCAGAGGAGGGAAAAACAGCATCCTCCTGCTCACATTATTGCAACAGGTTTAGACGGTGGTCTTGGGAAAGTCATGTAACATCATTTTTCTGGAATTTTTACCCAGTAGACTGCCAGGTGGATTACAAAAACCAAAGAGACTCCTGTCCCTTCCATCCTTGTGAATCCACCAAGGATTTCTTGCACCACTGAGACACAGCTTTAAGAAGAGTGAGGAGCTCAAGGTAATTTAATATCCCAGCTGGATGAGCTTGGACTCCTCTGCAGGTGGGCTCTGTTGGGGAGAGAAGTCTCACTGAGCCCAGGTATCTCATTGTTTGATTCAGAGCATCAGAGTAGGACCCCCTCAAGGCAAAAAAAGCCAAGTTTTCCACTGGTGAAGAATCTGATTTGATGTGCAGCCCCCACAGCCGGGGTTTTGTTAAGCCTGGCCTGAGGGCAGGGGCAGCAGCACAGCCAGGGCAGCACAGGGGACCTTCAGCGTGGTCATATCAATAACATGGAAAACTCAGCCAAAATACACCGGCAACACCTGGGAAATGCAGAAATTGGAACAACCAAGGCACTTGTCTGTCCTTGTCCCTGGAGATTCTCCAAAGGGTGGGGAGTGTTGCTGGAAGTGTTGCTGTGGAGTGTATGGACCCAGATCCTTCCAGGGCTGGACATGGGACACAATCAAGATGAAGATGGTGGTGGAGGCAACGCAGGGAGTGTTTTGCTCTTTGCTTGATTTCCCAGGAATCAGGAGAGGTCTGCTGGCAGCTGACCAGCTCCTCTGCGTGGCAGCAGCTGGGCCAGCACGGGTGGGACATGGGGGATGTCAAAGGGAAATGCTGAGCTGAATACAGATTAAAAAACTCCACAGGCACTGTCTGAAAATGGGATCTGTCCCACAGCAAAGCTTGGAACTGTCAACTGGTTCACACTGTACAGGCTGGAGAGGACAATGGTGAGCAGATATTGGGTTACATAGCATTTATTTATCGATGGGGTAATAAAAATATCCTTATTTTATGATTTGTTTTTCAGAAAACCTTTCCCCTTTATCCCAAAACACCCACTGGCTGCCCTTCTTCCACCCTCCCTTATCGGAGTTGTCACCTAAAAACATCCACCAGGGCATTGATATCGATGTAAGTTTTTATTTGCAGGCAAGTCAACCAGGAGAGAATGTCAGAGAGACTGTCAACTCCAAAATCATAAACCTGACACAAAAACCAGCCCCCAAACCGCCCTCTGGGAAGCCTATTAATAAATTAAATAAATTAAATAAATTGGCTTTATGTCAGCTGAGACTTCCAGTAATAACACACAGAGCTGATCATGGGTGAACCGTAAGTGAATTTTAAAGACATGCAAACTCATCAGTGAGCTGTGACACAGCTCCAGAATGCCATTATTTTGTACAGATTTATTCACGTCTAAACATTTAATGCAGAAATTATTGACATATATAAAATATAGATGACAATGTGTGGAGTTAACCTGCTTGGCACTCCCTTTTTTTTAATGCTAACCTTGTCCACTGAGAAAGCTTAAAAAGATTACTTTGAAAAAAATATTTAAACTATTTAATAATTAATAAAATATTAATGCATATTAATAAAATATTGATAAGCCCTCCTGTATCTTTATCTGAAGCGCTTTTAATTTTTTTAAAACTAAAAGTCCTGCATGATAATATTGATTAGTTAATTTATGACCTGTCATATTCCAGGTTTCCTTTTCTCTTTTTTATTCCTTGGGTCTTGCTTCTCACCTGTTTCTTGTTCTAAGAGAAATGACACAAACAGCATTTAATTAAAGAGATCCATCACATTAGCATTGTGTTAATTGGCTTTTAAAATAAATTGCAGCCCTGCCCCTTCCTCCAGGCCTTTTGGAGGCTCAGCCTGATGGGATGGGATGGGATGGGGCAGCACAAGCTATGGCTGGGAGCAGCAGGTAAGACCCCTTTGTGCAGCAGGGACTGACCGTCAGTGTGAGCTGCATGAATTCCCTCTGGCATGTCTGGGATTAATTTCCTTGGAGCAATGGTACAGAGAGGGGGTTTTGGTGGTGCTGTCCCTGTTCCCCAAAACTGGAGTGATCCTCAGGAATATCAGGATTTTAGTATCCTGTTGTTTTTCTCTTAAAATTTTAAATCTTTCTTGGTTGAACTGTTGCTTTTTTTTCATGTGTTATATTCAAATATTTGATTCACTTTGAAATTATCAGGCAGCATCAGCAATAAGATGATGATGAGAATATCTATGAAAAACTCTCAGCTAAGCACACTTTGAAGGCAACTTAACTGTAGTTCTTCACCATGAGTTTTGATTATCAGTGTAAAAACCCAGTATAGATGTGGACCAGGTTGTTCCAAGGTATTAGACCATTAAAATCTCTGCAATTTGCTGACTTGCTGTGACCCATGGCCATAAAGACACAAGGTAAGGAATGTGTGTGCAAGGCAATCCTCCAGGTCATTTGCCCCATGCTTTATTTTTCACCATGGAATGGAAAATAAAATGCAAAACCTAATGGAGTTTTAAAATGTCACAGTGTTTCAGAATTTACAGGTTTATTCTTGCCTTTTGACATGTTTCCCTCTTCTGTGTGAAGGAACCAGAGAGTGCCATGGGATCTGCAGAAAAGGTAATTAATTTGGTATTTCTCAAGTCCTAAAAATAAAGTTGCTCCATTTCCTGAATCTCTGTTGTGGAAAGAAGCTCTTGTACAGGATCAGTCTGATAATTATAGATTATTTATTTTGTTTAGGCACCTTCATTTTTACACACAGACCTCAAAGTTCACTTTCCTCAGCCCTGCTGAATTGAATTTTATGTATGAGCTGAAGCCTTTCTTACAGGCAAGGTGGGATTTTCTGTGTGGCTTTTCTAGACTTTTTTCATTCTTAGATAATGTTGTGTGTAGAAGGATGTCAGAGAGTTTATATACATAACTTTGTCCAGGCTTGTCACAGGTATCCAAACAAACAACTGTCACATCCAACTCATCTGCCCTCGTGGGTGAGCACAGAAAATGCTCCAAATTTCACGGCTGACCTTTCTGCAAGAGCTCATTCAATGGTCATCACTTGGGTTTTGGTTTTAATTAACTAGTTAAAGAAAGCAGCTGTTGTGCTTGAGGACAATTTAATACTGAGTAATCTTGAATAGAACATTTTGATCTGGAAAAGGTGGGACTGCCCTTTTTGTTGCTCCCTGAGACGACTCAGTTTGCCTGAAAATAAATTCATCCTAATGGAACACCACTGAATTCACTGCCATGTGAAACAGGAAGTGACAGCTCTTCCTCTTCTCTTGTTCTGTATCTGCATAAATGGAAATACTAAATGGACATCTGTAATGAAGATTTAACTTACTATTTAGCTACAAGTTTTTTTTATTGTATTTACAGTGTAGTTTTGTCTTGTGCCAGTGAAGGGTGAGTCCATCCATCCTGGCTGCATGAAATGCGCATTTTCATGCATTAAAATTTGAATTTAAGTTTTATCTAAACTTTGTGTCTTCTGGTTTCTAAGCCTCTTCTTTGTTCTTTTTTTTTGTCTAAAACATGTTCCACTGCTTGAATATTTTTAACCCCAAGCATTAACATTTGTGCTTATAATGAATACTTTTTAATGTTCTTTATAGACAGTGCTTAAGGATGTTCCATCTCCAAAGGCTGGCAGAGGAAGATCACCAAAGCTCAGCAGTCTATTGCATTAAACAAACTGCATGGTCACATTTACCATGGACCTGGTGGGGTATGGACAGAACATTCCACCCAACAAGAATTCCTGCATGCCCCATCCCTGGAAATGAAAAAATTGCATCTCTTCAGATCTGGGGGGGAATTTTTAGGACGAGCAGGGTCCAGCTGAAAAATACTCCACCTGCCCCCTCTGCTGGTACCTCTGCTCTGAGGCTGAAAAATCTATTCCAAAACCATGGTGTGACCTGGAGGAACACAGGGGATGCTTGGCAAGGAGAAGGCTCTCTCTCCACATGCACATCAACCTATAAAACTTATCAATCATCAGAAACTGAGACAGCGTAAAACATCACTGCCCTGGGAACACTGAACATTCCACACAACTGGAATTCTTGCATTCTCCATCACTGGAAATGTTCAAGGCCAGGCTGGCCCTGAGCAACCTCATCTAGTGGAAGGTGACCCTGCCCATGGAAGGGGTTTGGAATCAGATGGTCTTTAAGGTCCCTTCCAACCCAAACCATTCCAGGATTTTATGAATCTTGTTATCTGAATGGCCAGCTGGGAATAGTTTTGTGTACTTTTCAGTATTTAAAGTGACAGGTGCCATGAGCCTCACCCCAATGACCTGTTGGGGCTGGGTTAGTGAAATTTTGCCTCCATCTCCCCCCAGTACTCTGATGGCAAATCATGGAAACACAAGTCATAAAAAGAAAATAACCTTTATTAAATCAATCAAACCCTGAAAAAACAGTATCAGGTAAACAACTTTCCAGCAATGCAGAAACCTTTGAAACTGAGAAATTCATGGAAGTTTCATGTCCCTCTTGTTGCATTAGTAAATTCTCTCCCCCTAGAACATGAGCTATTGCTGTCTTGGCAACCCAAACCCCTTACATTAACCCAGCAATTATCTCAAAACAGTAACTTGTACAATACTCCCTGTTTAACTGTTTTACACACAATTTTGTGCAAAGGTGTCCAACTGTGTTCTCTTTGCTGTCTGAAAAAAGAACAAGGTTTAAAAAACATCCAGCTTATTAAAAATAAACAAGTGTTTTATATACAGTACAGGAATTTCCAAACTTGAAGGAACACTGTCTCCAGGGCAGCTGTGGGGGGTAACACCCCAGACTCCAGCACTGCACTGCCAAGGGGGGAAAACTGCAGTTAAATAAAGTACTGCTCCATCTTCCTCCTCAGGCCAAATGTGACACTTTTCTCACACCTGGGGGAGCCTGATTTATAGCCCTGCATAAACCAGGAGTAAACAGCAGCTAGGCAGCAAATAAGTACTGTTTTGAAAAATGCTAATTTTCATTTCCTCCAAGAAGAGAGAGGGTGTCAGAGCCTCACAGTGAGCTTGGATGTTACTCATGAAGAAGCCACCTTGGAACACAGGGTGTTTATCCTCCAGTTATGGTGTGTTACTTCAAACAACATGCACTTAAGGTTCAGCATTATCATCAATGCATTACACTCAAAACCTGTTGGTCTCAGATGCCAGCACCACCCAAAGCTCCTCAAACAGCCACAACTGTGGGACTGAAGCACCAGGAGAGGGGCTGAGTCAGAAGTGCAGCAGGCAGCCAGTCACCCCAAAGCCAGGGACACAGCCAGGACAAGGCACAATGGAGCCTGAACGGAGCCACTGGAACCTGACCCAGCAGGGAGAGACAGACTTGAACTGGGACAGCAGCTACAAGGGGTAAGTGGCTTAAATCAGAGCCAGGAATCTTGGTGGCCTGTGCCTCCTGATCTCCACTAGAATCTCTTCCCCACTTCTCTCTGCTGGCTGTTCCAAACTCCTTGTTCTGCCTTGGCCTCCCACTGGCATCAGGGGAGTCTCTGCCTGGGAATCTTCCCCCTTTCTGGCAAACGTGCTGAGGATTTAGAGGTTGAGTTGGCAGTTGGTTAGTGCAGAGATGGCACAGGGAGAGTGGCAGAGATGGTTACCAGAGAGATTAGCTCAGCACCCAGAAACTGGAAGAACTATCTGAAGAAACAATTCACTATAACAATGAAACTGCTTTTATTAAAACAGAAGTGTTAAGCCAAGAAAATAAATTATTGCTATAATAGACATATTTAGAACACAAGGAAGGACGTTACATCTTGAGTCCAGGTCAATATAATCCTGAAATAGAAAGTTACACTACTTTTCTTAAATACCTCAGTTTCTCTTCATGACCTTCCAAAAACTTTATAACATGTGCAGCTTACACAACAAATAGTAACAGAGTCACTTGTAACAAAAATCTGTACAGCTCATAGCTTTAAAAATTATACATTTTTTTTCTCCAAACTGTTATGTTATTTATTATTCATAAATATAGGGCTAACAAGTTTTGAATTCCCAAGGTCCCATCCAACACCAAAGCTATCAAGTGTAGTTGACAGAAACCTTCCTGGGACTTCCCTCTGGACAGAGGTCACGTTTTGGGCTGTTTGAAAGAGCCCGAGTATGGGCAAAAAATATCTTCATGGTGAAGGCTGACTCCTTCTGCTGGTCTGGGGTCTTCAGAGAGTTTGAAATGGCAATCAAACCTGGAACACAGCACCGTGCAATGGGTTAGACCGGCTGCACTCCCGTGATGGGGCAGGATCCCACAGGTCCCTCTGTCCTGGGCCAGCAGCAACTTTGCAAAATGCCTGAAAACCACCCTTTGTCAGAGCTAATTTTGATGGGGAAAATGTTTTACTGGAGGAGCCTTGAAGCATGGCTCTTCCCCATGTGGAGATCTGCCTCAGGACTCTCCTAAAGGCTGCATGCTGCTGCCACGGGCCAGCAAACCTGCCTGTGGCCACTTCCAAAGTCTGGATGTTAAATTTGAACTTTGGCTGGTTCTGTTCAGCTGGTTATCAGTACCTGCAGATGACAAGCCATGGGCACACATGGGAGTGCTTACAAGCCATCTGCCACCACATGCCTCGATCATTCAAGCCCTAATCCTGCCTCTCGTGTTCATACCCCTCTGCTCCCCATGAAAAGGGAGGCTCAGTCCTAAAAAACTGAGAGGAGAGCTGAGCCAGGAGCAAGCTGGTTTGAGTGGGCCTCACGGACATGACATTCCAAGGGCTGCCATCCACACACAGGAAGCCCTGCTTGGCTGCAAGTCTTATCAGGGTTAACCTTTCCTCAGATCAACAGCGATTTCCTTGCAGACAAGGCACCCTCCCAAAATCACTAAGTACAGGAGTAACATCTGGCACCTCCCTCACAACATCCTGACCATAGCCTAGCAGGTTCCTCTGCCTGGTGATGTGCAGTTTCCTTTGGAGGTTCAAAGAAAACTGGGATAAATCCAGCTTGGGGAGAATATCATGGATTCCCCAGGGCAGTTCAGAGGGACTAAGACAAGGATTTCGGCAAACAGCCACAAGAAACAGATTAGTGGTTAGAGAGGAGGGTGGCATTCAGAGGAAAGCAGCTCATCTGAACACTGGTGACCAGGTGGTGCTCAAGCCTCTACTAACTGGAAGTGATTTTGCTTGTTTTTCTTCTGCAAGGCAGAAGGATCAGACTGGCTGTTGGATAATGTTGGCTCCATAGGAGCTGGTCTTCTCACGGATCAGTCTCAGAGATCAGTCAGGAATGCATGGGGAGAGCAGCAGGGGGCGAGGTTCCCCTGACTCAGAGCTATTGACAAACCTGACCAGCCCTCAGAGCTGCTGGAAAATCCCCTTCAGGGGCTACTTACAACTCCACTTCCTGAGGCAGGGCCGAGGGGCTCACACTATTCTCGAGGGACTTTTGGTGACCTGGCCTGCTTTCTGCAGAGGAGAGAAGCCAGCATTAGTACAGGGTTAGAGGACACGGCCTAATGGGAAGGCAAGCAGCTGAGAACTCTCAGCAACATAAAAGGAGACACACTGACATCTCAGAGCAACAGGCTCCTGCTCCTCCATCTCACTGCTCCCCCTAAAAGGCCCAAAACTCCAAGGAAAGGAGCTTGGTAGCATCTGCAGCAGAGCTCTAGTGATACCATGAGGTTACACATGTACCCCAGCCCAGGACAGCGTTACGGTTCCTGTTTGTGCAGCATCCCCTCTGTGCAGCACGGCAGGTCCTTTCCAGCTCATCTCCTTGAGGATCATGGCCACTGCAGGAGTGGTTCCTGCTCCAGAGGGGCTCTTGCCTGCCCGAGAGGGGCCAAGTCTCTGCAAGAGGAAACGTCACTTCCCCACAGTAACCCCAAGCCCAAAAGCAGCATCTTCAGTCCCCCTGTGAGAGGCAGTGGCTTGAACCGGGGAGGCAGTTGCAGGAACAGGCAAAGTGAAGAGAGTGTTTTGGCTGCTTGCACTTACTGCAGAAATGTACTGGCTGTTTGTGAACCTCTGTCTCCCCTCCACCGCAGAGCTGTGTTGTGGGCCTATGGGCACGTAGGGGGGCGAGCCCATGTCTTCACAGAAGCTTTCTTGTGGGATGTTGGAGACACAGCCACTGTCGGAGCCACTGGAGCCAGTGGCTGACATGCAGTGCGAAGACTCTGAGCTTTCTGTTGCTGCAGAAAGAGAGGAAGGTCATTCTGATATCCACGAATTTGGGCTGCAAATGACGTATGCTACATACACTTGATAATGTACCTGTTTGCAGAGGCACTGGCCACACAAGCCCACAGTTCAGCCATGCTTCTGTCTGGGCCTCTTTAAAGCCACAGGCAATAAAACAACACAAGGAAGTTGAGTTATAATGATGCTGAAGATTGGTATGGGCTGGCGAGGGAAGGTTACACAGGGGAAGCCAAGGGGTCACTGGACCAGGCTGATGAGGGAAAGGGACAGAGTGCTTCATATCAGAGGAACAGAGACAAAAGTCTCCAAAGGCCACAGCACCACCAGCACACAGCACCAAGGCTGCCATAGGTATGGCTGCAGCTCAGCAGGCATTTTACAATCCTGTGTCTGAGCTAACTCTCCCTGTGGAAGCTGGAACAGCGTTGGCATGGAAGGGCAGGGCCTTCATGCCCTGGTCTGGGTACAACACAGGGACTGCTGTGACACTAACGAGCCTGGTCTGACTGCCCAGTGCAGAGCAAGGTGAGGAGATGAGCCTGCCCATCCCAGGTGCTGCAGAGCAGCAGGATCATACATACTCAGGGATGGTTGGCTGCTCGTCTCGTGCTCCAGCTCATCTTCCTCAATGCAGGTGCTGATGTCGAAGGGGCATCTGGGGGCCAGGACTTCTGGCAGCAGAGCCTGGTTCACATACGTGTGGAGGTTGAGGGGCCCCAGCAGGGAAGAGGAGGAGGAAGGGCTGTATGCAGTGGCTGTGCTTCCAGCAGAGAGCTGTGCTTGTGTCCTCTTGAATGGGTTGGAATGGTCAAACTGAGACACTGCAATTGATGCTCTGGTCCTGGCACCTGCTAGAAGATATACAAAAAAAGCCCTGAGAACCAGTCCTGCCTGGCTTACACAGAGCAAGGTAGAAGGCACAGCTGGCACCTACCCCGGCCTTTCATGATGTAGTCGATAGCACGGTCATTGATAGCTGCCTCGCTGGGTTTGATATCCAGGAACGGCTTGTTACCCACACCCATGGAGACCATCTCCTGCATACGGATTTCTGGAGAGGAAGAGACCCACAGCCACATTATGGGGTTGACCTGACCCTCCCCACAGCCATTACACAGCCCCAGGCTAGAGCATTCCTGGGCTGGGCTGCTCCCAAACTGCTGAGATTGGATCTGTTCTCCCCATGCTCCCCAGCCCTGCAGTCTCCAAGAACAAGCAATCATGCCCTGCGCTGGCCAAGTAGCTCAGTGCCATGCCACCTACTACAGTCCTGCCAAGCGGGAAGCCTGGGGGGAGGGAGGAGGGACTCAGCCAGCCTGATTCAGGCAGCTGCCACTCCAATAGTAGCCTAGATCACAGGGAGAGCAGCAAGTCTTTCAGCAGCACAGACTGTGATCACTGGACAGAGAAGCCTGTGCTCATATCTCGCATTTCTCTCATGGAGTCCAGGTGGGTGTCTACAGTCACACAGAACTTGGACTGGTTGAGTTCCCTAGGGATGAGGAGCAGGGAAGGGACATGCCCAGCCAAGCCCAGCACATGCTCCTGAGGCTGCATGCCAGCACACAGTTGCTTGCTGCACAGAGCTGCCTGGTAACAGGCTCCAAACCTACTCAGGACAGCACGAGCTGAACAGGGCTCCCGCACCTTTTGCGGCACAGACGCCCCAGGAAGGAATCACACCTTTATTGCGGGCTGCCTGCTGCCACAGGATCTTGGCAATGTCACTGGTCCAGGCCTGCTTAGTCTCAGCTGAGCTGGCCTGGAGGATGTAGGTGTCGCTGGATTTCCGCCTCCGGAACCAGATCTCAAAGCGCAGGCCACTGTCTCCAGAGTTCTCCGTCAGACCAATGTCTGCAGTCTGTCAGAAGAGGAAGAGCAAAGCATCAACGAGGCTGCATCAGAAGCAGCAAGGGTAAACTCTGCCTGAACCCTGTGCCAGACCACCTCCAGCTCAGCACTGACCATGGGAAAGAGTCTGAAGTGCTGTCAGGAGTAGATATGACCTGCACACAGCTGAGCAGATAGCTCAGGCACTTCCCAGTGCTTCATACGGAGTTAGCACCACTTCCCTTCCACACACACACTGCTGTTCCCTCACAATCCCTGCCCCTCAGAAAATGCTGACCCCACATCTCACAGCACAGAGGAGGGCCTAGGCATTAATGTGTGAAATATTTACTTCTGGCTTCACTGCATGGCTTGGAGAAGGCTTAGAGGTGGTGGGGGCAGCTCTTTGGCTGAAGAGCCTCCTGCTTCCCATTTCAGAGGCATGTCCATGGGGAAACAGCAATGGACACCTCCCACACGAGAGGGAGCTGCAGGGCTGCCCTTACCTTGAAGGAGCACTTGTAGATATATACATCAAAGCCACCCTGGATCTTCTTGGGCTTGCTGAAGAGGATCAGATCCTCGAAGAGGAAGACGTGTCGCTGGCACTTCCTACGGCCCAGCCAGATGGTGAACTCGTCCTGACGCACCAGCTGCCCCTGCTCCTTCAGGTTTACCTGGACACCAAGGACATCCTAGTTAGACTTCACCAGAATGATCCAGGCAGCCCTACATCTGGACTTGGAGAACAGAGTCACATATGGCTGTGGCCCAGGTGGTGAAAAAGTGGCAGCCATCTGGTATTTAAGGACTCACGAAGAAGTAGGGCTGCAAAGGCATTGCTAGAGACCACATCAAGCTGAAACAACTGGCTCCAAGTTCAGTGGAGAGCTGCACCTTTCTCCTGGACATAAATCACAGATGACCCTCTTCTGTCACCCTGTGCAGATCTGTGACAAACCTCAGGGGTGGCAACTGCAGGCAGCAGCCAGAGCTTTCTCTTGGGGAAGAAATGAGTCCCATCAACTCCCAGGAGCACATCTGGGTCTGAAGGCCAGTTTCTCAGTTCCTCCTGTCCCAAACTGACCCTCCTTCACCCTAAGCACTGGGGTTTCTCCTTCTCCAATGCTGCCCCTTGCGCATCTCTCCTTCAAGTCCCACCTAGATGTCTTTGCCTGATACCCCTGGCATCAGCATCAGTTTGAATTCCTTCCAAGGGCTGCCAGGCTGCCTCCCATCACTGGTAAGCACCCTGGAATGTGTTTATGACAAGCAGCTCACCCTGCTCAGCTAACAGCACCCAGGCTGTCCATCCTAGCAGATCAAGGAGACCTCCAAGCCCTGCTGCTCCCTTGCCCCATGCCTCAGCAGTCCTGCTATGCTGTACTTGCAGACAGCACCCTGATCACTGTGGGAATCTGAGGGGAGGCTCACCATACAATCCAAAGACCCCAAGTCTAGAGAAGGGGAAGAAGTGTGGCTCTGCCCCCCTGGGCAGGGGAGGACACCGGAACGTACGTCACAGTCACGGATGGCATCCATGGCCAGCAGGTCATTTCCATGCCGGAGCTGAAACTTCACCATCTCCTCAGCTGCACGGAGGTAGCCCAGCTCCTGCTCCTGTGCCTCGCTGCACTCCTTGATCAGGTCCTTCAGGAGCAGGGCGTATTTGCTCATCCGCTGGATGGGTTTCAGCAGGTAGGAGGCCAGGTCCATCTTATCCCCCAGCTGCACCTGTTTCAACTGAGAAACACAGCAGAGTGAAGGCAGCAGCTTCCCATGGGGCACCCTGTGCCTCCTGGCAGGCCCTGACACCCACAGCTCCCCTGACTGGGGCACTCAGAGAAAACAAGTACTCTCAGGGAAATGCAAGGCCACAGGACCAACCCTGTGTGCTGGGCTTCTTTCCAAAGCTCTCGCTGCACCTCTGGCCTGTCCCCACTATACTCTTGTGCAGAGAGCCATGCCAGGGAAGACAGAGGCAGTGCTGAGCCTGCCTCAGGAAGGAAATTTGGAGTTATTTAAACAGATCAGTGACCCAAACACCCTGAGCAATCACGATGTAGCCAGAGAAACTTACCTTGAAGAAGGTATTCCCATGGCTGGCCAGCAGCGAGTCCGACTTTGGCTTGTTCTTACTATACAATGCATACATTCCAAACTGGTCCTTCTGCAGAAGAGATTCATCCTCAAGTGAGACCCACACACTGAGGACACAGTGATAGCCATGCCCCTGGTATGTTACTCTCGTAATTCTGCCTCTCCCAGACTGCTATGGTTATCACGAATGACTTTGCTTTAAGCTCATTAAGTAACAGGCAATGTACTTGTCTTCCTACTCCTACAGTGGTCAGGACTCTTTAATCCACTGTCCTGTTACCCTTTGCCCTTCCATACCCCAACAGTCACCTGGTACCATTCATATCTGGTAGCAGCAAACACACATGGACCATCTGACTCTAAGATCTGTGCCCCATGCTTCTATCCAGCAGCCTTTTTCACCCAGAGGAGCAGGTCTGTACCTCTCTGGTCATTGAAGTCACTCCCCACCGACACCACAGACAGAAGATGGGCATGTGATGCCCCTGCAGAAGCAGGTGAGCTTTAAGGAGAAAATGTTTTCTTTCCCTGGAAGTGTCTCTTAGTAGCAAAGAGAAACAGGAAAGGCAAAGAGCATCTGCTGCCACCTGGGCTCAGCCTCACACAGCCATCCCAGTCCAATCTAGCATTTTAGCTGGAAAGGGACAAACCAACCTAGCACAAGGTAGTCCCCTCCCTCCCAAGAAGTGCCACAGCCCACTAACATGCCAAATGTATAGGCACTGCTGGGCTCAGGATGCAAGCACACGTCTGGAAGAGCCCGACCCTGGCGGGAAGGTGCTGATGCCTTACATGTCGCAGGAAGCAGTGGCTGACCCGCAGTGGGTGGTTGCAGCAGCTCTCGAGCTCTCGCAGGAAGTATTGGCTGTGGAAGTCATAGAGTTTCTCCAGGTTTCCAAAAATGACGCTGCGCTTCCCACGCAGGTCCTGGGGGAGGTCGAGGCGCTCCATCTCAGGGAAGTAGCTGTCGATGATGTAGCGGAGTGACCTCACGTACTCCCGCTCCGTGGTCACCATCTCATCAATGATGTGCCGCAGCTTGCTGCAACAGGAAACATACAGCCTTGAAGGGACCCAGGCTGCAGCAGGGCTACAGCAGCCAGAGTGCCAACAAAGCACTGAACTAGCTCTACAGAGACCCAGCGCTGAGATGAGATGATCCTTTAGCACAATACAAACTCAGATTCACAACTGTCTCTGATAGTTCTGACCCTGAGCACTGACAGGACCCAAGGGAACAGCATGAAGTTGTGTCAGGGGAGGTTTAGGCTGGATATTAGGAAAAGGTTCTTCACCCAGAGGTTGGTCAGGCAGTGGAACAGGCTCCCCAGGAAAATGTTCATGGCACTAAGGCTGAAAGAGTTCAAGAAGCATTTGGACAACACTCTCAGGCACATGGTGGGATTCTTGGAGTTGTCTGATGGAGTCAGGAGTTGGACTCAATTATCCTTGTGGGTCCCGTCCACCTTGGGACATTCTGTGATTCTAAGGACCCCTTGTCAGCTTTTCTGTTTGGGGAGAGCAACCCTCAGGCTGGCTGTGAGCCTGAGCCAAGCTCAGCAGGACACACACCCCTGGGCCCAGTCCCTGCTCTGGACACAAGAGGCTGATCTACAAATGGCTGCATTCTTGAAACAACAGGGACAGTAGAAGTCACAGTAACTTCTGTGAGGAGGAGTCAGCCTGAGGATTGGAGGCTGTGGGAGGCAATGTTAACCCTGGGAGAACAATAGCTCTGGACCCAGGTACTGTTGGGCTTGTCCTAGTAAAAGTGAGAGCAGGAAACAAACCGTGTAACACTTTGGTAGCGAACAGCCGTTCCCAGCATGGGCTGCTCCACGCATCTCAAAGGCTGCCTCTTAGGTACTCGAGGATGCCACTGCGAGGCAGTGTAGCACCAAACATTATCCCATCGTCTCCATGTCTCCCCTTTCAGCTTTCTCCCAAACCAGCTTCTCTGGTTGTTCAGAGGACAGAACAGGACTGCCTCAGCACCCAGGGATGGGAAGGCTGCTGCATCACTCCCTTGAGAAGCAAAGCAGTTGGCCTTCTACCTGCTGATGCTCACCCCCTGCCATGAGCTGCCCTGCATATCTCTAGGATATTGGAGCACCCTTCCAGAAGATTTCACTGTCCCTGGCCATCCCACTCAGAGCAGTAACAGTGGTCCCCCTGCATCCAGCACTCAGTTCTCATCTCTGCTATTAATGTTTTACTTTTATTTTAATCTTTGCCTGGAGACCCTCTGTTGAGAACAGCTCACAACCTTGGCCTCTCCACAGCTTAGGCGTATTGCAGTATTACAACAAAGTTGAGCTCCTCAAGGAGAAGGAAATGAAGAACACAAAAGCCAGCTGTTGGACACCCAGAGATTTCAGCCCCAAAGGACAAACACTAACACACTCTCACCTGTGAAGCTGCTGTCACAAGGTGCTGGAAATGCCTTCCTACCAGTCTGGGTCCAGCACTCCACAAAAGTATGTGGGATGATGCACTATGTTTCTGGTCTCCCATTGCGCCTGTACCCCTGCTTTGTTAGGTGTCTCTGAGTACTGTTTCTGCAATCCCTCATCCTCCAATGCCAGCAGTGTTCAGAGACTTTCTCTCCTGGGACTCCTGCCTGGGAACTGCTCTTCCTACTCTTACAGGAATCACAGTGAGGGAAGAGCAACAAATCCCATTTCTGTCTCCCCACTAAGAAAGGTGCCAGGCTATGTGGGGACATCCCTCTGTGATTGCTCAGCACCACACACATACATGCAGGAACAATGAAGATGCAGCTCTAGTTATTTGCACTGTACCCAGTGCTAAAGTAACCAGCACTACAGAGATTCTCACATCTCTGCTGGCTGCCTTTTCACCACCCTGAGAAATGCACCAAAAGTCACAGCCACTTACCTGCCCCAACTCTTGGCTTCCGAGGCGGAGAGGCAGCCCCTGTGTCCCTCCAGCAGGCAGTCTGCAGCCCAGCTGTGAGCAGCAGGCTGGCGCAGCACGAACGTCCTGTCCACCAGCTCAGTGCTGCTCACCTCCAGCCCCTTAATGAAGACGCCGGTGTTGCCATATCTGATCGGCTCACTCCTCTGGCAGCTTGACCACAGGCTCTCCCCACATGGGAAGTCAAAGCTTTGGGCCTTCCGGAGCACTCTCCTGTGCGGCAGCTTCCCAGGGACTGGAGTGGATGCAGAGGGTGGCTTCACCTCCGGGGTTTCTGATATGCTCTCAAGGTTTGGCTGTTCTTCTGGCAGCTTTGGAGACTTACAGGCTCCAGTGGCAAAAAACCCTCTGCTTGAGTGAGGACCAGGGCTAAGAGGAGTTTGGCAGGCAAAATCTTCCCCAGCACCGACATCGCCAGGGCAGCTCAGAGAGGGCGAGGGAACTTTCTCCTTAGTCCACTCCTGAGAGCAGTTGGACCTGCTGTAACAGTGGGATGCACTGTAAGTCCTGTCCCAGTGGTTCCTGGAGGTGGCTCCCTCAGAGTGCCTCCAGTGGGACAGACTGCCAGCCTCGCTGCCAGCCTGGGGCTGCTCCTCGGCAGCTGGGCTGCGGTCTGACAGCAGAGACTTCCTTGTTCTCAAGGCTGCTTCGAGTTTCTTTTCAAAAACCAGCTTGGTCTCCTGGCATTTAGACCATGCAAATTTCCATTGCTTGAGTCCCTTGTCACTCTTCAGCTCACAGGCCAACTCCTTCATCTCCTGGAACCGGGCAGCGCTGATGTCCGGGTGCTGCCCTTTGTAACTCTCCAGGCACTTGATCACATCTGCACAGTGCTCGGGGGAGCTGCAGTCCTCCATGCTGACACAGGCAAGGTGCCGCATCCCTTCCAAGGCCCACTCGTATGCCTGCAGAGTGACAACAAAAAGCAACAGCCAGTCAGAGGGACTCAGTGCAGAATAACCCTAACTCAGTGCCTGAAGACAAGAGAAAGAATCAGTGTGTGGCCATCACAGTTTGAGTGTAAGGGAGGGAGGGCTGCTATTTCAATGGGCTTAACAATTCAGCAAAACAAACAGCCCCTTATGCAAAGGGCTTCAGCTGTGCTGGCTGCTCTGCCACAGCCCCACCTCCCCACCAGGTCCCAGTGACGCTGGCACCCACACAGCTGGGCACGTTTGTCCTCTCTGGGCAGGGGGGCCAGAGGAAGCTGCTGTTAAGACTAGGAAGTCACACCTCAGTGTGACTCTGCTAAGTATTAAACTGGAGCTCTCCCTCCTCCTTTGCCCAGCCACTCTTACCACTGCCATGCAGGACAAGGCCAAGGGGGCACCAGTAAGCTGCAGGGAATGAGACTGGTGCTTCCCACACTATCTCCCTGGAGCTGACAGCACACAGAAGCCTGGAGCTTCTCCAGAGCTGGGGTCTGTGGATCACCTCAAGTGCTCTGATGTATCCTTGGAGCCAAGAGGAATGTGAGACCATGCAGCTTGAGCACTTTCTGTGCCTGCTGGCACCCGTGTGGTGTGCTGTGCCGTGCCCTGCCTACCTGCCTCTCTCTGCCTGCCACGGCACTACAGGCTTGTGCTGGTTAGTTGAATACTGAGCTCAGCACTTTATTTCTAATACTCCAGGAATGCTGGAAGCAGCTTCATGGGGCTTAACTCCAGCAGTGGTGCATAAAGCAGTGTGCTGCTAAAACAGCTCTGCCCTATCAGTCAACCGAGAGGGGTGGGACAAAATTGGTCCAATGGGGCAGAAGCAGGGCAAGAGTGAGTGCCTTATCACCATGGCAGGAAAGGGGCTAATGAAGCATCGAGCACCAAGACCTGCATGTCATCAATCAAAATTAGAAGAAAGGTAAACATTTACTTAGGCTCATAAGCCACCTCTCTACAAAGCAGGGATGATGACAAGGTTTAATGACAGAGTAAGATGTGACCAGCTGCCATAGGCCTGGCCAGAGAACTTTACTATTCATCAATGAACACACAAAGTTATGTGTTAAGATCAGATCACAAGGCAGGGAAAACACCCAGGACAGGGCTGCCTGGCATCTTCCACCAACTACCCAGCACTAGTGGATGTGCAGGAACACCACCAGCTGTTCTTGAACTGATCCAGACCATCTCTAGCACTTGATCTGTCAGGCCCTGTGTACCTGCAGAAAAACAACACTCGTGCTTAGTGCCAGGAACAAAGTGACCAGCTTTCATGTTTGTCACTTCCTAAGCAGCCTTACTGGGACAAACCACTCAGAAAGCTTAAACTACTTTAAGCTTAACTCAGAGAACTTAAAGCACCAAGAAAATCCACCCAAGCTTTATGTGAGCAGACACAGCAACCCTATCAGGGACATGGTGGTTAAACAGATCAGGTGCCAAGCTCATTCTGCTGGAGACTGAGATAGGCAGGGCAGAAGGTATTTCATTCACATGATGCCCAGTCCCTGGATGGGGATGGCTATGAGAGCCATCTCATAGCTGCTGTTTATACAAGAGCTAAATGCCAGCCCAGCCTGTAGGCTGCAGACTGAGCAGAGTCACTCTAGGGACAGATTCCACAGGAGTTCCCAGAGCCATCCACACTGTCTGTTGAGCTGCAGCTGCATGGCGTGCGTGCAGCCAGACCCATTACTCACGTGGAGCAAAGAGCTTCTTCAGAAACACCAGCAGCTGCTCAGGGAAAAGGCTTCTCAGCCCCATAAAATCACAGCACGAGACATTCAAAAGAGCAGCAGCCCCCTCTACTCCCATGGCCCTGCCTAGCACAGCAACAGACCCCTGACCTGCCCATCTCTTGATCCAGGCCTTATGCTCTAGACTTGCCCACTGCTGGGGGCTGAATGGGGTGTGCAGAGGCAGAGGACATACCAGATTCTGGTGAGTTATGTTTTAGTGTGATGTGGAGGGTCTTCTATTCCCTGGAAACACATCAAGGTGAGGTGAGACACCAAGTGCAGCAGAGCCCGGCAGATCTGCACAGCAGTGACAGACTGCCTGTTCTGCTGTGGTTTTTTGAGCTGCCCCCTCCAGCTGCACACAAACCAACACCAGCCCCTTCCAGGAGCAAGGGCTGGCAATCCGTGTGGGCCAAGAAAGGCCACATCTCACCTCTCTGGCTGTGAAGGTCAAGGGGTGATCCTCACCAGAGGCTGCAGGCTGGCTGCCTTTTGCTCAGTGATGGGAAAAGCTGAGCTCAAAAGGCACTCCAGGCTCTGAAAGAGGGTGCTAAGAGCAATGTATAGGACACAGCCAGCCAGCAGACCAGCTTGGACTTTACAGCAGCCAGTCAGGAAGGTAGCTACTTGCTACCCTGTGAAGGTCTTATCCAAGGCTGGGGTACATGCACAGAAGGGGGAGAGAGAGAAAGAGAGAGAAACGAGGCTTCTTTTATTTCTAGGAAACTGTGCAGATGTGCACGGGACCACTGCGAGGAGGAATCAGGGCTGCAAACCTCTCATCTTCATACGGTCTCTGTTCTTGGCCAGGACCCCAGGGCTGTGCAGAAATGACTCTCAGTCCCGACGGCATTCCTTCCATCCCCAGGGCCTGTCAAAGGCCAGCAAATAGCTCAGCTTTGTTCCCGGCACAATGGAGCAGCCCTCCACACCCTGCAGCTTGCCTGGTAACATGCTAAGTGACCGCCAAGGCTTTCTCCAGCCACATCATCCGCTTCAACTGCCCTTTTCTGCACACAAATGGCAGCCCTCTCCGGAGACCAAGTGTGCCCCCATCCTCAGGCAAAGGGTATTGCTGCTATCTGTGTTCCCCCAGTAAAGTTAAAAACCAGCACCCAGCCAAGCCAGGGCACTGTGGAATGTGGGACTTCCGAGAAGCAGGCAGGCCTACAGCCTCTCTGTAAAGCTGCAAGAGCTGCTCATGTAAGAGCAGGCACCCATGCACAGTGAAGCTGAAATCTTCCCAGCCATGTCTGGAACTAGGCAGGAAGGAGCCTGTACCTTGCAAGTCATTACTGAAACTCTCAATTAAAGGATTAAACACAAATGTGCTTCCCGAATATGCAGAGCTGAGCTATCCTGCAACAGAAGTCAGCAACAGGTTGGTCCTGCCAGGCTTCCCAGGAGAGGCAGGGGCTCTGGGGATGTGCCCTGCTGTAAGGAAGAGGCAGGGACTTCACTGCAGCATGGTGCAACCTCAAGCCCAACCTTGTGTTGGTCCCTGATCATTTCACCATGGACAGGGCTTGCAGCACATTGAGGGCAGAAGCTCTTGGAGTCTGTTGCATTTGGCACCACTGAAGTGCCATCTGCAAATATCAGCCAAGAGAAGCTGCTCAGCCCTGGCTCAGGACACACCGCCAGCACTGCACAGAGAGCACTCCAGGGGGCCTGGATCCTCACCTGAGCCGCCACTCAGATATTATATCTTCTAAACTCAAACTTATTACAAACCCACCAGATTCCTTTCATACTCAAGGTTCAGTGATGTCTAAGACACCTTCTGGGTAGCCAAAACAAGGGGCAGACACTGTGTATCTCAGATCAGAATGGGCAATTTCAGGGGGCCTTCCTTTGTCCAAACTTCTTTCATCTCTTCCTGTGGGGAGACAATGACTGTAACTATTTTTTCTTGTCACATAGGAAACTGAGTGTCTGAACAGACAGAGGTAGGCAGGTAACTTTATGCAGAAGAAAAATGCACTCAGGTCAGTGACTAACTCTGCTGTGAGAAGGTTTCCTTCTGAATCTGCAGTGACAGCACAGGGGAGTTGAAACAGGGGTGATGAAAAGTCAAGAGTGATCCTGATGGGAGCAACAGTACACGCAGGGATGCAATCCTGCTGTGGGTATGATCACTGAAGCACAGCAAAAAGACAGACCAAGCTCCCCACCCTTCTGCAGCAATGTCCTGGGACTGCAAACCCCCCATCTCTCTTGGTTTCTACAGCTCAGAGGAGGGGAGGCAGTAAAACAGCAGGAACACTGCTAAGGGCAGAAAAAAAGAAACCAACATAATCCAACAAGCCTTGATCCAGCTTGCATGCAGCTCCTACATGCAGGCTGTGCTCCACTCTGCCGTTTGCCAGTGAGACACAACTGATCATAGGACTTTGTGGCAAGACACAACTGCACAGCTCCCCATTTAATCAACCTCCTCTCACCACCCTATATTCACTCTAAGTGCCCTTAACTTCAGCTGTGAGCTTGAAAAGCAAAATGAGGTTGGCTTGCAGCAAAGGAGACAAAACTGTTGCAGCCAAAAGAGGTCAAAGCATCACAGGTCCCATTGTGAACTAAACCAGGCACTTCCCAAGAGCTACTGAGGGTGCCATGTAGGCACTGACTCCTGCAGCTGCCCTGCTTTGCCAGCAGCCCACGGCCTTGGCACTGAACCCTGCAGAGCTGAGATGCTGATCACAGGAGTAAGGAGTGACAGGGACTCAGCAGAACACAATTCCAAAGTAAATGCAGCTCCCTTGCAAGAAAGGGCCTGCTCCCAGGTGTGCTCCTCTCATTACAGATGCTCATTTGGATTTATTCCCTCTAAAGTCCAACACGGCTTTAGGTTGCTTTGAGAAGTGACTCCTGCTCACAACACTGATGAGTCCCATGTCACAGTCTGCTGCACACACACTGTTAGCAGGGACCTGTGGCTGGAGACTGCCTTGCATGCTGGCAGTTCTGAAGGACCACAGTTAAAAAGCCATTTTACATCAAAATATATGGAAAGCAAAACTACACAGGCTAAAATCTTACTGCCACGAGAACTGTCAGCAGTGACAAGCCCATTTCTCTGCTAACTCAGAGACCAAGTAGCTACAGCAGAAAGTGGTTGGCCCACCACTCATTTGGATTGCTTTGGGCTTTCCTCAGGCTCCCACCCACCAATACTGACAGCACCCATAGAGAAAGAAGCAGGGAAAGAACAAGACTTCAGGACCTCCAGATGTACCTTTGGCAAGTCTACTAATTGGTTAAAAACAGACCTCATCCTACCTTTCCATCTGTCCAGAGGGGGTCCATACCCTGGCTATGCCCAGATCTGTGCTGTACATTATCAGCCCCTACAGCCAGATTGAGACAGGGCCACTGCCTCAGCTCACCATCTCAACTCCAGCTATTCACAAGCAAATACTGCAAAGCTAAATACCAGACTGGGGAGCCCTGGTAACCAGAGACAAGGCAGAGGGGGAAGGGGCTGCACTTCAGATGAGAACTATTGAAGTGTGCAGAGAACACCCTGACTGGGCACAGGCCAGATCCCCTTTCTTTCACTGTGCAAAAAAAAGGGAATGAAAACAACTCAACCAACCCAAAATTCAAGCAAAATGCAAAGCAAGCCACCACCAGACACACAAGAGCTATGGAGGAAACAGTGATCTCTCCTAGACATTGCAATGCTTTTTCCACATCTGTAAGAGCCAAGGCCTGTGCTCACTTCTAGCAAGGTCTGTGGCTGCACAAGCAGGCAACCACACTTGGACAATCAAGAAACCATGTAATTTCAGAGCACAAGCATTTCAGCAAAGCCACCAAGTTAGAAGTAATCCCCTCTCTATGCAGAGGTTCATTGTTGCTCTCTTCCCCACCCTGTAGCACTTGACTTTTCCAGACTGCATTTGAAGCTCTGCCTGGGATTCATCAGCAGCAGAAACCAAAGTTACCAGAACTGTGTCCTGATGTAGCTGGTAGGGATGTAACTGTAGGGAGGTAGCTGGTAAAAGCTCAGCTTTAAAGAGGAAAGGACTCATGCTCTTGAAAGCTAAGCCCTTTCTGAGTTGCTGTGTAGCTCACAGGGCCTCCTCTCCTCTCACCAAGGGAAGACAGATTACTGAAATCATCAGTTTGCCTAAAACTAGCTGCTAAGGAAAACAAATTTTAAATCCTATGTTTGTATTTCTGGCCAGTTACCAAATGCCAGCTGTTGTACAGACACCATGGGAGGGCAAAGGATGAGAGACAAGCACAAAGTACAAATTCCTTGGATTTAGGCAGAAGAAAGGAGAACAAGCAGATACCCACAGCTGGACAGGAGAGAAGAGCAAGGGGTCAGGGAAGCAGCACCTGTCAGGGTTAGTCTGGACATGCCACAGCCCAAGCACCATCAAAGGCTGCTCATTAGAGCAACTTGCTTGGACATCCATTTGCAGCAGCACTCTGGACAAACACGAACAGAGCTCAAAAATCTCTTCATTTCCCCTCTGGGCAGTCAGGCATGACAAGCCCAGGAGAGTCTAATTACAGGAGAAGATAATTGGATAAAATAGGATTGCACATGATTTCTGCTCTGTTGACGACAGCACGAGGACCCAAAGGGCAAACGTGGCTCATTGTGCTGGGGTACAGGACGAGTGCTCGCCCTTCTTGAACTGCTGCCACTGCCAGGCATCACCCAGGGCTGTCCATTAGGAACAGGGTGACTCACCTGGTGACTCACAAGCAGCCACAATAACCCCTGCTTCAGCGCACATCAGAGCTTCCACAGTGCCAGTTTCACTACAGATCTGTGTACAGACACACACTTGTACATTTATATGCGTATGTGTGTATAAAATGACTCCCTAGGTAGCTGGCAGCAAGTGCCAGATTTGCCCTCCTCACAGTTTCCCCAGCTATGCAGCTGCAGAAAATCTCCCAATAACTGGCAACATGCAGCTTTCCCTGTTTTTCCTTTTTTGCTCCACAGTCTCTCATGATTTTGCATCCTTGGGTAGATTCTGCATTGATTCTTCTCCCCCTATTTTATTGTCTTATCATAGGGATTTTCTCAACATTTAAAAGCTCCCAAGTCCAGAGGACTTGGGGCCAAGTTCACTCCCAGTAAAATCAGGAACTTTAATGTTTGCCTTGGCTGCAAAACAGTCTCTTCACATTTGAGGCACTGCCCATTTTTTAAGCAGCTTTGTGCACCCATAGCAAAGTTTTTCCGACAATGAAATTCTCCTCACAACCCCTTCTTGCAGAGTAAGGGCAGATGCTGTTTCAGTGCCTCGGTATTATCCTCTCTCCCTTCTCATGCTTCATTATTTACAAACTGAACTGCATGCTGGAATCTGCTCTGGCAGAGAGATTGCTGTCCTCCTCTCCAGGTGCCCTTAACAACTGGAATGTGTGGCTGGTCCTTCATTTGGCTACACCAGTCACTTCACAGTCATGAAACCAACTGAAGATTGACCTGAAAGAAGCTGCATGTGTTGAGTGTAACTCAGTGATGGCCAAGAAAGCAGAAGGTCTGAAGGAGCATCTGTGTTTGTAGATATACAACTATTGCCTAGGGGAGAAAAGGACAGCACATTTTCTGGCTTCTTTTAGTGAAGGGGATAACTCCATTCTTTGGAGACAGTCAAGAGCTTCATGTGACCAGCCTGATCAAGTCACAGCAAGATGTGAGTCACCAAAGCTGCCAACTTGCACAACAGCAACAAATTACCCCGTTCAGAGACTAATGTCACCTCCAGAGGTTTTTTGCATGCCTTGCTTTTTTACATCTGTCCCGACAGTCACATTATCAGGCTGTACAAACACCCCCCTGTAATAGCACCCTGCAGGCCCGTGAGGACAGACTGGACTGTGGTGGGTCCTCTGCCCTGCACTGGCTCCCTTTTAATGAGATTCTCTGTGCTCAGCTGGGGATTGCAAAACCTCCAGAATGCCCTAGGGCCTGGATAGGGAAGTGTGAATGTTTTCTCTGTAGTCTTCAATTCACATCCTTTCCCTTGTGACAAACTAAGCCAAACTCTGCTTAACTACCCCTGGATGTGTTGGAATCAATCTGCACTGCAATGTGGGCGCTTGTGCCTTGAAGACGTGGAGCCGAAGCTGAACCCAGACACCCAGCACATTTGCTGGGTCTCCCTTCACCAGGGGTGCTGACAACACTGGAAACTGCTCCTCAATTTAAGTGCACATCAAGATGTACTCAGAGGGTGCAAGGCCCTGCACAGCAGCCAGAGGAGCCAGGTCAGAGGCAGCGGGTGCTTGGGAGAGCCCTGTCCATATGTCCAGGGCTTTGATATGCAGATGGAGCCATTGTGAGCTTCAGTCCCATCTGTACACCGAGGGGAGCTTCATGTCCAGATTGCTTGAACAGATCTATTTAACTCCCGTGACTAAAGGGAATTCCAGTCTCCAGGAGGATCCGAGCATCCAGATGGATGCCAGCACAGAAAAATTCAGAAAATCTGTCACCCTGCATCGCTTCTATCCCAAGATTAGAGGGGGAAAAGAACCCAAACCCAACATTCTGCACACATGCACAGGTCTGGGCCCAGCCGAGGGAAGATCTTTGCTGGCATCAGATCTCACACCTCAAGCACAACACACTCCCCTTCACAGCTCAGCTGCAACTCGAGCTGGGAAATTCCTAAACCTGCTGGGAGAAAATGCTGTTTCCCTGCCATGACTGACTGGCTCCCAGCGTTGTGATCCTGCAGGAGATTTGAACCCACCTGATGGAAGTGCCAGACTTTCAGACAACTGTCAACTTATGCTCGTGGCAGCCAAAGGCACTGAGGAATTGTTACACAGAGGTGCTCTGGCAATCAAGGCTGAAGGTGGTTTCAGCATTTCAGGCATTGCCCCCTGGCAATCCGGTGGTAGAACATGCTGGCACCCCTGGGATCAGGAAAGGCACATGAAGAGCAAGCACTCTACATCCCAAAAGATGCTACACACTGGCTGGCTCCCTCAGACTTCTTCCTGCTGTGTTCCCCACCAAGGGGAAGGATTCAGCCAGCACAGCAGGAGGGAAAAGGACTCCAGACAGACAGATCAAGGCTTTGCCCCCTTGCACATGCCACAAACAAACCATACAGACCTCATACTGCACTAAAGAGAGCCAAACCAAGAACTTTTCACCTTCAACTGGAAACTGTGCTTGGATTTAGCAAGTGAAAAAAACCAACTAATTAATTCACTGCTGCTTTGTGACACTGAGGGACAAAGGAGCCTCACACCTGTACTGTGAAACCACAAAGTAGTACCGAGTGCTTGTGCCAACTACTATTTAGTTTTTACCTCCTGCCACAGAGCTTGTCAGAGCCATGGGCACTGCTCTGCTGCCCATTTGGCAATGCAGTTATTGGTGAAATACAGGAGAAAATAGCCTGGGCACCAGTAGAGCTAGCAGTGAATTACTAGAGAGAATTCATAAGAAAGAAGTTTCCAAATCACTAATTTTGCAAGACAGAAAAATACAGAGGAGCTGTAGGAGATAAGATGTAAATGTTCAGGACTTCTTGTTGGTGCAAGAGGGCTATCTGTAAGGCAAAGCAAAAACTTTCTAATACATGAACACACTTTGATAGGAAAGTAAACATGAGAGCCTCATTAACCTTGTAAGAAGATTTCTCCAGCAAAAATCTGGCAGGAAGGAGAAGGGAGAGATTTCTTGCATTAACCTTGCATGAACTCTGCCAAAGGATCGATTTTCCAGCCTCCAGGCTCATTCCTCCAACTGCTTCAGGCTGTGCATGAAAAAGGAAACCCCTGAAATGGGAGAGCAAATCAGACTAGATGTCTGTCTAGGGGCACGACTTTACAGGCATGAAACTGAGGAAGGAGAGACGACAGAAAGAGATGAGACAGCTGCTGACAGACAATGCTGAAGCCAAACAACAGTGCCTTCCCCTAAAACAATTTTACAGCATCAAGAAGGCACAGTAAATATTCCTCTCTTGTGCCTCTGGATCTCACTTCATCATCCTTAGAACTTGCAACAGTAACCATATGAAAACTGTTATTTGGGAATGTTGTGCAGCCCAATCTGGAGAAGAGAAAAGCAAAGCCCATCTCCACACAGAGGTAGAGAATAGCAAGCGTTAAGCCTCTCCCAGAGACTAAATTATAAACCACAGCAAAATCTCACTTTCCCTGAAGTGCTGTGGGGCAAAACCATGTTCTGACCCGTTCAGGACTGCTGGTGAGAGACCAGCATTGTGGTACAGTGACCTGTTGTCTCTTTTTACAAGAAGTATGCTACAGTAAGGACATGTCAAATGCTTTTTTTCCCACTTTAGTGGTAAGTTCTACTCCACACTTCCCAAAGCTTATTCCCAGAGCAGCGAATCCTAGCATCCTTTCAGCAAAATTACTTCTCAAACTGTGCCAAATGCCTGCTACAAAAAATCACACTTTTAGTTTGCAGCTCTCAGGATCTTTTCTGGCTTCCCAAGACCAGCATTCACAACTCTCCTTTTCTTACCGAAGGCTAAGCAAAAAGAAACAAATGATTTATCAACTGCAGAGGACTTAATCTGATTTACCCTCAAAATTACCATCTGCGACATTGTATCGGATACATCATGAGAAACAAAACACAGCAGAAAACAAGGTATCAGCAGGTGTCTGTCCTGAAGCTTTTGAGGAGAAGTGAGAGGTAACGATATCTGTAGAAGGCAGCTTATCTATCATGCTCTGGATTTCTGCTGTCACATCTAAGATCAGATCCATCTCTGGAAGCTGGGAACACTGTACCAGCAGGTCTCAATCACTCAGGCGGCAGGAACTCAGCAAACCTTGGAGCAGTTCAGCCCCCTCTTGTGCTGTCCACACTTTGACAGAAGTCCGGGCAGACTGAGAGGTACCACCTGCCCTGCATGTACATCCAGCTAGTCTGCAGAATGCAGCCCCCACAGCAGCTTCCAGCTGTGGGTAAATTATGCCCACCAAAATGATCACCCTCCAATAAAGAGGGACAGGCACGGCTGTACCAGCACAACCCTGGGTTTCAGAGGGACCACGCAAAGATGCCCACAGCCCACAGGGCTGTTTGAGCGCACAAAAGCCGCACACAAAGCACTCTGATTCATGCTGGATGCATACAGACAGCACAGGCAAACGACTGAAAAGCCTTCTCTACATTGTTTCCAAACAATCCCAATACAGCTCACACGTCACCCGGGGCACTAGACACTTGGTACTTACAAGAGGGTTTGCTGTGTCCGTCTGCTGCCGGAGCCAGGACGGGGTGGATGTAACTCGGAGGGAAGGTGCATGGAGATGTGCAGAGGCTCTAGTGCAGCAGGGCGAGAGGGATGGGAAGAAGGGCTCCAGCCCCTCTCTGGGCCCCAGAGCAGCAACACTTGTTCACGGGATGGAGCGCTAAAAGGCTGGCATTCCTACAGCAGCAAGGACAATGGGGAGGGATGAGGAGGCACTGCCATAATCAAATGCAGGCCAGCCGGCCCTCCCCCAGGAAGGGCAGGCACCTCCTTCACTTGCCAACGGCTTTGTTTTCTAAGCCACAAAGAACAAAGTGGCTGAGGAAGAGAGCCAGAGGAGGAGGAGAGCAGAGGAGAACCCACTGTGGGGGCAGATCCACACGTGAACGCAGGTAACCCACTCCTGAAGAGATGAAAACACAGATGGGAGAAGGGTCGGGCAACATTCTGCCCACTCCAAGCAGAGCTCTGAAGTAGCAGCTCTTTGTATGCAGGAGAGTAAAGCCAGGGACGGCTGAGAAACAAGAATCAGCACAGGCTGATGGTCAGGGATCCTCTGGGGGAAGAGATTGAACGGTGGCAGACAGAGAACATCACTGAAAGAAAGGCTTGCGGAACAGAACCCAAAGAAATTCCACTACAGGCCACCCTACTATTTCTCAACCAGCCTCATTCCACCAATCCTGAGCAGTGGGACTCTCAACAGGTCCACTCAGAAAGCAAACAGAAAACAAGGGCTCGAGCTGCAAGCAGCTCCCAGGCTATGGCAGGACAATGACCAAATGTTCCTTGACCACCAGTGAAGCGCCATCTTGCACAACATCCTGACAAGCAGGAAAAAGCCCCTGGAGCTGCCTCAGGCCCTCCTGTAATGATACAGGCAGTTCAGCTCTGGGCACCACATCACCACAGGGTATGCAGGTGCTGAGCCTGCGTGATGTGACACTGCCCTTTCTGGTTGGGTCAGTGCTTTCTTCCAGAGTGACTTTTGCAAGCAAGGATCACACACCTTTGCTCCTGACCTTCAGAAGGACTGGTTGTCATCCCAGGGCTGGCAGAGACCATGCTCTGTGCTCTTGCTCACTGGACATGCACTGCAAGTAAGGTGCTGCAGTCCTGACAGGACACACAGCTCTCACAGGGGCCATTTCAACATGCAGTCCAGGTAACCTGCACTTTGCTTATGGTAAAGGCAAGAGCCAAGGGATGTAAGAGTGATCTGAGAAATAATTTCCCCCAAAGAAAGCTTGAGAAAGGAAAAAATGTGAAGACTAATGAGACAGCAAAGAGAGGGGGACCTGCTGTGGCTGTTCCTGGTCTTGATTGTGCACCTATGGCCGTGTCACTGTGAAGCCAGGATAGACAGCAGGACAGAAGAGTACTGGGGACTGTCCTTGCAGGCACCCCAGAACAAAACAGACATCAGTCCTTTTGGTAAGTCATACACACCCCTGCTTGCTCAGCTTCCCCATTCTCCTTCAAAGCACTGTGGTGCCAGATCCCAATGCAGTCTTGGAATTGAGTAAACAAGGGACAGCAGCCAGACCAGGCTTGAAGCCACAAGAAGATGGCAGGTCCTCGAGTATGCCCACACTGAGTTTGTGGTACTGAAAAACAATCCTTCAGCCCACAGTCAGAGCTGGGGAAGGCAGCTTCCTTCACTGCTCCTCCTGCCTCAGCCCAGCCATCATCCAGCCCCTGACAGGCACCAAGGGCTCCTGCCACAAAGGAAGCAAGGACAAATGGAAACATCCAGCTTGGCACCAGTCATGGCTGTGGGGAGGGAATCCTGCCAGCCCATGTGGAAGCTCCATGTGGTCTGGCCCAGCTCATCCTGCCTCATCACAGGGAGCTCTGACAGGCCTTCAGGAACTGCCAAGCAGTGAAAAAACACAGCACAGCGTCTTGACAGGCCATATGGGGTTGTGTTGTCCTGTTCCATGGTCTGTCCGGCACCCACAGGCAGCACCCTACGAAACACTTGCCCACCACACACAGAAGGGCCAGCACAATGGAGCCTCCCATTCCCAGTAGGCAGTGAGGTACGTGAGGGATGACTACCATGATCCCTGTGGTGAGCACTCCACTCCCTTGTGCATGCTGAGATGTTTGGAGATCTGAGCTTACCAGCTCATTATCACAGTGTACATTTCTTACGCATCCTCAGGCTTCCTCCCCAAATCCCAGGGTTTGGCACACTGAAGGCTTTTTATGGGAAGGAAAATCAAGGACATTGCTTATTGTAGAGTCCTGCTGTTGATACCCACTCTGGTATTAGGGAAGAGAGAAGGGAGATAGGCAGGCACTGACAAGATCACTGCAGGAAGGTTAGAGTAGCTCAGCATCACAAGAAAGTGAAATCAGTTTAGATAGAATCTGCTCACCACCCCACCTCCCAGACCATGCCACTGACTTTGCTTTGGGAAGACAGAAAGCATTCTGGAGATCAAGATCAAAATCATATGCACTGAAAGAACTTTCATACTGTGCAGGAACTTATTCACTGGTGCTACAGTTGCAAGATGTATCCCCCTACACTCCTGGTTTCGGTTGGCCACTGGTTCACAATACACACATGTTGTATTTATACCAGCAGCACTGTTTACAGTTCTGCTGAAACCAGTGAGATCAAAATCCTCCCTCCTCCCTAAGCCACTGCCTCTCCTCCACACCAAAGCAGTGTGCAAACACTCTGTGCCCACTATCATTCAGTTTTCACTGGGGCTGTGCAGCAGGAAAGGCAGAACTAAGAGAGATGCTGCTGGTGCCAAGGACTGCATCCCACAGTTTGTATCCACCAAAAAGAAACTGTCATGCTCCCAGGAAAGGAAACGGGCCACTGTTGGGGTCTGTGTAGCAGTTGTGCCCTCAGGAATGGCCCAGGCTTTTTGAAAGGCTTTGAAGCTGCAGAGGAACATGCTGCTGTTGAGTCATGTCCAGCTACCCTGGCAGCCCAAGAACTAAACAGTGCATGGAGCAGCCTGGAGAACAGAAAGCTCCTGGGAGACCTTAGAGCACCTTCCAGTACCTAAAAAAGGTGCCAACAAGAAAGATGGAGAGAGACTTTTGACAAGGGCATGGAGTGACAGAGGGTAGCATTAGATTGGCTATTAGGAAGAAGTTCTTCCCTGTGAGAGTGGTAAGGCACTGGCACAGGTTTCCCAAAGAAGCTGTGGCTGCGCCATCCCTGAAGTGTTCAAGGCCAGGCTGGATGGGGCCCTGAGCAATTTGGTCTAGTGGGTGGCATCCCTGCCTATGTGAGGGGAGTCAGAACCAGATGATTCCTTAAGGTCCCTTCCAGCCCAAACCATTCATGTGGTTCTATGATCATGTGCTACAGTCCACATAGGTGCTCCAGAGACTTTCAGCTTTGGCTGGGTGGGTTCATACAGGACCAGTGTTTGACTTGGCCACAGAACTGCCAATATGCCAAGCAAGGCTTGTTGCTTTTGTGTGCCTCAGCTTATCAGAAGAAACATCACAAAACTCACCCTCCCCAGGATCCCCCATGAAGGTAAGGGGTGTGCAGGCACCAGAGCAGCTCCTGAATGTTTGCACAGGTCTTTGCCATTCTCCTATGGCACAGGAAACACTTTTCTTTCCATTTAGGGGGAAAAAAATTACACATTCCCACAACAAGAGGTCCCCCACCTGCCCAGCAAACTGCAGAGATGAGCCAGAGTAGATCTGCAGAGCATCACCAAACAAACTCAATCCTTACATGCCCCCACAGCAATGTTATGGGCTGCCTTCTCCACTTTCCTGCCTCACACAGGATGCTTCTCCATGTTTTCATGTTTAGCTGAATTTCCTCCCCCTTCCTGAGCGCTTTTGGCTGCCAAGGCAGCTCAGAGACAGCAACTAAGTGGCACCTACATCTGGTACAGCTTAACTTTTAGTGTCTATTCTTTCTGGAATTTGAGAACTTCAATACCCAATGTTTGTACAAGTGTGGAATAAATGAAGCACAGGCTCCCTGGCCTTCTGTGCTTGCCAAAGCTGTATTTTAAAATGCACTTTGAAAATCCTACTGGTTATTCATCTGCAACTTCAGAAATTAAAAAACATCAAATCTAACTGCAGGTCTGCTGAACGGGTGTGTTGGCATTAAACCAAACTGGGGAGAAGGTCAGGCACTCAGTCATCACACACGTTCTCTCCTCCTGCTTCCCAGGTGCCTGGGATGACCCAGGCCCCTTGTTCCCTAAGCCACACTTTCCAGTACCCTGTTCTGTTGCTCCACTTCCTCAAACAGGCCTCCACAGGGAGTTGGGCTGTACTGAGGACTGAAGAGCAGGGTGCTGCTCCTGAGGAGTAAACAGGCTGTGTAAGGATATAGTATGAACGAAATGCAAGCAGCCCACCCTGGTATGGTGGCCAAGACTGGAGAGAAGCAGCCAATCCCTTGGCCACTGTTATCACTGCCATGTTCCTTTTGTCCATTGTGGCCATGGAAGGGGTCTAAAAGCTCCAGCTCAGACATCAATAAACCTCTGCGTTCAGCAGATGTGGACATTTTCTGAAATACACACCCACCCCTTCTTCCACATATTGACTTGAAAAAAATCACTGCTGACACGTGACTGTGAGGGGACTTTTGCAGGTTATAGATCTAGCTCCCTATTGGAGCAAACACTCCATTTTGCACTTTTCATACAAAACCAAGCTCTGGTCTGAGTCCAAGCAAGCTTTTTACACTCTCCTATGTGCAGCAGATGCCTTGTCTTACCTTGTCAAAGAATTCATACAGCCTGACTGTTTCACAGATTCGGTGCCTGGTTTCATCCAGCTGAGTGCAGAACTCCTCCAGCTGATCTCTGTAGGTCTGCAGCTTTACCCTGTAAGAATGCACATCCACAGAGGAAAAGTCTTCCCATCGATCCATCTTCTTTAACGCTTCCTGTCCTCTCTTGCAATATTCCTGAAAACAAAATGGGATTGCATATGAGCATTGAGACCTGACATGGACAGCATGTAGTCTTCAAGGTCACTAACAGCTAGGGCTAATTAGACAGGTTTTTATGGTTCAAATCACATGTCTTTGTTTACAACAGAATTCTGGAGCCCTGATCTCTTATGATTTACACCAGTCACACAGTAGCTTGTAAAGGCCTACACAGCAAGGCCATGGGTCAATTAGGATCAAAAAAGGGCAGTGTTACAAGCAGATCAAGGGAGTAACAAAAAAAATCCATCTTCCATCCCAGTAGTTATTTCCCTCAAGACTGGCAAATGCCATCTACTGCGGTGTTGAGTTGGTGGCTTTGCCTCCAAGAGATGAGCAGGGGAGCTGAGAAGTGTGAAGGAATGACACACACCCTGGGGATGAACCTTTTTAGCATCATGGGTTAGGCTGAGCACATACAAGACACACACGCCACTAACTTAGACACTGGAGAATATATTTTTCCAGTCAGACAACACTTACACTGGCAACAAGATCAAACCCCTTGAACTGCTTTTGTGTTTGAAGCAGCATCTCCAAAGAATCATCCAGGTTGACAGTTTCCTTTAGCCCTTTTCTGCCAACATTCTCAATCCAACTGCTGACCTAGGAGAAAAGGGATAAGCCCCATTATTAGTCACCCTGTGCTACTCACCAACACAGGCCTTTATGTGGAAACAGCAAGGAACTGCTCTCATAATGCTGGTCATCTCATTACTGGAAAGAATGTGCGTGTAGACTGCTCCCCCCATCCAAGCATTTCAGTCTGAGCCTCCTGCCAGGAGTTTTTCCACTTCAGGTTACAGAGTAATTGCAAAGCTCTGTTATTGCTCACTAGCCTTAGGCATAAACAGGGCAAGCAGCTGCTTGGGCTCTGTTTCGGGTGAGCCATGGTCTAATGTGAGCTCTGCAACCTGCAGACTGACCTGACATTCCTATTATTGTTATCCCCAACTGGGATCAACTCTCCCTGCTGCCAGACTTCCTACATCACATCCCTTCTCTGACTTGCAGCACATGAACTACGTCACTGTCAGTGTACTGATGGATTCTCCCCATCTGCCATGTTTCATGGTTCTCTGGGGGCTCTCAGATACTGGTTTTCTGAAGGCAGTTCTCCACTGCAGGCTCCTCAGTGGAGTGTGGCCACTGCTGCAGGTACCAACCCAGCAGAGGATGGACTGATAAGATCATGCTAAAAGCAGGGAAGTTACAAAAGGCCAGGCAGGATAACACAGCATCTCCATCACCAGTGGGTTTTAAAAACAGGCTGGTAAACTTGTCTGCAACGCTCCAGGTATAGCTGCACCTGGGGGAAGGGACAGACTAAGTGATTCCTAATGCCTACTAAGTGTCACCTAATGCCCACGCATCCTGTTTTCCTACATCATCTAAATCCATACCCCACCTCAATAGCAGTGGCAAGTGGAGGGGAGGGGGGTGGGTTGCCTGTACTGCAAAGGGGTACACTGCTGCTGCCTGTAACTCCCAGGTAGACTTAAAAGCAGGAGCAGCCCCTGCCATCATTGATGATCTGCAAGAAAAGTAAGCTTGAACAGTCAGTGTTACTCAATTCAAACGAAAAAAAAATCACCTTAAAGCAGTGACAGGTTGCAGGGCCTACCTTTGCACCTTTTTTTAAATTTCTGTTTGGTATTACGGACACCAAATGTTTAAGAGAGTCTCTACCAGGTTCTTGCATCACACTTCTTGTCCTAAACACATAGTGCATGGTGCCTGAGTGTCTACCTCCAAATGGGAAGTCATTAAAGCTCATGAATCCATCTTGGCCTGAGAACAAAACAGGAAGGCTACAGCCTCCTCTGCAAATGCAGTTCCCTTTAGAGGAGAGGAACCCAGAATCATAGAAGAATAATGGTGAAACTGGTCCTAATATTGATTTTTAAGGACATATAAAACTTCTCATTGTTGATGAACGGCTGTACAGGAAATAGTGTGACTCCATAATCTCAAGGTTGATTTCAGGCTTATGGGTCTGCAACACGAACATCTGAGATCTGCAACATTGAAAAAACTGATCAGCTCAGACCTGGGCTACTATATGAGTTTTTAAGGTTCCCCATCTACATGGCTACAGGTTTCAAAGGTCTTTCTGAAAGCCAGTGCCTGTTTGCTTCAGTTATCCCATGTCTGTAAAAGAGTTTCAATGAGCACCATATGAAGGGAAGTTGAAGGTCTCAGAAGTGCAGGAGGTGGGGGTTGAGCACAGCTCCTGGGCTAAGGACAAGAGGCCCTTCCCTGCCTGGAGATTGTATATAAGGCTGCACCCAAAGGCAAACCAAGTGTGCCTGGGGCTGCACCCAGAGGGGAAGGAGTGTGCCTGGTCTTATCAGGTATCAGGGACCTGAGCACAGCACAGGAATCTAAACAACAGAGTGCACTGAAGGGATGGGCAGCTAGTGTGGGGCATGCTCATCCAGCAGCAGGATGTTGGCAAACCCTGCAGGAGCGAGGACCCAGAGGGGACAAGCAGACTTATCATCAGCTTGTTGTCATCACTCTGCTGCTTCTCCAGGTGAAGCATGAAGAATGGCTCACCAACAGTCTTGCTAGGGGGGTAAAAAAAAAAAGACACTCCACCAGTAAGTGGTGCTTACTTATGAGCCACTTCCCAAATGTTTATGGGGTTTGACTGGTCCACACCTAGAGAGAAGCCAGGAGACTTTTACCTGGCATTGGTAAAATGCAGATACCAGGAGGTAGCAGGCAAAACAGTGGCTTGGTTTTCAGCACATCTGAAAACTCTGTCTCAAATTCTCATGTTCACTTGTTCCTCTTCAGTGTCTACAGGCATCAGTGTACACCTCTACACAAGGGATGAACAGGCCCACCACCTGCTGTGGGACACACTGTCAGGGTAGCAGCAGGCAGTCACTGAACTGACAGGCAGGCCTTACCTCCTTGAAACACTCTTCCACTTTCTCGAACTCCATCACCAGCTCCAGCTCCTGGATGCGCTTGTTTGACAGCATCACCAGCCGGTGAACGCCCTCATCAACTCGATTATAGAGCACGCTGGCGGCGTCGAGTGCATCTCTGGAAGGGGACACAAGTCTGGTCAGGGGTTTTGCATTTGGTCCTTCCCCCTGCACTTCATGCAAATGTGACCTGGCTAACAGCTGTGCTTCAGTATTTCTTCCTGTGGGACCCACAGTGGCCATCTCCATATGGAGAGCAGAAGAGAGTTTTGCTGCTCCCTGCAGATTACTGTGATTCACCACTCTGATTCCAAAGCAGACCACCTGGCAGGAGGTACAAGAACATCTCCTCCTAGCCAGGCTCTTTGCAAACTTTACCATACTTTCAGGTTTTCATAAACACAGATTATTTGCATCAATGGGCTTTCACAAAACACAGGGTCAGGCAGTCTCAGAGTCTAAAAGTCACCATTTGAATTTAATTAAAATAAGTGAGTAAGCAATTACTAGTAAGCAAATCTTTGCTGAGTGACAACAACAAAATAAAGTGCCTGATGCCCCACTCACTCTCAGGATTTCCACCAGCCAAACAAAAAGGCAAAGCGTACAACAGCCCAGTGCCAAGAGAAATGGGATTTTACGACGCTGTGCTGGAGCGATTCACAGAGTGATCTCCCTGTCTTCCACAGGCAGCTGTGCTGCCCAAGGCCCATCAGGGAGCACCAGGTGGCACTGTCCCTGCTGGCCTGCCCACAGCAGGGTTAGCTGTGCAGCACACAGGCAGGGATGGACGGGTTCGGATGCTGGAGCCAGGGACTTGGCACATCCCGCTTACATCATGAATGTTAGCAAGTTCCATTCAGGTGTGTGCAACACCTCTCCAGCACAGGCTTGGGTGAATTACAGATGGGATCAGGAGACAGAAGAGCATTCAAGCTTATTTGTCTTGAATTTCTTATGCTTCTAGATTTTCCCTCCTTTTACAATTATGGGCTCAATGGACACCTACAACAAAACACTACAGCCTCCTTCTTTCAGCTGTATTTTACACCAGCACATTCAGCTGCCTGGTCATCTCCTGTACTTACCCTAAATCAGCTTTCACTTCACAATTATCTTACAACCTTCTGACTTATCAGAGCATGGCTTTTTTATCATATTATTAAAATCATCTAAGGCACTTGCAAAACAGGTAGCTAATATTGCTAATGGAAATTAATTCAAAGCAATTCAGCATACACAGTTTATTTCTGTCTTGGGTTACAGGCAATCCTGAATCTATGAAGTGCAATTGAATATGAGTATTTAGTGGCAGACATCCTGTAGTTTTTATGTAGTATTTAACTGACACGAGGTAGCGCAATAGGTCTGGACAACCAGCTCTGCATAGCAGAAATCCACACTATTTTTCCATTCAGAATTCCACCCAATGTGCACCAGCCAAATTCTCAAACCTCAGGCTCTTAAGATACTTTTGTTTTTCCTCTTTGAAATGCCATTAGACTGAATGAATTTCTCCAAAGTGCAGCCAAAATACCCGAATTGTTTCTGGACTAAGATCAGTGCTACTGCAGAGCAGAGTAGAGCAGAGCAGACAGGTTCTCTACTGAGAATCCGCAGGCTTCAGTGGAAAGATCCTCACTGTAACGCTGCTCCCACATTTCCTGAAACCACCATAAACAAACAGTGATGATATGAGCCTTCTGTTTTGTAATCCTTTCCTAGGGATGGACCCAGATCCAACCCAGGGGACTGGCAGCAGCAGAGCCATAACCATTGTCCAAGCTGAGCTCTGGAAAGTGTGTTTACAGAGCAGGTTGTGGAGGCCAGTTCCCGTCAGCAGCAGTGACACAGCTGGGACAGCTAATGAGAAACAGCTCAGAAGATGGCTGGAAGTTAAATCTGGCAACACCATTAACACTGTTTGGTTTCGTGCAGCCGAGCGTATCTGTCAGGTCCCAGTTTCTGAGTAAGTCTCCAGAATATTGATGGCCAGACAGGCAGACACCCCTCGGCCTTACTCCCAGGAGGCTGAATGCCCTGCTGGCATGAATGCCCTCATCCACTCAGGAAAACACATGGATACAGCAAACACTCTTCCCCTCCCACAGGCACAGACAAGCAAGCACCTATAACTTTAGGCATTCCAGGCTGTTACATGCAAACATTTACAATTATCATCTCATCAGGCAAAATATTTTTCCAACCTTTCTCTGAGCTTCCATGGAAATCACTTTGGTGTTGATGCCACTTCTTTGATGTCACTCATCAGCAAGCTCGATTGACCTGCTAGACCTTTCTGTAATGGGAGTCCTTATGTCCACCCAAGCCCATGACAAAACAAGGATGCAGAGCTTCAGCACTTAGCAATCGCTGGATGACAACTAATGGCACAGGAACTTCAGATAAGGGTTCCAGCTCTAGCATTGCCTGCCCTAGCACAGAGTGTGACCTGATACAGGGGAAGGAAGCCAGGGAGTCCCACTCCACACCTTTCCATCCCTGATGGAGGAAACAACTCCACCAATTGCCTCAAATATGAGTAGTTTTCCACGACAGGAGTCAGTCACCACCTCAGCTCCAGGGCTCTAAAAAGTACTACAGATTCTCACATAGCAGAGAGCACATTTCCCAAAGTCACAAAACACAGGCTTTCCAGAAAACAACTCTGTAACTACAGGAATAAAATCACCCTCGAGGTAGAGGGATAAGAAGCAATTATTAAAAAAAAAAGACAACAAAAAACCACATTTCAAGCATTTTTTTAATAAACAGATAAAGGTCTACCACAAGGTCACTGTGTGAAGAGGTGAATTCATTGTGCCACTGTGGGCCAGACTGGTCCCTCTGAGCACATCTGAGACCAGCACTGGCCTTGTATCCAGCAAACCTCTCCAGGGAAAGTCAGGTTCAAAACTGCAGCAATAAAATACCCATGGCTGGCCCATCCACCAAGCCCTGCGGAGCCCACTTCAGAAGGGGCTCAAGTGAACTTCTTGGTGCTGAGTTGAAGGACTGAGAAAAATCCAGAGTACTCTTCTGGTCCCACACGCTCCTTTCACAGAAGGAATTATACCATATTACTGGAGACACAAGAAAATGAAGAGCCAGACTCTGAAGATCTCAGTATGACCAAGCCTTCTGTGCATTTGCAGAAGGTGGAAGGGAGCTCCAGGTCAGAAGTGAGCACTCAGCCCTCTGCCCCATCAGATGTAATCTGTGTCTCAGCAAACAGTGCAGCAGTTACAGACCTACAGACACTCAGTCATCTTCCCCCTGTCTCAGCTGATTCAGTGGTACTAGGAGTGACATCCTATTACTGAACACACACAGAAAACCTTTGCTTTATGATCCACAGGCATCTCAAACATAGCTGGAGTCAGTCTAGGATGCAGCATTTGGGAGTTTTTATGTAAGCAGAGACTGGACAGAGAATTAATTTCAAAAGAGGGCTGGAAATCAGCTCTTATCTGTAAATTGGGCTGTTTAGGGTCTATATAATCCAAAATCCCTTATTCTGTCAGTTCAGTGATTTTGTTCTCTGTGAATCTCACAGCAGGCTATTGATATCCTTATCAGGCACAACCCAACACCTTAGGGCTGCCCCTTTTCACAGTCCTGCCAATGGTTTCCTGAGTGACTGCACACAAGACACACAGAAAAAATGTTTCCAAACAACTCCTCTGGGCTCAGACTCTCGGAGCAAATTCAGGTATGGCCTTAGATCACTCCTCCTCCTCTTCTCTGAGTTCCTTCAGCATCCCAGCACCTCAGTCCTTTGTTTCAAGGACTAGCCATGTTGTTTTCACACGTTCTGCCTCGCTTGGCAGGCATTCATCCAAACCTCAATATCTAGTTGTTGGTCTTCTGTTGCATCTCCAGGGTAACTCCATTCATACGTTGTCAGTCCCTGACATTTCACTTTCACCAACCCAACAGGCTCTCTGCGTAACATCCATCTTTTACTCTCTTACACAGAGGAAAACACAAGCCTTTCCACGCTGCAGTATAAAGTAGGGAGGCAAACTGAGCCAAACAAAGAAGTCACTCACAGTCCATGGGAAAGTTTGTTTTTTCGATTCACTTGGGCACTTCCAGTGCTCACAAACAGTATCCACTGGGCATCAAGCATGTTCTCCCAAACCTCTGTACATCTGTTTATCTATTTACACACACATCCATTTGCTGATCTAGATCTCAAGAACTTCCTAAATGATTTCCAGTATAGCAGTACACTCCACTATATCCTGCAGTATGGAGTTCCATGGGGAAAACAACACTTTGCACAAATATCTCTTTATTTTTCAGAGTCAGACTCAGGAGTTTTTCATTCCTGTCCATCATTGCCTTAAGGCAGCTTGGAGTAAACAAATCAAATACTGAAAATCTGGTTGAAGGAAAAGTGACTTCCATCCTGCCACACAAAGGAAACACCTGGTTGTTAAGGACCTTAAAAATATTTTAATAGTGGCCTGTGCAACTCTGAGGACGAAAGGCTGAGTTGTTTGAAGTCAGTGGAAAGCCTCGTCTAAGCTCAGATTTGTGGGGATGTATTGCAATTTCCCTGCATATGGGAGTGTGGTAATAAGACTCTTTCACTACATTCTTCCATGGTCAAATCATCAAAAGTAATTTTGCAATAGTACAGAGTCAATATAATTTATAGCAAAAAGGAGTAGCTTGATGTCAGTTTATGTTTCCCCAAATCCTGTTTTCATTGGGCAATTATCGTTTCAGTGGAAAAGGTTCCAAATATCTTCAGTTTTCTGGAGAAGTGCCAAACTCTTGTATAATGGTAGGGTAATTTTAAACCTATAATTTAGAAAGACCATTTCTGTCTGAACCCATTCTTCAAAAAAGCCAGCCTTGGAGAGTTACACTTTATTTTTCAAAGCAAAATACCTGTTTTGTTTTCAAAAAATAGATGCCACAAAAGAGTCACAAAAGCAGGTGCTGCATGAGCCCTGTCTGCTGATGCCAGAGACACACAAACAGGAGAGCACAGGGAGGGAAACAGCAGAACCATCACTATTTTGCACCCTCCTGTCCCCCCTTGAAGAACTGCTCTAACCAACAGCAAGAACAACAGATCTAATGAGAGAGCTCATCCTCTGGCCAACCCTGGTCAACTTTAAGATTGCAAAATTCATGGATGGAAGGAAATACTACATTTTGGTAGTCTGTTTGATGGGGTTTAGGCAAGTATAGTGCAGCCAACCTGCCCTGAAAATCATATATCCCTAATCATTCTGCAGTCTGGAAGAAGCTCAGTCAGATGTTACATCAGCCTCATCTGGCCTTCCACTCCTGGTGCTGAACTTCCCTTGTGGATGTCTCTACAGGCATTAGCCAAAAATGAACAGGTTCTGGCAACAAGGAGGTTCAAAGGATGGATTAGTCCATGGACATTGACCAGATCATTTGTGCTTATACTTTGGCTACAAATCACTTAAACACCTTGAGCAATGCTTCAGGAAGAAACCCTTCCAGCTTTGCAGGGCCAGTCCTGTGTGCCCAAGGGCTGTTTTGGAGGAAGAGAAATGCATTAGAGCCATTCTTGGTCATTAATGCATTTTGGCAGCAATCAACATAAGTGCCATATTTGTTACAATCCCCTAAAAACACGTCAACATCAAATGCACAGTCCTGCCCTTCAATCTGAGAACTTCACATGCAGCTGAGGTTAAAATTCAAAATGGCCATGGTGAAGCTAAAGCAGATACTGCTAAATAAACTAATTATTCTCTGCAGTACACAAATAACCATGGTGGTTTCAATTACCAAATAAAAGTATTTGAGGAACTGGGTAGTTTTCAGAACCCTAAAGCGTCCTTAGAAAGGCACAGAGGTCAAACACCAAGTTTGGGGTTGCCTGTGGGATTCCTGTTCCCATTCAGGGAGGGAATGGTGGATCAAGCTGAGACCACAGACCTGGCTAAATCCCTCCTCACCAGGTTACCTGACAAGCACATGTGCTGGGAGCAACCCATCCAATTAATACAATGCACCACAGACCATAATTGCCGAAAGAATTCTCATTTGTTTGTTTAAACACGTTTTTAGCAGAAATATACTGAGAAATCCCTTTAAAAGCCAAGGGACCAACAACACACAGTTAAACAAGTGTCCAAGTGTGTTCCCAAGCTGTGATCTTTGATTCTTTCTGCAGCCTGGCTTGCATTCAGTTACAATAAAACTGTGTTCAGATTCTGGTTGGTTTTAAATCCCTGTAAGACCCATAAAACTGACTGGAAAAAAAAAAAAAAACACTGTAAGAAATCCCAAACCAACAAGTAGGCTGGGTGGGGGGAAGCTCACTCTGCAATGGAGCCTGAGATAAGATGTGCAAACACCACTCTGGGAACACCAAGCCTCAAGCTGAGATTTCCTACCAGCTGTGAACAGTTTCTACCTCCAAACCTTGTCTCATGTACATTAACCCATTCTTGCTTACACTTTATGTTCAGGTTGAACAAAAGTCTAACAGCTGTGTTCCTGGAGTTGGGACTCCCAGGCTTTCAAGGTGCCCAGCTCAAATATACACAGACTGTCATTTAAACCCACATACCTATTTCCCTGGTATATCCTCATTTTGACCACTTCCAGTGTTATGACCCATATAATAGAAGGGACTGTGCTATTAACCACCTCCAGCAACAGAAGCAACTATCCCAAAGCAGCCATATAAAAAATGGTGCTTGTGGGATGGCCTGGGCTGAGGCAGGAATGTCAGGTGGTTCAGTTAACATCCTATAATGGAAACTTTCTGCAATTTTTTCCATAATATTTTTAAACAGATAAAACACAGTGTGTCATTAATTACCTAATACCCTGTTGGCATGACAAATATTGCAAACAATAACAAGCAAAACTGGAGTCTTCTGGGTAAATGCTCACTGAATCCAAGATGATTTAGGACATAAAACAGCAGAAAATAAACAACAGAAAGGGAGCTGAGGAAAATCATCTCATAAAAAGCCTAAAAGAACAATGAAAACTTACCTAGATAGAACTCTGCAATCTTTTACCTCTCTGCAAATGCCACAACTGACTCTACACAGCACTCAGGAGGACAACAGCTCCAGCTCCACACTCCTTTGTGTGGAGCAACAAGGTCTGTTTAATGCGAGTGTAAGTGCTTTTCACCAGGCTAAAACCACCACGCAAACAGAGGGAACAGGTTAGACAATAACCAAAATGAATACCAAGCAGCACAGTATGTGTTTGGGTAGAAATGTCTCCTGGGCTCCTCCCTCCACCTGACACAAACAAATAAGGCCATGGACAAGCACCGCCACTCATGCTTGGCCAAAGTTTAGTGCTTGTCAGCTTCTTCTGTGTCACCAGCAACAGCACAGAGGCGTCCCATGGCAGAAAACTTTACTTTGAGGCTAGAATTTAAGCATGTTTTTTTCATCTTATTTCAAAGGTACACTGAAAGCCTGTCTCAAGATGAAGGTTTTAGGATTAGGTCCACAGGAGGAACATGCCAAGGACCTACCAATGAAAGGTGCCTCTCGCAGACCCCATCAGAAGTGCACACTGTGGCATGAGAGGCTCCCAAAGCTCCCAGAGAGGCTGGAAGGTGAGCAAGAAGCCAAGTACTAGTTAAACAAGCCAAGAAACTGGCATCAATGAGAGCAACATAAGCACTACCATCTTTCAAAGCATGCACAAACACACAGAGCCACAGCAGACACACATCTCGAAAAAAGAACAGGGATGGCAGAAGACAGTGATGCCTCCAGGAAGGATTTCCCAGCGTAAGTTGCCTGGATATGGCCACCAGCCTGTGGCACCAGTCACCAGCTTGTAGCTGCACACACAGTACCTTCCAAACCAAGAATCCCATCCATCCCAGTCTGCCCAGACCAGAACTTACACACCAGACACCTATTTCCCCTCTAACCTTGCTCCCAACTTGTCCCATATTTTGGATGAACAGTTTAGTCTCTCTTGCTCTACCACAGGCAGACAGCGCCATGCAGTTGTTTGCTTGGCAGGGGGCTGAGAGCCTGCATATTATCCAGGTTTACTTCCACCAAAAGGAGCAGAGTAGCACGTGCTGGCCTTGTGGCATCCCAGGACTTGCTACTAGCAGGAGTCTTGCTAAAGACCCACAAACATGAGCTCTGCAGCACCACACAGTTATAAATCACTGCATCACAAACTGACCACAGCTTCAAGCAGACCCAGTGGTCTCAACAGTGTGTGTGGAAGACAGGTACAAGAACTGTGGAGGATGTGAGCTGTGAGATGACTCTCTCTGTTGCTGTAATTGAGTCAGGTCAGCACCAGGAACCTGGCAGTTGCTGCTCAGGAAGTCTGCTCTGTGCTGTCCATTACCTCTGCTCAGATCCCCACCCAGGGCTTCCAACCAGATCACCAAGTCACACTAAAAATAGGCAGCTCACAAAACCAGCTCTTGGCTCTCACCACTCCACCCTCAAAGTACAGACACTAACTATATTGCCTTCTGAAAACAAAGGAGAATTCACTCCTCTATCTATTTATAAGCTGCTTATTCACAGCTTGCAAGCACAGATTCTTTTCAGATGAGGAGCTCGAGGGAAGAGGTTATGCTTTTTCTGGTTCCATGTTGTGCAGAGCCAAGTGCTCAACATGGTCATTCCTTCACCAGCTGAGGTTTTTCTCTTTCTTTTGGCTCTCACCTCTAGCCTTGGGGATATCTTGTCCATCTCCTGTGCCTCAGTGAGGACACGGTAGAGCCAGGCATGGCTACAGTATTCTGATTTAACTAGCATAAACCATCTTTGCATTAATATAAAATGTTTATACCTTCTTTACTCCACTTGTGACTCACAGTGTATCTGTAGGACCCAAAGCACCACTGGACACTTTGCTTAGGCACACGTTCCCAGCTCTTGGCTATGCTGGAAGAGCTGTAATAATGAGAATAACAGTGGAAAATGTCTGGCTAAAGACTGGGTCAAAAGCCTCCACCTTGCCCTGCTGCCCAGCCCCACATCAGTGCCTCACTTGAGCAAGAGCTCCCATTGCTGCTGCCTGGCTTCTGGCAGCTTCTCTGATAGTTCCATCCTAAGTCTTTGAAATCCACCACAAAAGCAGCAATGCATTAGTCCACCTTCCACGGATGGCTCAGGGAGTTGTCTGCAAGCTACAGGTTAGTTGATCACTACAGTAGACAGCCAGAAGCCAAAGCTACACCTGCTAACCAACTCTAGGTACCTTACTAGAAAGACTGTGGTAATTAAAAATTTCCAGTCTGAAAGTGCAAAAAGCAGTATTAATAGCCATCACTGCAGCACTCAAAGAGGTGCCACAAAGATACTGGCTCATCAGTGTCACACCCACACCAACTCCTGGCC
>JAWWEV010000022.1:13553934-13653896 GCA_035583235.1 Hafferia zeledoni | reverse complement strand
AGCCATCACTGCAGCACTCAAAGAGGTGCCACAAAGATACTGGCTCATCAGTGTCACACCCACACCAACTCCTGGCCAAACTCCCACTCCTGGAGGTGGGAGGGCAGAGAGGGACCATCTGAGCACACCACATCCCCCCAACCCAACTCCCTGTTCTGAGCTGCCTGCAGGATAAGCATTCTGGTAACTGTGCTCCTCCTTGCCAAGCTGGGAAAAGGCAGAGATCCAGAAAAACTGCTTGGAGAAGACTGTCCTTCCCTTTGTGAACAAGCAGCCGGATGGGCAAGGCTGTCTTTTACAGTGGTACTTGGTGGAGAAAGACGTATGAAGACTCACATTGTGAGCTGACCAAGAGTTGAGTTACTGGTCAAAGTCACTGCTGTGGTGCTACAATTTTACCTTTAGTTCTGCACTTCTGGTTGGCCTATTTTAATTAAGTGAAAACAAGAGTCCAGAAAACGGCTCTTAAAATTGTTTCCTGTATTTATATGTCATTCTTGCACATTTGGACAGGTACCTGTTCACAGCTGGCCTCAACTCAGGACTAAGAAGTCCTGGCAGTCATGACTCCCTATTTTATCAGACTTTTGCAACACAAGAGAAAATAAAAAACTAAAACAATGGGACACGTGATAGACACAAGAGCCAAAATAGACACCAGGCTCAGAAGAGTAAAGCCCTTTGACTTGCTTTTGTAAATAATTTGATTTCAAGTATTGGGAGAGTGGGTGTGGAACTGGGCTGTTACACCTTGATCATGATTTTACAATTCAAAGCCCAGAACAGCAGTACCACAGGCCCTACTGAGTACACACACAAAGTCCTGTTCCATTTTCCCACATCACCAGTTAGAAACCGAACACTGGACCCACAAACATCGGTATCTTCTCCATGCCAGCTCAGTAGGCCAACCACAATATTTTGTCCTACCCTGCTTTGACCGTATCTGTTAAAGAAGCCTTTGAAAATCATAACTACAGGAGCCTTTACAGCATTAGCAGAGCTCAGAACTTTTAATATCTGCATACCAGATTCAAAAGAAGGAGCAAGAGCACTGCCATGGAAGACCCAAAACCAACAGTGCCTTTTACAGAGTTCTCCAGCCAAGTGATAGAGCTTTTTTCCCCATCTGAAAGGATCCTTGAACAAGGAAGAGTGGAATTCTTTAGTCCTCTGCCACAAGTTAGATGAAAAGCAGACATTTCCTCAATCAAAATACTGCACGGATTTTAGTTTCTACAACTACTCCACAGGCAATAAGAGGACTAACTTTTTTCTGCTATATTCATTTACACTACTCAGGCTGGAGTCAGTCACAAACACTTGAGCCATGGCATGCAGTCTCCACACTGGCAGGCAATGAATATAACCTGAATGAAGGAGAGAATATGCTACACAGCCTCGGTGTGTGCTCACACACTGTACAATCAAAGAATTCTGTGTGTATCCCCCACCCCTGCCCTTGCTAAGGTAATCAAAGCAGTAAATTATCCTTAGGGGCTCTGTCAGATCAGGTTTCAAAGTTGATCATTTCCCTGCACAAGAACACAGGCTTAGCTTAAAACCAAAAAAACATAAACCCCATGCCCATTCTCTCTATTCTCCTAGGACTCTAAAGTTGCTGTGTGTTGCTCAGAATAAAATAAAATAAATAAAAAACTCTAAACAAAACACAAACCCCCACATTATTGTGCTTCTCGTGTCATGTGAAAATGAAAAGGCTATACTGTACTAATTCAATCCAAAATTGCATCAAGATTACTTCACCAGTTCAGCAAGACAACTGTGTCTGCACAGCATGCCAGAGCTGCAGACAGCAGTCACAGCAAGAGCGAACAGAAAGTCACACAGCCTGTGCCCACACTCCCCTCTCAGCACCAAAATGTCAACCCCCTCTCCCAGTGACAGGTAGCAACTTGCACTGTCATTCACTTGCTGAATTTTCAAAGACAGATGTTGTTCTTTTCCCAGTGTTTGGGTGATAGAACTATTTTGTTACCTTCTCTGCATTCCCTCCCTTCAAACCTCCCAGCTTGTGATGGCAACAGGGAGTTTAACCAGATCAAGGCTGTGGATGCACAGAGCCATTCCACAGCACCCTGCCATCCACTGTGCCCTCATCTGCACCCCCAGGCCAGCCCTTATCTCACACCGGGGCTGGAAGCTCCTGGGAGCAAAGGCTGCCTCTCTACCTTGTTGTTTGCACAGCACATAGCACAGAGGCCTTCACACACTGATAGGCTTCAGGTGTTTTAACAGTACAAACAGGAGTTGTGCAATGCCCTGGGGATGTCAAACAGCTGGGCTCTCTCAGTCTCTGCTTCTCATACCAGCCCTGCAAATGGGCAGAGAGTATTTGTTTGTGCAAACCAGTACCAGTGTGTGAGGAGATCAGAAGGCATTCCTCACAGTTAAGGTCCTTGGAAATCCCCTTGCATAAGGAGTGCCTGGGGAAATCACACAGTGGTAATGCCTTGGATCCAAACATTCATCTCTGGCATCATCAATTAAGGCTTGTGTTTTAGAGGTGTACAAAATATCCAGCTCTCTCTCCACTACAGAAGATAAGAGTGATTTGGCTAGGAAAAGGAAGTGTAACCACCTAAGTGAATCCACCCAGGCATGAAACAGTCAGGACAAAAGCAAAATTACATTTTTTACCTTTTCTCTTTTGAACATAATTCCTCACTACACAAAGCTGGTCACTGGCCTCCAGCAATGAAGGGGCATCTCATGGAGACTCAGAGTGTCTGCTCCATCTCTTTTTCTCCCATTCTGGGGGGCTCACCTGTAGTCAGGGGTAAGGGTGACACAAGACTCCTCCTTCCTCAGCCTGGCCAGGAGTGCTCCACCCTCCAGCTGCAGCCTGACCAGCCGTGTGTCTTCAAGAACATTCTTCATCAACTGCCTGTAGTTCCTCAGCAGCACAGCTGCATCCTGGAGGGATCACAAGAGGGAGATGAGCATTTACTGCAATCTACAGGCAATGAGGGAACAGGCAAAAACCAGCACCCAAGCCAGAACACACCCAAACCACATCTCACCTGGGCCCACCCTAGCAAAGAGTGAGGTCGGTTCCCACAGCTGTTTCTCTCAAGCCTGCCAAGTCCAAAGTGATAAACAGTGCTCCTTATGCTCCCAATATTTCCCCACCAGGCTAAAACTGCAACCCAGTTCTCATCATCTGTTGTTCCATTCAGCCTCCATTTTCCACTCACAGCTGGCTCCTACTGTTCTGAGAGCCTGGCTCGGCACAGCTTCCAGCCTTGGGACAAGGTGCATGTGAGAGGTTTGTGGATATACAGATGGGTGCAGGAAGGCCCAGAGAGGCCACTCTAATTAATCTTCCACTGATTTACTGCTGGGACCCTCAGTGCAGAGCAGGCAGCAATCTTCTACCACACTGAGGTACAGCAGCTTCTCCAGAGAGGAAATAGAATGTTTGTGACAACACAGGTTTGGTGCTTGTACCTTCCCCTCCTCTTGCCCATTTCCAGACTTCTGTTCTGGAGGCAGCAAAGCTGGAACCACGCACAGAACTGTGCTGTCACCTAACTTTATTCCAGGCCTTTCACCTCTGATGACAAGTGAGGGACAGGCTTACCTCAGCTTTTTCTGGTAATTTTCCAGATTCCACTTTATGAATAGCTCCCTGAAGGAAGGCACAAGCACCTTGGCATCCTTGTAGCAAGTGTTCCAGCTTCTATGAGAAAAAAAGACCAAGGCAGAGATTATTGCCTCACAGCTGACAGGGAAGGTATCTTTTGTGCTTGCAGAAAAATCAAAGAGAGAATCAAACACATTAAGCCAAAGGTTCAATTACATCTTCTAGTGAGGCTGAACCAGCAGAGAGAGGCTCATCACACTACACTAAGGCCTCTGTGCAGACCTTATAAACTTGCATATTAGTGCTTGTATGGGCCATGCTTTATAGAAAAGAAAATCAGTCCACTTGTGTCCCACATTCTTCTACTATTAGCATTTCCTGTAACTTCTCATGATGATGAATCACTATGCATGAATTTCAGAGAAACAAAACATAATACGAGTACTTGGAATTTTTCTACTTCAAATTATTTCTCTTTGTGTTAAAAGTAGCATAAACTAAAGAATAGGAAACTGGAAAGCTTTCAAAATGAAGCACCTTAAGCTAGGGACAAATCTAAAATACTTCTTCTCTTTGGAGTTGGGGGGAAGGGGAGAGAAAAATGAAAAAAAGGAAGACCAAACATTTCCTAAGGGTTTGTGAGGCACTATTTTTAAGAAAAGTCAGATATAAAGCCTAAGTATTGTCAGATGCCACCCTCTAGTCACTGAAATCAGAGAAGGGAGAAACAGCTATTTCAAAATAACTGTGCTCAAAACAAAACAAAAAAGCAGCTGTTTGAATCTTTACTGAATTGAACTCCCTCCTCCCCAGAGTGCTGGAACAGCCCCAGCAGTGACAGATTAGGAGGCAGGATGCAGGTGAGATCACTGAGACAGGAAATTAACGCTATTTGCCACTTAGCTGCAGAGCTAAAGGGGCCGAGCACGTGGGTCTTTATCACACACAGTACAGACAGGCAATCCATACAAACTGATTCCCATATTAATTCCCTTTGGTAACATTTTGCATGTTAAGATGTAAGACACAAACAAGCAGTAGTCTGGTATCACACTCCTTCCTTCAAGAATTACCCTTCTGCACACATAGAGCACCTCAGCCCTTAAGGTATTCTCAACTCTGTCCAGAAAACTAACCCACAACCCCTTGCAAAGTCTCTCTGCTTCCTCACTGCCAAGTAAGTTTCAACTTCTCAAATTCAATCCTATGCACCAAGATTAGGCTTCTGTACCTCTACAGCATCAGCATAGGTCCATACTAGTAATTTTAGATGAAAGTTTAAAAAAATGGGTTCCAAAATAAGTTGGAAAAGATAAGTTAGCATTTGGCACATGCCAAGCCTAACTGCTGCAGCCTCCTACCAGTGCCACAGGGGTTTTATCAATGACATCTTAATCTGCTTCAAACCCTGCACCGTGCCATGCAGCACTCCAGGCAGTGGGGTCGGAGCCAAAAGACCACTGGATCCTCTGGAAGCTGAGGTGACAATTCTGTCATCCACCAGGGTGAGCACGTCAAACTCAGTGTGAAGACAGCCAACCCGTGTGCAGATTTACAGAGATTTAATCCTCTCTAGTCTCAGCATGCCAAGCAATTCTTAACTCTCAATACAGTTTTTAAAGATTCAACAAGCACATGATCCACAGCACTCAGGCTCCCTCCACAGCACAAGTGGACACAGAGCTGGGTACTGGTGCCACAGATGCAGATTTCTGGCAGTCTGCACATACCCTGCTGTAAAGTAGTAAAAGATATTTCTAGGAGAAGAATTCTGAACTGATTATCAGGAACTTCTAAGTCTTACTCCTGCAAGGACTGCAGTTTTCCTAAGGGGTTCTTAGCTTGATCTGGGGAACTCGCTGCAAAACCAAAAAGTTTAACTATTTTTATTACTCAAATTCTTGATTGTTAGTTCAATGCAAACACAACACCAACACTGACATTAGTCTGAGAAGTGTATGTTCTGTTCTTAATCCTCTGAGTATAACTGAAAAGCCACTGAGTATCAACCAAAACAAGATTCCAGTTCAGATTTGACCATATTTTAAGGGAAGCAATTAATGCAATTCAAGCAGATGAATTAAAAACTAAAATTTTACTTCCTGCAGTCATGCCAATAGGCCACAGTGTGCACCCATTTTATGAAGACAGTATTAGCATTCTTTTGGTAACAGAGATTCATTTGCACACACAGCTATTACAGGAACATTGTCTTTTAATGCTTGTAGGTTCAGCTGGTGACAGGTTCCTCTTGCTTCCCCCCTGTTCCCACTGCTGGTCTCAGACACCAAAACACACAAGACATCCTCCTACTCACCATGCGGAAGCTCAGCCAGTCCCGGTGGCAGTACGGGAAGGTCCCATCCAGTTCCAGAGGCAGCTGGGAGCTGTCTATGTGCTTATGGAGGGATTTCATGGAGGTGAGAAGTTCAAACTGCACAGGAATAGAAGAAAAAAAAAAGCACACTTGCTTTTGAGTGTGAGTCTTGGAGGAGGAGGGGAAGACAGAACCTTAATTTCTTTATCTTGCACAGAAACACGACACACAGTATATATCACTACAATATGAAGGAAAAAAAAATCAATTCAATCTTAGAGCAGCTTGTTGAGCAGCTCAGTGGGTGAACCCTGAAGGAATGCAGGCCACAACATGCTGTTTCACCAGGCAGAACATCTGTGATGGAAGTCTGGCAGCAGCCAGCCCTTCTCCAGAGCCAGCACCTCCCAGTGTAAGCAGAGCAACTCCCTCCTATGTTCCCACTTCGTGCTGCGATTTGCATTTGTTTGGAGAGTCTGGGAGGTTAAATCCAGCCCCGAGTTTCCTCACCTCACTTCCTGGAAAAACAGTCTAACAGAGCAGCTTCTGCCCTGCCCTCAACTCTCCACTCATGACAGCAGCTATTTGCTACAGGAGTTTCATGGATCTTGACACAGACCACTTGCCTTCTGTGAGTCTCTAGGACCTCAGAGCATTTTTATACTCACTAGAGCAACAAGTGCTCCTGCAGGTACATGGAAGCCAGCCCAGACACAAACTCAGGTGCAGACATTTAACTCACACACACACACTGTGAAGTTTCCACCTCCTTACAAAATAGTGATGATGCTTCCAATTCCTTCTGCATGTCCATGTCTTTATTAGCCTTTCCTCTGGTTCCCTCCTACACTCTTTGTATTTGTACAATGTGTTTAATGTCTTCTGTAGCTCTCACTGCATGCACATGCCTGCAGCCCCCATTCTAACTTCAAATTCTTCCACATGGGGGCAATGAGGAAGTGGACTAATAGCATTTGTTATTCTTTAGCCTTTTGGGACACTACACCACACACACAGCAAACCTGATGCCCCCATCGCATCATCTTCATCCACAGGAGCCAAAAGGGAGGTCCTGGCCTACTCTGAAGCCCACAGGGTTTCAGCAGGCACAGAATTTCAGTCCAATCTTTTATCTTGCAACAGTCTCAAGAACAGTGGGAGGAGCCTAAGATGTAGTTTGATCCTCTATTCACTCACCACAGAGTGGCTGGGAGCCTACATTTCCTATACAGCTATGGCATGTTTTATGTCTACTGGGGGAATTCACCGACGTTGGGATAACTTTCCTTCCTGTTACTCTTCCCAGACATTTCAGCTGCAAATGCCCACCTCCTCCTTCCCTTCTTGCACAAGTCTCTCAGCCACTGACAGCAGCACATGAGGAGAGGAAACATGAGATATACAAAATCCAGGAAAGCAACAAGCACCTTCAAAGGTGGAGTTCAGGATTTAGCCTAATGTGATCTCCTCCTGACCAAAAATTTCCCTCCTTGTTAATGGGAGAACACGAAAAGCATCACTATTACTGTTAATTGTGCAGGCCTCTTCCAACAAACTTCCATAGTCTTGAGGGCCCCAGCAGCCTGACATAATGTCAAATGTCACTGCTGGACTTGGCAATAAACAGAGCATGACAGAGATCTGCTCAGTTCCCACAAACATTACAACCCCATAAATACCACACCTGTAAGGGCCCATAACCATAAAACAGAGAACAGCTACAGAGATTTCATGTGAGAATCATCACACATCAAAGACAGAAAACTTGTTTGGAAAGCTAAACAAAGGATATCAAGAGCTGCCCAGCAAACCCCCAGGTTCCATTACCTGTCCTGCTGGTGGCTTCTCCATCCGAAAAGTCAGATCCCTTTCAACCAGAAGCAGTACCCCATGGATACAAGGAGGATCCATGTCCTACAACAGAGCAGAGCACAAATCCATTACTGATCTCTCTGGGATACTAAGGAGAATGTACCATACCAGGTTCGTACACAAGATTGCAATTTATCCTTCAAAGGCATCTACGAAGCCCAGAAGGCAGTCACCAGGAATTAGGGAAGGCCAGTCTACAGAGCACCAAGGCAACGTCCTTAGGGTAGTTTGCTTCAGATCAACTAGTCCTGCAATATTTAAGGAAGTGATGGAAGAGGTCAGGTCTTGGCTGTACTAAAAAAGCTCTGCCTTTTACACAGGGAAGTGTGTCAGGGTTAAAAAAAACAAAACCAAAAAAACCAAAACCAAAAACCACGTTCAGTGTCCAAGTCTTTTCTTGGTAACTTTCCTGTTCACTTCACCTAACTGAAAGGAAGTTGCTTTTTTTTTCCCCCCCACAGTGCCAAAGATGTCGTCTTGTCTTTACTTACTGCCAATTTACAATCAAGTACTTGCATCCTGTTTCTACTGTTCAACCGACAGAAATTCCAAATACAAGGGATGTCTGGCAGCTGTAGTTCAAACCCAGTGATCCAGGAGCAGCTCTGCAATTACAGAAGCATTCTACACGGAAGTGAAAAACAGGCACGGAGAGCGACAGCAGGGAGAGGGAAACGTGGCTGAAAGATCCAAGACTGTGGAGACAGGGCTCACCACAAACATGATGCCTGGACCAGGAAAGCAAAGGGAAGAGCCATTTAAGCTGTCATGCCACATGGTTAAACCAGAGCCATCCCATTCAGATTGTCTCCTGCACAGTTTTTGCCTCTGCAAGGATCTCAGGAACTTGATTCTTTGTCAAGCAAGAAATCCTTCCTAGTATTGCTCAAGCTGTGAGGAACCTGCCACAGAGCGGGCCAGACAGCAAAGGAAACCTGTTTAAATAAAGAGCTCCAGCCCTGTGTGGGGTTAAATACCTGCCAGGAACAGCAGAGCCAGAGTACAGAGGCAAGTGGACCAGCAGAGACTGAGCCACCTAATGTGACACTGGGCCCTGTTCAGCAATTAAGAAACAATGCCAACACAAGGAGCCTCAATTCTACAACTGAAAACAGCAGCAGATATTCCAGAGCAGAGGAAGATGACCTTTCTCTCATCCAGTCCTAAACCAGGATCCTTTTAAACAGGAAGGAAAAAAATCTCAAGTGGAACATCTTTCCAAATCATGAGAGGTTTCTAATTGTTCTGAAATCCCCTTCTCCAGAGGTATTCACACTTTCACTGTTATTCGAACACTGATCAAAAGGCCAAAAAGAATTTACTGTATAATTAGGCTGCATTAGGTAAATACTGAAGGTCATTTGAAGAGAGGGTGGGGAGATATTACAGCTGTATCAGCAGCTCTGAATTTATCTGCTAGAAAGTACTTAGGATGAAGACTAGGCACAGCTTCAAGACAGATGATGGTACTAAACACATTTATTCTTACACAATCCCTCTTCTACTCCAACAGTCATGAGATGAGGGATAAAGGTAGAGATGGTGTAACAAGAGGTTACCACAATAGCCAAAACACTCACTTGTTTGTTTGTTTGTTACTTCTGAAAATAGAAATTGAAAAACCATTCATAAAGAAATCTGTCAGGGAAAAGTTCATGGTTTTCCAATCCAAGAAGCAGATGTATTTCCAAAGAAATCAAGTATTTTTCATTATATTTTTTAAAAATTTAAACAGCTGAGAGAAGCTTAACAGCACTGATGGAGCAATCCAAAGACTGAAACCGTTTACAGGAGCACCTCAGGAGACAAGCAGAGCTGGAAACAGCAGGATGCTGAGGAAGCTTTCCTGCAGCTTCTGCACAATGCCTTACCACCTTTGCTAACAAAGCCAGCTACGTGGAAGTAAAGAAACAGTTTCACACATATAAGTGAACTCCTCACCTCCCACAACAGATAAAAAGTGTGGACAGCATAGAATAGAGGGGCATCAACAGGAGCTCAGAAAGCACCAGAGTAAATATCCATCCTTTTATAATTGTTCTTTAAAAAGAGAATTAGATACTTCCTTCAATGTTTCTCAGACTGAAGTTTCAGTCCAGCCTATGGCCAAACTTAACACTGGCACAGTCTGAAGCCCAGACTGCCAGGAATGTTTGTGCAAAGGGGAGAGTGCACAGATACCCCAGTCAATCTCAACGTGGCCATTCTAATGAAGTGGCAAGAAGCCTCTGGTCTTTAACATCAGACCAAGGTCCTCTGTACTTCTACAGTGAGTGGGAATGCGAATGTAAATACAACTCTTGAACAGAAAGGTTTGCACAGAACTTCTCTGCTTTCAAATGCTAAACTGATTCTTCCCAATCCAACACACAAATGCAGCAGATTACAGGATTTAGCATTTGAATTGATTTGTGAAATTCAAAAGAATCTCACTCTATGAAGACTCAGGCAGAGGGAAATCCCACAGGTATCTGCTCACTGAAGGCCAGTGCCATGTTCCTCTGTCCATGCCCTGCCTGCTCACTGAGCAAGGGATCAGCCCAGCACTACTGATCAGCAAAGTTCCTCTGAACAGATGCCCCAGCACATAGTTTACTGGTGACAATGTGTGACCAAACATCACAGCATTCAGCTCTGCAAAAGTCCTTGCTCCAGAGCATCGTTACACAGTCTCCCACAGGAACCAGCATGATCACTCTTGCAGCATGTACACACTGCACATTTCCCTTCACCCCTGCACAGAGCTGCGAGAGTTCCTCCTGCTTCCTCCTGACTCACCTCTGCAGAAGCTCTTTATTCTGCCTCTGCTCCCTCTGCACCCACTGCTGTCTGGGACAGGAAGACTGCCCAGTCACCCAATACTCTAAAAAGGAAGGAGGTAAAAAAAGTCTTGCAGAATGTAATTGCCCCAACCCTGAAGGCAGAGAGGACAAGTATCCCTTCCACCAGTTTACCAGGTGGTTCTAGGCAGAGCAATGGACATGGTCCCAATGCTGTAGGGAAAACAAACCTGAAAGCACCAAAGGCTGTCTAGTAGCACTTAATTTCATTTGTGCATTCATTCTGGAAAGATGGAGATGTGGAAGAAGGATTTCCTCAGACTGACAGATCTTGACCCAGGAACCTTTGCTCCCCAGGATCAGCCTTCACTCCCCAGGAGTGTCTCTAGGCCTAACAGATCCAAGCATTGCAGCAGGAAGGGACTCAGCATTAGGGGCATCCAATCTGTGCTTAACCACAGTGGAGCAGTGTTTCCCACTGCTGGGTCAAGAGGAAAACAGGCCTTCAGAATGTAACAAGCGACACTGGACTTCAACATTTAACAGCTTCCACCATTATTATCATAGCAGGCTTCACAAAAACCATGTAAGTAAAATCCTGTTTAAGTAGAGTGCAGGACAGCAGAAAAATGAGCTCCAGACAGTCTGCCAGAGGTAAGAGACACTGAGATGTGTCAGGGATTTCAGAAAGGACCCCAAGGAGATGATTTGCTCTGTGACCTTAGAAGCACAACAGTCTCTGCCTCTGCAGCCACTGGCCAGCAAACCCTGCTGCACTCTGAAATGCTTAGCTTGCCTCAGTTTTCTGTATTACACTCAGTTTTCTGTATTACTCTCTCCTTGTTCCAGAGCAGAGGAGAATATATCCATGGGATCATGGAGCAAATGCTGAGGATCTCCAAAAGGCTCAGAGGGGTGAGGGGATTCCTGCTGTGCCATAACCAGATGATGAGCTCCCTGAAGGGGTCTCCTTTATGGAGCTTTTAGAGGAGTCAGCGTAAGACTCAAAAAACCATAAGCAATCAGCCTCTGTCAGTCACTGTTACCTGGAACACACACTCAGGTCCAGCAAAATGTCTTGCAGTACATTAATCTCTGTTAACTAACTGTAGCACCACCCTGATAAGGAGCTGCTCAGAGCCAAACAGCCATCACAGCAGGATATTACAGAGACACTGCAAAAAGCTTTACCCCTCCCTCATTTCAGAGGGGAAACTTAAGGTTAAAGTAGCATTATTATCATGCTTGTATGAGAGTGGGGACAGCCAGAACATGTTGCTGGTGTCCAAATCATCCCACTAAGACCACTGTGCAATTTACACAGGCAGTCAAACACTCAAAAGGTTTAGGAAGTCCATTGCCATGTGGGCACAGCATAAAGAGAACATACTTGTTTGTTACCTCTGCAGAACTGAGCAGGGTACCAGATTACTCCTTCACCACAGAGAATGAGGATGCTGATAGAGCTCACAGCTCCACCCAGCCCCAGGAAGCAGGAGGACAGACCTCTGACTCAGACCCAACTCTCAGATGTGGCACTGAAGCACAGAAACCACAGCTTCATTAAAACATTGCCCTGTTCCAGTTTGCAGAGTTTGAGTCCTAAGAGACCTAAGCTCTGATTTAAAAGGAACACCTGCTTAAACAGGATTAGTGATCACTACAACCCAGCATCAACCTGGCTTTCTAACAGAGCAGATACAAACTATCTGGGAGCAGGGGCAACACAGCCCATTGGCTTTCCAAGTGACTGATATGAAAGCCTTTGACCTGAAGCAATATAGAGTTACAGCATGTCCGATTCCAATCATTCACTGACAGCTACATCAACAGCTGCATTGCTTTTCCACCTGGCATGGCAAGCAGTTCCTTCCCTTCCCAAGGCAGCAGGCAGAGGCCTCTCTTCCTCCCTTCTCTGTGGTGGGCAAAAATCCCTGCACATTTCACACAGCCCTTCAGTGCAGGGGACAACACCTACAAGCAGGATAATTCATAACAGCATTTACACTCAGGTACAAGCTGTTTTCAGCACCAAGGTGAAAGCAAATTTGGAGGGATGGGGAAGGCTGTTCCCCCCTAACTCAGACTTGTTTTCAGTTTTTTGCTTTGTCTGCAATCTGGTAAGGCCAGATCACCCACCTAAAGCAGGGCTGGGCGCATGACTCCACCTCCCAGAGCCAACTGAGAGCCAGGTGCCAGATGGAGGCATAAGCAGCAGATGGAGATGTACCATGCCAGCATAACAGTGAGCCAGCCAGTGTTCCTCTGCCCAAGCTCAAGGCTCACCTGCAATATGCTGAATGCCTTGAAGAGAGCAGGAACTGGTGAACAGCGACGAGCATCCACAAGAACAGTTAGACCCAAAGCCTGACATTCTGGTCTGCAGGAATAAAGATAAAAAGGTCAACTTTGTCGCCAACGAAAATCAAAAATATTATGCATACAGAACATGTAGTCATGACAGGGTGAAAAAACAGTACATTATGGCTTTGTAAGGACAAGGAACTAACTAGCCACCTTCTCCTAACCAAAACATGTATATGGAAACCATCACTGGATTCTCAGTTTTTACTTCTGCTATATGATTTCTGTGATCTCCACTCAACTTCCCATTTATCCAATTCCTGGAATACATATCACTGATAGCAAAGGTGTTCATACCCGCACGGAAGGAAGAGTCTGTCATAGTGAAAGGCAGAGCAGTGCAGCAAACCCCAGCCTGCAGACTCCAGAATAAATTTTCAGCCAGACACCAAGGCAAATTTTCTAAACTCTTGCAGATTCTCCCTCCCTCTCAGCTCGGAGGGCTGGCCCTAAAATATCATGTCACAACACTACCACGGAGCTGCTGCGTGACTGCCCCATCATAGCTCCCAAATCCCATTTTCTGAGCTAATGAATGATAGCAAGAATAGCTTGGATTCATGGCAACACACAGAAACATTCAGTACATAACCAATTCTACCACACTATGTGCAGAAGGCATATATAGAATATGCAGAGTACTTGTTGAACACAAAGCTGTTCACCCCAGCAGGAGATCCCCACCTGTTTTGGGACTGTATGGACAAGGTTCCTAGGCCAATAAAGTGACAGAATCTCAAAATACTCTGACTTGGAAAGGACACACAAAGCCCATCAAGTCCAACCCTTATGTGAACGGCCCATACGAGGCCACAACCTTGGTACAATTAGCACCATGCTCTAACCAACTGAGTTAATCTCAAGTCAACCCCTTCTATTCACTGCCTCCATTCCCACATCCCCAAAAGGCAAAGTGGACAGGGCAGCAGCTGTCCCCTCCATCAGCCCAAGAGTGTCACAAACCTTGGGATGCTATGCAAGTACAGCAGAAGGCGTACAAGCTCAGTGGTGTTGCAGTGGGGGTTTAACCAGGCTGTGTTCCTTGTTGTTATTATGGCCACTGCACGTCCGGACTTATCTCTTGTACCTGTAACAAGAGGGGAAAGTCACACGAGGAATTCAACAGAGTGTGCTCCAGGTGTGTATGCCTCATATTCTCCTACTCCAACTCCATCACCTTCCTGGAAATCCACCACAGAACTCAATATAGAGTATGTTGCAGATGGTTGGAGGTGATAAACATACTTCCAAAGTACCCAACTGCTGCCCCAGAGCAAAGTAGCTGAGTTTTGCTTGTCTCTGTCTCATGGTAGTGTTAAATTTGGACTGCTCTCATCTACCCACACATTCTTTATAAACATGGCCACAGTTGGCTAATGATAATCCAGCCCTGTGAGAAAAGCAAGAACCTCATGAACTCAAGATAAAGAATCTCACCTTCACATTGCTGTCAGATGAGAGAACGCAGACAGGTGTGCAGAATATGCACTGTGTCAGGAGACTGGGCACACACACTGCAGGCTGAGCCCAGCACATAACCAGCCATCTCCTGGAAGCAAAGCCCTGGAGCAGGAGCCCAGAGCTCCTCCTCAGAGGCGGCAGAACGGGCAGCCCAGGAGCACATACCCCTGCCTGCCTCCAGCTCTGACAAGGGCAGAGTCAGTGCCAGGCATTCATTAGTTTCAGAGCTCACTCAGAGAACAGATAAGGCACAGTACGGGCAATACAGCTGAGTTGTGGTATGCTGAGGAGGGAGAAACCCCTTTGCTCCAGTTAGCCAGGAAGGACAACGCTTCTCTGCACCCCATTTTACAAAAGCCCAAAGACATAATTTATCACAGGAGGAGAAGGATGTAACAGTGCCTGTCCTGGAATGACACCCTCCAGCCTTCTCTCTAAATGCAAAGGCAAGATAAAGAGCAGGTGGACCCCTTTGGAGACCCATCGCTGTCTCTGCCACTCAAAAGCAGGCAGTGCCTCTGGAGTGAAGCTGCTCAAGTGACAGCACTCACAGGTCACTGGGAAGGTGATTTGAAGAACAGCAGGGACAACATGTCTATTGTGTGAAAAGTAATTCATAAGAACAGGAGCCGTTTCCTGTCATACAAATTGTATGAGAAAGAGGCAGTGGCAAAAATCCCAAGCACAGGAGAAAACCAGAGGCTTAGAGAAAGCTGTGTCTTTCTGTCTCTTCTGAACTCTGCTGCTACCACAGGAGATACTGTATGGACCACCTCTCTCCCCATCCCAGGGACAAGCATGCAAGTTGACAGGTAAAAAGGACACAGATGGACGGCCCCAAGCATGGAAAAGCCCCCTGGACTGATGTAAATCTGTCACTAGGACATGATTTGAGTAAGGGCTACAGACACAGATGGGCATCATCTCAAAGCAGGGCTTCTTCCCTCCCAGGGACTAGAACAGTAACACAGGCTTTCTCCTATTAACAAAAATCTTTCATCATCTGTGTGATTCAGGAGGACTTTTATTACTCTGAAATGTTGTGGCTTAGACCCTGCATAATCAAAGAGATGAATTTAAAAAATCTTATTAATATACCTTGTTTCATAAGACAAGGGGATCATCACAAAATAAATAAAAATTAAATAAAGCAAAATAAAAATGAAATAAAGCAAAATAAAAATAAAATAAAGCAAAATAAAAATAAAATAAAGCAAAATAAAAATAAAATAAAGCAAAATAAAAATGAAATAAAGCAAAATAAAAATGAAATAAAGCAAAATAAATAAAAAAATCAAGCAAAGCACTCAATTACTGGAAAAATGGCTCAATAACCTGTTTTGGTAAAAACTCTTAAACACTGAAGGAACTTTTTTTATCCATCAGAGAGGCTGGGCATCACCAGAACTTCACTAGATCTGGAACTTCCATATAGTAGTCTTAAAATTGCCTAACCAGGTCAAGAAACCAACCACAGCCACTGGGGCCCAGTCTCCATCAGTGGCATAACCAAGAGCATACAAAAGGAGAAAGCAGAACTGAAACTATCCTAAAAGTTTCAGCTAACTCTATTAGCTACTAGTTTATTAATCAGCTCTTGTTCACTATTCACTATAAAAATTATTTTTTCTAATGTAATTACTGTATCATTACCAATGACTAACATAAAGCATTTAACTGAGTGGTATGTTCCCTCAGGTGTGAGAGCAGAGTCAGGCTCATGCAATAGCACAGCCTGTGAGCTTCTCTCAAACACCCCTCTCTAACCCTGTAAGTTTTTGGCTGTTACACGCAGCACAAAAACATCCAACTTGATCAGCAGACCTGAAGATTAGAAATTCTTCTTTGGAATTTATTGTAACAATTCACCTGTCAAAGCAAAGCCACATATCTGAATGTACAACCATAACTCTACCCAGCAACTGGGTTTTTTATTTCACTGTCTTCCAGATACTGGAAAACTCTTAATTTCCCTTCCTCCTTCCTTGCAGAAAAGTGATTTCACCTTCTTCTCAATGACCTTATGAGATAAACAACCTTCCAGTCTTTTGCCATCAGACACTCAGTTTAGTTACAAGAAAGGGGTGTCACCCTTCTCTGCATCATCTCCAGTATTTGCCATTTCCTTTTATAATACAGCCCAAACTACTGGAGAGGCATTACCAACAAGAACTCAGAGGTAAAAATCATTCTTTCTAGTCATCCCTTTCCCTTTACACATCTGAGGTCACAATTGGTCTGGCAGCCACAGCACCTTGTGGGAGACCCCTGTGCTGCCTTTCTGCTCTCCTTCCCAATTCCTTCACATTTCACAGGTCAGCCTGACCCCTGCTCTGCCCTCGGCCCACTCGCTCGTGGCTCCTGAGCTGATCCAATGCCGGTATCCTCCTGCACCACAATGGACAACCCTCCCACTGGCTCTGGAAGGACACAAGCCCACAGGGGCTCTTTGTACAGATGCTGCCAAATGCTGTTTCTCACTGGAGAGGTAGATCTCACTTCCTCTGCTTTACTCATGTTTGGTTAAACACAAAGACGTCTTGTGTGGGCCCTGCACGCCAAGAGATCCCGCCCAACAGCCTCAGCTTTGTTCACCCCTCTGCCAGGGTTTGCCCCATGCAGAAGTTTTATCAGCAGCCATTTGATACTTGCTGCTGTAACAGATGCAAACATTGAATAATGTCTAACCTACAACTTGATCTTGGCAGAACAATTCTGGGGAGTCCTCCCTTGCTAGCTACTTTTGTCATCTGCTATTTAAGTAAAGTATCGTTTATCCCACACATTGCTCATCCACACTTCACTGGGATATTCCTTTCAACCCTATGTGTCATGAAATCAAATGTTTTCTAAAAATCTATTATATCTAGGTAGCTACACTCAATCAACCAAACTTCTAATTACCAAGAATAAAACTGGTTTTCAAGAGCCCTGTCACAGAGCATCTTCTACACACCTATCCTTTAATTACCTACCAAGGGAATCAAGTTCCTATTGCTCTGACCAAGCCTGATGTCAGGCCCCCCAGCCCATTATTACCTGCATCCTCACTCTTCCCTTTTTGAACTCGCTGTATGAGGCCACAGATTTGGCATTTCTGACTCACACATGCTTGGTTAACATTTTGAGACTCCTGGGAGCAAATTAACATTACTTTCATGGGAGGGAAGTTCTACTTCCTGTCCTGCCCATTCAGAAACTTTAGAGGATTCAAGAAGTGTTGCTTCTGGAGAGGTTTGAGGTGAAAGAAATGGAACTGGCACCAGTCTCCAGTGCTGCAAAACAGAGGCTCACCCCCCGTGCCCCACCTGCAAACCACATTTCCCAGACATTCTGGCCCAGCTACTCACCAGGCAGGCAGGCAACTCCACTCCTGAGCACTTCTGGGTTCACATCCCTGACTATGGTAGGTGCAAACTGACCACCCCAGGCAGTTCCAGATGTTGGGGATATTGGGGGAGTAACTGGTGTCGAAGTTTCCTCCAGGGCACTGACTTTACTCACTGGTTTCAACACATTCGTGCCAGGTGCTTCTTTTCTCAGCTCTGTTCCTTCTGACACCATCCCTGTAAGACAAGCAGCAAACAGAATCTCAAGCAGAGCTGCACCCAAAAGGTCCCATGTAAGTACTAGATGGGGGAGGGATGTGCCCCTAGCACTCTGCAGCTCCTTCAGTCCTCGTGCCAGCCACATGTGTGTTTGAAAACTGGTTAGAACATTGATACTACTGCCATTCTAACAAAATAAACCAATTTATTGTGAAGTTTGTGAAGTACAAAAGCTCGATTCAGACCAGGATTACTGTAGTCAAAGTCATTTCTGAAGGTAACATATCAAGCAGTACATGTCTGCTCACAGCCTGGTGCAGTGCAAGTCCCTGGCTGAGCTCCAGCAGCCTGAGCTGCTGAAGTGATAAACCAGCTTCTGACAGGGAGGGCAACTCCATGGGAGCAGAACTACTCCCCCAACACCACTTTCAGATTAGTTCCTGAAAATATGAAGCCAGTTTGAGGCCGACAAATCAGCTGGAAATTAGCCAAAGAGACCTTGTTCTGCTTGTCCAGACTTTTTTAATTAACAGTTAATGCGAAAGTTTGATACTATTTTAAAACATTGAAGAACAGGATGATTACACCAATCAGCTCCTGCTCAGGAACTACAGAGAATGTTTCTTTTGTCTGACAGCTCAGCTCTGAAGTACCAGTTATCAGAATCAGTTAATTCTAAAATTAAATATCTTGCCTACTACATGGAAACTAAAGTTACTTTTATCAAGTTTACATTTTCATGTAAAATTATCTGAAGAAAAAAAGTATCTACCCTCTGTGTAAGAAGCATTATTCCCCAGTTCCCAACATCACAAAAATTAGAAGCCAACAGTGAGCCTTCAATAATTCATCTTCAGCATCCTAAGCATACAGCTTGGCTATCCCAGTGTTTACAAAAGCTGTAATAAAGAAAAGGCTGTACTGCACTGCAAATTCTGATACTTCAGTATCTACCAACACAAATATCAACCTTTCCTCAGGAAAACACGAGTGGAGTATTTATTTGCTTGCTATGAAGTCAGACATTTTAATTGCTATTTAAAATTTACTTCAACCATCCTACCTTCCTGCTGCATCAACAATGCTGCCACTTGACTCAGTTTATTTACTAACAGACTCCAATACTTCATTAAAGAGCAGGACCAGAAACAAAGCAGTCCTTGAAGTGGCTTTCAATACAAGTTTTAGCAGTGAAGGAGATTTACAGGTTGAGGCTTAGCCTGAACTGCTTTCAAAATTGCTAAAGTGGGTGAGAGAAGTACCCTGAGCAGCACAGCTCACTGTGCCGAATTACCCATCCAACACTGGGGGGAAGCTGGGAGGGGCTCCAGGGCTCTGCACCATCGAGGCCACAATGGAGTAGCTGCTCCTTCCTCTTTGTAACACCGTCTTCAGGAACACACCTGATACCAAGTTTGGCATCTGCTGCATTTGGCCACATAAGCTGCTATGATGGCTTCAGGGCTCTGCCCAGTTCTGGGCCATTCCAGAGTGTTCCTAAGGTGACCTCAGCCTCCTTTTCCCAGTAGTGCAAGGGGTCATCCACTTGGGATAACGCTGTAGATCTTCCTGAAGCACCATTTTAGAGGGGCACTCATCTCCCACACTCAGGGTTTCTTAAGTATCAGAAAGTCATGTATGTTGTGTCCAAAGGTTTCACATTTAGGGCCAACAGACTTTCTAGGAGAACATGGAATCACCTATCAAGGAGCTGTAAGGCCTGGCAATAAGCAGAACCACACAGTTGGTAGTAAAGGAATCTGCACTAAAAGACAAAAGCCCACAAAGAGGACCAAAAGGTGGCATTTAAAGAGGACAAGAAAGGGAATATAGGTAGCTATGTTCCACATAGCTACCACACCAGGGCAAGAGAAAAATATAAATGTACATGACAACTCTGCCTTGGCTATCTCTTAGGAATGAGGTAGCAGCTCCCAAAATCTAAAAAGAAAAGCATTTTGCTCAGCCCACCATGCACAGTCCTGGGGCTTTTCAGCCCTAGGGGAACCTCACTGGAGCTGTGCAGCCTCCAGACTTAGTCCATCTTGCCCAGATGAGCATCTTCCCTAAACTTCTAGGGCTCAGCTCAGACGTGCAGCCGTCACTTCTTTGGAAGAGGCCTAAGCACAGTTTGTGATGTGCAATCTGGGGCAGAGGCACTTCCTAAAGCGGAAATTGTAGAAGGCAGAGGATTACATCTTAAAGCAAATTGGGAACAGGGACATCTGAATTTGCCATGTTTGCAGGTTCCACCTCTCCCCGAGGTCAAGGAAGTGGTAGAGGAGGATTTGCTTGTGTGCATTTCAAAGAGACATTAGCATTTCTCCTGCAAACTGCCTGAGCACCAGTATCATCTCTGCTAACATCACACAGTAACTGGGAGCAGGAATGGAACGCCCTAAACAGGTGCTGCTGAATATGCCCCAGCGTGGCTTTTCAGGTTATTTCTTGAATATCAAGATATTTTCCACCCACAAAATAGAGGAATTCTTTCCAGAACTGCAAAGTTTCAAAACTCACCTTCACTTACATGTTAGTCATTAGGAAAAAACAGCAGTCACATTATCTGTGAATGGAACCAGTGTAAATTTTAAGCCACCAACTCAAAACAGTTCACATTTGTCTCTCAGTTAGACTTTATTTTATTTGTATCTATGTCTTTCTATGTAAGACTATATTTGTGCAGAAAATAAGCTCAATGGGAGTGGAATGAAAGGGAGAGAGTTAAGGGACAAGCAAAAACCTGCAGACACAGCAAACTCGGATGCCCTAGTTCTGAATGTGTACTTTGACATAATCTACAGTATCTGCTGTAAGAAGCTCTTCCACCTCACACAGAGCAAATCATGCCTCTGCCCACTGCTGCTGAGGTGTGAACTGAGGAGTGATTTGAACTGACCCAGCACAGCTCAAGCTTTGCTGTTATTTATAGTTTAGACAAGATACCCCCAGTTTCCAATCATAGTAGCAAAATGACCCCAACAAGACACAGTTACAGAGAATTTAACTCATCTACACACTGAATGGCTGGAAAAGTAAAGTCCATGTGTAGGACATTTGGTTCACTTTGTAATTTTATCTCTGAATTATCTTATTAGTATATCTCTGAGGGTTTAATGCTGCTAGATGAGGGGATGGCTTGTTTGGATCTCAAAGCAATCAAAGGTAATTTAAAAGATTAAGCTTTTTATAGTACCAGCTATAGTGTTTAAGGAATACTCCCAGCATTAACAGATATTTGAGCTCCCCTTGCCTTACAGAGTTTGTTTGGTTAGCTTGGGTGGTTTTCCCAGCAGTTTAGGTTTCCTTTTGCCTTACAAAACACTGAGATAACAAAACTTGTTTTTTTCTAAATTGCAATGCCCAAGTTTAACATCCAAAGACTTGAGCCATGAATGTCATTTATTTCAGCCAAACCTCCAGAATCATTTCCGTGGTCTTTCATTACAAACAAACTCCACACATACCCCAGAGGGGTCCAACATTGCTGAAATTTCCAGCAGTGGCCAAGACTCATTCTTTGGAGCAGCAAGAACATCACACTTATTATCTCCTAATGAGCTGGACCTGGCTAATTTTAGATAGAAGAGATGGGAACAGTGAACAAGCAGCCACTGGAATCATGAGCAAAGTGTCCCCCCAGCACTCAACATGGACTAGGTTTTCCAAGGCTTGGTCCTGAGCAAACATGAAGTCAAGGCAGGTTCAGCTTGGTCATGAATGGATACCCACGGCACAGTTATTTCCACACATCCCCCAAGAGCCACAGACAGGCAGAAGGGGACCTTTTTCTTTTGGTCTTGGTGGTAGATGCTCAGAGACATAAACTTCAGAAATAGAAATTTTTGGCCTAACCTCTCCATTTCAGAGAAGAGAAATGCTTGTCACTCCAAAAGGATCAGAAATGCCTGGCAACTGTGGGCTTGCTTAACTATGGAATTAAATTATTTGGGGGAGAAGTAAATGAAAATTTATTTTAATGAATAGACCCTAATCTAGCTCCGTTAGGAGGCTGCCAAGATACCAGGTAAAATGTGACTTTTGGACACTTGAGGAAGTAGCTGTGTGTGCAGCCAGAGCCATGCTGCAGTGCTGAGGGAGGCTTTGGCCACACAGTCTGGGACCAGTGCAAGCACTACACTGGCAGCACATCCCCAGACAACCAGCTCTGGATCTGTTCCCCCACGGGATCAGACACGATCTGGCAGAGTAGGTCTGTACCACCAACCGTTCCAAGAGTGCTCACTCCAATATTTCAAGCCGGATGATTTTCCTAGCCAGGGGTCTCAGGGAATGGGAGCTGTTGAACTGGAATGGCACGTTTCCCCCGCCCCCGCCACACACACGCTCTGCTCCTCGGTGTGATCTGCATATCCAGCTACAGCTTTCCAGACTCAGCAGTTTGGCAAAGCCCACACCGTGTCCATGCGGCACTGCTGGCCCACAGTCCGGTGCCAAGAGGTGGACACCTGGACTCTCCCTTCAATTCTTTGTGAAGAAGGACAGCTCCAGCACAGGCATCAGGAAATCTGGGTAATACCTGCTTGAACATTCGGTCTGAGCTGAACTGAGATGCTTAATTTCTCTGTGATCTCCCACTCCAGTTAAACAGCTCTTACCTGAAACATAATCAAGCTGAAGAAAGCACGCCGGAGGGGAAGGAAGGGAGGGGGGGAACCCCTCAGCTCTGCAGTTTGCTGCCTAAATCAGTTACCAGCACACAAATTAGTTGATCTTCAGGTCACATTACACAGCCAGTATTTTACTGTGGCATCCACCGCTGCTTCCTCCTGCCACAACCATCTTCCTAAAGCCAGTTTCCAACCATGAAAGACTTGTACAGTTAGACACTCTCAGCTCAAGCATTCCTATTGTGTGCATCCATAACGTGTACATCATGAATGTAATGGGTGCAGGTCACCAGCAATCAGATTAACTGAAATTAAAAGTCCCTTACACTGGAACTTTGTTCTGTACCGATGTAAATTTGCAAAGAATTATTAACCAAAATACCACAATAAACCCAAAGAGAAAGCTAATTTCACACCACAAACATGACAATCTAACCACTTTCCTGGAGTTTGTGCTATTCCCCCAAAGCCCCCCAGCAGATGTACTTATCAAACCCTGCTGGATAAGGTACTCCTTGAGGACTTGGCTTTCAATCCACGTGACCAAACAGATAAACATTCAACAGCTGTACCTTTAGGAGATGATGCCCCAGAAGCTGCTTCTGGGTGGAACTGCAGAGTGGTGGGCTCTGTATGCCCCTCAGCAGAGCCTGAGGACGGCGGTCCAACCTCCAGTTCCTCTTCAATGGATTCCAGTGTTGTCGAGGCTACAGTCTTTGACTTTTCCCCATAGGAAAAACTTCCCTGGTTGTCCTCCATTCCTTGCAAGTCCTGCACTGCAACATTCTCTGGGTTCAGCACAGAGCTCTCTTCACTTTGATGGCCCTGGTTTTCCACCAGTCTTTGTGGTTCCTCAAACCTCTCTCCAGACCTCTGAGTTTTGAATTGACTCGAGCCTTCTGCTTGTGCATCAGAGCCCATGGAGTCACTGTTATTTAATTGTTCTGCCATCTGACCCTCCTCTGACTGCACAGTTTGGAGTACTATGGTTTCTTCAGCCCTCTTATGCTCTTGCTTTTCACCATCTGACAAAGGCCCACCCGTAGGAGCTTCGACAGAACAGTGACTATGACTAGTCAGGTTTTCATTTGCTGTCAACATCTCCTTAATCTCTTTGACTTCTTCTCCATTGTCCCTTCTTCCCACCTCAAATTCATCTCCCTCTCCTTGCTTCTGTTCTGGAGAATTTAATGAAGAACTAAGATTTGCTTCCTTATCACTGCAGCAAGAACCTCCATCTGCCACATTCCCTGAAGGAGAGTCTCTGTCCACACCTACATCTGAACTCTCAGGCAATGCAGTGGCCTGCACTGGCACAACACTTTCACTGACATTTTGGCAAGAGACACCAGAATCTTCCTTCACTGTGCAACATGGTCCTGACGGCCCTAGGGCAGACACAGGATAGGCATCCATCTCTGTTGGTTCATTTTGCCCCTCAGTCAGTGGTTCCAGCAGCACCTCCTCCTCCTTTGCAGCATTCAGAACTGTTTCTGGGCTCTGCTCCGATGTTTTGACACCAGCATTTCTGCGAGGTCCATCACTCTCTCCCTCCACGTTCCCAGGAGCACCAGGTATTTGTGCTTTGCAGCTGACACCATCTCCAGCACACACATCACTGTAGCTGCACAATGCATATCTCCAATCCAGGGAGTGTTCACTGCAAGTCTCCTGCTCTGCAGATGAATCTTCTGTGCTGCAAGCAGGAGACTCAGACACAGGAAAATTATTCCCCATGTTCCCAGGACAAACTGGTATCAGCTGACCTTCTGGAGACAGTTTGCCATGTGCCATCATTTTGCTGCTTTCCAATGGAATGACATTTTTAAGAACTTCTCTAGGAGTGCTCAGAGTGTCCATCTGACAGTGCTCCTTCTGCATAAGTGCTGAGTGAATTAAGTTCTTGGAGTAGGTGCTGTCTTGTATGACAATAAGGCTGTGCTTGCCTTTAGACTCATTCACTCGTGCTCTGGGCTGAGTTAGGTAATTTAAAGCCAGAGACCGAGTTAAAGAGCCTGATTGTGGCCCAAATCTGGGCAGCGAAACTTCTGCCAGCTCAACGTACTCCCCTTCAAGGTCACTTAAGTTCTCTTGAGGCACAGGACTCGTACAGACACCATTGACAAGAGCCTCACTCAGCTGTGGGGCTGTGCTGCCAATGACCAGGTTGTCTTGACTTGGATGTTGTTCCTGCAGATACTGAGACCCCAAGTCTGGTGAACTGCACTCAGTATGATCCGTGGGGAGGCACAATGTTGAACGTTCCTCTGTTATTTCTGGAGAGATGATACTGTTTTCAATTATTTTTGGTTTGTTTATAAACTCGGGATTAACCACTTTATCCCAGGGGATACGAAATACTTTATCATCAGTGGTTAGTAAACAATTTTCCAGTGCTATACCCATCCGCTCTCCATTGAACGTGCTCAGCCATTCCAGAGTAAAAATAGAGGTATATGACACTTCTGGAATCACCACTTCTTCTACATTATGCTTGTCTTTTGCCAAACATTTCAATACAATTCGTGGAGACTTCTTCTGATGGGGGACCACCTGCAGGTAGAAATCACCAGGCTCCAAGGCTCTCCAGTCAATGGAAGCCAGCTGGATCACAATCTTCTCGTGGATACACAGGGGCCAGCCCTCATGGCGGAACAGCAACCCACAATAATGAGCCTGTGGAGACAAGAGAAAGTGTTCTCAGCATCAGGAACAGACTTCAACTCAAGCTTTTCAATCAGAGATTAATAAAACAGTTGAACTGAGGGTCTCTGGTTATTGGTGTATGGGAGTTTTTCATACTGAAACAAGAAAAGCTCCCAACACAAATCACATATGCGAGACAGGTGGGGACAAGTTACATTGGGAGGCTGCAGCCTCACAGGGTTTGGAAGGAGACACTGCAAAGACAAAACAGGAGAAAGAAGGCACCAATGAGGAAAGCACAGCAAGTCATGGAGAAAGAAGGCAGCAAGTCCCACCAGCAAACTGTGAGCAACTACATTTAACATACCAGCAATTTCCTCATTCCCTGAGCATCACTCAGGCCAAGCCTCAGCCAAATCCCAGTCAAGTAAATGAACTGAAGTTCCACAGCTGAACTGACTTAATTATTTACAGCTTTATCACAACTTCAAAAAACAATTTCAGTGCTTGGAACATGATTCTATTTGGGTAGGATTTAAGTTAAGGCATGATACAAGCCATCAGTTCCACAATTAATTTCATCTTCCTCCATACGACAAGGTTTTAGATTCAACTCATTCAAATACTTTGCCATACAGCAGAGAAACCACAGAACTGGAACGAACTTCCTGGATCCTAACACACCTTGAAACAAGAGGTATTGGCAAAAAGCAATCTCATGTTCATCAAGCTTTACCTTCAGCCCAGACAGGCTTCTAATTCTCACTGCACCTGATACAAAGTTGCTCAGAGTCTTGGAAATCCAAATCACCCTTCAGAATCAGTAAGTCCCCTTCCTCAACCCTGGAGCTCATTTTCTGCATGTGTTCCAAATTGCTTAGATTTATTAAGCCATGTCACATCACCTCAGCACATCTACCTTGATCATCTCTTGGGCCTGCCTGAAGTCTCCTTCATGACGATTTTTTTTCTTAGAAACAAATCTCTTTGTTCTACTTGTTCATGGTGCAAAGCACTGTCTGTAACGGCACCAGCATTTCCCAACTGTGCTAGAAGCATCTCTTAAAGCTAAGATCCTACTTGTCTTTCAGACACACCCCTACACTAACCCAGTCACCCACTAGTTTTCCTTTTCAAAGTGATGAACCCCATTTCACAACAGAAATTCTGCCTGTGGAGGCACATGCCTGCCCTCCAAGCGCTATAAAAATTTAAGTACAAAGTTTTAGAGCTCATCTTGTGCAATACATTTATCACCCTCCTCTTCCAGGTTACTGTTTGTGTCTCCCAGGCTGGTTTCACCACAAATATGTCACATACACAGTCTTACTTTTTATGCCAATGTCATGGATGAGAAGCAATGAGTGTCTCGTGACTCCTGCCTCCAACTCAGTTTTCCCTGCAGTACAAACACCCTTCCTTGCTCCAGTTTGTTGCCCATCTTGCAATACTTACAGAAACCTCAATGCCTTTGACACAGTAATTAATTTTCCATATGACTCCATAATAAATCCTTTATGAAACAGATGAGACAATGAAACTTATCTCTCTAGAAAGAGATGGCTTATGAAAAAAGGCTGGTACCTGCTATGGAGAAAACCACATGAAAATGTTACCCAGTTTTTAATGGGTCAGTTAATTCAGTCCTTGCTCAGTGCATGTTGTTGTACACTCAGCTTGTTCTCTGTGCTTTGTTACTAGCCCTGACTTAACAGATTCAATAAAATCCCTGTTACCAGACATTTGGCACTACATGGTAACTTCTTCCACATTCCAGGATGGAGATCAGCCAGTCCTATTTCTTTGACATAGTCACACAATCACAGAATCAATTGGGTTGGAAAGCACCTCCAAGATTATCAAGTCCAACCCTCAGTCCAACTCCAGTCCAGTCAAGTCTGTATCATTTCAGTCACAGCAGTTTTACTTCTGTTTACTCAGTGCAACCGCCCTCCTGTTGTACCTACACGCTGTATCCCTGCAAAACTGAACCTCACCTCAATTTTCATTCACTTGGAGGATTGTATTAATACCACCTTTATATCCTAACCTGAACTCAGAGCAAACTCACCTCCCTTACTTTTCTCTTTCTACTAAGTTACAGATAAAAACCTCTATAACCAAACACACAGTTCCTTCAAAGGCACAGAGAGTTAAACTTTGCAGTCTGATGTTCCCAGACCTTCTGATCTCCAAGACACAGATGTGTCCACCACTTGGTTCCCTTCTCACAAAGCACAGTTAAACTCAGCAGTCCCAGGCTGCCTCTTCCAGCACAGTGTGCAGAAGTTGCTGTGGCTTCAGCCTCAGGCTGAGGGCACTTCATGGACTTTCCATCAGGCTCAAGGCTCACACAGCATCTCAGTCAATAAGGCACAGAAATGCTCAAGCCAAGTATTTTGTACGGAAGTTTTTAAACAAAAGAAATAGGCAATTTTCTATAAGAGACTATGAAATTGCACCTACACACCAACCCCTCTTCTGCCATTAAATATCTCCTAGTATATACATTAAGGCCATCTGTACCAACGTTTTTTCAGTGGAAGAAGAGGCAGACATAAGATATCAGTTTGCAAACTAATATAAATAGTTTATAGGACTGAAAAGTAAAAGATAACCATTAGCAGCAACAATAACACAAAGCTGAATTCCATCTGCACCTCCCTGACACAGGAATTCTGTTAAAATCTGCATGCAGAGTAATCTATTTGGGGGCTACTCATTCATTAAGAAACCCAAAAGCCCAACCTCATTGCTTAGATAACTTGTTTGCCTACTGACTGACAATGAGAAAAAAACTCAGCAATAAAATCACCAAACCCAAACTGCAGAATGCATTGACATTTCTGGAAAACCCTACAAAGCCACAGTCTAAACTGCAGCAAGAGCCAGAGTAACATCCAAGCAGGAATGCAAGTCCCTCAATAGCCCAAACATTACAGAGCTTTAGAACTTTAGAAGTGAAGCATCCTCATGCTGCTCCTGCTCCAAAATGCACCTTCAAAGGGAAGATTACATGAAGAGGCTTATTACAGCCCTTTTAACATTTCATTTTGAGGCTCAAGTATTTGCTTTTCTCATGTCCAAACACTACTGAGCCAAACCAGGCTCATCAGAGGAGTGCCAGGAACACCCTCTCCGCCCAACAGCTGCAGCCAGGAATAAAGCTGGCTCTGAGGGGAGAGCTGGGCTCCAAGGACTGAGATGGCACGAAGGTGGAATCTCCCAGAGCCAGAGGGATGGTTAGGCTGGAACAGATTGTTTAGCTCAGGATGTCATCTGAAGGCCAGGGCAACACCTGGTTTTTAACTTTGTGCTAAGCAGAGACAGATCCCTTGGAACAGCCCGTGCAGCCCCTGAGGGATGAATCACACACAGCCTGCTGACTTTAATACACCCGTGAACTTGTCTAACACTTTCTGAAGCCACTTACACTTTGGTCACTGCAGAGGCTGACAAAAATCTAGTGCTCTCAAGATTTCCTACAGTAGTTGTTCAGACCAGGGTTATGTCTTTTCCCTTTAGTGTGTTTAGGCAAAGCTCACGTGGAGCAGCTGAACTAGAAACTAAGAAGGAAGCCTTGCAGGCAAAACTTTCAAAAAACAAGTAGCAAGAAATAGTCTCTTGTGATTTCAGACAGTAAAAACAAAGGAAGGGGCACACAGCGAAGGTTTGGGGAAGAGGAGTCCACAGCAAGTGAAATAGATTTCAGCAATAAAAAAAAGTAAAAATCAAACAAGCAAACATCTAAATAAAATATGGAATCACCTGGGACAACCTCTAAAGAGAGTACAAGGTATCTACAGCTTCCCTTGATCGCCCTGTATTGCCACTCTGGAAGTACAAAATCATGAGTCAAGCCCAGAAAGGGTCACCAGCAATGAGAAAAGATTCTTGCTGCTCACTTTCCCAGACATTTCACATCTCAGCAAAAGCTTCCAACACCCAATGCTGAGCCCTGGGCAGCCCTCGCTGGTGGTGGCTGCCCCACCAGCCCCGCACTTTGTGGCTCCTGGGCAGGCCAGGGAGTGCCAGGCAGGCCCCCAGGCACAGCTCGTGCCCCTTCACCATCTCCCCAGCTGTGCTGCACGTGTGGGACAGACCCACCGTCCTGGTTCCTGCTCCCACAGGAAACCTCAGGCACCGCCAGCCCCCACTGCCTGTCACCTGAGCCCACACTGCAGGCCAGCCTGGGGGGCCACCAGCACCCTGAGCTCCTCCAGCACCCACTGCCCTCACAACTCAGAGATCCCCCCAGCACCCACTGCCCTCACCCCTCCCACCCCAGGGACCCCCCCAGCACCCACTGCCCTCATCCCTCCCACCTCAGGGACCCCCAGTACCTACTGCCCTCACTCCTCCCAACTCAAGGACCACCAGCACCCACTGCCCTCATCCCTCCCACCTCAGGGACCCCCCAGCACCCACTGCCCTCACCCCTCCCAACTCAGGACGCCTGGGACCAACTGCCCTCACATCCCTCTCTCACTCTGGGTCCTGCAGCACCCCCTGCCCTCACCTCTCCCCGCTCAAGGACCCCACCGGCCCCGCCGCCCTCGAACCTCTCCCGCCTCGGGCCCAACCGCCTCAGGTCCTCGTGCTGCTCGTGCCGCCCTGTCCGTCAAGGCAGCCCCACGCTCCTATTGGTCGCTGCAGCCCCAGCTGTCCTCCTATTGGTCGCTGCAGCCGAGCTGTCCTCCTATTGGCTGGCGGGGAGCGCAAGGCCCGCCCCGCCGCCACACCCACGTGCCACCCGTCCCGCCCCGCGGACAGCGCGGCCTCCGGGGCCGGTCCTGTCCCTGTTTCTGTCCCGGTCCCTGTTTCTGTCCCGGTCCCTGTCCCTGCCCCGCGCACCCCTCCTGCTCCCAACACTTCCCCGTTCGGACGGCAGCACTGCGGGTTCAACGTCCTGCTGCTTCCCCTCCCTGCCCTCCACCACCTCCCCTGCCCGAGGCACCGCTGGAAGCCTCCGGGATCTCAGGGAGTGGAGACATTGCTACCTTGGCTGCTTCGGTGAGGCCGATGTTTTGGGGAAGGCTGTGAAGTGTCTTGCAATAATTACCAGTTTGTACAAAGGAAAAGGCTTTTGTTTCTTTAAAGGGGAAAAACGTGTGATGCACCATCGAATTAGAAAATGCTGCTACAGATACTGATGGAATAATTCCTATTACGGTGCTCAGGGTAAAAAAGAGCAGCTCCCCAAAGTCCTTATAATACACAACCTTGGATCTTCCTGGGCTTACAAACACACAGCTGGCACCAAGCTGGAGGCTGGTTGATGATACAGTGGGATGAGACAAACACTGCACCAAAACACACTTGCGAGATGTGCAGCTTACCTGGATTCATCCTATGCAATGGGTCTTTCCCCACAGCATTTCTCCTCCTTGAGACAAATTAGTAACTGATTGCTTCAGCTTCTGTTTAACATACTTCCTCCTCCTAGAGGTCCCTTGCCCTGTACTGCAAGGACTTCTCTCAAAAGCCTGGCTACACACCTGCTCTGCATTCAGAGACAAGAGGGCTAGACCAAACCCAAGTTTTAGGTTGTTGGGGCTGGTTGTTTTGTTTGGGTTTTTTTCATCTGCAGACTTTGAGCCAAGTTTGTGATGGAGGAGTTTGACTCATCGTTTCTAACATTTTAGACTCCCAACAGTAACACACGTTAATCTTGGACTCGTTCTGGCAGTAAATGTAACGTGACTCCTCGGGGCTACTGAGCCTTGCGACTGCTCCAGCACCCATCAAAGGGGAGCTGGAGATCTGGGAAAAACACCGACTGGCAGCATTTTGCCCCACATGTCCTCCTGCAGTGGCAGGAGCCCGACAGCTTCATCCACAAGGCCAGGGAACAGCTGGGGTCAGAGGCCACCTGAGTCAGCCATATCCAGCAAACGCTTTGCTAAAGCTTTTCCTGTCAATCCCTTAAGCCTTCTGTTCAGCGTTCCTGATTATGGAAGGTGAAGGCACTATTCCACACCTGATCTCGGCACGGGTTAAGCTTCAACAACCACTTCTCAACTGTTTCCTAATTGTCTGCCTGCCCTGTGGGTCTCACACCTCCCACCTAGGCTGCCGTACTTACTTTTTGCCAGCTGTTTTACATACAGGAGCAGAAAGAAAACTCTCCAAGAGAGCCTCCACGGGCCTTAGAGAGCATGATGTACTCACACAGGCATCCTGCTGAATGCACTGCAGGATGTGCTTGGCTGGAATCAGGAAGTCTATGAGGTAGCGCAGTCCATCCCCACGGTACGTCTTCTCCACCACATCAAAAACTTGGCACAGAACAGTGGCTGCGGTAGCCTCAAACGGAGGGTAGAGTGTTGATAACGTACTCTGAATGCAGCCGTCCAGCGACTCCGAGTCCTGCCGAGAGAGAAAGTGTTAGTGGTACCACGGCAGGATTCGCCCCGGCGCCCTGACGAGCCCCACGCCCAGGAGCGCAGCCATCTCCAAACGCAGGAGGAGCGAAGATCAAAGGACCAAAGTGCTGTCCTTTCTAGCTTCTTTTGGCACCAGCGATTCCAGGTAAACACAGAAAAGCTCTCCCAAAACGGGAGTGGAGTGCTCACAGAGTGCTGTGCACAGTGGCGAGAATTCCCAGCTTTTGCTTACGCAGCAAGTCCTTCTGCTGCCTGCGCGGGGTGGGGCGGCTGTTAGACCACACCATGGCACGTGAGCGGTGCGAGAGAGAGAGTCATGGGTGGGCACCTCGGCGGGACCATGTTCTGGGTACCAGGGCTGGAGATGCCAGCCAGCACTTGGGTACATTAAAGCCCAGAGTTACACTCCTCAGTGGGCTGAAGGGAGTTGCAGGAACAACACTTGGGCTGAAGGTCCAAGCCTGCTGTGCTCTGGAGTCCCAGCACAGGGTTAGTTGTTGGAGTGCTTGGTCCCGAGGACAGCCGCTCACCAGTGCAATTCCTCATTATTCAAAGCTGTTTGCCTGTCATGAAAGGCTCCACTCCAGGTGCCAGGAATTTTCTGCAGTGAGAGATGCCTCACAACAGGATTCACAGACTGTATGTGAACAGAGCTGCCTGTGGTCCCTGAGCACACACATTGATACGCAGGATGTCTGTTTCCAGCCTAGGGATCAGAGGAGATGGCTTCCCTGAATCCACCTTCATTTGGGAGAACCTGCCAGCCAGAGCCTGCCCATGGTGTCAGGACCAATTCCAGTGCCAGAAGCCAAAACCTGAGTTATTGCATGGGTGTAAATCAAGAGAGCTTGCCAAAAAGTAACAATAAAAAAAGGAAAGCTATACGTATCTGGAGAGAGGATCAGAATCCCCCCTTTCCTTTCTATTTCAGAGTGGATCCCTTGGGCTAACTTACAGCCAGTGGGAGTAAGTTTTGCTACAAAACCAAATGAAAGTTTACTCAGGTGTCTGGCCAGATCCTCATCTGATCTAAATCCACCTCCTTTCACTAAAGACAAGAAAAGCATTTCAGTCGCTGGCCCAGAAGCCCTACAGCCTCCTGCAGAACAGGAACAGCCACATGGACATGCCTGAAAACATACCTCAGTCCCACAGAAAGATTGGGAGAGAAAGTTAAACAAAGTGGTGCCACAACAAGCTTACGCCACCACCAGGGAACTGTAGGACGTGGAGATAGCGAGGAAGTAAAGTTTCACTTCTTCCACTCCACAGCAGCACTTGTTCATCATTCCAAATACTTCCACCGGCCTGAGAAAATGTAAGTCTCAGAGCAAACCTGAACTGACCTGCAGCCCGAGCAGAGATGATGCTCCTCACACAAGCCTTCCCACCTCTCACAGCTCAACATTCTCCAAGTTCCTCCTTTTGAGGGTTGGGTGGTTTAGGCACAATATAAACTCCCTGCTCTGTTGTAAACCCTTCTTGCAAGACAGCCTGTGGGCCTGCACAGGAGAGGTGGGGATGCCCAGGCGATGTCTCCACAATCCCTGCCTGCAACGAGCTGGCAGAACACGTGTGACAAGCAAACCACGCACTGCCTGTGGCACGGCACTGCTTCCTTACCTCTTCTGCTGTTTCTCCTGATGTCAGCAACAAGCAAGGCTCCTAAAGTGTTCACACCTTTTCTGAGAATCAGCTGCCTCCTGCAATACTCCCAAGGCCAATGCAACCAGGCAAAGAGAGGTTAAGGCGGTGTTTTCCATATTCATAGAATCATAGATTATCCTGAGTTGGAATTCTTAACCCAATATTCTTAACCCAAGGACTCAGAAACATGCACACTTCCAAGCACTGAATGCTAGGGATGAGCATTTAACCCCAATCCTAAATGGGAGGAGAAGGCTTTTTTAGACAAGTTCCTTCCCACTCAGAAAAATAATAACCTCTGACACCAACCTGTCCCAGCAATTGCCTTTGACCTTGTCAGATAAAACTGGCCTTCACACAGGTACTCTCCCACCCAGTACCAGCTGCCTGCTTGGACACTATCACAGTAGCATTGCTGCTGGTAGCATTTGACAACAATCTCGCTCTGACCCTCCACAGCCCACAGGTTCAAAGCATCAGTCAAAATCAGCTGGGGTTGATCCTGTGACATCTTCTGTCCCCATGCTTTGCCTGAGCAAAATTCTTTCAGCTATCAATTCCTCCCCCAAAAAAATTTGTTTACTGTTGCAAATAAAACAAAGAAGTCAAAATATTTGCACATGAGTCAGTGCATCGCTCTAAGGTTCTCACACCATTCCTGCTGCCTTAGCAAAGCCTTCACAAAACAATTATTAACATTGGCACCGAATCAAAAATCCTTTATATGGTTAAAATAAACCAGGTCGTACATTACCCTTCCTTTAGTAAAATACAGAGTAACCATAGCCTGTAGCCATTGCAGAGTGCACTGCTAACAGTGCACTCCATAGCATGGACGCTTTATCTCCCTCTGGCTAGACTATACCATGAAGCCATGATAGCTGTGCAGGCTTCCAGAGTTGTCACCTAGGGATGTGTCCTGCCAGAGTAGAGGGTGAAACATGGCAGTGCCTCGGAAGCCACCTTGAAAACACAGAGGGTGGAACATGGCAGAGCCTGTAACAGCAGGAGATTCACCTCTAATCAGGGACTCATTAACCCAACTCACAATCTGAGGGATGGGACTGCTTATTTGTATTAATTAACTTCTCAGATTGCAGAGGGGTCAGAGGACAGGGCCTCAGCAAGGGCTGTAAGAGGCTGCATGGTCCTGCTGTTGAAGGTGGAAGCCCAGATGGCCAAGCTCACACAGCCACCCTGCAGGCAGGGCCTGCTGCCACGCACCGGGAACAGACATGGTTTGGAGGCACAGGGAGCTCACACAAACAAGATGGGGATAGTCCTCTGTGGTCCAGAGGCTGATAAACCTGAAGTCCAGAGCCCATCCTACCTAAACACATCATGGAATCACAGAATGCATAAGGTTGGAAGGCACCACTGGGAAGTCATCTAGTCCAAATGCCCTGCTCCAGTAGGGTATCCTAGACCATATTAGGGGTCCCCTAAAGCATGTTATTCCATATGATTTTTTAATATCTCCAGAGAAGGAGACTCCTCAATCTCTCTGAGCAACCTACTTCAGAGCTTCCATCCCTCAGCTCAAGCTGGCAACACAACCCCCAGCAGGCATGAGGAGAAACTTCAGTGACCCAGGATGAGTGGGCAGCACCTGGAGAGGAGGAGAGCAAGGTAAAACCAGCAAGGATCCAAGGAGATGGCACTCCTGCCCAGCACACTTCCATCTCAGCCAGCACACAGTGGCCCCCAAGAGCTGGCAGAGCCCAGCACAGGAGCCTCCTGGAAAAAGCAGCCTCCTTCAGGGACTTCAAATTTCAACCTTCCCTGCGTCCAACACTGTTGCCACATCCCCTTCACAGAAAAGGTCCTGGACACTTGTTCCTTTTCAGCCACTTGGCACAAACACTAACCAAGGCGCTTTCCAAGCAAACCAGAGAGCATCCCCCAAGCAAAAGATGTCTTGGAACTCAAATGCTTCTTTGTCAATAGCACAGGAGGACCTATGAACTCCAGCTCACTGCCACCACACCTCCCAAAAGAGAAACATGCTTTTAAAATAACTCCTCTATAAATCAAAGCGCTAAATAAAGCCCAGGTTAAGGTCACGTCCGGCCAAACTGGCTTTCACTGCTGCTCAGCTGGGAGCTGGCTGCAGGGGCTGGAGCACAGCAAGGAAGAGGAAAGCAGCACATGGAGATGGGATGGGCTCCATGGGCTGAGCCGTGTGACAGGAACAACCCAGCATGGTCCCACCCAGGAGGGCACGGGAGCAGGGAGAACCCAGGAGGACTTCACAGCTGGCAGAGGGCTTAGGTCTGAACAGGGGCAGCAAACAATGGGGTGGGTGGGCTGCCATCCCTTCCCTGCGTATCGTAGGAGCCACAGATGCTGTGAAATGAATAAAACAATAAAGACTGTTGTGGAAAAGCTCTGCTGCTCAGCCCTAAGAGCCCTTCTCCATCACAAACTGCAGCAATACCAGGTGTCAAGCAGAAATGAGGTTACAAGTGCCTGGGCAAAAGGCCCAAGCCAGGATTGTGGTGGTCAATACAGGACTAACAAGGAGGCAGCAGGAAGAGGAGCCTGGGATATGTTACAACCCTGCTCAGGGGACACATCTACCTCTTCTGATAGAAGCAGCTTCTGCAGGATGTGAGAGGAACCTGACAAGAGGCATCTGGAGTAACCAGGAGCTTCTTGAGCTTTTCTAGGTGTATAGATTGAATGTGCTGCCTACCTCTGTGGGCATGAAGAGAATGACATAGCAGCTCCAGCCACTGGGAACTCCTGTCATGCTACATTTCTTTCTGACTCAGGACTCAATTTCTTCCTCTTTGGGACTTGATGCTCACCAGTTAAGTCTGAACCCTGGAGAACCTCTTACAGGTTTGGAGAATAAGAAGTCAGCCTGCCTGGGGAGCAGAGAGATCACACACACCGTGCACAGCATTAGAATACCTATGCTCTCCTAGCAAGAGACAGCAACCCAAGTGGCTCAGGACAATGAAAGTCACTGCAGGGTGGGGGCTGCAATGCTGCTGGACCCACCTGGGCCTACAAAGCCTCGCCAGCATTTTCCCTACAACTCACTCAAGCACTTTGCTAATTTTGCCTACAAAACGCTGAGTCTTGGTCAAGGTGAACGTGAAGAGGCACAGATCTTCCCTGCTGACAACCCAGATGCTGCCTGTGGACTCCTAAAAAATATTGTTATAGTGAGACCAGACTAACTGTTTGACTAACCCACAACTTATGGCAGACAACACTCCTCTCCAGCAGGCTGGACTATCCCATGTAACAAGCTGAGGATTCATCCTGCAGTAGGAGTTTAGATAAAGAACCTGCAGCTCTGCTCTCTGAAACCCAGACCCCCTATCTGGGCCAACAAAGAATGGAACTACATGTCCCAAAGTGCCCCGGTTAAATCCAGAGCTTGCCGTGGCTTGGCAGAGCAAGGAGCATAACTGGGCAGTGGAGCAGAGCCCAGAGAGGCTGCAAGCACAGCGAGTGGTGCCCGTGGTACACCCAGCTCTGAGTCACCCAGTGTCTCGGCTCCCGCTCAGCAGGGAGGCCATGCCAGGAACTCCTGCAACTTTGTGCTCCTTCGGCCGACTGCCCAGAGCCTGGCCACGTCCTGCACACACCCACGTTCTCCCCTCTTGCCCAGGTACCAACAGAGAGTGTGAGAGCAGGATAGAAAAGACAAGAGTCTGCAAAGGTGAGGGAAAGAGATGACCCAACCCTCACACACTCCAGACTGGAAAGTAGAAATAACAGCAAAACTGGGAAGAGGCAGAGCTCCAAGCAACACAACACAGCGCCTGCCCGTGGCCCCCAGCCAGCTTTGGGACTGGGAGAAAAGGAGCTCACAGCGGGGGCCGAGCAGGGCTGGGTTAGCTGGTCCCTCCGCCAGCAAAGGCTGCCGTGCTGTGCCGCTTGGCTGGGGCTGCTCAGCTCTCAGCTGACGTGAGAAACCTCATTTCCAGTAAAAACAGACCTCTGGGCCTTCCATGAAGCCTTTCCACTTTCTGACACAAAAAGCCAGGCTGCTTTGCCTTTAAAAATGAGACAGTTCTCTGTTCAAAAAGATCCTTGGCTAAAAACAAGGCTTGTTTTTCTGACAAAATTTGAGATTTCCCACTCCATTGCTGCAGGGAGGAGAACCCTCCCAGCCCCATTTCCTGAGCCGTTCTAATCACAGCGGCAATGAGTTCAAGACAGAAAAATCTTCCCAGAGCAAGTGCCAGCTCCCCCCTCTGCAGCTCGCTCTGAGGCTCAGGGGGAGGCTGAGAGGAGGGCGCCTGCCTTCGGCACCCTGCCTGCCTCTGGACAAAATAATGCACTATTAATGGTGCAGCTATAGAGGTAGGTATTCCCACTCCTGTAATTACACCACCTTCCTGTGAGATAACCAGGAATGGCTCTACCTGCTCTTTGGCCTATTGTTTTAGGCTTTTCAGGGATAAAAGCACAACACCCAGTTCCACTTGGGAGGAAAGTGTTTGCAGTCTCACCCAGGCCAGCTTGGCTCAAGGGCTGTGCCTCTGAAAGCAACCTGCCTTCTGCATGCCACCACAGCATCCCATGCAGAAGGCATGGCTGTAGCGTGGCTCAGCTGCCCTGCCACTGGGGCAGGCAGGGTGGCTTCACAGCGTGTGGATAAACCAGCTCCTACAGCCTTGCAGGGAGTGGTGCTCAGCAGACAGAGCTCAGAGAATCATTTCCAGATGCCTCCCTCTGTTCTCCCAGCCCTTCTCCGTGTTGACGCGGCTGCGGCAGCCAAAGCAGCTCCTACTGGGCAGCACACAGGATTATCATTCCAGGCACTGCAGGAAAACAAGCGCTTGGAAGCGATTAACTCATGATCTCTCATTTAATTAAACAAAGGGAAAAATGATGTATTTGCTTTTCAGCTCCCAGTTCCCTCTTCTGCGCATGCTGTAGGTCTGGGCTTGCGCAGCTGGTAAAAGGCAGGCCCAGAGCTGGGTGATCTCCTCGCCAGCCCAGGCTGGGTTTGTTTTCACTCAAGGGGGACATCCCAGATTGCTCTGAAAGTGAAGTGTGACCTCCTGCGAGCTTCAGCTTTGGAGCCAGTGCACAGCCACACCAATGCTGTCCTTATCCCAGAACAAAAGGGAGGGAATAGCAGATGGCAGAGGCAGCCTGGTACAGGTACATCCCTGGCTCTGTACCACGCTGCAGGTGGCCTAACACAGACATTATCATATGGCAACATGACTGATCACCTGAGCCTGCCCTCCAGCCCAAGCCCTGTTTACATGGGTCTAATACAGCACCTTCCTCCTACTGACCTTACTCCTCTCTACCCTTTCCTTTAGGTTTTCACACTCCAGATTCTCTGGAGCAGAACCTGTAACTGTCTCCTTTGTCTGTGCAACACCCAACACATCAGAAAAGCTTCTGACAACTGCTGAACAGATTGAAGAGGCCAAAGCAGGGATGACCCACGAGCCAAAGAAGTTTTCTTTTAGCAGAGAGGGGCAGACCTGGGAAATGGAGATAAGCCTTTCCTCACGGGTATGTGTCCCACTCACAAATGAGCTCTCAATGAACTGAGCAGGAGGTAGGTCTTATCCAGACCAACAAATGAGCCCCACTGCCAAAGACCTGTTACTTTCTATTAGCAATAGATCAAGGATATGATACAGGTGTTTAAAGGGCAGCTGAGAGAACAGATCAAAGCCCTGTCCTTAACCAGACATCTTCCAGCTGAAACCAGGGCCCGCAAGTGGATGGGAAGAGCTATATGTAAAACACCATGCTACAGCTGGACACCAGCTTATTTGGGGTTAGTTTAATCAAAGGATTAAGTCCTTAATCTGAAATAACTGTCTAAGCACATTTTTTTTTAAATATCATTGGTATAGCTGTAACCATGCAATTAAGTAAGTGGTATTTTGTGTAATGCAAAGCTTTGGGTACTTTTCAAACACCCTTCTCAGCAACAGAATCATGCTGGAAAAGCATTAGCACATGTCAGCCATGGTTTCACTGCCCTCACGTGCCTCTCCACCTCCTCCAGACCCCCTGTAGTTCTTCTCTTCGCTCCTGCTGCCAGACTGCATGGGCTGCCCTGGCTTGGGCACCAACAGTCTCGCCATGCCACCATATGCCACAGTCCAGCCAGGGATCTCCACATTCAAAGTGTCATGTTCCTACAACAGGCTCGGACAAAGCTTGCTAAATCCTGTTAGATATCACAGACAGAGCCAAGAATTTCCCAGGCCACTTCTATACAAGTCCCAGGGCATTGCAGCAGACTCCCTTTCTTTATAGAGCTCTTCTTACACATGCACTGAAAACCTTTCTCTCTGCTACCCAACAAAGGAAACTGCTTGAGCTCATTCATCTTATTATTAGTGACAGCATTTGCTCTGCTCTCAACTTCAGGCATTGGCATCTACCTGGCAAACCAACCCAAGCAGTAGCATGTTGTGCCCCTTCCCATTTGTGTCTAATGTGTACCAAGTAACAGGGCACTCCAGCCTGATGAAAGATTTGTTTATACCAGCCAGCTATAAAATACCCTGGGTAAGTTCTTTGCCAAACAGGTCAGCTCATTTTAACACCTTTTAGATAGAGGCATTAGGCCATAGCCAAACCCTTGTGTTCAGACACCCATCTGGGGGCATCTTACAACAGATGGGCAGCCGCCTGTGCTCAAAAAAAATGATAATCCTTCAGCAGACCAGCTGACAAGTGCCAAAAACGATCTCCATGGGGTCAGTATTTAGATTATTAGTTCTGTGCCAGCGTTGTACACGTTCTGGGCTCACGTTCAGATATCACCCCTTCCTTTGCAAGGTGCATGAGCTGCTGGACAGACTCCCATGGGGGCTCATGGATTCTCCACATCTCACTAACTTCATAATTGAGGGTGGATGCCATGGAGAAATGACCTTGTTTTAGTTAAAGGGTTCCCAGATTGAATGTGGGAACAAGGTAACAGTCTGTGGTCCCAGGATCCCGTAACAGATGAGCCATAGTTCCTTTTGGCCTTAAACACACTGTATTACCATGTGCTCATGAAATACAAGTCCTGCTATGCCAGAAGAGAACAGAAATGCTCTGGAGTTGCAATTCCAGAAGGAGCCAGCTGATTGCAAGAGAAACAGTTAAGTGCAGAAGGACCTTCCTTGGAGAAGAATATCCCTGCACACCTCTGATACAAGAAAGCAGCTGACAGCACCAACCAGATCCCACCTCTGAGGAAGAGGCTGTAAGGAAGGATGAGCCAGAAGAACAGAACAGGCAGCGCAGAGATGCCCATGGCTATGCCATTTCAGCTATGGGCCACTCCAAGGGAGAAGTGCTCCTGGTTACAGGGACCCAGATTTCCTCCAACATTCTCCAAGCTCACTGGGGAACAGAAACACATGTACTCAAGCTCTCCTGCCCCTGAGCAGCCAAACCTGAGACAGAGTCAGATGAAAACATTTCCCCTCTATCTGGGTACAGCACTAAATGCATGCCTCTTGGAAAGCTAAGTAAATCAGTCATAAACTCATTGCTTTTACTAAACTCCTGAGTTAGAAAGGGATGAACACAGGCTTTTAAAGCTACTCCCTTTATAGCTTTTTTTTTCACAAACAGAAAACAGTCTCACGTGTCCCATTATTTCCATACATATCAAAGGAGGGTGGAGATTTAACGAGCAATTTCTAAAAGATCTTTGTGCACAGAAGGGATGTATGCCAAAACGTGGGTGGTTATAAGCCCAAACACAAAGGAGAATACATCCACAGGCATTTTTCCCCTTGATCCATTAACGGGTCTGCATACCAGCCTCCTGAGCATATGAGAGGGACCTTGTTCAAAAGGTAAATGTATTCAGCAAGATGACAACAGGCAGCAAATAACCCACATCCTTTAACCATGTTGGAGGCTCAGCAGTGCCGGGTTTTTGTTGGGAGGCACTGAGATCTCTGACAGGCAGCCTCAGGGAAGGTATCCTCCTGAAGGAACCTGCTCAGGAAGCCTCTGCCACACCCAACGCAGGCTACAAAGCTCAAGGTGGACACCTAGCTCAGGTCACCAGAACTCCAGCAGCTTTCCTTCTGTGCACCACACAAACCACCATGGGGCCACAGAAACACATCCCATTGAGGGTGACTATAAAGCCCCAGGGAGGCTCTCCTCTTCCATATCCACCAGTGTCCAGGTTGAGCACATGCAAGTCTTTGTCTGGTCCCCACTTCTCTTCAGCTGAGCCATTTGATTCTATTCAAAAAAAATGTCTGGTTGCACCAGCTGGAGCAAGGGTTCATCCTGGGCTTCCCAGCCTGATGGCAGAATGGTAAATTCAAGCAGACAGAAAGACTTTCAGATTCATTCTGTGCTGCTTTGATCTTTGAAGTTTCAGCTTGGTGTCCAGTGATGCAAAAAATGGGATACATACGAAACCAGCCAGGAGCATTTACCACAAGAAAGGCTCCATTTTTCTGTTAATTTTTTAATGAAAGACTAGCCCAGCCAACAGAGGTGAGGCACTTGGTGTGGCAGAGAGGTATTAGCATGGTCAAACCTTCAGAGTCAACAAGGGCACGTCCACTCACTTCTCTGAGCTGCAACCCAGGTACCATGAGTGGTGTGGAAAGTACAGAGCATCCCATGGCCAGATGTGAGCAGCTCACTCCAGAAGCATCTCCTTGTTTTTTATTGCTTTCCAGTCAGCAACATGTCTAATCCTGGTGCTGCTACTCACTTTTTCAGACCTTGGATACACTGAACTCTGCAGGACTGGAACAGGGGGTTCCCTCATGGCTGGGGAGCCAGGAATACAAACAAAAGGTGCTCTGATTTGAGTGCCTACAGGTGGGTTCAGTTTATAGTCCCCACAGAAGATACCTTCACTGTTTTAACAGAGATTTTTTCAGCACTTCAGTGCTAAAGGAGCCTGTAGCCCCCTGATGTGACTTTCACCCACACTCGGCCACCAATGCTCAGGTTTAGGCTGTGCACGTATCCTGTAGGATGGTTCAAGTTTTGCACAGATTGGTTGCAGACAGGGTTATGTTTGAGATGAAACTAAAAAATTAGGCTCCATGAGCTGAGTGGCTGTGCCTGTGCCCTAGTATTTAAAGGCAGGCTTGCTGGCTATCATGAAGTGACCAGCTGCAAGATGCTGACAAGACGTTATGATCTCTCCTGCTAGCAGGGTATGCCCTCAGGCTGATTGCCCACGGGGCTAGATGGCAGCATGGCCAAGGGGGGTTATGCTACAAGATGCTGGTTTTCCCAAAATAAATGCTGACACTCAGCAGAGTCCTCCTTGGACACCTGCAACACCTCACCATAAGCATTTGCTGTCTTGCATTCCCACATGGTACTAGAACACATTTGGCAATTCCTGTGTGGAGATGCCTGGATGCAGTTGGCCTGTCACCTGCATTTAGCCACTATTTTTAATGCTACAATGAATGTCATGTTCACCTGCCCAGTGCTTTTGGAAAGAAGCTGGGTAAAATGCAAGTTGTCGTCCCTGTTACCCCAGAGGAGGTGCCTTCAAACTGCTTCCATGTGCTCAGGATTATGTGTCTGGACTTTGTCTGCGTTCCAACATCTTACTCATGGCTTTGGCACAGAAATAAAGAAAGAAGATCCACAATGCTTAAAGCTCTTTGTGATTCCCAGACTCATTTCCTTCCCACCCTGGGAGAAGACATAACTGGACAATAAAAGACCCTGTTTTCTGCTGAAACCCATCCTCTCTCTTGCCAGCACAAAGGTGCCACCTGAACTTCTCTGCAGGAAGCCCCAGGCGAGGTGAAGCCCTTTCCCATTTCCTATCAGGGAATGAGGGCAGATCCCCCAGTGACAAAAACCATGATGGGATGAGCAAGGTAGACAGAGCCCAGCCAGGCTCCTGCTTTGCTCACACCATGGGGTTTCCACAGCTGCAAAAGTCACTTGTAGTGGAAGGGGGTTACTTTGGCCCAAGGTATCTCACTGCATTTGGTGCTTTAGGCACTCCTCAGCTGCCACAACCCTATGCACTGGAACACACACAACATCAGCCCTAACACTGAAACCCCATGAAGAGGAATCACCTGCCTCATGCAGAGCAGGGCAGCCAGCAGTTGTCCCTTGCCAGACATCCATCAGGAGCCAAGCCTCCAAGTGCAGACTGCTGGAGGCAATGGGGAAGTCTCTTGCAGGCCAGCAGACTGACACATGTTCACTGAGATCCATTTTCTTTGCCTGCAGTTTGATTCACCAGGACACTAAAAACTCAAGTTAAACAGAACAGTTTGGAGCTGCAGTCACAACTTGGTTGCTCACAGAAACGTATCTCCAAAAAGGCAGACTGGTATACCACAATATTGAGAACAGACACCTGCCATGGACCACAGATGTCCAGTGTGGCAAGAGCACCCATTGCTGGGTCTGTGGCAGCTTAACCTCTGGTTCCTGTTCCTTACAGCTGCACTGAGCACCTGAGAGGCACATGATCCCTCCTCAGCAGTGACACACTGTCCCTGCAGGCCCACAACCCACCATGGCACCTGGACTGGTCATCGTACTGCCCTACCCAAAGGGCCCTGCTTCTGACAGCTTTTACATCACACATTAGAATAACGTGAAGGAGGACCTGAAGGGGAATAAAGCACTTGGGAATCAAAAAGTCACCTCCAGCTTGCAGGAACAGAGTAGCAGCAGTTGATCTGTGCCTCAGACCTCCCAGAGCAGTTTCACAAGTGCTGCTCCAGCCCCTCTGGCAAAATGTAGCCCATGGGAGTGCAAAGGATGGCCTCCACCCTGCACAGCCCCAAACAGTGCTCTCCTTCAATCTCAACTTCATACAGTACCAGCATAGCCTAAAACTTTCCAGGAACACTCAAGGCATAGGGTGAGGGAAAGAAGTTCCTTAAATGAGATGGAGAAGTGGAAGAAGCAAGATGCCTGCAGGCCTCCATAGCAGGACAGGAGAGAAAAGCACTCCATGGCTCTCACAGGCATGTGAGGCTACAAAGCACCACAGAATCCTCTGCTGAGTAGCTGGAGGATGGCAAAGGGAAAAACATGGTCTGTAAGGTTAGCTCAGGTTGCAGAAGTGAGAAGTTGGTCAACTCATCCTTCAATGAAAGCCAAGCTTCTTCCAGGCTCAAAAGCTGAACTTTTAAGAAAGAGCAAGTCACTGCCAGGCACAGCAGCAATGTGAGCTGCTTGTGCCCCTCATGGACTTTGTTCCCTCTGCTGTGGGAAAGCAGCCCATGACACAGCAGGTCACCTACAGGAGATTTAGGGCTGCAGAGCACATGAATTCCAGCCTCAGCCCAGGAGCAAACCATCAGAAGACAGGTTGGTGCTCAGTGAGATCTCCCCGCAGGGCCAGCAATTCCACCAGCCTCTGCCAGCCCAGGGCTGGGCACCTCTGTTTGCAGGGCAGCACCAGTGTGGCTGGGCAGGGCATGGCCAGGGAGATCAGGTACTCTGCTGCCCACGGGGCTCCCTGGCCTCACTCCTCCCCAAACAAGGATCCCCACCTGCAGAACTTGACACTGAAAGGGAAAAGTCTCTGCCTGGGTCCAGGGGTTCTCTGATCTGGGCAGGCAGGAGAAAAGAAGCTGATATTCTCCCCTTCCCCAGACTCTGCAAAGGAAGAGTGCCCACAGCCCCAGAGCAGGATTGGCAAAGAGCGAGGGCAGCAGGAGAGCCCAGCATCCAGGCAGCCGGAAAGACAGGGCCCCATCCCAGCTCCTCACTCCAGCACTGCACCCCGATGGGCAGGCACTTCGCAGGGGGTCAGTGCCAACAAGAGCTCCGTGTCCCTGCTGCCACCGTACACGACTGGCACCAGGGGTAACTACCCGAGTAACGGGAAGTGCCACAAGAGTATCCCACTCCCAGCACTAGCACCGTGCGCTGGCTCCAGGCAGGCTGCCCCGACAGCAGCTCCATCCCGTGCAGCCCTGCTCGTGCCCAGGGGCAAGAGCCCTTCACAGAGATTTTCTTACCATGTTCCCGGCCTTCTTTATTGCCCCTCAATTCCAAAGACAGCGTTTTTTCTCTTTTTCCTCCATGTGTGCGACGGGGCGTCTCCTCTCCCCTCCGACGTGAACCACCGAAGCACTTTGAGTTCTGGACTGTAATCCAAGCCCTCACCGCCCCCAGCACAGCTCCAACTAATCTAACTCATGACACTACCGGGGCTGAGCAGGGGACCTCGAAGGTTTCTCTGACAGCCAACTCCAGCGCTAGACGGCAGAAGGGCATAGCGAGAACAGAGTGCGGCGTCCCCCAGCCCCGCGGGGACCTTGGGGACACGGGCAGAGGCAGAGGCGCTCCCGGGCTGCTCCTTACGGCATCGCTGCCATCCACGGCCCTCGGAGCGCCGGGGCCGCCGCACAGACCCGCTCAATGAGGGCGCGTCGTGGCAGGGAGCTGCCTTCGCCCGGGAAGATCTGAATAGCTGCTAAAGGAGAACAAGCCCACGGCAGGCATCCCGAGAAGGTCTCCAGCTTCGCAAAGACGTTTCCAGCAAAATCCTCCTCTCCCCACCCCACTCCCCCCCACCCGCCCGTCCTTTTGCCTTGTTTTTCTCTAAGTCCAGAGAAGTTTCTCCGCTCCACGAGGTCCTGGGGCAGCGCTGCAGGTTAAGCAAAATGACGAGAAACAGAGAGAGTGCTCTGAAATACTGTTTTTCTAACTTCTAAAAGGAAAACAGAGAGCAGTGACCGCTTGAGGCAACACCAACAAACTGCACTGGGATCGGGAGAGAGATGTGGAGACCTCACCCCCTCCCAAAGGGGGAAGTAATTTAACACGGCAAGTTTCTCCACCCCTCCATTAATTGTTTAAGATGGCCAGGGGCCAAAAGCAGTGCCCGAGCACTGGGAAGGTCACCAAACAGGCAGGCAGCAGCCTACAGAAGTGACAACGGGAAAGGGCAGAGCCACAGAGGCGGAGAGGGAGGAGAGAGGCAGGTGCCGCGGGGCATCCCAGGATCCTCTGACACACAAAGGCTTTGTGTAACGGGAAGCAGGGCGGGAAGTGACACACAGGCAAAACCTTGGAGCCCTGGGCATGAAGTACAGGGCCTGGGATGAGAAACTGCTTCCCAGACCGAGCAGTGCATAGTCTTGGCAGCCTCAGTGGGGACTGACCCTCCATCAAGGAGTCCACAGTGCTGGTTCGTGGTTGTCCCCACTTCTGGGAGAGGTTACACAAACCAATACATCTCAAGAGGGAGGGTGACTCAGACCTACAGCAGGAGGGAAGGCATCTTCTGGATGGACAAGCACAGTAGAGCAGCACAGGGTACTTGCCTGATGAAGCTGGAGCAACTGCTACCAACACCTCTGCTGCCTTGGCTCAAGGGGCAGATTCCCACAGCCTTTCCAAGCCCTGCTCTGGAGGGCCAGCAGCAGGGCCCACACAGGCTGGTCCAGCTCAAGACCACCTTCACATACTCGTTTCCCACAGCGGACTGCCAACACTTGGTCCTAAAACCCCATTGCACATGATGGCCTCATAGCATGTTTTCAGACCTAACCAGCAACTGAGCAGCCCCAAAGCCAACCATTCAATCCACCCACTGCTTGGTGTGCTGCTGCATTCCCTGTGGGCAGCAAGGACAGATGACAGTCCCTGCAGGGGTGCAGTTTGCTTTCCTTAAGCAAAACAAGATGTCCTCCTAAAAGGGGCTGCAACGCTGACAATGACCAGAGCTGGGCAGCTGTCTCACTGTCTGCACTTGGCTTGCAAACACCGCGTGCTTGCAGAGGCTCCCCCAGGGCCTCTGTAGGCAATGCCCACGTCAGATGACAGTAGTTGCTAATCCCAAACTGGGTGAAGGAGAGCATCCCTGCCATTGCAACAGATATTAACAACCCAGCACAGGCACTACCTAGTTGTTGTCATCTGCAACAACTCACTTGAGATCTTAGATCTTGTCTGTGGATGCAGGACAGCCTTTCTTTTTCCATCATATTCATTGCAAGAGGATGAGGAACCTGGCATAGTTCCCCCAGAGTCTATGACCACAGCTTTCACCATCTGCACAAAGCTACATTTGCAAAGTAGCTTTGACCTTCATCTATTCCCCAAACACATCTCCCAGTCCACAAACACGGCTACATTTGGCTAACCTTTGCAACATCTTCCTGCAGGTGCTGGGAGCGACCCTACCGACTGCTTCCCTCCCAGAAAGAGAGCACCAAGAGCAATGTCTGCAGCACTCACATGGCTGGCAGGGGCAAGCCTTATGTTATCAGAGGTGCCAAGCTATTTCTGTTGGAGGCTTATCCACATCACAGAATAAAAGGAGGTAGAAGAGATCCACCACACCTCTCACTTCTAGATGTTTTATGGAAATGTTCCTGCTGTTTCTACAGCTGTAGCAATGCATGTAGGTTTCCTTCCAGGAGGCCACAGATGCCCAGGACTAACCCAAATTATAGAACCATAGAGGAACCCTGAGCTGCAAGGAACCCACATGGATCAGAGTCCAGTTCATGGTTCTTCACAGGACAACCCCAAAAGTCCTGTGATTCCATGTGTGATTGCACCATCCTTTTACACAATTGTTTTTATCCAACAAATAGGTCTCTGCAATTACCCTGGGGTCTGCAGGGAGACCGGTCTCCAAGTAGAGATCCAAAGCCTCCATGCTGTCTGGCCACCAAGGCTGGGCTCTTCAGGGCTGCTTCAGCAGATGAGGAAGGCACCACAGAAGTGCAATAGAGCCTGTTCCTATCCGTTTTTCCATGACAACTGAAAGCTCTCCACAAGCTCACAAGCCAATACCACTCAGGGGGATGCAGGAAGTTGGTGTTGTAGGTATACATTTATAGAGGCAGAGGGGGAACAGGCTGTTGAACACAGGAGCAGCTTAGAGCCCAACCTCACGCCTCCTCCCCTTCCTACACTGCACTCCAAGCTCAGGAGCACCCCCATCGCAGTTGGAGGCAGTGACATGATTTCCTGTGCTGTGGCACAGCACTAAGGGGAACATCTCACTGCTATTTACTCATGGCTGGATCCTAATATAGTTTCTTTTTTTTTTAATTGCCAAGTGGCCTTTCCCTCTTCTCCTGCATTGTAGATCCATTTCCCACACAAGCACATGGGAGACAGCTGTAGCCAGCACTTCAGTGGGTGTTAAAAAGCCCCTCTTGACTGAGGCTGACAACAATGCTGTGCTTGTTCCCCAGCACAGTCTCACACTGTGTCCTCACTCATGCATGAGGCCTGTGCTTTCCTCAGGGTGGGTTTAATTGCTGGAGCCACTGCAAAAGGCTGCTGTCACCCATGCTGGCAGAGATCTGGGTGCTCCAGCTTCCCATTCAGCAGACCCAGATCCATTGCATGGACCAAGGGGCAATTTTACACGGAGGGAACCTCTTTGGTTTGGGTATTGCTAAGCTCTACCTGTCCTAGAGGTGAAATACAGCAAAAGGCAGCAGACACTGACATCAGGAAGAATGGGGAGCTCAACTTTGAAGGCTGTGGGTCCTTCCCAGAGTTGAAAAAGAAGGAGACAGGAGAAGGGTCAGTACAACAACTGTTCTGAAAACTTCAGACCCTCATCTCTTTCTCCTCTGTCCCTTTCCCCTTTTCTTGATCTGGTTTTTGGTGCTGCAGTATTTCTCAAGGGCCTGAAGCAGTACCACAACCTAGAGCCCTACGAGAACTGGCAGAGAGTGCAGACAGAGGTAGACAGCAGGGAAAGGACCTCTGCCTTTAAGTCAACACCAGCAGAGTTCTGCTTATTTTTAGTTGTGCAAATCAGGAAATGCTCAATTCTTTTATGAATAGGATTCAGCTATGTTGGAAGAAACACAGGACAGATGTTTTAGATGCCAGATAAGGACATCTCCTAACCTAGGGGAAGTTGTGCAATATGAATGTTAGCAGGATGATTACACTACAGTGGCCAAAAGCTCTTAGGAAAATACCACCATGAGGTCCACAGCAATTTAGCATGCAGTCCTCGGCATAGGGAACCTCCTATGGCCACAGAGACTTCTGAGAGAAAGGAGAGCCCAGGAGCGTGCTGTGGCACAGCACTACGCCAGGACCTACAGCTCCTGCTGACCCACCGAGCAGTGGATGCCTCTGAATCTACGTCAAGGAATGTCATCTCCAGACTGGGTTTCTCCACCAGCCCCTGTGTCCACAGACATGGCAATGCAGACATCCCATGGATTAAGCTGTACCCAGAAATTACAGTTTCAAGAAAGGTACATTAAAATCCCACCAAGATATCCACCATGAATCCTCATAGAATATCCTGACTTGGAAGGGACAACAATCATCAAAGTTCAAATCCAATCATATTCCCTTTCCAATGGCAGCCTACAAAAGCATGGGAAGCCACCAAGAAGCAGCATTAGACCCAAGCTCAAGGAATTGCCTTAAAACCAGCAACAGACTTTGCTCAAAACAGGTTTTGTGAAAGAAAAGCAACAAGTGCTGCAGCAAGTAGAGCTGCAAGCAGCCCCTTGCACAAACGTTTGAGGAAAGAACTAGCTCTCTCCCCATTAGGGAGACAAGAGCCAGTTGTATGCAGTTTAATAACATTTAAACCTTTATTTCAGATCACAAGTAAAGCAGGTCTTGGCTTCACAAAAGCACATCTTGGTTTAACTAATTAATTTGATAATCCGCTATTTGCAATCCTCAGGAGACATTCAGCTTCTAAAGCAAGTAATTACCACTAAGTGGCAACCTCTTTGTGAGGCCCAGTCTGATTAGGGAAAAAAGTTTCTTAAGCCAGAAATATAATCATGGTGTGATTTCCCAGAAGGGCTGGAGGAGAGACTACATAACAACAGCTGGTCATGCTCACCATCTGAAGGAGCAGGAGCAACTCAATTGCGAGGTCTCCAGCTACAATTCAAGATGTTGTCCAGAGCCACGTGCAATTATGGTGCACAGTTACCCATCAGGAGGCTTTACAGGAAGTGTTTTATAGGGACAGAAGTCAGGAATGTCCCACTTAGGGGTCTCAAATATTCACATGTGCCATGAGGAAAATGGGCTGAGGGGAAATAAAAATAAAAGAAATAAAATACACACATCAGGCCTGTTGCAGCATGTGTTGAGGGAGGTGATTCTTCCCCCTCTGCCCTCATGAGACCCCACCTGGGGTACTGCATCCAGGTCTGGGGTTGTTAGCACAGGAATGACATGGACCTATTAGAGGAGATCCAGAGGAGGCCATGAAGATGATCCCAGGGCTGGAGCAGCTTTGCTGGGGAGGCAGTCAGAGAGTTAGGACTGTTCAGCCTGAAGCAGAGAAGGCTTTGGGAAGACCTTAGAGCAGCTTTCAGTACCTAAAGGAGGCTTACAAAAAGCGAACAATTTTTATGGAGGCAGAGAGTGATAGGACAAGGGGAAGAGGTTTTAAAAGAGGAGAGATTTAGATTAGATGTTAGGAAGAAATTCTTTACTCAGAGGGTGGTGAGGCACTGAAACAGGTTGCCCAGAGAAGCTGTGGATGCCCCATTCCTAGAAGTGTCCAAGGCCAGGCTGGATGGGGCTTTGAGCAACTTGATCTAGTCAGTGGCATCCCTGCCCTTGGCAAAGAGGTTGGAACTTTGAGGTCCCTTCCAGTCCAAACCATTCTATGATTCTATCTGCAAGCTCATAGTGTGCAGTCCCCCAGGGAAGAGATCCAGGCAGGGGAACGCCAGCCTTACAGCCTCTCTGCCCAGATATTAAGGCACACTTTGATGACACACAGTGCCTTCCCAGACAAGCCAGTTGGACTCCATACATGCAGAGTACTTGCTAACTAGAATAGCTCCAGGCATCCACAAGTGCCCTGGGGTCTTGGCTCAGCAACAGTCCAGTGCTGGCATCAATTGCTGCCAGAGCCCACAGGACAAAGTCTTCCTTCTGCACGCACCCAGGACACCCATCTCAGGCTGGGCAGCTTTGGGCTGGGGGGACACAGGTGCCTCCAGGCCTTGTGAAGTGGCCATGCTGCCCACCACTCATGGGCTAATGCCTCTACAACAATCTCCAGTGACTTCTCATTGAAGTCATGTCCGCAGCCAGCATGGGTAGGAGCAGGGCTTGGATGGAAGCCAGGGCTCCTGCCCCCATCAGGCACCCTCCCAGTAAGCACATTTTCTCTGTGGTACCCCAAGGTGTTTCCCCTCTGCAATGGACTCCACTCTTGGGTGCTGGGTCTCAGCATCCCAGTGCTCAGAGCATTAGGCAGGTGCACTGGTTGGCAGGACATGACTATAAAGCAAAGATCCCTCCCCAGGAGCCTGGAATAGAGACCTGTAGGACACAGAGCCAGGCAGAGGCACACCTCTCTGGGTGTGGGTGCAGTCAAGAGAGTTTAAATGGTTTAAGAGGAGCTGCCTGTCTGTCTCCGTGGAGTTTAGGCACTGTTAACCTTTACTGAGAACAAAGTGCTCTTGGCTGAGAAATCCAACTGTGGTTTCAGAACTGCTGCTTCAAAACTCAACACCATCAGAAGAGCAGATCAGCTTTCTCTGAAGAGCAGCCTAAAACTGGCCTGTCTCTCTCCAGATCCCATGTATTTAATGGCACAGGAGAGTCATCTGTTTACCTTCCCTGCTGGCAGTGATGTTGCATGCTATTTAGTCCTCACAGCAGATGTTTACTCTGAGACAGCACGCTCACCTCTGAGCTAGACATGCCAGTGGGCACCCACACCCTTCCTGTCCCAGTGCCTCTCCCACAGACACAGGAGACATGGAGCACGGGGTCACACACTACTGAACATGCTGTCCTCAGTCACAGCTGCCAGAGCCCACTCCTCTTTCCAGGTCTGCTTGACAGAACAAGGGTTGTGATGACAGACACCCCTTCCATGGCTCCACACCACCAGGAGCCCCCCCAGCTGTGTCCCTGCTCTGTGCCCAACTCACACCTGAGCAACCAGCACTCACAAGACATGTGCCCAGCCCACACCAAGAGAAGAAGGTACATCCTACTAAGCACCAATCATTAGCAGACAAGGGCTGAGACATATTTCTGAGCTGAAGACCCATCCCTTCTCTTTCCAAAACAAACCTAAATCCAACTATGCCCTTCTTGGAGGGACGACTGACCACTCTAACCAGGCAAATGGGGCCCCCCACTCTGACCACTGGCTGCAGTCTCTGCCCTACAGTTTGCAGAGCCATGGCCATCACCCAGGACCTACCTGGGATGACAGTCAGGGACTCTGAACCAGGATCTGGGACCTCTAGAGTTGCTATTCCCCCTGCGTGCACACTTTACAAGCCCCTATCCAGCCCACCCAGACCCTCACAAACCCAAATATACTTACAGCCAACACTTGCAGAGCCTGTGCCCAGCAGATTCCAGCAGTTCCTGCAAACCATTCTCCCATGGCAGTCTCTCCAGAGAGAAGGAAAGCTCTCACCTGCCTGCAGTTTGCTCCTCCAGACCAGGCAGACAGAGGAGCAGCTGAGTTAGCTCACCATTCCCTCAGGCAGAGCCATGGCCCCAGGGTGCAGCTCCAGCTGCAGTCAGTGCCTTATAGAGCCACAGGGGCGTTCCTGGGAGCAGCTCTCATTGGGCCTGTCACAGCTGGACTGTGTTGCCCACTGAACTCCAGTCCCTCAGGTCTTCCACGTGTTTCTCAAAGTACCCTTAATCTGACTGGTGTTTCTTGCAGGGGAGTGGCAACCTGCTCAGAGCTGAGTGACAGTGTCCTCTGGTACCGGAGAGACCCGCTTTGTCCCCCACCAGCCTTGCCCAGCTGAGAAAGATCTCAGCCATCCATCTGTCTCAACAGAGCAGCTCTGCAAGGTTCCAGGCTGTTCAAATCACTCTGCAGCAGGCAAACAGCAGTTTGGGGTCAGGGCCTTCTCCCAAGGGGAGTCTGGAGCCAACTCTGCTGTCTGCAGATCCAGAGCACAGGAGATGATGGGAAGGCTCCTCAGATGCCACTGGGAAGGGCTGGTTTGACAGGGATAGGAGCAGTTTGCCATGGAGCATCCACAGCTGGCAATTAAAGGAGTGAACCTCAAGCAATGCTTATAGCAAGGATGCCAAGCAGGAACACAAATGGGACACAGGGCACAGTGGGATCCTGGAAGAGGTGGTGTGATGTGATCCACAGCTCCTACAACAGGAACCCTTCATTTCCACGGTGGAGGGAGAGGACCCCGCACCAGGAAGAAGCACATGACTGACATGCTGATGGTTGTGCCAGTTGGGGTGGGCACCTCCCCTCCACCGCACCAGGGCTGGAGAGCAGGGCAGGAAAGGGTGTGATTCAGTGCCATCAGCAGCAATAACAATGTGTCTCCTGAAGGAGATGAGCAGCTTCCCCTTCAGACAGGCAGGGTGGAGGTCTCCTGCCTCCTGCCATCAATTTCTCCTGGTTCCCTCTCACTTGCCTTTTTTCCATCACCGCTGCTGCTCTCTCCCTCCTTGCAGAGGGATCTCTGCTCCCAAACTGAGTCACAGGGTAAGGCCAGTTGGAGAGCAGCCACGAGAAGGGACTGGGAGGCTTAAACCCCTCTGGGACTCATGCAGGCCTGTTGGGCTCAGGCCAGGAGCGTCTGGAGGAGCTCGGCAGGAGGTGGGACAAGCACTTTGAGAGCTTTCTTCCCACCACAGATCCATACAAGTACATGTTCTCTGCTTCTTTTTTCTTTATACAACCATAGGGGTTGGAATACAATTAAGGAGTTGGAACGAACCTTGAAGATCAAATAGTCCCAAACCCTGTGCCATGGGCAGGGACAACTCCCGCTCGACCAGGTTGCTCAAGGCCTTGTCCAGCCTGTCCTTGAACCTCCCTGGGCAGCCCATGCCAGTGTCTCACCATGCTCACAGCAAAACCCCAAACAAACAAACAAACAAAAAACCACACAGGTTAGGGTTTGGGTCATCTTTTATAGCCCCTGCCTGTGTTTGCTGCTGGGTGAGATGAAGGTGTCTGAGGAAGAGCATGCACAGTTCCCAAGCAGTGTGTCCAGCAGCTGCCCGCACATCGCAGGGGCCATCAGGACAGCGGGAGGGAGCCGAGGGGACCAGACCGCGCTGCACACCAAAAGAGGCCTAAAACCACCACAAATACATTACTGCTTTCCCTCCCCTTTCACGGAGTTGCGGGGCCTTCACACCGCGGCCTCCCTTTGGGGGCGGCCGCCATCGGGGGGGGGGGGGGGGGGGCGAATCGGGGCGCGGCCTGGGCGCGGGGCGCCACCGGCCGGCGGCGCTGGGCGGCGCGCGCCGTCCCGCCGCTCCCGCTTCTGCCTCTTGTCCCGCTTCTGTCTCTTGTCCCGCTGTCCCCGCCGCTCCCGCTTCTGCCTCTTGTCCCGCTTCTCCCTCTTGTCCCGCTGTCCCCGCCGCTCCCGCTTCTGCCTCTTGTCCCACTTCTGTCTCTTGTCCCGCTGTCCCCGCCGCTCCCGCTTCTCCCTCTTGTCCCACTTCTCCCTCTTGTCCCGCTGTCCCAGCCACTCCCGCTTCTCCCTCTTGTCCCGCTGTCCGCGCCGCTCCCGCTTCTCCTTCTTATCCCGCCGCTTCTGCTTCTGCCGCCGCTCCCGCTTCTCCCACTGACCGCGCCGCTCCCGCTGTCTCCGCTTCTCCCGCCCCTCCTGCTCCTCCCGCTGTCCCTGCTTCTCCCGCCGTCCCTGCTGCTCCCGCTTCTCTCGCAGCTCCCGCTTCTCTGGTCTTTCCCGTCTCTCCCGCTGCTCCCGCTGTCCCCGAGCTCCGTGCGGCAGCCCCGCCGCGGCACAGCCAGCGCCGCCTCCTCTTCCGACCCTGGCCAGAGGGAAGATGCTCCCCCTAGACCCCTGCCCCTCCATCCCCACCAGGTTGCGGGCGGTTTGGTTGCCTGTGGTTAAGCTGCACCGCCCCCGCACGTGGAGCTGGATTTATAGACAAACCCAAGCACAGCGAGGTATCTGCCTCACTTTTTCCCCTCTTCGTTGCACTCCTTCAGTCTGTAATTTCCTGTTTGCTTCCAAAGCTATTTTTACGGGGGGAAAACAAAAAACAACAACAACAAAAAAATCAAACGTTTATAACAGTCCTGTCTGTTCCCTGGCAGGATAAAGCAAAGATCGGAGTGAGCCTGGCAGGGGTCATGGATTAACTCGCCGGCAGCAGCCTGTCCCACCTGCTGGCTCCACAGCCCTTCCACCCCGGCACGTGTGGCTCATGCTCCTTCCAGCCGGCTCCTACCAGCAGCCCCACACTATTACATGGGAAACCATCATACTTACTCTGACCTTCATAGTTGTTTCTCTTTTTTTTTGTCATCTTTCTGGGGTACCTTTCTGAAGCTTCTGTCAGCTTTCTCCGTAAAGAGGAGAGGGTAGGGCAGTCTACTGGAAATATGTGTGTCTACGTGCATGTACATGGCAGACAAGAGTATAGCCTGACTTTGGGAGATGGGCCTGTCCAAGAGAGCAGACAGGAGCCAAGTGCCCAGGAGAAAATTAGAGGAGGTGACCCCTACACAAGTGATGCTCATGTGGCCCCAGAACCAGCCATGCCTTGAGGAGGGCTCTCGGGACACCTCTGAGTCCACAGTTCATCCAGCTGCCTGTGAGAGCCTCAGAGCCCAAAAACTCAGAGGGAGCCACACACAGTGAGGCCCCAGGTGTGTGCACAGCCAGAAGCTGACTTTGCCCCAGCCAGCCAAGGAGCCAAAGCAAAGCTTTAACTGGCTCTCCAACTCCAACAGCATAGGCTTAGCTGGGCACCAAGAGGCAAAACTTGTGTGCCAGGAGGGATTGCCCTGGCGTGGCTGTGAGAGAGGAAAGCACAGATACAGCAGAGCTACTGCACAGTCTGATCTCCACTGGTACCCCGTGGCCGTTCCCAGCTTTTCTTCATGGCTTTTCCACAAGCTTGGGGTGACCTGTGGTCTGATGGAGACCTGACTAATTGGGCTGGTGGCCACCTCCCCAGAGTGCCATCAGCATGCTCCCTCCCCCTCCAACTAACCCCCCCAGGTTTCATTTACCTTCAGGACAGCCTGACTGTGTGTCCACAGACGGCAGGATAAGACAAGGTGAGAGGAGTCCAGGTGGATTCTTCAGGGATCTTTGCCCTCCTGGTGGCTGTAAAGAAAAGCTCTGGCTGGCTGCAGGGAAGATCAGAACTCTGCAATCTGGAGTGCTTGTAAAATCAAAGCCTCCACCGTGTTGTCATCCATCCTGGGTGTTCTATGGGAGTCCCCAGGAACAGCAGCCTGGTCACACAGTCGTCCAAGGATTCCCACAGTTTGCCCCTCCAGGGAAAAGCAGGGAAGTCTGAATCACGAAGGGAGGTGTGGATCACCCCACCCAGCTCCTGCTGACCTAAAGATCTCACTGATCTTGTCTGTCCTCGGCCATTCCACACTGCAGCCTGTTTCCCTGCACAGCCGGGGTGTGGGGAAAGCCTCCTGGCCAGCCCTGCAGCCCGGCGGGTGGTACAGGCGCTGGAGAGGGTGCCCAGCTCTGCGGGGAGCGCGGGGACGGTCACCGCCGGCAGATGTCGAGCAGACACGGGGCAGCCGAGGGGCTGGCTCGACACGCGCCCGAGGGGTGCAGCGCGGAGCACAAAGGCTCTCCCATCCTGGCCGCTCTGCCCTGGAACGCAGCTTGGGAACCACTGCCCAGCGCAAATCTGTTCCTCATTATCCTCCCCGACTGCCAACTGATCCCAGCTCCGTCACCAGCCGCTCGCTGCGCAGCCCCAGCCAGCTCGCATCCCGTCAGCCGAGCAACTTCTGCACGGCTTCACCAGCCAGTGCAGCGGGGCAGCCCCTGGCCAGGGCTGGCATTCCCGCTCCGGAGGTAATGCCAGAGTGAAAACGAAGAGTTCTCCACCAACAGGGATAGAAGGGTTCCACTGAAAGCAGGGATGAGGGATAGCTGCTTCACGTGAGAAGAGCAGGAAGGCAAATGCAGAAGAATTCAGGAGATGTGTTCAGTCTGATCATATCCTGGTGAGATGGATGCCTGCACAGATGGACAGGAGCAGGAAGGAGCAAGGAACAGACTGATGTGTCTCCAAAACAAAATGTCAGAGAAAACCAGCTTTAGGAAGACAAGGCAGAAGGGAGTTACAACAGGGCACAGAGAAACTAGATCCCAAGTCTTCTCAGAGACACATATGGAAGAACAAGAGGCAACAGGAAGAACCTGCCCCAGGGGAAGTGTTTACTGGGCATAAAGAGAAATGAATTCTCTGCAAACCCTGTGCAGCCATGGTGTGGCTCTGGGACAGGGACAGTTGACACCTCCATCCTTGGGCACATTGCAAATCCAGAGCTCTGAGCTACCTGCTCTAGCTTTGCCATCAGCTCTGCATGGAGCTGGGGTTGGACTCCAGACCCCCCCAAGCCCCTTCCAACCTAAAATTTATGTGATGTTCCAACTTGCATTGTGCAACAGCAAGGTGATGATTTTAAGAATCACTTGGAAGACAGCCAACACCAATCCACTGCCCACAACTCTTCCATCTGGTTGATGCCAGAGCTGCCTTGCATCTCCTGCTGACTTCACAAGTTTTGGTACCACAGAGAAAGTGGAGGAACTGAGTATCAGAGGAAGTAAATCCCTGTGGAAAAAATGTGAATGTTTAATGGCAGGCTTTAGCAGAAGCCTGTGTGCAAAATGGCAGGTCTGTGATAGTCAGCTCTGGGATGAGGTTTGCTTACAGTAAGTCAGAGGGGTTGTATGTTCTGGGTTACAGCCTGAGTAGCAGCTCCTCTGGTTGTGCCTTACTCTATCCTAGAGAAGCAGAGGTTTGGGCACATGTGTTTGTGGTTTGGTCCGTTCCTTGCGTTTTTCCACTGAGGCACTTTAGTATTTTTAGGCTGAAAGAGACAGCTCTGTGCTATGCTGGAAGGATCAGAGCAGTCTTGTGCAGGCAGGACGCTGTAAAGTGAAATACAGAGAGTGAAGTACAAGTATAAAAACTGACAAAACCCTGTGGGGAAGAGTGAAGTAGGAGCCACCATCCTTGCTCCCAACAGGGCTGAGGTTAAGGATGGGAAGAAGGGGCTCCAAGCTACTGGCTGGTGGCATGGAAAGCCTGCACACACATTAGCTTCTAGGCTCAGATATCCATGGGAGACAGCAGCAACCAGCACCAGCATTTCCTGAAGTGAGGTGTCTGCTTTCCCTCCACCGAAGAACCTGGAGGCCACAGACCCACCGCTTCCAGGAAACAACCTGGTGCACTGCCAAAGTAATCCTGTCTGCAGGAGAGGCTGCCACTGAGGGCCAGCACAGCTCAGCCAGCATGGCCGTGGGATGCAAAGCAGATGGGGAATGTCAGGAGGAGAAAGAGCTTCCACAGGGGCCAGTGCAAAGTTCCCTGGGGCTAGGAGCTGTATATGACCCTGCCAAAAAAGGTCTGGGGTTGATGGTAGATGCCAGCCAGGTTCTATACAAGCCAAACATCCACCTTGTGAATCAAGTAAACAATTTCCTTCAGGAAAAGCAGAAGCAGGAGATCAAGAGAAGAGCAAAACCAGCACACACCAATGTAGGGAGGCTCCTGTGATCCAGAATACCCTGAAACAGACCTGTTTGGACCATATTTTTTGCAAGGAGAGAGGTGGCACAGACATGGGAAGATGTGGCTTCCCAGCACACTGGTGCTGTGCTGCTGCTACAGCTCTGGGCAGGAGGGCTGCTCCCCCTGCACCGCCTGGCCACGGCTGCAGGCAAGCACCTCTTTGGAAAGAATTTCACATTTTCCGCAAACATTGTGGAAACCAGGAAATCCATTTAGGCACATCGAGGCTGAGAGGGGGGCTGGGGCCTTGAGTGGAGAAGAATGGAAAGGCACAGGGGACACAGTGCCTGTAAAGGAGAACCGAACCAGGATGGGCTGAGGTTCCCAGACAGCAGAGACCAGACCACAACATCTGCTCCAACTCCAGTTTATTGAACATTACAAAATACTCTGCATATATTCTCACATTATAACAATATTCTTGCAAATAAGATATTAAGTCTTGAGTCATTTGTGGTGCCCATGGCTACAGAAAACATTGACCCATCTAAGATTTAATATGGCCTAATATCAGAAATCAAAACCAGAGTAAGTCATACCTGAAATGCAAAACTATATAAAAACCTTTTAAAAACCTCATGCTCAGCTGGTGGAACAGATAAAAAGTCTCTGCTGAGCCCTACCACCAGTGCCAGGGCTCCCATCAGCTCACTTCCTCCACACTGGGCTCACCCACCCAGTGCATCCAAGTGTCCCCTTGGCACCTGCTGTCTCAGCACACCCACAGAGCTGGAACAGGCAGTTTTTTACCCACTTTGGGATGTTAACAGATCAAGTCCCCGTTTTTCCCTAAGAGGAGCACCCCCAACCCTTTTGCATTGCCTGTGTGCTGAGCAGTCCTTGCAGAGCAATCCTTGGCCCTTGGGGTCACACCTGGAATAATGCACTATGTGGGCCACTGCCACTGGGTGCCACCACCCTCTCAGGAGGAAGCAGGGGTGGCTGGGAGGCAGGTGGTGGGGACAGACTTTTGAAGATGGACTCGGCTCACACCCATCACCCCTGTTCCTGATGTACATTCATACCTGCTGCTGCCTTCACTCCTTGCACCATGGTCAGCCCTCCCAAATGATGGGCCCCAGGCAATTAGAGGGACTGGGACGCGGGCAGGATGAATGCCAAGGATGTTGTGCAGGGTAGCTGCCTCCTAGCAAAGCCAGAAAGCTGAACACTGCAGGTGTTTGGAACACATCCAGACAACAGGCGTGAGGCTGGCACAGCAGGTTGGCTGCTGGAAGAGTCCCTGTGCGTACAGGTTCACTAGTCCAGCTCCTGGTGGAGCCAAACGCCAGGAGCGCTGCTCCCAGTCCTGAGAAGGTCAAGGCCCTGCCTCTGTGATGCCTCCATAACAGGGGGAACACAGAGCTGCCATAGCAAGGAGTCCATCTCTGGGCTCCTTGCTGAGCTCCATGCATGCTGTGAGGAACGAGCACTGTGGCCACCTTGAAGTCAACAGCTCGGTCACTGGGTGTAGATGGGCTCTCATGCACCGGCCTCCACTCACAGTCATTTCTCCAGAGGTCTCCCACTCACAGCCAGGCTGAAGATCAGCTCGTACTTCTACACCTGTGAGCAGCCATAGCCCATTAGCCAGCACCTCCACACCTCAGGGCAGCACAGCCACAATAGGATCAAGTCCAGTTGGAATCCCAGCCCTGGGAGGAACATCTCAATCCTCCTGGCTGCTGAGATGTGAGGGACCAGAGAGGAAGAATAAGGTTTGGAGTCTGTGCCTCCCTGGTTGGACGGGGCTGGTACCTGCTGTTGCAGCACTTAGCCAAGTTATTGACCAGGTTTGCATCAGCAGGTGTATGGACAAAGCCTTCCCTGGAGTGCAGCTTCAGGAGGAGTACTGGGTTCTCCTGCCACTCCTGGAATTTCTGGAGACACACAGAAGCTTTACAACGCAAGACAGCAGAGCAGTCAGCAGGTCACAGCCTGTCTGCAGCCCCCAGCCCCTTCCCCTCCCACAGGGTGCCTCAGAGGTGGCTCGCTCTGTTGAACATCAGCCACCGGGGCTCCACGGTGGGTGGCACCCTGCCCTGCTCCTCTGTGGCCATCAAAGGCTGCAGTTCCTGCTGCTCAGGGCCATCTGGGCTGCTGTCACTCTGTGACCGGCCAGTCTTGGAGATGTGGCTGGGGAACTGGAAGCAGGAGCTCTGCTCTGGCATCGCCTGGCTTGCAGACTGGGGTTGTTCCTCCAGCACAGGGCAAGCAAATCTCCTGTGCTGAGGTCCACTCTCAGTGCCTGGTGGGGAGGCAATACTCTCCAGGGAAGAGATGCTTTGGTTCCAAGCCTTCTGCATATCCACTGGCACGATTTTGGTGGTCTCCGAGGAGACATAAACAGCCAGATCAGCCTGGTCTCCTTTCCACGGCAGCTCCTTTTCTGCCAAGGTGGGTGATGGTGGGATGATGCAGGGGCTGGGGCAGACATCCAGGCTGCCTGTGGATGCAGAAAGAGGCACAGTGAGAGGGACTTGCACAGCTCTCAGTCTTCACTTGAACCCAAGTCTTTCCTTGAACCCTACAGGCATTGCAGAACCAACTGCTACTGAATGGCCATAGAATCCCAGAAAATATCCTGAGTTGGAAGGGACTACAAGGATCATGAAGTCCAGCTAGTGGCCTTTTGTAAGTCAGTCCCAAGAATCACACCACATGCTGGCCCAGGGATGCAGGAGGCACCAGGGAAGCTCTGCCATGCCTCCCGAGGACAGCGATTCTCCCATTCATGCTCTACTGACTTAATTTTGCCTAGGCCAAGGCAAATTTTCTCCACAGGTGGAGGAAAGACAAGCTACCCAATGGCAGCTGCCCTGGTGGGGAGCATTGGTGCCTACCAGGAGTTGTCTTTCCCTGCAAGACCTCATCAGTGGCTCGAGCGACAAACACAATCCCTTCATCGTCCTCTCTCTCCGTCTCTGAGCTATCGCTCTCCTCCTCCTCTGAGCTGACCATCACCAGGACAGGAGCTGCAGCCAGACAAAGGCAGTGGGTTTGGAGGATGGGGAAGGACTGCATCCATGGGAGAAGGATTTGGTGCAAGTGCAACCCTGGATGCTCTCGTGCCACTGAGCAGTGAGCAGGCATAGTGAGCAGGCACAGTGGGTGCTCCCATCCCATCCCACCAGGTCCTTTTGCCAGGTTATGCCATTCTCACCTGCCACTGGCCTTACCTGACTCCTGCCAGGGGACATTTCTCTGTGTCTTCCCATTGGATGCCTCTTTAGTCAGAGAGATGTTCTTCTGTGAGGGAAGAGGGACTGGGTGGGTCCAGCCCTGTGCAAAACCCTAACCCCAACAGGTGGCCCTGCAATCCAGGGTAGCCCTGGCCATGCAGATTCCCACCCTAGTTACATGGCAGATGGCAGTCAGTGTTTCCCAGGCCTTATGCTTTGCATCCTTGTGGCCCTACAAGAAATTGCTCAGCTGCAATGGCTTCAAAAGCCTCCAAACAGGAGAAGACACCTCAGGCTCAATTTAAGGTGCAGTGCCACACTTCTGAGACTGGATCTGCACCAACATTCAAGCTGCTTTCTGCTGAGTGCTCTTGGAAAAATCAATGGTCCCAGGCTTGGGACCACTTTGCTCAGGGAAGAGCCACCTCACAGCAGTGCTGGCATGGTAGGGACACATGGACATGAGACACCCACATGCTCACATGCAGCATCAGCAGAACTGAGATGAGATGAGCTGCTTTCACTGCTGGCCATGGAGCTGCCAGTGCCCTGCAGTGCCTCACCTACACCCCAAAGGAGCTCTCTGACTGCATTGTGGGGGAAAGGCAAACCTCAGAGACAGGAAAAGAGCAGAAGTTTTGGGAGTGCTTGCCTTTTTCCTGCCCTTTTCCTTCAGCCTGGCCTTGCTCTTGGAGGAGCAGACATTGTGCTTTGTGGACTTGAAGGTCTCCAGACGCCTCTTCATGTTCTGCCGGAAGATTTCTTTATCTTGGCGCTCTTGTTTATCTGGAGAGATGAAGTGACGGCTGTAGCTGGCCTTGTACTGGCCGAGGGAGAGGCAAAGAGACACAGGGTGAGCAGCTGGCCCCACAGAGCATCCTCCATCCCTGCTCCTCTTGAGGGTGCTGCTCCCCCCAGGGTCAGCCGCACGCCACGGCCCGGGAGCGCTCACCCGCCGGCGGGGCTTGTAGAGGCTCCCTCGCAGCACGTGGTGCATGGCAGCGTCCTCCTTGTCCCGGCGGCTCCGCACCGTGTCGATCACCTGCAGGTCCAGGCACGCACCGCTCCCGCTCTCCCTCCTGGGGGCAGATGGAGGGGCTGGACTCCATGCCTGCATTGTGCCAGCCCCCTGCCAGCCCTGGCACAACCCATCTCCAGGGAAGAGGGCGGCTGTGAAGTCTGCCCAGAGGCTCGGGGGGATGCTCCTACTCACAAGAGGTTTGTGACTGATGACTCCGACATGGATGTGCGGCTGGGCATGGAGGGCAGTGCCAGCTTGGCTGCTGAGTGCACATGGCCACCCTGGGAGGTGGAGGGCAAGGCTGGCATTGGGGCAGCAAGGACCCAGCTGGACTGGGAGGGGTCCCCACTGCCTGGCCAGAGGGTGCACATGTAATCTCTACTGTCAGGGCCATCTTGCCAACTGGCCCCCACCACGTGCCCTTACCTGATCAACAAAGCTGATGGCATCCCGGATGTTCAGCTTGTAATAAACATCCCAGATCTCATCCCGCAGCCTGTAGGCAGATTTCCGCATCAGGAGCTGGCTCAGGTACTTCTTGTCGAACTGTTCCCACCTGTCACGAGATGAAGGCACAGGCACTTTAACTCCCATGGAAGACCATGGCCAGAGATACCTGTCCACACAAGGCTGAGTGTACAAATCATGGCAAAAGAAGACTGGGCACACAGACCTGGCTGTGCACAGAACATACTGCCAGGGAAGGCAGGAGGGCAGGGGACATGCTGACCCTTCATCCCTGCCCAAGGGGAAGCCAGAGACCAGCAGGTCTGGGAGAGGCAATGGGAGCAGGACTGGGGCCAGTGTGGCTGCCCTGCTGGAGCACTTCCCCTTCAGGAAACAGGCTTTTTGCATCCTTTTCCTGTCGCCGTGCTGCAGATAAACACTGCCCAGGCAGGAACAGGGCTGTTCCCTTCTCAATGCCCAGCACAGCTCCATCCATGAGGAGGCACAGGGCCATTGCCACCAACACAGACACCCCACAGCCCTCCAGCAGCTTCAACCTTGGCAAGCAATGCCAGCTCCACACCATTCCCAAAGGTATTCCTGACCTCTCTCTGGGATACCTTTGGGACCTTGATCTGCTGCACAACAGCAACCAGATGGTATCTATCCAGACTGATGGACAGACATACAGCCTTCCTGGTCCTGCTGTGCTGCCTACAGCAGGGGTGTCTTCCTGTGGGGACCTTGGGATGTCCCCATGGCTGGCACATTCCTCCACCCACCTGATGGCTGGCAGAGGATCCTGGCTAAGACACTCACTTGTCCCGCCAGTAGTGGTAGCCGTGGTGCCCCACGATGTCCTCCACAGCTGCCAGGATGTGGTCAAAGGCCTTGAGTGGGGGGAAGAGGGTGAGAGTGGTGGCAAGGCTGCGGGTGCCCCAGGGGTGCCAAGGCCATGCACGGCCCTTGCCCAGCCCCACCAGTGTGGGGAGCCAGGCACCCTCTGGCACTTGCACCTACGTGCTCATGCAGCTCCTCATTTAGTGTGGGCTTGTGGTGGTCACTGCGCTTCACCTTCAGCCATGTCACCAGAGGTTTGATGGTGAGGCCCTAGAATGGCAGGAGAAGGCAAGGGAAAGACTAGGAGGGCAAGAGGGTGCACATCTGGGGCACGGGGAGCAGAAGCAGCACAAAGTGACCAGGGACAACGGCTGTGCCAGACGTGTGTGCCCCTACCAGCCCAACCCCCTGTGCCATGTCATACCTCCCCAGTCCCCCTTCCCTTGGGCTCATATCCATCCTCCCCGTGGCTTCCCTTCTTGGGATGCAGGAACCCCAGAGCCAGGGCCCATCAGCAGCTTTGTAAAGAGAACCGCTTGTCCAGGCACATGCCATCACTGGCCTTGGAGTCAGTCCCCGAACAAGAGGCCAGGTGGGGAAAGAAAACAGGCCATGGCCCGATTGCAACAGTTGCCATGGCAGTCCTGCACATTTGGCGATGGATGGGGTGCCAGAAGGCACCAAGGACCGAAGGTCACTTGAAAATACTTTCCCCAAACATTTGTCCCCAGGCCAGCTCTGGGGCAAGAAAGCACTGCTGGAGGAGCGCACAGCATCCACCCTCACCTGCACAATGACAGTGAAGAACACCACCACGATGGTCGTTGCCACAAAGTAGTCCTTGGCTTTCACTTTTTCCCTGTCCAGCAGGATGACCAGGGCGAAGGCCACAGCCCCACGGAGGCCACCATATGACATGACCACCTGGTCGATCCTGTCCAGGGGGATGAGGCGGAAGCGGTTGAGCACACAGGTCTGAAGGACAACACCTAAGGAAGAAGGAGAAGGAGAGCCTGGGATGCTGGAAGCACCCTGCCTGCTCCTGGAGATACTGTAAAATCCCAGCCAGGAGCAATGGCTGGCCTTATATGCCAACCTTTCTTGGACAGTTCCCCTTTTTGGCATGAAAAGGGCCAGGTGCTACTGGCCAGACACACAGCAAGGCAGACTGACCCACGGCTCTGAAGAGCAGGATAAAGAACAGGGTTCCCAGCACCAGTGCTGTGTCCCATGCCCACTTGGAGGTGTCCACAGCTGAGATGCCCAAAAACATGAAGATGATGGTTTCTGAACTGCTGGCCAGTGTCTTCATGGTGTATTTGACCGTGGTACGGGATTTCTGGGAGATATTGGCTTCCACGTACTTCTTGCAGCAGATCCCACAGAAGGTGACTCTGCAGAGGGGCAGAAGGAGCTGGCATGGCCCTACGGCAGGATGAGGAGTGGGTCTGCTCGCTGCCTCTTGCTGCTCAGCACTGCAACCCTGATTTCCTGGAGCCCCTTGGGGGACACCCCAGTACTCACGCCAGGATGGAGGAGAGTGAGACCATCTCTGCAGCGAGGTATGCGACGTAGGCCAGGAGGAAGACAAAGAGTGGCTCGATGATGCGCACGCGCTTGGTGAACCGCGTGATCAGGGCCAGGAGGAAGGCGAAGAGCAGCCCCACGGCTGTGCCCCCCAGGCTCACCAGGAAGAAGGAGGCTGTTGGGAGGAGAAGACCCATCTGCACAATAAGCAAACAAGCCCAGCTCCTGTGCCCCATGGCCACATCATGCTGGGCTGGCCAAGCCCGTTGTTCACACCCAGGTCCCCACCAAGCACCTCACAGAGCATGGAGCTTTGGATCATCCCAAAGCATCCCCAAGAGCAGCTCTGTTATGGAAACAGGCTGACAGAGTTGGGGTTGTTCAGCCTGGAGAAGAGAAGGCTCTGGGGAGATCTTAGAGTCTCTTCCAGTACCTAAAGGGGCTCCAAGAGAGCTGGAGAAGGACTTTTGACAGGGGCATGGAGTGACAGGACGAGGGGGAATGGTTTTAAACTGACAGAGGGCATGATTAGATTGGATATTAGGAAGAAATTCTTTGTGAGGGTGGTGAGGCACTGGAACAGGTTGCCCAGAGCAGCTGTGGCTGCCCCATCCCTGGAAGTATTCAAAGCCAGGTTGGACAGGGCTTGGAGAAACCTAGTCTAGTGGAAGGTTTCACTGCCCATGGCAGGGGGATGGAACAAGATGGTCTTTAAGGTCCCTTCTAACCCAAACCATTCTCTGATTCTCTGCTGACAGCCAGGATGTGTCCACTGGGATGGAGATGACAGACCTGGGTTCTCAGTGCCCACCCCACAGGAAAACCACAGCCATGCTTGCCCCTCTCCATTTCCACAGTGGAGAAAGAGGCAGAGGGGTTGGTGTGGCACATACTCACCTACCCCCTTCATGTAGTCTGTGGCACGGATGTGTGCTGGGCCCAGCTCCACAAAAGAGTTGAAGACTTTGTACAGAACCTGCAGGCAAGGCAAATCCTTTGAGGAATGCAGGATATTGCCCTGCCTTTAGAAGGGCAGGATGGACCCTGTGGAAGAGGCATCTCCTGCCACAAACCTGCCAGGTGAGACAGCTCATCTCAGCAGGCAAAGCCCCAGGTCCAGGAAAGAGGAAAGACCAAGAGAGCATGGCATGGGGCTGACCCTAGCTTGGGGATGTCACCTGCATCCTCTGACGGGAGAGTCCAGAACCCTGGACCACACTGGGCTCCACATTTGGGTCCCCCAAGCTGCAACTCACCACAGTGACAGCGTCATTCAGGAGAGACTCGCCAAACACGATGATGAAAAGGGTCTCATTTACATGGACCTCTTCAAAGACAGCCAGCACTGCCACTGGGTCCACAGCTGAGATGAGGCTGCCGAAGAGCAGGAAATCCATCAGCCCAGCTTCAACATCTGGATCTAATAGGACAGAAGGACCCAGGTGAGGCAAGCCATCCATCCCAGAGCCCCTCTAACCGGGCTGAAACAAGCCTATCCCTCATCTGATCCCAGCTGCAGCACCTCAACTGGGAGTGCACTGGGGTGAACCCACTGAGAGTGTTCCCAGAGCTCTGGGGTGCTCCTGGTAAAGTGGAGGCTCAGCACATCCTTGCTGAAACAGGAGAGCACCATGAAGGATATCCCCACTGACACACATGTGCATTGCTGCTCCTGTACCACCAAAAGAGATTTAGCAACCCCACCTCAGGTCCAGGCATCAAGCAGTTTGTTAGGTCTCAGGAGAGCTCAAAAAACAACCCAGGCCAGCCAGGGCCAGTGGCTCCAGCCAAGCACAGGGAACACGGCAGCGAGCCGGCAACACGAGCCAAGGTCAGCGACAAAAATAGCAAAGACATGAATCAGCCCAGTGCCAAGCAGGGCCCATTTGTCCTGCACACTTGACCATCCTGCCAGAGCACTATTCCCAGGATACCGAGACCCAGAGCACGACTCCCAGGATGCCAGAACCCTGTTTGTGCTATAATTCCTAGGAATCCACGGCAGGGAAACATAGTGGGCTACGAAACTGGGGTGCTTTGCACCTCCAAACTATTTTTTGTGGATGTGGTCCAAGCTGGGCAGCCCTACATACCCACCCATGAGCCCAGCCTGGTGCAGCCCCCAGAGTGCAGTGCCGGTGGCAAAGGAGTTCCAGAGTGTGCCCACCACCGCGTAGGTGAGGATGGCACCAATGTTGTCGAAGAACAGCCGGCTGGGCATGAAGTACCCCGAGTCCAGGACGATGGGGGGCAGAAGGAAGAGGAAGAACATGTTTGGCTCCAGCTGGTACTCGGCTTTCTTTGCCACTGCCAACACGATGCCCCCCAGGCCCAGCCCCAGCAGGATGAGGAGGCAGCTCTCTGGGACAACGGATGTCACCTTCCTTGACAGGTGGAAAACTAGAAAGAAAAGAAGAATGAAAGCATCAGCCAAACAGGCACATGGACAGAGCATTCCAAATCCACAGGCTCTACAGAAAGGTTGGATGATGCATGGTGGATGGGGGGAGGACAAGGAAGCACCTGCTTCGTGGCCATGTGCACACAGAAGACCTTCCAGCTACCTCCCAGGTCAGGATTTTAGGCCCCTGATGCTTTGGGATCTCCCTCTCTTCCTCAGCCACTGTCTAATAAGCCAAGCAGCCAGGCATTTTGCTTTTCTTGGCCTCTGGTATCTGCACTTACAGGATTAAAGCAGTCAAGTGAGCACGTTCACAGTGTCACACACATTGCTGGCTGCTATTTGAGCGAAGAAATCCTGGTTCACTGGGACATGTTACCCCACTTGGAGCCAAGGATGCTCAGTCCTGGTGACGGGGTGACCTTGTTTGCATCTGTCTCAGCAAGCAGCCAGAGCAGCCAGCAAACCACTGCAGCACAAGCCATGCCAGAGCACAGCCTCCCTCGGCACCAGATAACCTACCTGCATGCAAAAACACAGGCACTTGGGAGCTGCAGATTTAGAGACGCTTGGAATAATCATTTTATTCCATGCAGGGTTTGGACCAAATCTTAAGCTACCGTGGAACAGGATGTATTTTGTGAAGCAAGCAGAGGGTGCCCTGGTATTCATCCATCAGCAATGTGGCAGTGAGCCTGCAGCTCAGGCACAAGCCAGCAGGATGCCAGCACAGGGGACTTGTTCCTCCAGACTTTATCCCCAAGGCCAGGGTGTCCTATGAGATCTCAAATCAGTCCAGCTTCCAGGCAACCCCCATCCCTGTGGGTTTCTCCTACCTAGCACAGAGAGCAGAGAGCTCTTTGCCCCGCAAAGAGCAGTGACTGGGGAAAGGCTGTCGAGGGTCACAGCAGTTTTGTCCCCCCTCATTGAGTTCTGCCATCACTTCTGACATCCAGCCAGGTCTGTAGCATGACTTGGCCACCAGAAGAAGAAATCTTCTCCTGGGAAGGGGGTTCCTCCAGGCACTTCCAGAGCCACCTCTGTCCTTGCACACCCAGCAGGTACAAGGAACAGCAGAGCAGGCTCTGAGCCATCACTTGGCTGCAAGCCCAGCCCTGCTGCCAACCTAAAACCCAGTCCCTACAGCTCTTTAGCTGGATTAAAGGTGTCCATTGTGTGTGCCAAGTCATCCCTCTAGAAGGAAAGCTGCACTCTGGTCATGCATCAACCCGAGGTCACTTGGCTGCTTCCCTCCTTCAGAACCCTCATGGACAGACCATAAGGTCTGCCTAGCCCAGGGTCCTGTCTCCAGTGGCACAGACCTGGAGAGGAGCCCAGGAATAGGCAGTGCTTCATCAGTAGGTTTCCATGTCTCTATACCCTTGTCATTCTCCTCTGAACCTGTCCCAGTTCTGCTCTATCCCTTCTGAGACAGGTCCCAGTGTCTCTGAGATGTCAACACCCTGGGAATTGAGGTCATGGCCCCCTGATGTTCTCCCTTTCTCCCTTCCTAACATCTCTTAGGTGATTTGCTTTCCTTCACCACAGCTGAGCTCTGAATTCGAGGAGATAACTCAATGTCAAAGATCTGGTTCCCAACCAGAGGCAACATCTTTGAGCCCACCACCCAACATGCAGGCTAAGGGCCACTTTTCCTCCCATTGAGGACCTCAAGAGGCTGCTCCTTGGCACAGCAAGCCCTGTCCATGCCGTGCTGGCGAGCTCCAACAGTGCTCTTCTGCATAACACACTTGCAACAGTGCTGCAGCCAGCAGGGGCAGAGCAGCGAGCACAGGGATGGCATGACCTGCCAGCTCACCAGGAAAGAGCACCCAGACCAAACTTCTGCTGTAACTCTGCCACCGAGCATCCCAGACACAGAGCCTGGGGCAACCCCCTCATCCCCAGCTGCCTCCACTCGCTGCTACAGGCTGCAATACAGCCCTCGAGGCCACGGTGATATGGACACTACAGCCCTCCAAGCAGACCCACAGCCTGGAGAAGGGCTGGCTGAGCTTCATCCAAACTGAATTCCTGCTAAATGACCACACAAGCTGCTGCAGAGCCCTGTTCACCCCACACAAGCTGCTGCAGAGCCCTGTTCACCCCACACAAGCTGCCTGTGCCAGGGGATGAATGGTGCTCGCTCAGCGCTTGCAGCAGGCTGTGAAACCTCTTCCCACCCACGGGAACAAAGCTCTGAAGTTTTCAAGAAAGGAACGAGGAGTCCAGCCCTTTTCTGCATACTCAGGAACATTGCCAAGATCCCTGTTCCCTGTTTCAGCAACCCATCTGCATTCCCCATGCTGTGGAGGTATGTCCTGGCTGGCTGGAGAGACCCAGGAGAGCCTGCAGGGATGCTGTGGGGACATGAGTCCTGGCTGTCATCTATCATGGAAGTGTTCAAGGCCAGGATGGAGGGACTTTGAGCAATCAGGTCTAGTGGAAGGTGTCCTGCCCATGGCAGGGGGTTGAAACTAGACAAATTTTAAAGTTCCTTCCAACCCAAACCATTCTTAGTTCTATGTATTCTTCCCCCAAGCCAAAACACTTGGGCAAAGAAAGGAGCAGCATCAGTGGGAAAGGCCCTGTTTGTCCAAAAATCCCCTGGCTGATGGGGAAATCTGCCAACTTCCCAAGCAAATGGCAGCACATGAGCTCCCCTGTGTTGCAGGGAGCTGCAAGTGGGGACAGGCAGAACGAGCTCTAATTTTACATGCACTAGTCAAGGATTTCAGCATTAAAGGTTCCCACAGCAACAGTAACTTAGCCCCATGTGAATTAACTTCAGAGCCATAATCCATACTCAGGCATCCATAATATAGCATTTGCCACTGAGAGGACTTGGGACCAAAACCTGCTCTGCTCCTCTGGAGTCTGGGAAGTGGTGAAACACCTAAACCAAGACAGGAGCAGCTGGAGACAGAGTTGATGGTGTGAGGAGAGAGGGTTGCAACCTATGGGGATGCTGCTGGGTGGAAAAACTTCTGTCAGCTGGCAAACTCCTGTCCATGAGGCAGCTGTGCATAAGGAGCATACTTGGGGCTTCTTCACTTCTCTCTTCCCCTCACCCCATGCTCTGACCAAGGACGGAAAAGAGGCAGTAAAGCCTGGATGATGCCCCTCTGCGCAGGAAGGCAACACCCAAGCCAGTTTTTCTCCGCCCCGGACGTTTGCTGGCTCAGGGCACCCCAGCATCGTGACTGCCTCTGAGAACAGAGCCCACAGTGTCATTTCCCCATCACCCAGGCGTGTGGCCACTTCCTCCCCTGCAGTCACAGGGCTGTGAGCTGGCAGCCCAGTGCCACAACCACAATGGTTCCCCTGCGCCAGACTGTGCCCCGAGTCCACGGCCACCACAGCTGGCACCGTTGTCTCTGCTCCCCAGAATCCTCCACCCCTGGTTCATCTCCTCTGTGCACCCTGGGGACCACACATGCCAACTCTGGGGACATCCATGCCAGGGTGCTGCCCGCTGCCCTGTGTCCAGGTCTGGATGTTCCGGATGTCACTCCTGACTCCGGACTCTGAGCATCCATTGGACCCACTGGATATGCTAAACCAGGCAACCCAAAGCTACGAATCATCAGGGTTCTGTCTCCCAGATGGAGAGGGAGCTTTTCTCAGGCCTGTAAAAGTGTGGCAGGTTTGGGGGCTTGGAAAGGATCCCAGCCTGCACCCACCATGGCAAAGTCCAGGCTGATGAGGGGAGCACATCAAGGAAAACCTGCATAGGGAGAGGTTTGAGAGAACAAAATAAGAGCCAGGGAAAGCAATTGTCTCTGTCGTCTTCTGCAGGTAGGAGGGACACACTCAGCAGCTGGAGGTGGCACAGCTACAGCAGAGGGTTGTATTTTTAAGCTTACAACGCCCTTTAATTCATTCCTCGCGATGCTTCAGGTCTGCCTTTCGAGAAGGCAAGGAAGGAGTATGAGGTCCACAATGATGCTTGGGACAGGCAGAGGCCAGTTGGTGGTCACAGCTGTAGCTGTCCCCTGTGTACCGAGTGCTGCTGCAAGTCCCTGCTTGCTCGGAGACTCCCCTGCCTAACTCTGCACACACCAGTTCCAAACTAGGAGGGTCCTCGCACCCCACCACGGGCGCTGTGCCCACAGTGGGGTCCCCGAGGAGGAAACCTGCCTCAAGGTCACAGTCTCATGCCCGGGGCCCAGCGTTGCAGGCAGGGGCATTGCGGGGGACCAGCCCCTGCGGACCCTGCTTGGCACCCACGCGCGGACGTCCCCTCCCCAGAGCCCCGGGTGCTGGTGGGGGAGTCCAGCCCTGCGCAGCTCACACACACCCTCCTTGCGCCTTCCCACGCAGGCTCTGGCGGCCGACCCTCCCCCGGCTGCGTGGTCCTGTGCTGGGGAGCGCCAGAGCCCGAGGCCACGCCGATCCGTGGTGACCCACTGGAGGGGACTGCAGGCACGGACCTGTCCCCAGGCTGCTGGCAACACATCCTGCCCGACACCGGCACCACCAAGCCCTTCCCGGGGCTGGGGGGCGGGGGGCTCAATGGCTTCCAGACCTGCCAATGGAATGTGCAGTGCCAGCCTTTGGGAATACAGGACATCCTTTGGGGCATCTCTTCCCTTCTCTGTGCCCACCCATCCACTCGTCCATCCACCGCAGGAAAAACGGCCTCGGGTCCCCACCTCGTCCTTCGGGTGGTACTTTCACCCCGTGCCCGCGCATCACGCCACAGCAGGGCACGGAGGATGTGGCGTGGAGTGGTCCCCGACCTCCGCAGGCTGGGGTTGGTGACCAGCCGGGTTTATCCCCATGACCTGTGTCCCGGTACGCAGTGACACCTCTCGCGCCGGTAGCCCCCAGGCTCCCCGGAGATGCCGCATCCCTCCCCCGCCTTCCCCGGGAGGTGGGCACGGCTGCTGCCGGGGGACCGGGGCGGGGAGGGACACGGGGACACTCACCGATCTTGGCCAGGCTGGCCACCAGGATCCAGGCGGCCACCAGGCAGGGCGCCTGCACCTCCTGCCACTGCCACCGCAGCAGCTCCGCTCCCGCCGGGGCGGCGGGGCCGGGGGAGGCCGCCGGGGGCTGCATGGCCCCGCCGCTCCCGCCGCTCCGCTCTGCCGCGGTCCCGGTCCCGGCCCCCGCCCGCGTCACGCGCACGTGGGGCCGCGCCGGGACGGCCCCGCGCCCCACGCCACGGGCCCCGCCCCGACCGGGACCGGCCCGCCCCGGACCCCCAGCACTGCCCCCCGTACTGTCCTGGGTCCTGCGATAGTGCCCCGACACCCGCGGTACTGTCCCAGCCCCACCCCAGTACTGCCCAAGCACCTCATCCCCCAGTACCGACCCAGAGCTCAGCACCTGACACGGACCCCAATACCACCCTGCTTGTATCCCACTCCATCGCAGCTCATCTGCACCCTCCTGGAACCTCCTGCCCTGCATTAGTCCCCTTCCCCCATGCCCCGTGCCCCTGTCTCAGTCCTCCCTGCAACTGCCCCAGTGCCACCTGCATCATCCTGGTGCCCCCACACTTGCCCTGATGGCCCCTAGCTCGTGCCAATCCCCTGGCACCTGCCTGGTGTCCCTTGCATCACCTTGGTCTCCTGTACCTGCCTCAGTGCCCCTGCTCTGGCTGAGTTCCCCCACACTTGCTCAGTCTTACTGATCAAAATTCCCAATCTCCCCACACACTTCATCTCCCTCTCAGCCAGATCATTCCCAGCTGAGACCACCCACCCTGCCCCAGATGCTGCCTGAGCACCAGCCTGAGATCACCCCTGGGGGGCACCAAAAATTCCTTCTCCCCCTCACCTACTCAGCCCCTCTCAGAAACCACTAAAAGCTCCATCCCATTCCCCATCTCTCACATCCTTTACTTGAGGCTGCCAACTCCAGGATCCTGTGTCCTGGGCAGGCAGCAAGGAATGCTCAGGCAGCTCAGAGAGCCACAATGCTGTGGGCAGAGGACAGGAGGGGACACTGACAGAGAGCTTCATGGAGAGCCATCCCTGACCTGTGTCTGCATGTCCCCAGAGCCAGGACACAACACCTTGGCCAGACTTCTTAGGGCTGACAGGGCATGGACACCTTTGGATGCTGAGTGCCAGTCTGAGCCCCATGACCAGAGGAAAATGGGCTGCAGGACACCTCCCTGGCAGCCTTAGTGCCAGCATCTCTTTGCATTGCTCTGCTTGGGCACAAATGTGCTGCAAACATTTGCCAGTTGAAGCCAACAGCTGGGGAACGCAGGCTGGAGCCAGGAGCAAGGGGAAAGCTCCCTGCCCACCACTTCATCACGTCTGACCATCGTCACTGCCCAGGTAATCTGTCAAAAACTAAAATGGTTTTTGCACAAGCTTTCCCTTGTGGAGTTGTGCTCAGTGTGCTCAGCAACACTTCATAGAGTCATGGAATCATTTAGGTGGGGAAAGCCCTGTAAGAGCATCAAGTCCAACTGTTACCCCAGCATTGCCAATTTCACCACTAAACCATATCCCCAAGTGCCACACCTACATGTCTTTTGAACACCTCCAGGGATGGTGACTTCACCATCGCCCCAGGCAGCCTGTTCTAGGGCTTGACAACCATTTCCATGAAGAAATTTTTCCTAATATCCATCTGAAACCTCCCCTGATGCAACTTGAAGCCTTTTCCCTTTGTCCTGTTACTTGTTACCTTGGAGAAGAGCCCAACTCCCACATTGCCACAACCTCCTTTCAGGGACTTCGAACAGTTGTAGGCTAATGTTGACTCAAAGAGTGATGACACCTACTTGTGTTCCCAGTCCCATCCCCGGTGCATCCATATTTCCTTCCTGGGTCCCCCAAGGCATCCTGGCTCTCCTTTGCATCCTCATTTCCAAGCCTCCAAGCTATTAACACAACATGGTCCATCATTAGCATTCACACTTTGGATGTGTAACACCCTCGTTAGCGCCAACCCTGGCCCTGGACGCTCTGAGCTGCTCTGCTTCCAGGGCAGCACCACGGCGCCCATGACTCTGGGCATCTCATCCCGTGCCACTTCCCTGCTGCGCTGCTTCCTCCATGCCCCAGGATGGGGACGTGCAGTCCACCTGTGCCCCAGTTCACCCGGGGCAAGCAGCCCTACCTGGCCCGCCGGGGCAGCCCGGAGCATCCTGGACCCTGGGTCTTCCCAGTGGCGCCCTCCAGGTCCTGTAGCACCCCTGACTGCGGAGCATGGCAGAGCCTGGAGCATCCCTGATTGTCGGAGCATCCCAGCGGAGCACCTCAGAGGCTGGAGCAACCCTGACGCCGGAGCAGAGCGCCGCAGAGCCTGGAGCATCCCGAGGGCTGGAGCATCCCGCCTGGATGCCCGCGGGAGGGCGCACCGCTGCTGCTCCGGGACGGGGCGGGACCGAAGGGGCTGTGCCGAGGGCCGTGTCCGCCCCGCTGTCCCCGGGCGCGGCGCCGCTCGGGGCCGCGGCGGCGGCGGGACCATGGCGATGGTGGAGGCGGCGGAGGCGGCGGTGCCCTGCCGGGTGCAATACCTGGAGGATGCGGATCCCTTCGGCTGCGGCAGCTTCCCGGAGCCCCGACGAGCCCCGGTTTACGCCGTGGTGGAGGCGCTGGCCCTGGGGGCGCAGCTGCCCGCGCTGCACCGCCTGCTCGGGGCCCCGCTGCCGGTGAGTGGGTACGGGCGGCGGTGGGGAAGGCACCGGGCAGGCATCGGACGGGGGTCGGGGAAGGGATTGCCGGCCAGAGAGGGTTGGGGGACAAGGGATGGGGCGGTATACCCCGGGCAGCAGTCCCGGTGTGACTCACGGTGGGACGCGTGAGCCCCCGCGGGAGATGCCAGCTCTCGGCCGGCCCCGGATGAGTCGGCAGGGAGGAAGAGGATGTGCTTTCTCAGAGCAGGCAGGAACCCAGGCAGGGGGAGGCAGGCGTCCATCCCCGTGTCGTCGGGGCAGAGCCAGGCAGCGTGCGCCCACCCTGGCATCCCACGTCCACGCCGGCTACCAGGAGTAGAGCTGAAACTCGACGGGAGCGCACTGGCTCCCAAACCTCGGGGACCCTTCCAGTGTCCCCGCTCACTGGGGCAACTGGGCCTTGAGGAGGTGACAGTGGGGCTGGAGGATTGTCAGCCCCTCATCAGCCTTTCTTCAGCCCCCCATCTCTCTGGTGCGGCGGCAGCTTTGCCGCCAGAGAGCAGCGCGGAAATTCGTGCTGAGCATTTTCCTCCAGCCGGGAGGAAGGCGGGAGGATGCAGGTGAAGTGAGGCATTGTTATCTTGCATGGGTGTCCTCATGCCTGACTCGGGCTAGTAAAAAGAGGCTGGGAAATGGAGGAGACAAGGGAGACGAGAACCTTCCCTGGGTATCTCCTGTTGGTGTTAGCATCCTTCACAGGATGGGAACAGTCTTGTTTTCCTCCTTAGGAACGCAGGACCCAGCAGAGCTCTGGCAATGGCTGAGCATCTGTCTTGCAGCACCACAGGAGTGCAGGGAAGGGAGGCAGGAACCAAGGCAGGAACCCAGACTGGCTGCGGGGTGTGGAGTCAGAGCCGGAGAGGAGAGACGGGACAGCAGGAGGGGGAAATCAGCTTGGTGTGCCTGGCGCTGAGCTTACAGGCCTGTCAGGGGAGAGTGGATTGCTGTGAGACCTTTGCCTGCACGAAAAAATCTCCCCTTTATCCCCCTTTTAATTTTTATTGAAGCAAAGCAGCAGCATCTCATGTCGCCGTCATGGGATTTTTAGGCGATTTTTAGGCGGTGACTAAACGGAGTTTGTTTGGGAACAAACAGCCCAGAGACATGACGAATGGAGCAAACTCAAATTTCAGGCGTGTGCTCTGCTCCCTGGGCAGGAGCTGGCTGTAACAGGATCGCCTGCCCGGAGTGCTGCCATGGTGGCACAGGGAGGGGACTGGACGCAGAGTTCCTAAGGGCAGGAGCATTGCAGGAAGGTCCTGTGCCCAGCAGAGGTGTGTTGATCCTGGGATTTCGGGTTCTGTTCTCTGCCTAAGCCAAGCTCTGGATGGTGTTTCCTGTCGTTTCCTTGCATCACCTCACGATCCGTAGTGAAATTGCAGGTGATCTGGTAGGACCCTGTTCTGGGTTTATAAACCAGATTTGTGAGTTATATATGTGATATAGGTTATAAACCGTGCTGCCTTTACTACATGGAGCTTTCTGAGCCAGCGAGGGCTGCAGTGTGTCCCACTGGTGAGCTGGGATGCTGGCTGGGGTTTGCGTGAGCCGATGTCTTCACTGGGAGCCTCCTGCAGCAGGATTTACACCCTGGGGAGTGAGATCAGTCTCCTGAAATACCTAGTTCAGTCCAGTTTCTGAGCTGGCACCCTTGGAGCCATGCTGATGTCGTTACCCTGGCATGACCAGCTGAAATCTCCCCTGGTACCCTTTGTGCCAGGTAGTGCTTAACTCTATTAGTCGCCACCCTAAAATTAGTAAATGAACAGTTGGAATTTTCCCAAGGAACTGGCTGTAAAAAAATTCAGCTGGGGATGCCTGGTGCCAGGTTTGTCCTGCTGGGCAGTGTGCCTGGACCTGCAGAGCGCTGGGAAGAGGATGCAGCAGCCGGGAGGGAGCTGGCCTGGGGGTTCCCATATCGCCATTGTCACATCGAGCCACAGGCACCAAGGGCATGAGCTGCCATGGAGGAGCAGCTGGGTCCTGCCCTCCCTGGGCACAGCAAGGCTGCTCCCCATGCTGGGAACAGTCTAGAGATGATGAGCAAGAGGTTTCTTGTGCCGGCATCGCTGTCTTGAACAGCCTGTCCTGCCCCATGACACCCTCGGTGCTTCCTCTCCCTGAGCACGACCTGTTGCTGATGACTTTTTCATGTTCTCCGGAAAGTCTTTGTGCTTGGAAATACCTTCCAGCTTTGTTTTCTGCTGCTGCATTGTTTGCCTCCAGGCAGATACTATCTCCTCCTGCTTTTCAGCATTTTTCTAGTACCCTTGGGCGATGCTCATGCGGGGTGGGAGTGTTTTCTGAACCTCTACAAGCAGGTTTTGACAGGGCAGGTTTTTTGGCCGTCCTTTCAGTCCCCAAAGGACTGTGTTCCCTTGCCCCCAGCACTATCTCACCTCTGAATCTGGGGATCTTTCCAAACAATTGCAAAACCCAGAGCTAGAATTTTGCTTGCTCCTTCCTCCCCCGGAAACCTGGGAAGAGCAAACAGCTCGCTGGCCTCAGTACCATAAGCTCACTGAGAGCTCTTGTGCTCGATAGAGGAGCTGCTGGGGTGTGAAGTGTGCAAGCTCCATCCCACAGCCCTGTTGCCCTCTGTTTCCTAAAGGGCTTGAGGGGGACTTTGCTGAGCATCTTTGCCCCAGTTAACTTCTGGAAGGCACAGTAGTGGTGAGAAGGGTCCTCAGTGGCACTGCTGTCCCCCAGTTTGTTGCATACTTAGAGCCAAGTGTTGGTGCTCAGCAGCCCCCAGCGCTCTTCAGCTCCCAACTCCCTCCTTGATGGATCCCAGGGTGGGACTGCAGCCAAGTGTTCATGCCGTGGTTTTACCAGGACACCACTGCTCCCCAGCACTGGTGTCCTCACACTGCTGCAGGTCTGTTGATCAGTAATGAGGGATCTGTTAATGAGCAATGAGCCTGGATGGAGTAGCTTCAAGAGGGACACATGTGAAGTTCTGGGCCAATTCTGGGTGACCTCAAGAGATCCCTCCTGTTTTGGGTATTATTCCCCACCCCCATGATAAGGCAATGGCAGAGTTCCCATTCACTTGCTGCCATCCATCATGCAGGAATGGACAGGAGGCAGCACCTGAGTTCCCTGGCAGTAGACACCCCTCTTAGCCCTGAAACTGAATCATGGTGAACGTGCTTGTTTGGAGTGGGGTTTGCTCCTGTGGCGTAGCTCTATAAACCCTCAGCCCTTGGATGTTTTGGGAGAGTAAGCAAAGGCTGGTGATGCCAGGGGTTTCTGACCTGCTGGTGCCTTGTGTTTAACTGCTGCCTACTATACTACATAAATAAAATATTTTTTTCTGTCCTGTCCCCATAGCCTTTCTAGAAGAGCTACAGCGATGTTGGGAAATTGTGGTTGCTGTAACAATAAAGTGTTAGAAAGCGAGTGAAAGTGTTTCCTTTGCTGGCAGATAAAGAGGATATCACTGCCTGGCCTTGGAGCACCTTCCCATGTGGGGATGCCATGATAGGGGTGAGCAGGAAGATGTGATGCTGTGGTGGGTGGTGTGAGTTCGGCTGTGAGTGGAGGATGTTTCCATATTGGAGGTGGAGATGCTGCATTACAGTCCCATAGAATCCTGGAATGATTTGTGTTGGAAGGGACCTTAAAGCGATCATCTGGTTCCAATCCCCTGCAATGGGCAAGGTCACCTTCCACTTGACCATGTTGCTCCAAGTCCCATCCAACCTGGCCTTGAAAACTTCCAGGGATGGGGCATTCCACACAGACAGAGGAATCTTTTCCAGGTCATGGGATCCTTGTCCCCCTCTGGGGCTGTCACCAGCATCTTGTCCTCAGCAGGACCCCAGTGTGGTGTGTGAAACACATCTGTGCTGTTGCAGGATGGCTGGGACTCCCATGAGCTGTGGGCTGGATGTGTGAGCGTGGGACTCTTTCCTCTCCCAGCTCTGCTTTGCCCTCAAGTCCCCATTGCCCTCAAATCCTGGCTCATTTCATAATGGTTTTCCAGGCAGGAGACAGATGGATCAGAGCCACCCTTCACTGGGAGCTGTCAGCAACCCGTGACCCCAGCATGCTGTCCCCAGCAGCATGACCCCGAGGTCCCAGCTCAGATCCTGCAGGGCATAAACCCCTTGTCCAAATACCCAGAGTAACCCTGGCTCTGGTCGGTGCTCTCAGGTGCAGAAGTGCCTCCTGGGATTTTTGTCAGGGCAGCAGGAGCCTAGGACAGCCTGTCTTCATGCCCAGGGGATGGTGTTGGCCAAGGGGGTAGCAACCAAACCCAGGCCCAGTGCTTGAAGCATCCCTAATGGGAAGCACTGCCAAGCTCACACAGGAAATACATGGGATCAGGTCCCAGGGGCTTGGCCTCCCCCTCCAGCTGGGACATATCACTGGCCCCGTAGGAGCTGGGGATGTTGACTCTGGCTTGCTGGGGCTCTGGCAGCCCAGAGAAGGCAAAGCTTTTGTGCTGGAGCTGATTTGCTCTTTGCTGTGTTTGAATGTCTGGGTGGATGCAGGGATGCCCAGGGGGATGCAGGGTGGCCAGAAGGATGCAGGGATGGCTGGAGGGATGCCCAGGAGGATGCAGGATTGCCTGGGTGGCTGCCAGGATGGCTGGAAGGATGCCCAGGAGGATGCAGGATTGCCTGGGTGGCTGCAAGGATGCCTGAGTGGATGCAGGGATACTCATGGTTGCAGGAGAGACTGTTCCTGTGGAGGAACTGAAGGTTTCCTCAGTGAGCAAATCCTGCATGGAGTCAGTGTGAGGCAGCCAGGAGCACCTGCCCAGTACCAGCAGGTGTTTGTGCATGTTGCCATGGCTGGCTCGAGTGGCTGATGGCCATGAGAGGTGGAGCAGGATACTTAACAACATAAATGTCCAACCCAGCAGTGCCTTGCCAAATTGCCCATTATGCCAAGGCATAATCAGTGTTAATTACGTCAGTGCATATGGCATTTTTACTTTGTGCCACACTTGCAGTGAATTTATATGTGTGAGCTCTTGCACAGCCTTGGGACTCGAGGAGATGGGAATGTCATGGAAAGGAACCTCAGTGAGTTGCAGGAGCCATATCCAGCATTGCTGTGGGTGTCCAAGGCCACAGTGGGAAAAGGCATTGGTGGGAAAGACAGGGGAGCTGTGACTGTTCCCATCCGAGCTCCTCAGCCGTGGGGCTGTGCTTGGAGCTTTGTTGCAATTTGGGGCTGAAATTGCAGCGGGCTTTTAGATGGCTGATGGGTGCCCACCTCTTTCCCCCACTGCTGTTTGTACCACTTGCTCTTTTTTGCAGCAGGAGCAGCATTAATAATGGGGATTTATCCCCAGTCCTTTAGTTCCTGCTGTGCTGATCTGTTCCTCGGAGTTGGGGTGGGCAAGGCAGGAGGGTTTGCAAATGCTTTAGGAACAGGTCCAACTGTGCTGGGGAGGCAAAATGCTGGTACTGCCCTCCCTCTGCTTCTACTCATGCCCCGAGGGTGAATTGCCCTGTCCCAGAGATCTGCCTGGGTGCTGTGGGGTGCTGCTGGCTCCTAAGTGGCTCAGGGGCTTTGTGAGTGTTGTACCTACTGGCTGGGGTGTGCTGTGGGTGCTGTAGGTGGACTTTCTGGGAAAATGCCCTTGCCCCAGCCTTGTCTCAGGCTGTGCTTTTCCCCAGCCCAATGGAAGATGCCACGTGGCCGTGGGCTGAGTTGTGTCAGCCAAGGGACATCCCTGTGGGGCTTGCCCTGCTGTGGGGTGTCCCTGGCTGGGCTGGGTGCCTTGGCAGACCCAGTCCCCACGGGTGGAGGCGATTCATCAGCCCTGGAAGGAGGCGGATCCTGCTCCAGTCACAGCCCTGCTGACTAAGGGGAGCCCCAGGGAGGAGAGCAGCCTCTTGCCATGGCTCCCACCCAAGAGATTGCCAAGGAACCTGGCACTCAGCCTTTCCCAGCCTGGGGCTCCACATTTCTCACTAGTTAGTGCTGGGCTGAGGTGAAGGGTGCTGGGGCATCTCCCTGCATGGCCAGTGCCTGGGGACAGGTGGGACCTGTCACTCTGCTCCAGAATGTGTTTGCCTGCTGGGTTCAGTACGGGCAGGAGGGTGACCCAGGAGTGCTCCAGGAGCCAAGAAGGCCATGGTGGACACAGGGGCTGATCCTGGCTGTCTGCATCCCCAGCTGGAGGACTGCACGCTGCAAGTTTCACCCTCTGGACACTACCTGGACCTTGACTTGTCCCTGCTGGAGCAGAAGGATGATCTGGAGGGTTTCTATGAGGAGGTCAGGTGAGACATGTGGGGTGCCTGAGCCCCCTGGAGACAGGACATGGGGCCCCGTGTGTGTATGAACACCATGGGCAAGGGGCCAGGGGCTGGGGTGGTCCCACTTCAGGTGCTCACACCACGTTTTCCTTCACCCTAGGAAGGGGAGACGGCCGACCCTGATCCTGCGCACACAGCTCTCCGTCCGAGTCCACGCCATCATCGGTGAGTTGGGGCTGCTCCCTCTTCCAGGCTGGTGTGTCAAGGGGCTCATCCAGCCTGGATGGTGGGGGTTTGGCCTCTGTTGTGAGTTTTGGCCAGAGCTGCTCCCGCCCTGTAACCCCTCCCAGATATCAGAGCACATGGTCCCCGTGGGGCACCCGCTGGGTTAATCCCCTCCATCCTCAGAGTTCGAGGCTTTTGCCTCTTGGGCTGGGAGCCCACCGCCCACTGCAGTTATTCTGGGTCATTCAGGCAAGCTCTAAATTTAGCTTTGCAGGAGACAAACAAACAGCTCTTGCGCAGCAGAAAGTGCTGCCATGGTTTCGGGCAGCCTGCTCCGAGGTCCTGCAAAATATTTGGGAGTCTCAAGCCTTTTTTTAATCTTTAGCAGGGGGAAAATGAGCACTGAGTGGAGCGATGCCAGATGGGCATCAGCTGGCTGTGCAGGGCTGCATCTGGGCCATGTGGGAAGGGGCAGGAAGCCCAGGGTCAGGGTCACGGCCATGCTCTTTGCCAGCAGTTCCCAGGCTCTATCTGAGCTCTGGGCTCTTCTGCTTTCCCTCCTGGCTGCTCTGCCTTCCCTCTCAGCTGCTCTGACAAGCTGACAAGCGAGTGGAGGAGGCTGCTGGGACATTGTGTTTTACGGGGCATATCTGGAGGACTCTTTTTTGTATTTGGCTTGCTACAGCTCTAAGCCTGACCCAAATAAGTTGGGATGCCTGGCTAACTCAATTTTTTAATGTGTGAAGTGCTGACTCACAATAGTTTTTGTGTCCTTGTGGGGCTTTCCAGCTTTCTATTGCCCCAGCTGCTCCATGCTGGCTCCTGTATGAAGGCACCATCCCTATAAGCACACAGTCTCCAGCCCAGTGACACTCCTGTCCCCAGGCAGCCAGTGTCTCACTGCCCTTCTGCCCATCCCCATCCTGCAGTTTTTTCCAAGCCACAGGACTGCTGGGGGCCCTGGGACCGTGGCATGGCTGTGCCTGGGGGAGGGATGGTTAAAAGTAGCTCAGGCTTCTGCCCAAGTTCCTGTTTAGGTTGCGCTCAGGAAACCAGAGGGGATATTTGTGTCATTGCTGGCCAGAAGAAAGAAAAAAAAGGAAATAGGAAAGTGGGAGGGCTGAAATATGTAGTTGTGGAGCAGCAGCTGCTTCCACCCAGCGTGTCCACAGCTGAGGGCAATGCCAGCATCCTGGGGCAGTGGCACAGGGGTTAAGTCAGGATGTGGGAGTTCCAGGGAAGCTGGGAGCATTTGGGAGCCCTGATAGAACAGTGAGTCCCTGCGGGTCAGGCCCTCACACCACATCTCTCCTTTCCTCCCAGAGAAGCTGTACAACTCACAGGGGCCAGAGCTGCGGCGATCCCTCTTCTCCCTGAAGCAGCTCTTCCAGGTATGGTGATGCTGGTGTGGTGGGGGGGCCAAGGGCCTCCCCCAGTGCTGGCTGCCCACCCACACTGGGGTAACACCTGGCCTTCACCCCACAGGAGGACAAGGACCTGGTGCCCGAATTTGTGAACCTGGATGGGTTGACGTGCCTGATCAAAGTGGGGGCAGAGGCTGACCAGAACTACCAGAACTACATCCTTCGGGGTTGGTATTTGGGCACAGGGCACCTCTGGAGCAGGCTGCCTACAGGAGCTGTGAATGCTTCATCCCTGGAAGTGTTCAAGGCCAGGTTGGATGGGGCTTTGATAGAACTTGGTCTAACAGAAGGTGTCCCTGCCCATGGCATGAGGGTTGGAACAAGATGGTCTTTAAACAATTCCAGGATTCTATGCTCATCCCCAAGGAGGAGGGCTGGCACTCAGTGAGAGAGAGCCAGCAAGTTCACCAGGGTTATTTTTCACAGCTCCCAGACATTGCTGTGGCAATGCTGTGCAGGGATGGGAATGCCCAACCCCTGCCTGCCATGCCATCAGTCTGCCCACTCTCTGCCTTGCAGCCTTGAGCCAGATCATGCTCTTCGTGGACGGGATGCAGGGTGTCATCAACCACAACGAGACTGTCCAGTGGCTGTACACACTGTCGGGAAGCCCAGTAAGTGTCTGTTCCTCCTGGGGGGCTGTCTGTGCCCCTGCTGCACCCCCTTCCCTGCCGTCACCTGTCCCCTTGCATCATCCCTCAGAGGATGTGCTTCACCCTCAGGCCTCTGGGCTCAATGCCCTGGTATCTTTGCTTGTGTTGGGTACTGCTCCCACCCATCTGGAAGTCACCTAGGGTTGGCAGAGCTCCCTGTCTTGATGTGGCCACTTTCCTAGGCGCAGATCTTGAGTTAGATGGTCCTGCTCCAGGTCTGGAGCCAGTGCCCCTTGGCCATCCGCATCACAGCTGAGGTCCCTGGCCCCATGACAAAACCCCCAGGCACAGCCACCCCAGCATCATGCTGGCAGCCCCCTGCCACTGCTGCTGTCCCAGCTGCCATCCCTTGTCCCAGTTTCGCCTGGTGGTGAAGATGGCACTGAAGCTGCTCCTGGTGTTTGTGGAGTACACAGAGCCCAATGCCTTGCTCCTCATCCGTGCTGTCAATGCCGTGGACCAGGCGAGAGGTGGGTGCAGCCCCAGCCTCCTGCAAGGTCCCCACTGGGGGATGGTGTCCCCTCCTGGTCCATATGTCACCTGCACGTGCTGCTTTTCCCAGGTGCCTGTCCATGGTCCAACCTGATGGCCATCCTGAAGCAACGCCACGGGGCTGACACGGAGCTGCTGGTGTTCACCATGACACTGATCAACAAGGTCTGGGGGGTGTCCCTGTGGTGCCATGCTGATGGGGCTTGGGGTGAGTCACCCCAGTACCAGCAGCATCCCTCTGGTCCTGCTCAGACACTGGCAGCCCTCCCGGACCAGGACACCTTCTATGATGTGACTGACTGCCTGGAGCAGCAGGGCATGGAGCACGTGGTGCAGGAGTACCTGGGCAGCAAGGGCACCGACCTTGACTTGAAGCAGCAGTTCACACTCTATGAAGTGAGTAGGGCACCTGCAGGATCTGGCCACGTGCCACATCCAGTGTCAGCAGGGAGGTTGTGTGCATGGGGTGGCAGGGGTGCTGCTGTGCCCAGTGCCATGTCCCCCGGTCCCTCCACAGAGTGCTCTCAAGCTGGAGGATGGCGTGGAAGAGCCGCCCTCGGGGGGACGCAAGGAGCGGAGGAGGACAGACGAGGGCCGGCGCGGGTGGAGATCCCAGGGCAGCTGCCCAGAGCCCAGTGCTGATGCCCAGTCATTTCTGGAGTCCCCTGGCACTCCAAAGGATCCCCCAGCTGAGGACACCCCAGCTGTCCCCTCACTGGGCAGCCCGGCAGAGTAAGTGTGGCTGGAGGTGATCCGTAGTGGGGTTCCTCTTGGAATGGTGAAGACACTGGGATGCAGTATAAGCAGCAGTCAGATCTGTGCCAGTGCCAGGGTGAAGGGCAGTCCTGTGGTACTTGCTCTCAGTCCCTGTCACCTCTTCTTTCAGACCCTCTCCCACCAGCACCTACAACAGCGCATCCAGCGTGCGGCTGGCCCTGGCCTCCCCACAAGCCGAGAAGGAACAGCCCCCAGGCCCGGGAGAGCGCAGTGTTTACAAGTAAGGAGCCAGGAGGGGCTGGGCACGTGGGGATCCCCCAGGGTGGCAAGATGGGCTCCCAGGAGCATGAGGTGTGCCTATTCCAGGGCACACTCTGCCTTTCCCGGGGGAAACAGTCTGGGAAGGCACTGGGGTTGGAGAGATATGTGGTGGGGCAGCGGGTATTACAGGGTTTGGACAGGGGCTCCAGGGCATCCTTTGGGCACTCACAGCTCTGCTCCAGCTCCTCATTCTCCTCTCTGCCCACGCTTGCCCTCTCCTCTGCCCACTCTTTCTATCTTTCCTTTTGCAGGCTGCGCCAAACTTCCCCTGTCTGGTAAGTGCCTGGGCTCTGCATGCGCGTGCTCCCTCCCAGCACGGTCATAAACTCATTGGATCCTGGAATGGTTTGGGTTGGAAGGGACCTTAAAGATCACCTAGCTCTAACCACCCTGCCATAGGCAGGGACACCTTCCACTAGACCAGGCTGCTTAAAGCCCCATCCAGCCTGGCCTTGAACATTTCAAGGCATGGGGCACCCACAGCTTTGAGCAACCCATACCAGTGTCTCACCACCCTCACAAGGAAGAATTTCTTCCTAATATCCAATTTAAACCTACTCTCTTTCAGTTTAAAGACATTCTCCCTTGTCCTATCCCATGATGCTCTGGGGGGAGTGGGCACTTGCACCTACCTCGCTGCCCCCATCCCTCGCCTCTCCCCTTCAAGCCCTGCCTGTGGGACCCCAGCCCACTCCCCCCATCACCAGCATCCCCCATAGGTTGATGGAACCCTCTGATCCCCACTTTGGGGTGAGGTGTCCCTGCTGGGGGTGGCACAGCCCGTGCCAGGTGTCCTGGCCTGGTGGGACAGATGGTGTCCCATCTCACCAGCACCCAATGCCATGTGGTGCCTGGGCAGGAGGGAACTTGCTGTGGCTCTCCCAACTCCCCATGAACACTGGGGCCACCAGGTGACAGCAGGGTGAGGGTCCCATGCTGGAGGGCTGCAGGACACATGAGCCCCAGGGGGCTGCCAGTAGTGGGGGCTAACCCCTGTTTTCCCTCAGGCGGGAGGATGCCCCCTCCTTGCATGGGGACAAGCCTATTTTGAGGAAGTTTGAGTAAGTAGAGGCATGAGTGTGTCTCCAGGCGTGTGCTTCCTCTGGCCTGGCTGGAGATGTCTGGGCTTCAGCCATGCAGGGCATGAGGAGCAGGAGGGTCCCTGGAAGTCTCTACCTGGGCACCCTCCTGGATTTTGCAGCTTTTGGACGAAGGTTGCAGTGAGCACCAGTGTTTGGGACCAACTGGTGACAGTGGCACCCTGATGACACAAGCCTTCAGCTCCTATGGGGCCTTCTCCCCAAGCCATGGGGGCATCACCTGTCTCTGCAGGGCTCAGAGGAGGTTGAATCCTCCAGGTCCCCAGTGCAGTGTGGCCAGTGCAGGGGATTTCTGTGCTGTGGGGCTGGCTGTGCAGTGTGGCATGGCGTGGTGTGCCTATTGTCCCCGTTGTCCCCATCCCTGCCTTGCTCCCAGCCAGTGTCCACCCCTGTCTTGCAGAGCTCGCTTTTTGGAGAACCTGGCTGCTGCCCAGAAGGAGAAGATCTCTTCTATGGCCAAGGGACGGCTCGATGTCCTCAGTGATGCTACACTGGAGCATCCTACTGCTCTTGCATGGGAAAGCACCCCTGATTCCAGGACAGAGCCACCCAGCATAAGTAGGTGCTGCCAGGGGGTGTGTTCCCAGCTCATCAGGGTCCCTGAGGTGGGGGTTAGTGACCCCTCTGCCTCCATCCCACAGAGCCAGGCAGGAGCTGGTGGTCCCTCCTTGCTCAAAACAGTGGCATCCAAGCACACCCCACCAGGGAGCAGGACCCCAACTCTACATAGACCCCAGCACTACCTGCCCCTCCAAGTGTGTTGTCCCAGCTTCTGCCTCTCTCCCTGCAGGGTCTCGCCTGGCTCAGTCTGACGCCACCGACTCCTGCAGCACCATCTCCTCTGACACCAAGTTTATGCTGGACATGCTCTATGCCAAGGGCTCCTCAGAGCCAGGGAAGGAGAAAGTGTTCCCTGAGGTCCCGCCATCCCCTCAGATCCAGGGTGAGGCAGAGATGGATGCCAAGGGAGGTAGCAGCCAGGAGCAAGAGAGTGCCTGGCTCCATGGCAGGGCTCCAGATGGGCCAGTGGCCAGTGCCCACGCCAAGCTGGTACGTGCCATGTCCAGCATAGATGCCGAGACCCACACACAGAAGCTGGAGAACACCGGGATGATGCCCATCAAGAAGGACATGGAGCTGACATGGGAGCGCCTGGAGGCCAGCCCCATGCAGCTGAAAATCAAAGACCTGGACTTCACTGATTTGGGAGAAGAAGAAGATTTTGACATCCTGGACACAGGGCCAATGACCAATGGCTCCTTCCTCCATTCTGGCATTGAAGCAACGAGTGCTGGAACATATATGGTTCCCCCTCCACCTCCTCCCATCCCTGGTTGCCCACCACCTCCACCTCCACCTCCTCCCATCCCTGGTTGTCCACCACCTCCACCTCCACCTCCTGCAGTCCCTGGTTGCCCACCACCACCACCTCCACCTCCTGCCATCCCTGGTTGCCCACCACCTCCACCTCCCATGGCCCCTGGCTGCCCACCCCCACCAGGGCTGCCAGGCTCCTCAGCAACAGACGGTCCCTCCCAGGCCAAGAAGAGGACCGTGAAGCTCTTCTGGAAGGAGCTGAAGCAGCTAGATGGCACTGTGGGGCCAGGCAAATTTGGCCAGGGGACACTGTGGGCATCACTGCAGAATGTCGAGGTCAATGCTGCAAAACTGGAGCATCTCTTTGAGTCACGGTCAAAGGAAGTGCCAGCTTCAAAGGTACCGATGGGCACCCATCAGCCAAGGGGACTTGAGGGGTGGGAGGAAGGCTGTTTGTTCCTGTGGGGACCCTCGGCATGCACTGTCATCCCTATCCTATGCCAAGGATGGGTGCTGGCAGCCTGGAGGCTTGGTGGGGATGGCAATGGGCAGTGCACAGGTTTGGCTCACCATGGGGTCTGTGATTGACTCTCTGTGCCCATGATGAGTTCATGAGTCCTTTGCCTGGCTGTCCTCACCTATCCTGTCCTCTTTGCAGAAAGCCATCGATGGGAAGAAGGTGGTGGTGGTGCTGGATCCCAAGAGGAGCAACGCCATCAACATTGGCCTCACAGTGCTGCCACCCGTCCACATCATCAAGACTGCTGTGCTCAACTTTGACGAGTTTGCAGTCAATAAGGAAGGGATTGAGGTGAGCACAAGAGAAGCTTGGCCCCTCTGAGGTCCTCATGCACGTCATTTCACCTGGCCAGGAGACCTCTGTGCTATGATGCCTGGGGTGACACATCTCACCATAACATGTCTGGAGCCTGACATATCCCTCTTTCCCTGCTGTAGAAAATCCTGACCATGGTCCCGACTGAGGAGGAGAAGCAGAAGATCCAGGAGGCCCAGTTGGCCAACCCTGACGTGCCCTTGGGTTCTGCAGAGCAGTTCCTGCTCGCCCTGTCTTCCATCAGTGACCTCACGGCCAGGCTCCAGCTCTGGGCCTTCAAGCTGGACTACGAGAGCCTGGAGCAGGTAGAGAGCCATGTACCCATCTCCCATCTGCCCTCCCACCGCTGCCACCCCTGCAGTGCTGAGTGCTCAGCCAAGCGTGTTCCTGGTGGGGACCAGGCAAATGTCCAAGCATAGGAGAGGCCATCCTGGCTGGGGATGGGCTGCAGGTCCCAAAGCCAAGCACAGGCTCGAATTGACCAGGAGGTGAATGTCCTCCTGGGTGAATGCTGAAGTTCCCAAGGGAGAGGGTGGCCAAGGGGTCTCACCTGCCTTTCTTGTCACCCAGGAGATTGCAGAGCCACTCTTTGATCTGAAGGTGGGCATGGAGCAGCTGGCAAGAAATCACACCTTCAAGTGCATCCTGGCCACACTGCTGGCCATGGGCAACTTCTTGAATGGTTCCCAGGTGAGGAGCAGGATGAGGACCAGCCATGGTGTGTGGGCATAACCAGGAGGGACTATGGAGAGCCTGAGATGGCACCTGGGGCTGGGTGGGGACCCAGTGGGTCTGCAGAGTGGAGGTCTACTGGAGGAGGGATGGAGAGTCCCTGCTGAGTCCATTGCGTTTCAGAGCAGAGGGTTTGAGCTGGGCTACCTGGAGAAGGTCTCGGAAGTGAAGGACACAGTGCACCGTCAGTCCCTGCTCTACCATCTCTGCCAGATGGTGGTAGAGAAATTCCCAGAAACCACTGATCTCTACTCGGAGATTGCCTCCATCACCCGCTCTGCCAAGGTGAGGCAAGGCAGGTCACACCCGGGCAAGGAGAGAAGGCGGGTCCTGTGGTTGCCCAGCTCCAGCGTGGCCAAGGGCTGACATCTCACTCTTCCAGGTTGACTTTGAAGAGCTGTCCAACAGCCTGGTGCAGCTGGAGAGGAGGTGTAGGGCCTCCTGGGATAACCTGAAGGTGATTGCCAAGCATGAGAGCAAGCCAGTGCTGAAGGCCAAGCTGACAGAGTTCCTCAAGGACAGCACCCAGCGCATCATTGTCTTGAAGGTGGTGCACAGGCGTGTCCTCAACAGGTTGGTGGCTTGAGGTTCTGGGGACACAGCAGAAGCCCTGCAGTCCTGTTGGTGGCCCTCCATGACTGATGTTCCCATAGGTTTCACTCCTTCCTGCTGTACCTGGGCTACCCGGTGAGCGCGGCGCGGGACGTGAAGGTGACGCCGATCTGCAAACTGCTGCGGGAGTTCGCCCTGGAGTACCGCACCTGCCGGGAGCGCGTCCTGCAGCAGCAGAAGAAACGGGCTGCCCACCGCGAGCGCAACAAGACCCGGGGACGGCTCATCACCGAGGTCTGGGGACACTCAGCCGGATGCCACCAGGAGGGGATGCCCCCAGGTGATGCCCCTCACGTCCCTGACCCCCACGTCTCCTCCCACTGCAGACCGAGAAGTTCTCTGGCATTGCTGAGGCCATTTTGCCACCTGCTGTGGTGTCCAGCAGCCCCAAGGAGCAGATGGAAGCAGGTCACGAGAATATGAAGAGTGTGCTGACCTCTCCAGTGGATATTCCTGCCCGCCGCAGCCGGGCCAGCCAGGGTAGGAGTGGGATGACAAAGTCACCCAAGGCATGCCTGGCTGGGCATGGCTGATTGCCAACGTTCTCACTGTCCCATGCAGGAACAGGGCATTCCACCCCAACCCAGGGTTCCTTAGCCCAGGAAGATGTTCCCAGCTCCCCAGACGATGCTTCAGATGAAATCATGGACCAGCTGGTGAAATCAGTGACTCACAATGCCAACCCCCGACCCTGCACCAACAAGGAGCGCAGGAGGTCCCGTGGCAATAGAAAGTCCTGTAAGTACCATCACTGTCCCCATACCCTGTCCCATCTGTCCCCATGCTCTGTCCCTGTACTCTGTCCCATCTCCATGTCCCTGCCCAGGTCCTTTTCCCACCTCTGTGTTCCTGTCCCCTTACTGTTTCCTATCTCTTTGTCCCTGTCCCTGTGCCTTGTCCCATCTCTCTATCTCTCTTCCCATGCTCTGCCCAGTCCTTGTACTCTGTCTCATCTCTGTCCCTGTCCTTGTGTTCTGTCCCATCTCCATGTCTCTGGGCTGTCCCCATGACTTGTCCTATCTCTGTGTCCATATTCCATGTGCTGCCTGGCTCCTTCCCCCTGGGCCACCAATAATCTGCCATGCTAAGCCCACCAGGCCACAGCAGGATGCACCCTGAGAACAGTCTATGCCACTGCCCCGCAGTGCCACTCCCCCCAGCATGCCAGCGCTGCCGTGTCTGGGCAGGCACCCAGTGTGTGGGGACCCTGGCACTGAGTGCTGCTCGTGCTGCCAGTGCCACACTCTCCTCTTCCTGCAGTGCGACGGACGCTGAAGGGAGGGCTCAGCGAAGAGCTGGTGCAGGCGCTGGGCCTGGGCCGGGTGCCCGGCATGGATGTCTGAGGCGGCCAAGTGGACTCATCCTGCTCCCCACCACCAGCAACCCCAGGGCAGAATGTTGTGGCAGGCCCTGTGGCACACTTCAGGATTGGCACACTCCACACCTTTGGTCTCACCTCACTTTTCCCTCCTGGTCTCCAGCTCACTGAGGTGCAGGAAGCAGGATGGGAGTGATGCCCCAGAGCTGCTCCATGGTGACTGGGACAGAGGATGCTCAGCACCCATCCATGGAGGCTCAGGGTTCATCTTCTCAGCAGTATTATAGGGGTCAAGGGGCTGGACCCAGGCCCCACCTGGGAACTGGGTCTGGCCCATGGCTGCTGTGGCAATAAAGTGATCTGACATGCTGTCAATGTCCCTTGTCACTGTACCTGAGAGGCCAGAATGATGTGGTACTGCTCCCTGGACAAGCCAGTATCCCTCAACCCTCCTGCCTGGGGCAAGCACTCAGTCAGCCAAGTGGCTTGCAGGCACCATTCTCCCTCTGGGGACAGTGTGATCCCCTTTGTACTGGGACAGCTGAAGGACCTTTCCAGAAGGAGCAAGGACTCCTGCCAGGCTCGAGGCTGCATACTCAAGGACAGGAGCAGCAGCTCGAGCACAAGGCCACAGCACAGTAAAATCATCTCTTACCTCACCTCTTGCTTATAAACCTCTCCTGCGGGGTTTTAGGCAGACCTGGACCTGGGTAAGAGGCAGGGTGGTTGTTCCCCTCCAGGAGCAGATCTGGGACACAGTAGCCACGTTGCAAGCCTTGGAACCATTTCCTGTGTTTGGCAGAAACAGGTTACCTGGTGCTGTAAATGCAGCAAGGACAGCATCCATCTGCCCCTAAGGGGGACTGGAAGATGTCCTTGCCACCTGCTGTTCCAGCATGGCTCATGCCATGCCACACATGGATTAAACCCCACACTGGTGCTGACTGCAATACTCCCCATGGATGGATAGCATTTCTGAGCATCCCCCTGTGCCAGCTGCAATGCTTTGGGCACTGTTATCCATGGTAGAGGCATTTGGGAATGGTCACGTCATCCATCATGGCAGCTCCTCCTCGGCACTGCCCTGGTGCTGCCTCCAGCCCCGAATCCCACACAGCAGGTCTCTGTGGCTTTCAAGGCTTTCTTCCTCCTGGCTATCCCTGCCCAGGGTTGTCCCTCTCCCATGAGGCTGGACATGCTGGTGGCCTCAGAGGTGCTGGGCAACAACAGCCTGTTCCAGCTTGTGGCATGTCTGAGATTCTCCTGGGTAGATCTGCAAACAGCAGGATACCACACTAAGAGTTGCAGGTGTTCCAGAGGTACCCCAAAATATTGTTTGGCTCTCCAGCTCTCCGGGTACTTGACTTGGGGCTGCAAAGAGAGGACAAAGAGGTTATGATAGGCAACACTAAGCCAGAGCAGGAAGCAGAAAGAGATGGGAAAGCATCTTCCTGAACCCCTGCACCTGCCCCAGGTACCTAAAGTGATGTTACATGTGACAATCCCAAGCCTATTGCTCCCAAGGGCCTTGCTGGGGGAAACTGAGGCACGGTGCTGGGGAACGTGTCCCCCTCCAGATGGTTTGGTGGCACTTAGGGTAGCCATGTGCTCAGCAGAGCTCTGCCAACACGTTTGGGTTTTTCCACTTTTTTTTTTTTTCAGCCTTGATGATATTTCCAGGATTCCCAGCCCAGCGCCGGGCACATGCTGCCCTTGAGCGGCGCCTGAAGTGCTTGGCTTGGCTGCAACACAAGTGGCTTATGCCAAAAATACAAAGGCAGGGGCGGCCGCCCCGGGAAGGAGAGGGGGTGGCGGGATGCTGCAGACACCTTTGCGAACGGAGGCAGGTTCGTGGCTGTCACACGAGGCTTGGGGGGGACCTGGGGCATGGGGGGCCTCAGGCAGATCAGCAGAGCTGGGGCTGGGGTGCTGCACCCCCAGCTGACTGATCCGGGTGGGATGAGGAGACCCTGAAGAAGCACCCCGCCAAACCCATCCCCTCCGTTCCTTCCTCCATTCCCATCCCTGTGTGGCTCCCAGGGCCACGAACTGTGTCCTGCTGCCACGAGGGGGCACGGCGGCCACGCGCACGGCGAGGCCACCCGAGCCACCCTCCGTGTCCTGCCGCTCTGCAGACACTCGCCGCTGGCCTTCAGTTTGCTGTCCCCACCTTGCCTGGCACCCGGGGGGGCTGCACTCTGCTCCCCCTCCATCCTGCCTCTTTCATGTGCCCGGTGGAGTGACAGCCACGTCCTTGGTCCTGGCTGTTTGTCTGGCTGGTGAGGACAGGCTTCTGTCCTCTGTGCTCAGATGTGTCTCCAGTGCTTGTCCCTGGCCCCCGTCCTGCCCTGGCCCCCGTCCAGGCAGTGGAGAGGAGCAGGAAACAGCAGGGAGGACCCCAGCTCCACTTGTTGCTTTTACCTTCCTCTGTAGCTCCCAGCCTTATTCTGATTGAAGTTTTCCCCTGCCTTCTCCATTCTGTCCTTTCCTAGGGACTGTGCCAGCACAGGGTCCTGTTTGCTGCCACCCCACGAGGTCAGCTCCAGCCTCATCTCCATGGGCATGTGCCCACTGCCACCTCCAAGCTCAGGGTAGGGGACTGCCCACGGTCCTGGCCTTGTGGCTGCCATGAAGCCCCACCACCTTGTGTGAGAAGCACAATTCCCACCAGGAATAGCACAACCCCACCTCTGTTCCCAAGTCAGAGCCATCCAGCTCATTTCTTGCAAGCACCAGAGCACTCTGACTACCTTCCAGGAGCACTGTGATCATTTACCACTCCCCAGATTCCTCCTCCTGCCTCAGCTGGAGGACTTCTCTACTTCCTGGCCCCAACCCTCTTAAGCAACACTAGGCTGGCAACACACTCCATTCTGCAACCACCTTCCTCAGCAGGATGGAGGTGTGGGATGGGAACCAGGTCACAGCTGCTGTGACCTACTGCCCTCTTCCCTGGGGGCAGAGGGAGCAGGATGTCACTTCCAGTGTGGCCCAGGTGGCTTCCCCGGGCATCTGACTTGTGGCCAAGGGGGAGCCACATTTCCCCTGTCTCCATCACCCCAGTGCAGAGGTAGAGACCCTGTCATGGGCATGGAAGAGATGGGAGATGGGAAGGTGATGCTGGGCTGGCAAAGCAAGCCTGGTAAGAGTCCCACACATGCCCCAGGAGAGCACCAAGCATTAGCGGAGCTGGAATCACTTTGGAATATCAGCAGTGCATCATAGCCACACCAAAGGAGCAAGGTCCCTGCAACCCAAAAGCAGGTCTGGTCTGGAGAACCGTGGTGTAGAGAGCCCAGCTGGCAAAGAGGCTGCCAAGGTCATGCAGGCACAGTGACACAGGGTCCCCACTGGGGCAGAAGGTGAAACCTCTCCCAAAGCCATGAATGCAGCTGGAAGTGGAGTCATGTTTTGTAAATATCTGGGGATCCTGCACAACCTGAAAAGACAAGTCAGAGGCAGGAATGTTCTGAAGACAAGGGGATTTGGAAATAGCCAGACTCAGGTCAGTGCTTGGCTGAATGCTCCACATTGCCAGCAAGACTGTCCGGGGGAGCAGCCCTGGTACTTCCCAAAGAAGCTGCTCAAGACACACCACCATGGGAGCAGAGGGATCCTGCCCAGATGCTGGGGAGAGGTTTGGGTTATTCCCATCATCCAGCTGAGGTGTGTGGAAACCCCCCACAGATGGAGGATGAAAGCTTGGACTAGGCTGATCCCACCAATGTGGCATCAGATGCAGGGGGATGATGGGCACCAACAGTCACTTTTGGTTTACAGCTTCAAAACATAAGGAAAGCCCAAAAAAGTTCTTGGTCAAGTAAGTTGCAAGGCTTCCTGGAGCTTAGCCTGGCTTAGCTGAATCACAGCTACCCGTGGATCTGGGCTCTCCAGAGAAGAAAGCCACAATAACAGAGTTCCCGCTACAGCAGTGAGGTTCAACCAGAACCAGTAGAACTGCGCAAGTTCAGTGGTAGGGCACAAATATTCGGTGCCAGGAGTAATTAATCACTGTCCTCTGCAAGACGCTCTGTGTCAAAATGAGAGTTAATTCCAGACAGTGCAACAGCCTTTGTCAACCCTGAACTGTCTCCGGCCCCAGATGCCAATGGGCTCTGGTGTCCCAAATCTTCAATGTGAAGGATAAACCCACATCCATCCAAAGGCTGTTTGAGGACATGGTATGAGACAGAAGGAGCCCCATGTGCTATAGTCAGCAAGACACATCCCCTTTCCTGTGGGTTTGATGGTCCATGGTTGGTATCAAGCCCACAAGTGACATACAAGGTGGTTCCAGCCCCATGGTCCCCTCTCCTGAGACAACTGCTCCCAGGGAAGGACTATGCCTCATGGCCTGAGTGAGGAAGAAAGTGCTGGCAAAAAACTCCATCAGTGCCGAACAGACAAAAGTGCCCTGTTAGGCACTCGCCTGGGTGGTGTTTCCTGAGGAGATAATAGCCCTGGAAGAAGGACTTGCTGTTTTGGAGAAGATTAAGTACCTGTGGGAGCAGCATGTGGATGAATCACAACCCTCATGGGCTTAGAGCCTCTGGAAATGGCTCATGGCACTTTGAAAACAATGTTGTGAATCTGCTGCAGATCAGATTAGGGAGTGGAACAATTATCTCAAAACCTGTTAGTCATGGGAGGCTCCAGGAGCTGGAGGAACAGCCTAGGGCAAGGGGAACACTAGGAAAACGTGTGTCCCCCCTCCTGGGGACCTGCGTGAGCAGCCCCAGGAAGGGTGTGGGAGGTGGCTGTGGTTGAACCAGCCCCACTTCCCCTGCAGAAGGTGAGCTGTAATTAGCAGAATGGGTACGGAAGAGCTCAAGTAGGTCAAAAGGTAAAGGGGCTATCGCTGGTGTTTCCTCACAGCTGGGAGGCACCTCGGTGTTGAGCAATGGGCAGATGAACAAGGCCAGGTGCTGTCTTCAAGGGAAGATCTGCCAAGGTCACCCTGACAACACACCAGCCTTTTAGAGGAAAGCTGGGGAACAACCAGGGCCAGCGAATGGTGCGGCTGGTCCAGCCCCACTGCACTGGACTTCATGGTAAGACCATCCACAGAAAGCTCTGACTGCCACGACAGAGAACACCATGGCTATCTACAACCCATCATGAGGCATCCCACAAGAAGGGCACCCCAAGACCATGTGTGAGGAGCTCTGGAAGGGAGGGATAGATTGACATCCAACCCAGCCCTTAAGGGGATTGCAGGAATTCATGTTGTATTTTGGGAACAGCCACATCTACCCTCTGTGAAACACCGTTATGAGTGCAGCCTCTACATTCTGGCTCTCTCTGAAAAGCACCATATCCCTGTCCCTGCTCCCTTGCATGCCTCAGCACCTCTGGCTTGTGCTCTCCCTTGGAAAACAGCTTTTCTCCAACAGGAGTTTTCAAGCCCCAGTGAAGTGATGAATGGGGAAGTTTAACTGGGCCCAGTTCAGAGCCCAAGTTCCCCGAGGCTCTGCCTTGTGGTCACCTCCATTGTTCTCACTGAATTCAGTAGCCCAGGGCCGCAAGCAAGCAGATTCCTGTGGGAGAGCCCGCGGATATGCTGTTGCATCCCTCCTCCTCTACCTCACCAGCATTCCCAACATTCCCTTGAGCACTGTGAACTCAGCTGAGTGCCACCACCACACCCCTGCAAAACCACCCCAGCCTGTTTGATGCTGCACTTCTGCAGCGCTGCCGTTGTCATCGCCACTGATGAAATGTGTTTTTCTGCCAGTACCAGGGAGGTTGTTTCCAGCAAGGATGGCACAGGCATCCCTGGCACATGCCACCACCACACCAGGCCTTGCAGGATTTGGTGGTGCAGCCAGTGCTGATGGATCATGGCTGGCAGAGCCTGGCTCCTCCAGGAACGGAGAGTGGTGTGGATGCTGGCACATGAAAGCCCATGAGGAGGGCACTGGGGGTCAGGCCCATGGCAGAGACGTACGAAGGATCACCAAGTACGGAGACTTGGTGAAATATTAAAGCAGGTGCTTAATAAAGCGAGCCCAGCGGCAGCAATTACCCTGTGTAATTAACCTGGGAAGGAGAGGACTTTGCCCCCCCAGCCAGGTGGTGCAGGGAGCTCCTGCTGGTACCTGCTGGAGATGGCACAGACCTGGCACCTGGCACTGCGTGACAGGGCTCCCACGAGCCTCACTGGGACAGGCGAGGAGTCGACCTTCCAGCATGGAAGCCATGCTGGAATCCCAGAATGACGACAGGTAGGTGGGGGGCAGGGCACTGTCTGCTCTGGGTGCTGAGAAATGGTTTGGGATCTCTCAAGGGTGTTGACCCCAAATCCCAGGTTGCAGCTGGGAGGGGTTCACACCTCACCTGCCTGCTCTGGGCACCAGGATGAACCAAGTGTGGCTGGCCAAGGCACTGGGACCCTGGTGGCTGAGCACCCATCTGGTGCCCTCCAGCAGACCAGCAGGTCCTGAGGGCACCACCCTGCACGGGGAGACTCGATAGAGTGGTGGCCCTGAGGGTGGCTGTGGCCTCAGTTCCCCATGTCCCAGCTGGATGGGTGCTGGTGGCCCTGGTTCTGGCTCAGGCAATGGGCAGGGGAGCCTCCCTCCCACCAAGCCGCCCTGGATGCAGTGCCATTTCCTGGCAGGAAGCTCTGCCGAGCACAGGCATCGAGCCAAGCCATGTCAGGCTGAACTAAGCCAAGCTGAGCTGAGTTCAAATAAACTGAGCTGAGCGGAACCAAGCTGAGCTGAGCTGTGCTTACCTAGGTGGCATGATGATGAACCAGCCTGAGCCAAACTGTGCTGTAGGTGCCACAACATTTCAAGCCATGCTGAACCAAGTTGAGCCATGCTGGACTGAGATGAGCTGACTTGCATCAGGCTGAGCTGTGCTGAGCCAAGCCAAGCTGAGCCGGACTGAGCTGAGTCAAGCTGAGCCGAACCAAGCTGAGTCAAGCTGAGCTGTGCCTACCTAGGTGACATGATGTGATGTCCTAAGATGTGCTGAGCTGAGTCATGCTGAGCCATTCCAAGCTCTACTGAGCTAAGCTATGCCTATTGGGATAGCATGAGGTCTTCAGGCATGCTGAGCTGAGCTGAGCCAAGGTGTGCCAAGCTGAGCTGTGCCTGCCTAGGTGGTACTATGTCCCAAACTGTCCTGAGCCAAGATGAACTGAGCTGAGCTGAATTGCACATACCTAGGTGGCACAATGCCCCGAGCTGAGCTGAGCAGTGCTGAGTTGAATCACGCCCACTGCTGCCACAATGTCTTGAGCAGGGCTCAGCTGAGCTGAGCTGAGCCAATCCAAGCTGTGCCAAGCTGATCTCTGCCTTACCTGGGTGGCATCATGTCCCAAACAGGGCTGAGCTGTGCTGAGCCATGCCAAGCTGAGCTGAATTGTGCCTACTGAGGTGGCACAATGTCCTGAGTTCAGCTGACCTGAGCCAAGCCAAGCCAAGCCAAGCTGAACTGTGACTATCTGGCACATCAACATATCCTGAGCTGTGCTAAGCTGTGCTGATCTGAGCTGAGCTGTGCATATCTAGGTGGCATGGTGTCCTGAGCTGAGCTGTGCCAAGCTGGACCAAGCTGAATCATGCTTTTTTAGGTGGCATAATGTCCTGAGCAGGGCTGAGCCGATCTAAGCTGTGCTGACTCGAGCTGAGCCGTGCCTGTTGAGGTGGCACAACGTCCCGAGCAGGGCTGAGAGGAGCTGAGCTCTGCCTACCCAGGTGGCATCATGTCCCGAGCTGGGCTGAGCTGAGACATGTCAGGCTGAGCCACGCTGAGCGCACCTACCTAGGCAGCACCATATCCTGAGCAGGACTAAGTCAAGCCAAGCTATGCCGAGCCGAGCCGCCCAGAGCCGAGCCATGCTGAGCCGTGCCTACCCAGGCGGCATGATGTCCCGAGCCGTGCTGCGCCGCGCCAAACCACACCGAGCCGAGCCGGGACGAGCCATGGGTACCAAGGCGCTCCGCCTTCCCTCCCGCCCGGCCGCGGGTGCCAGTGCCGATGTCCCGGTGTCCCGGTGGCTCCCGGTGCCCGGCGCTCCCGTCCCGCCCGTCTCCCATTGGCGGCGGCCAGTCCCGCCCCGCCTCGCTCCCCCGCCGGGCGGGTATAAACGGGCGCGGCGGGGCGGGCGAGCGGCAGCGGCGGGGCCGTGCCGGGCCCGGGATCGGGACCGGGATGGAGCCGGGGATGGAGCGCTGGGCGCACGGCGCGCTGTGGGCGGCGCTGGCCGGCAGCCTGG
>JAWWEV010000022.1:13502333-13553863 GCA_035583235.1 Hafferia zeledoni | reverse complement strand
CTGCCGCTGGCGCTGCTGGCCGCGCTGCAGAGCTTGTGCCGCGCCTGGCTGCCGCTGCCCCTGGGGCTGGCCCTGGCCGCCGCCGCCGCCGGGCTGCTGCTGTGGCGGGCGGCGCCCCGCGGGCTGCTGCCGGTGGCGGGCAGAGCCGTCCTTGTCACAGGTGAGTGCGGGGACACGGCCTCGACGCCCCGACGGCAGCGCCTGGGCTCGGCGGGGAGCGGAGTGGGGTGTCCCGCAGGCACCGGGACGATGCTGGCAGCGGGGTCCCGCTGGGGACCAGCCGCCGCTGCCAGCGCATCCCTCATCCTCCTCCACGTCCAAGCAGAACTGGTCAGGCTGTACTTGCCCCCGAAGCAGGGAGTTGTATTGGCCCCTCGAGTATTGAGCACCAGTTGCAGCACGATGTCGAGAGCTGCTTCGTCTGGAAGCCCCGAGATTGGAAGGGATAGAGCTGGAGTGCTGGCTTGTGACCCCCTTGGCTGGCCCAAAGGCTGCCCTCTCCTCCCCTCTGAAGCTGTACTTGTTCTTGGAAAGCTACTCGTGGTCTCTCTAGAGGCTGCAACAGAGCTGGCTACCCAGGGCTGAGCATCACTGCTTCATCCAGAGCTCCATCCTGGGAGCTGCTGAGGGCAAGTGAGGCTGTTCCTCCCACTATATGGTTCTCCTTGGGAAATACTGCCCAGACACTGCCTGCCTCCTCTTTGGGCTGCCTGGCCCAGAGCTCCTCCATGGGGAAGGTGGCTACACAGGGCATGTGCTGTGTTCCCAGCATTTGCACAGCTCTGGCTTGGTGCTGAATCTCTTCAGGATATCTTGGTATACAAATGCTTTCCCCACTCCTTCCGCCTGGCAGTGGAACTGTGGGATGATGAAGAGAGCTGGGCTCAGCAGTGCTTTGCTGTGAGGCGATGGCAGTAGAAGGGTGAGGAGGAGGTGCTGGAGCTGGGGTGGTTTTTGCTGCAGGTGTGCTCGGAAGGTGCTGCTGGCTCTGCATGGATGCAGAGGAGAGGGAAACTTGTGGGCACAACCTTAGTGGTGGTCCCAAGGACAGGAGCCTGCATCTTAGTGGGAATGCCTGGGCTGAGCTTGGAGGCTCCCAAGTGGGAGAAGGGGATTTATATGTTTCCTAGAAAATTGAGGCAGGAGTTCTCTCCTCCTTCCAGCTTGAAGGGCTCTGTGGCATTGGTGGGAAGTACAGGGAAGCCTCTCTGGAGGAAGAAGATTGAAGGAGCAAGGCGGTGAATGAATGAATGATTCAACTGAGTGAAGGTCAAAGCCCTGTCGGGGCAGGGCTGCCTGGGGAGGACAGGTCTGATAGCCATGTACTCAGAGGTGCCCTGTGGCACACCAGCTCTGGCAGCCCTGGCTCTCTGGCATTGCCTGTATAATTAGTGAGTCAGTGGCTGGAACAAGGTGTTCTTACCCCGGTGTGTTGAGGTGACACCTCTGCAGTTCTGGTGTGTTTGCTCTTGGCCGTAAATACTTTGTGGTTTTACAGGTTAGAGGCGCAGCCCATGGTGCGGGATGTGTTTCTGTACTGCTGCTCCACCAGGTGCCTGCCAAGGGGCAGATGCGAGGGCTCCTCTGCTGGGAATGGCATCCCTCACTTGAGTATTTGCATGGTAATTAGCCTGTTTCTTTGGTGGATTAATTTCAGACACCTCCTGGCAACTAGGTATTGAGTCGCTGCTGGTGTCTCCTGTGGGAGCAGCCGGGGGGGGGATCAGAGGATCAGCTCTGGCCTTCATCCTCTTGCCAATAGGAAGCAAAGTCCAGCAGAGTGAGAAGCATGGAGCTAGGTATCTGGGGATGCTGAGCATCTGTGAGGGTGTGTGAGGTCGGGGATAATGCTTCTTCCACTTTGTATATTGTGCTGGACCCTGCAGGTCAGATGAGAAATGCCACAATATCCTTCCTGATGCCAGCTGTGGAGTACTGCAAGCCTCAGTCTGAAAAGCTTTGGGCATGATTTCCTTGTATGCACTTCTTGGCTGCTGTCTTAATCTTGTACCAGGTTCAGTGATGCTTATCTGGAGCAATGAAGTGTGGCTACGGTGCTGTTTTATCTCCCAGTCGATGTGTCCCAGCTCTTCCAGCTGCCCACTCTCCCTGGGAACAACCCCAAGTTGAGCTCTGTGTGTGATGCTCCAACCCCATGTGCTAGTCCGGACATTGCTGGCTAAATAAAACTTAGTTTATGGGAGGGAGTGAAGGAAAACTAACTGTGCAGCTCAGTGGGAAAATAGCTGAGCAGCTGTGGAGCTGCTGCAGAGCAAAGCTGCTGACCCTGTGGTAGCAGCAGGGACTGGAAAGTTGTGGCGTTTCCCATCTGTTGCAGGTTTGCATTTCGGCTGTTGCACGTGGGACTGTGGCTTGGCTGGAGAAGAAATGGGCAGCTGCCTGCTGCCAGAGGGGAGCAAGGAATGCTGTTCTCTTCCATGGTGCATCCCCTGGGCTAGCAAAGTAGGTGGCTGCTCGTCCCTGCAGGGGTGTGTTTGTCTGGGACTGCAACCTTGGAGCTCTTGTTCTTCATCCCAGTGGTCCAGCGTCTCTGGGAGCATGGCTCTGGTGGGTGCAGCCTGGCTGGGGGCAGGGGTTGAGGAAAGCATTAAGCCTGTCTTCCTAGAGGAGGTCACAGCTGTTTGCAGGGAGGAGAATACCCTCCTGTGCAACGGAGGGTGGGAGAGGTCAGCCCTGGGAAGATGGTGGGGATGAGGAGGGGAGCGGAGATCAGCTGCTCCAGCCCGGGATGGGAGGGAGACAGCAGCCATCTCTGTGCCTCCCTTGGTGTGTTGTGCTAAGCCTGACCCTGCCTTGAAAATGAGCCCATGCCTGGCACAGGCTTTGGCCAAACATGGGAAACTGCAGGGACCCCAACACGCCTGTGGTGTGGGCAGGCTGGGAATGGGCAGCTGCCTGACCTGAGGCTGATCTGGCACCAGGAAACTGCAAGGCAGCAGATTCCCTCTCCATGGTGTGTGACAGGGCACCCCGTGGTGCTGTGCTGCTGGTTGGCACCCATGGGCCAGTGGTGCCAGTGGCCCACTGGGAGCTCCTCTTCCCAAATCTGCAGTGGCACTAACTGGATGTCCTTAGAGCCACCGGACTCCTCAGAGCTGTGTGAGCAGAGGAGCAATCTTGTATTCCCTACTCTTTCCCATCAGGAATTGATACTAAAAGCAGAGCCTGTGCAAGGGTGATGGTCTGCAAAAGCAGCCTTGGAGGGAGGTTATGAGCTCTGGTTGTTCAGCCTCTCCAGATCCAGGCTGACAGCACTTCAATGCAAGCTTTGGCTTTGACTGGGTCAGTTTATATGTGAGCCTAGACCATCATTTGGTCCCTGTGGTCTTAGAGGATGCCTGTGAAATTCACTGAGTCCCTGCAAACCACCCAACACAACTGGGTATGGTGCTTGGAGGTGGTGAGGGAGTGGCAGGGAGCATCCCAGGGCTCCGTTGTGTGGCTGGAGCAGTGCAAGCCTCTTGCTGTTGTGCAGCTCTGCCATGTGTGACTGCCTGGGGTGGTTCTTTGGACAGTAGCCAGTTGCCTGATTTACTGCAAATCCTTGGAAAACACCAAGTGCAAACTAGCCCATAGACCCTGCCTGCCTGCAGGGCTTTGCCAGAACAGAGGGAGAACAGGAGTTATGTTGCAAGCTACCAGTTCGTGCAATTCAGCTTGGATGAGAAGTTGAAAACAGTGAGCTGTTGCTCTGTCTCTGATGGTTACACCTGAATTAGCTCTGAAATAAACCAAAACATCAGGATTGCTGCCTGAGGGAGATAACTTGTGTCTCCTGCATCCTTACTCCTCCTTAGTGCAGCCTATGAAGACAGGAGCACCTGTGGATTGGTCTGTCTTCCCACAAATCATCTCTGTGAGCAAAACTGGTTGGCAGGTCAGGCTGCCCAGACCCAAACCAGCCCCGTTGTCCTCTCTTCTCCTTCCTGCTGCAGGGGAAGCATGGTTTTCCTGGTGGGTTGCCCTCGTTACAATTGCATGGCCCATTAACAGCCTGAAATAAGTCAGAGCTTCAGATGTTCAAGGTTAACAGAGGTTTTGCAACTTGATCATAGTCAAGCTGCACTTCAGCATTTCCCATGGACTCCACAGATGTGGAAGCATCTGGTGACTACAGCAGGACTGATTCAATCCAGATGTTGAGACTCTCACTTTCTGCAGCAAAGGTAAATGACTTTCTGTGGTAAAAGAGCAGCATCGCTCCCGTCTGGACTTTGATATTGTCTCAGATATATTTTCCAGCTAAACAAGGTGATTGAGCGATTTCAGGGGGTCCAGGCTTTGGGGTTGGATCTGGGATGGGCACCTCTGTGCCAGGGCATGGCTGGAGCATCGGCACAGCATGGTCACAGCCTGTGTTTGGTGCTGAGCCTGCCAGCAGCCTCACCATGAGAAGAGCTTCAAGCAAAGGTGCTTTAGTTGTCCACAGGTGACTTCTACTCTGCTTCTGGAGCCAGTGAGCCAGCTCAGAGGTACCTGAGGTCTTTACCCATGCTGAGTGCAGGGGGGTTGGAACTAGGTGATCTTTAAGGTCCCTTCCAACCCAAACCATTCTGTGATTCTATATGTGCAGGCTGAAAATCAGCTTATTCCCTGAAGTTGCTCTGATTTTTCCAGAATCTATTAAAAATTAACAGCAGAGACAACTGCTCCCTCCAAGCTGAGAGGTGGGACAGGACCAAAATCAAACACCTAAACTCCAGCTCTTGTGTACAAGCAATTCCTGTCATATTTAAAACAAAAAACCCCAAGGGCAGCATTTGACTCTAGTTAAATGCTGGCATTTGGGAGCAGAACAGGAAAGCTGCTTTCTCTCCTCTTTGCAGGGGTGAAGATTTCCCACTTCTTTGTCAGCAGCCCTCCATGGATTTAGGACTCTTCTTCCCCTTCTGAGGTTTCTTCAGAAATAGATACCTACCCCTGCTCACCCCAGGCATGTGGACAGATATGCTTGGCTTTTTCTCACTTATCTATAAAAAAAGCACTTTCAAAGCCTGCTAATGACACAGACCTGTCGGGGTGGGGTGTTTTATCACCACTGACCAAAAATGATGAGCACAGCTAATTAGGAGGAAAAGTGCATTGAGGTTTCATACTGTGGGAGACCAGAGTTGGTAGAGAAACCCAAGCTGACTTGATTAGCCCTCGGGGTTATACAGGGACATGAGAGCAACAAAGCAGAGACTTCCCTGCTGAAATGAGATTGTCAGATGGGAACGGATGCTTTCTGAAGGAGAGAAGTGTAGGCAGTTGCTGCCCTCTAGTCCAATGAGCACATCTTTAATGAGGTCTGGGATTGTGTTACCCACTGTTGAGTCTAGCTCCCCTCAAGCCGGGATCTGGTTACTGAAGAGCCATTGCTGCTTTTACTACTGGTAGCACAGGGGTGGTAGACTTGCCCAGCCAGGGGTTTGTTTGAGTAGGGATGGGGTGAAGTGGGCTCTTTAAGGTGTTTCCACTAAACCTAGGCAAGTATTTGCCTTCTCACTGTAGTCTTCTTTCAGTGCTGGTCTAAAACTCTCTAGCTGTAGGGGTTTTTTTTCCTAGGAGGAAAGGCTGCAGGGCTTCTGTACCTCTTCACCTGATGTCCCTTCTGTGATCTCAGATCTGAAACACTGCGGTGAAACCTCCAAGGCCAGGCTGGATGGGGCTTGGAGCAACCTGGGCTAGTGAAAGGTGTCCCTGCCTTGGAAGTGAATGATCTTTAAGGTCCCATCGAAGCCAAACCTTTGTATGGCAAGGTGGAAAATGCCCAAGGCTGTTGTCCTCACGCTGTTAGTCCATTGCTATAGGTATATTTTGGAAGCTTTTACTTTTAACCTCCCCAGCATATGCAAGTTACCTCCTTCTCCACTCCCTTCTGGCTACTGTGGCACATCCACCATCTCCAATTCCCATTCTTCTGTCCCAGCTTGCGCCTGCTTCCATGCAACATATCACTTCTGCTTCCTCCCGCCCTGGAATGCTGCCAGGCCCTGAGCTTTATCAGCTTCCTCTGGAGACCTGGCTTCCCTGTCACACATGGTGCTGTCCTGGGATTTGCTGGCTCTAAGGCTGTAATCTTGAAAAGCAGTTTTTGGCTTTACAGGCTTTGTGGCGGCGCTTCCTCTTGCTGGGTGGTTGACCCTGTGGAGCCAGATGGTGGGTGACTCCAAGGCAGGCTGGGAATGGAGAGGAGGGATGGGCTGGTGAGCTGAGGTACCTGCCCTGATCTGTTCTGTGGTGGCTTTGAATGTCTGGCCTCTAAGAATCATAGAATCTCTGAATGGTTTGGGTTGGAGAGGATCTTAAGGGCCATCTTGTTCCAACCCCCTGCCATGGGCAGGGACACCTTTCACTAGACCAGGTTACTCCAAGCCACATCCACCCTGGCCTTGAATGCTTTCAGGGATGGGGCATCCACAGCTTCTCTGGCCAACCTGTGCCAGGGCCTCCCCCCTCTCTGAGGACCTGCCATGACAATGCTTGTTCCTCTCCAGGGTCCTGGTTACCAAGTGGGGACAAGGTCTAACCTGGGGTGTGCAGCCATCCTGTGGGGACTTCTGCCCCTCCTTCAGCTGCTGTGCTGGGCTCTGCCTAAGCTGCAGGGCATGTTTGGGTGCTGCATTGCCACCTTCATGTATTTTGGGGAAAATGCACCCAAATAGTCTTATGATACTCAAACTCTGACTCTGAAGACCTGGTGAGAGCTGCAGGTGGAGGGTGAGGACGGGACAACTTGAATTGGGTATGGAGAGGGCTAATGTGGTTTGGGGTGGACATGGGGTACAGCTCTGAGCCTGGGGGCTTAAACAGCTTAGTGTGTTTCAAAAGCTGCCTCAGCAGTAGCTCAGTTGGTGTTTGCTCAAGTGTTTTGCTCTGTTTAAAAAAAAAGAAAAAAAGAAAAAAAAAAAAAAGAGTCCCAAGCTCCACATGGATCTGGAAGCTACAAGAGAAAATAGTTGGTGCAGCTGCAGAGCCCATCCTGATGTTGGGATGGGCAGGGCTTGCACCAGTTTTTTTGCTTGCCTGCACTTGTGGCACATGGTGGGAGTTTTTCTTGTAACAAGGAGGGTGATGAGATGGTGCCTTACAAGCAAAGTAGAATTTAATCACCAAAATACCCATGAACTGGTAGAGCTCCATTGAAACCACCGTAGCCTTATTGTTGTGCTACAAACTCTGAGCTGCTTACCATGGTGATCCCCTGGGCTTGCTGTGGAGCTGCAGCTTTGGTCAGCACTGTCTCAGCACGGCTTTTTCCCTACTGGCAGCACCTGTAACTTGTCCACAGTGCTGTAGGGGTGTTGGCACCCTGTCCTGACACTTCAGGGCTCTTCCATGGCTGATCTGCCCCACTGTGTGGCCACAGATTCTCCTGGTCCTGCAGTGGCTTTGGTGCTTTGCTGTCCTGGCTAGAAATACCTTTCCTGAAATGTCCCGAGGTGGTGATGGCTCATGGTGGTCCACATAGAAGAGCTGATCTTTCCTCTGCTTGTGGATGGTTTAGACCTGCCTGTAGCAGACCTTAGGGATGACCTTCTGCCTCTCCTTGCTCATTAGCACATAGGGAAGATGGATATGGGGTTTGGCTGGTGGTTCTCCAGCCTGCTGGGAGTCCCCGGAGAGCCCTCTTGCAGCCCAGCAGATGCCTCACCCATGGCTTTCCTGCCACCACTTTGTCTCTGGGAGCATCTCAAGTGCTGCATCTCCAGTGCCACATCCCAGCTTTCCAGCCTGGCTCCCACCTGGCCTCCCCCTGTCTAAGAGCCCAGGCAGATGTATTGCTGGTGCTGGCTTGGCACTGATCTGGTCGAGATGTCCTTGGGCCATGGATGTCCTTCCCAGCGACAGCTCTTCCTGATGGATGGCTTTAGCAGCTTGTCAGCTCCATGTTCCCAGTTCACCGTGTTCCCTCTGAAGGTGATTATTAACCCGGTTATCGCCACAGCACTTCACTACTTCCTCTTCTTGGAGGAACATCCATCCATCCCAGATTAGTTCTGATGTAGAGGCTGTGCCAGCTGATGTCAGCACTGCCGTCTTATCTCGCTCATCCCTGCCCGAGGGAAGCTCAAATCCTTGACTGTGAGACTCCTGCCACACCTTTTTGGGAGAGGATCTCCCCTCTGTGGAGACAGCAGCTGCCGGAAGGTGCCATCCAGCCCTGGGTGCAGCGAGCAGCTGTTTCTAGGAAATTCCTGTGCCCTTTTTCTGCGAAGCACTGCAGCGGTGCTGCCGCTGACACTTCCTCCCCCCTGCCTGCTCATGAGCCCAGGGTTGCTCCTCAGCCGTGCCAGGGCTGGTTATTTCCCAGATCCCAACCTCTTCCAGTATCCCACCAGGCACTGGCCTTGTGCAGGGGGAGGTGTCTGGGCTCATTCCTGTCCCTGCGGCCCCAGGCACTGACAAGCTCCTGCCTTCATTAGCCCCACTGGTTGCAGGCAGCATCTGCAGCTCACAGCTTTGGTGGGGAATAAGGCATCTGGGTGGCCTTCAGTGGCAGTGCTGGGGTGGACTCCTGACACTGATTTATCTCCCAGCTGCTCTTGTGCCATTGGGTTTCCTATGCTGCTACACCAGCTCCTGAGAAATGGGCTTTAATTCAGGAGGTGGGTGCATCTACAGCAGCCTCAGGGCTCCTCGTCATCTCTGCCTGGTTGCATTGGTTGTCTAGGCAGAAAATCAGATTTCCCCCCCTTCTCTTGGTTTGTAAAGTGGAAGATAACTTCCTGGGTGGAGGTGATGGCGTGTGAGGCTCCAGAAACACTTGGCTAATCCATTGTAATTCATACCATCTGGCTATTGTCCCCGGCACAGGGAGGGGGTAGGTCAGCCACATACCCACTGTGGGGATGGACATCCCAGCTCTGCCTTCCGCCATGGGTTATGGGTCTCCCTGGGGAGCTGACAGTCTGTGTCAACCCTGCCAGACTCATAGAACCTGCTGGAGGGATGTGGATGGGGTTATTTATCCTGGAATATGGGAGCTATCTCTGTCCAAGTGCATGTGCCAACTGTACCATGCAGGAGGGGTCCTGGGGGAGCAGGGGGTCTCAGCAGAATAGGGTAAGTGTGTGCCCTCCTTGGCTCAGGTCCTGCCCAGGAAGGAGGCTGAGGCAGGGGTGCCCACCCAAGCTGCTTGGGTGGGGGGCTCCTGCATTGTCCACTTGCTGGGGATTTGGGGATGGGATTTGGGTCATCCCTGAAGGCATCTCCTGGCTTTAATTTAATTTAATTACGCTGTGGCTTCCTGAGCCCAGGGGCTGAGGACAAGCAGCCCATCCCAGATCCATCTGCCTGTGCCTGGGCATGTGGGCTGCACCTGGGGGGGCTCTGTGGGAAGTGGGGACATGGCAAGCCATGACACCGTGTGACCCACTGGCTGGGGTGGTTTCCTGTTCCTGTGGACAGTGATGCCACCAGCTGTGATGGGTTAAGGGCTGTGGGTGCCCCTGCCTGGCCCCACTTCCCTGGCAGGACCTCAGGTGTGGGCAGGTGGCGGCCAATGTCTGGCTGGGGAGGCCACGGCCAGTGGGTGGCTGTGGTGGCTCAGCTGCTGTGGGCACAAGTGCTCCTGCTTTTCTCTTCCTCCCTCCCTGTGCCCTACCAAGAATATGTTCCCTCTTGCTCAGGGCTGACACTACCCTGTTATCGTTCCTTGCTCCAAATGTGTGCAGCATTCAGGAGGTGCTGGCCACAGGGCCTTGCCCTGCCCATGCAGTGTTTCTGGGCATTTCATCCTGCCTGGACCTGCACTGGCCAGGGACCTCTTCCAAGTCCCCTCCCCAGGCACCATCCCTGCTTGGTGCCACCTCCCCCTGGGCTTCCTCAACCACAAGGTGCCCGTGCTCCCAGGATGGAGCTGAGATGAACATCCTCTAAGGAGCTGAGTTGGGATGAGTTCCTGCTCAGGCCTGGCTAAATCCCATCTCGTGCCTGGAGAAGCTGGATCCAAGATGGTGGTGAATCCTGTCAGGGTCAGAAGGCCATGTTTAGCTTGGTATCCCAGGCAGGATTTGAGCCTGAGCCTATGGAAACAAGGCTCAGCATGTTAATCCATTTGGCCTTGGCACCCCAGCTCCCCTCTGGTTGATGGTGTCCTTGAGCCTGGCACTGTCCCAGGGCTGAGACGCTGGTGACAGTGGTGACAGCACCACCTTGCAAGGCATCTCAGAAAGGGTGGTGGAACATACAGCCCTAAAGATTGTGTGGGAGGTGGGACTGATGTCCTGGGATTTGGGGAACAGCAGGGGGCACCCAGGTGATGGCCTGCAGAGCTGGGGAGGGGATGATGCTCCTCTGGGTGCTCAACCCAGCTGGCAAGTGCCTGGTTGGTGAAAGATGGAGCATCCTCAAGGGATGCCCCCAGCTGACAGGTGCCTGGGGAGCAGGCCCTGGGTCTGCTGACTGCCCACAGGGGGAGTTGGTCTGTCACAGGAATGCTCAGCCCTGTGGTAAACCCTCTTCAGCTTCCACACTGGGGTCCCAGGATGTGGTGGCTGTGGAGGCAGCAGCTCCAGGGAGGTGCTGCTGTGCCCAGGCACCCACCAGGCTCTGGGCAGCTTTACAGCCACAGAAATTCTTCAGCCAAGCTGTGCTGAGGTTTTGCAGGTCTGCACTGGTCCTCTCCCATTGTTCATGGCTTGGGGATGAGAATGCACAGGTTGTGCTTCAGGGATGAGGATTCACAGCTCATGGCTTGAGGGTGAGGATTTACATAGCTCATGGCTTGAGGTTGAGGATGTATTACAGCTCATGGTTTGGTGATGAGGATGCTCAGCTTGGAGCTCAGGGATTAAGATGCACAGATTGCAGTTCCATAGCTCAGGGATGAGGCTGCACAGCTCGGGGCTTGGGGATGAGGACTCACAGCTCACATCTTGGGAGGGGAAGCCACTCCTGTGTTGCATCGGGATGAGTGCTGCAGCCCCGTGCCACCAGCCCTCCATCGTGCCGTGCCTGTGGTGGGGGCAGGGGCAGGGGGTGGCTGTGGTTTGGCAGCTCCTGGGCCAGAGCCATGTTATTGCCCATTTCTGCTCTGCTCAGCGAACTGCAGCGCTGATTTTGAGCATGTTGGTGCTGGTGCAGGAGCAGGGTGAATACCTGAGACAGCAAAACTTCAGTGCACTGCCATGCCTGACTCACCTGAAAGAAACGTATCCACACCAAACCAGGACTGCGGCTTCAGCCGGCTCCTGTCGGAGAGGAAGCACAAGCGGCGCAGGCGGGTCGGGAGCTGCCGGGCTGGCACATCCCCATGGTGGCTCTGCTGTCACTAGTGAAGGGCATCTCTGGGCAGTGGGTGCATGATGCTGTGGGGCCAGTCCTCTTTGCACTCCCTGAGTGGGTGGGAGGCCACCCCAATGGCAATGCTGGAGGCCGAACATTTTTTCTTGCTTAAGATAAGCAGGCAAAAGGCTTGTCATGCTGAAATCCCAGTGGAGGCTGGCATGTCCTGCTTCTGGGGAGCCACTGCAGTGTGTGGAGCTTCTGCGAAGTCCTTGGGAATTGCCGCTGACCCCCTGCTCCAGCAAAACCCCGTCCGGCCCCTGGTACGGGAGTTTGCCCCGGCTTGCCGAGCCGGCGGAGCGAGCGCTGCTGGATTTTGTAAACTGGATTCGGGCTCTGCTCTGCTCCTGCTGCAGCAAAAGCCTTTATCTGCTGGCCCAGGGCCCATGGGGATGCGACGGGGGGTTTCATGGCACCCGCTGTCCTCTGCTGCATTCCCTGTGCTGGTCTTCTCCTTTGCTTGGTCCGACCATGTCCCTTCCGCCGGCACAACTGCAAAACCAGTTGGCGAGCTGGGGCGGGAGGAACTGGCGCCGGCATCTCCTCGTGATGCAGCATCCTGGGAGGGCGGCGAGCCCAGCGCCAGCCTCGCCGGGGCTGCACAGACTGGCCGGCTCCAGCGATCCTGGTGGGGCCAAGCCAGCGGTGACGGCTCCTGCGCCAGTTCCAGCGTGGCCAGCTGGTGTGCTGGTGGCCATGGGGAGCAAGCATGGCTCTGGGCTAGCTGCCATGCTTTGGGGCCACGTGCTATGAGCCCAGGGGCTTCACTGTCCCTCCCTGCACTCTTGGCTAGGCCTGAGCACAGCAGATGCGAAGCTGAGCAGCGTCGGAGACCTTAAATAACACCAGAGCATCCTCACCCTCCTGGCCCTGGGCCTCCTGCCAGCCTCCCGGGAGGTTTTTTTTTGGTGTGTGTGTGAATAAATTAGAACTTCCGAAACAAACCCTCTGACCGCCGTGCTCCTCTAAGGCAAAACAAATCCTGCCTGGCTTGGACAGCATGTGGCCGTGTTTGCTCCCTCCTTGCCAGACTTGCCTGAAACAATCGGGCAAACCTGTCTCTCTCAGGTTTTTCGGATGTTTTGAGGCTCATGTGGTGGTAGGAAACTTCATGCTTGAACTAGAAGCTTTTCTTGCTGGCTGTGTGGGAGCAGCACAGGTAACCGTGTTCTGTCAGCTGTGTCATGGTGAGGCTGTGGCCACAAGCACTTTTATTTTTAAACCTTATCTTTATTGTAGTTTTCTCCTGCACTGCTGGGAAAGGTGAAATGCCCCTTATCTGTTTGGCTTCTGGCAGCATGAGCTGTTCCTGAGGAGAGGAGAGGTGAGGTGGATGTGCTGCACTGGCAGCACCTTCAGCATTCCCTGTGGCACTGGGGTGTCAGAGGTGATGTGGGGGCAATGCCAGGGTGATGCTGAGCCAACCTGGCACACATCCATGATGGATGCTGGCTGTTGCTTGGGAAAGGGAGGTCCCTGCAGCCCCTTCCTGCCCGCTGAGCACCTCCGGGGTGTGTTATCACTCTGGCCTCTGGCCAGAGGCTTAATTATTGGTTTCTGACGCAGCAATAAAGCTGAGTTGGGGACTGGCCCAGAGCCGCTGAGCTGATGGTTTAGCTGGCACCTGAAGAGCTGGAAGTACCCTGATCCCAGCCTGGGGGTGTGGAAGCTGATGGGCAGCCAGTCCCTGTGCCCCTCCCTGATGCTGGTGGGAGGGGTGCTGGGATCTCATGGGTGACAGTCCCCAGAGCTGCCGTTGCATCCATCCCAGGGTGGTTCCAGGTGCCACACAGGGCCCCTGTTCAGGGATGTCCCAAGGAACACCCAAAGATGCCAGGCAGGAGGGTGCAGGGCCATGGGGCTGCCCCTGCAGCACTCCCCTGTTAATGGTTAATGTGCCTGGGCAGTGCTTGTGGCACTGAGCTATCAGCGCTGCCATCGGCCGTGGGAACAGCCTGTACTTTGCTGCCGCTGTTTGTTTGCATCCCGGCCGCTCCACCCTGGCCACCAGCCCACAACATCCAGCTCCCACCCGGGCTGTCCCCCAGCCACCCTGATGGTGGCTCTGCAGGTGACGGTCACTTGTAGTGCCCATTTGAGCAGAGATGGAGGAAATGAGGCTGGGATAGAGCATGGAGAACCCAGTGGTCTCCAGAGTGGGACAGCCCGGTCAGATGCTCCCCTGAACGATGCAGGGTAGCAGGAGCAGACCAGAATCCCTCTCCCCCCTACACTTTTTAATCCCCTTACCCCCAGCCAGGCCAGAGAGTCCTCTGCCTCTTGGCCACTATTTCTGGGAGGCGAAAACCATTCCACAAAAGGCAGCATCTCCCACGAAGCCTCATGCTAGCTCTGAAAGGTGCTTGATGGAGCTTTTAGAGGATATTTTGGGAGTTTATGGCTCCCACCCCGCATTGCTGCAGGGCTCTGGGCTGTCCTGGTGCCTTGCAGGTGCCTGAGGGTTTACGTGCACCTTTAATCAGAGAGGCGCTTGGGGTGATGGGGTTGCAGATAAGGGAATGTTTTCTTCCGCAATAGAGAGAAAACCCCAGCTCCTCAACCTGCAAATGCCCCAGGGCAAGGTCACATCCTCGTGGGTCAGGATTTGCAGCAGGATGATAAGGCAAGGTGGTTCCCAGGCAAGGAAAACTTATACTGGGGTGGAGGTTTGGTCCCTAGGGTTGGTCCCTGGGGACGGAGAGGCAGAGCTAGGGGGTCTCTGGAGGCTGGGACAGACAATGGCTGTCACTGGCCACTGAAAGGCTCCTCCTGTCTCTTTCAGGATGTGACTCGGGCTTTGGGCAGGCGACAGCCCAGCACTTGGACTCCATGGGCTTTCGGGTGTTCGCCAGTGTGCTGGACCTGCAGAGTCCTGGTGCCCAAGAGCTGCGTCGGAGCTGCTCCTCAAGGCTGACACTGCTGCAGATGGACCTGACCAAGCCAGATGACATCCAGCAAGTCCTGCAGCACATCCAGGCCCACACCAACAGCACAGGTAAGAGCCCTTGGTGGGCCCCCAGGACCCCTCTCAGCTCCTCCTCAGCTTGCCGTTAGGATGGCAGTGCCAAGCCTCCATACTGGGCTGCATCCCTATGGGCACCTGTGCCAACAGCCTCTGCTAACAGGGCTTGTCCTTGGGCACTCTGCAATTCCCCTGCAGGACACCCGTGAGGCTGGGTAGCAGCTGGACCCCCCAGGATGGGGGTCCTGTTTCAGGTCACCTTTTCAAGCATCCCATCCCCGCAGGACTCTGGGGCCTGGTGAACAATGCTGGCTTCAACGACACCATTGCTGATGCCGAGCTCTCACCGCTGGGCAAGTTTCGCACCTGCATGGAGGTGAATTTCTTCGGCTCTCTGGAGCTCACCAAGGGGCTGCTACCCCTGCTCCGCTCCGCCAGCGGCCGCATCGTCACCGTGAGCAGCCCCGCAGGTGAGCAGCCTCCCTCCAGCCTGGGCACCCCTGGCACCCCCAGCTGAGCATCCCCATGGTGTGCTGTGACTCCAATCCCCCGGGCACCTCCATTTTCCCAGCCAGCTGCATCAGACTGACACCAGGCACCATAGGATGAGGTGGCAGCATTGCTGAGCTCCACAGGGGGCACAGGGCAATGGGGAGCCATGGGGCTTGGGGACAGGCAGCCAGACAACAGCATGGGCAACCCAAGCCTGGCTGCCATGCACCTCCATCATGGATGACAGCCCTGGCCAGGGTGGGAAAAGCAGCTTTCTCTTCCCCCACCCTGACTCTTTTTTTCCCATTAGAACACGTTAATCCTCCTTGGGGATGATGACCCCTAGCTTTGGCTGGATGGGGAGGTAAAACCAGTTTCCTCTTCCCTTCCCACCCTTTTTTCTCCATTAAAACATTCATTTGAATCTAATTCCAGTTGTTTTCTCAGCAAAACTAACCCTAAGCCCTCCCCTTGTACAGAGACTGGAGGCACAGCCCTTCAGAAGCCAACCCCCGGTCCCTTCCCAGTCCTTGCCTGCCCCAGGCCCTGTCTGAGCACCCATTAACTCATCCCTCCACTCCTACCAGGTGACATGCCCTTCCCCTGCCTGGCAGCCTACGGGGCCTCAAAGGCAGCCCTCAACCTGCTCATGGACACCTTCCGCAGTGAGCTCCAGCCCTGGGGTGTCAAAGTCAGCCTCATCCTGCCTGGCTACTACAAAACAGGTAAGAGGTTTGGTGCCTGCTCGCTGGCAAAGGGCTGGTATTCCAGGGAGACAGAAGATGGAGGAATGGGATGAGCAGCTGGTGGTGCGGGACGGGATGCAGTTTCTGAGCATCTCCAGCCATGTCCCTGGGAACAGTGGCTATCCTGTGGCCATTGAGCTCCGGGAAATAGGGTCAGGATCAAGTTCTGCCAGCAGATTCTATGCCAGCAGGGCTTGTCAAAGCAACTCAGCCACATTTATGGTAGCACCATCCCTGCTGCAAGCAGAGTCTGAGACCTCTGGTTGAGTCCAGGGCTACCAAGAGCCACCATGGTGCTCCCATTGTGCTTCCCTCATGGCAGATCTTTGCCAGGGCTTCAGCAGGACCTTCTCAGGAGGCTGGAAGGTGACTTGGGCTGCTGGCACACATAGCAGGGGGGCTGGAGGAAGAAGGGCCACACAGCTCATGGGTGGATTGTGTCCTTGCAGGGACGACGTGCAACCCTGCCTTCTGGAACCTGCAGAAGCAGCGACTGTTGGCCAGCCTGCCCCGGGAGCTGCTGCAGGCCTATGGCGAGGACTACGTGGAGGAGATCAACCACCAGTTCATCCAGTTCATGAAGGTGGCGGCGGAGGACCTGAGCGCAGTGGTGAACAGCATCACGGACGGGCTCCTGGCTGCCAACCCAGCTGTGCGCTACTACCCAGGGCAGGGCCTTGGGCTCATGTATTTCATACACCGCTACCTGCCCTATTTTGTCCGAGACTTGTTCTTGAAAGGATTCTTCATCAACCCCAAGCTGCCCCGAGCGCTGCGGCGAGAGCACCACAACAATGTGAAGAAGGCCTGACCTTGGCCGGCACGTGGCCTCTCCCAGGATTTCCAGGCACACCAGCCCCTGAGCGTGTGCACAGCCAGAGGCTGCCCTTCCTGCACCGTGGGGGAACAATCAGCACTAGACGTTAAAAACCAAATTTCTTTCCAAAATCAGGTAGATCTATTTTCTATTGTGTGAGAATCAACATTTTCTAGAGACCTTGGTTTTGTACTTTTTCTAACCATGCATCCTACAAGGGGCCCATCCCTGCCTGACTCAGCAGCTCTGCACCACAGGCTGGGATGTACCTCGGGCGTTTCCTCAGCTACCCACCATCTCCCTTACTGCTCTCAGAGCTGTTCGTCTCCGTCACCTCTTGGCTGGGTCAGGGCTGGGACCCTGTGGCTGCTGCCTCCCTGCCACTCATTCCACACTCCACATGCTCCTGGCGAGTGCAGGGGCCAAGGCCAGGCTGCCAGTGCCGCAGAGCTCTTCACAAGATGAACTATGTGATTGTCACTTTTTAAATAAATCCATTCTTGATATTCCAACAGGTTCTGGCTGTCTCCTTCTGCAGTGCAGCGCTGATGCTCGTCAGGGAGGCCCTGCCTGTGGGCAGAGCTCAGCTGGGTCACGCTGGCACCACGCTGGGCAGTGTGGCAGGAGCCATGTGTTGGGCAGCAGGTGCCACAGGCAGTCCCAGAAAAGGGGTCAGTCTGCCAGGAAGGGCTTGTGCCCACTCCCAGCTCCTCCTCAACCCTACCCCAAAGGCTTCCTTTTGCTTTGTTCCAACTCTGTGGTCCAGTTGTGGCAAGGATGGAAGGAGTGATGGTGCCACACATGGACAGCCCCACACAGGGTGACAAGCCATACAGCTCCCTAAGGTGGCACCTCTCAGGTACTCATCAGCTCAGCACTCAGCTGCACCTACAGGCCAGGCACTGCCCTGGGCCCCATGGGTGGTATGACCATCCTGCCTGTGGTAGAAACAAGTGTCCCAAGTCACACAGGAGCCACACCAACCTCCACTACCACAACTATCAGATTCCCTGAGGAAGAGGCCATGTGGCTGATGGAGGCTCTGCCTAGGGCTGTGGAAGCAGGTGCCAAAGTAAGCAGGAGAGCACAGTGCAGTAGGCAGATATTTATTGATGTAGAGAGGAGGGGATCACAGGAAAACAAACTGCAGAGGTGACCACAGCACAAGCTGGGACAGAGGCGCTATCCATTGATCCCTCCCCACAGCAGCATCCAGCATGTTTCCCACCAGCAAAGCTTCTCTGCTGCCACAGCACATCTCCCAGAACTCGCGTGCAAGTAGGAGCTAGCCAGGACTGAGCAGCAAGGAATAGGGCTGCCACACCATGCCCAGAGCTTGGCTCCCACCCCAGACCAACAGACAGGCAGGCCCTCGGACACATCTGCCCTCACCAGGGTGACCAAGGGCTGTTCTGTCCCATGGCCAGCAGTGCTGTACAGCTCCATGGCACTGCCAGCCTGCCCTCCACTGGGGAGGAGACTGGATGTTTGCCCTGGGGTTGTGCAGGGGTCTATCAACATATGCAGAACTCAAAGAAGCCCAGGCTCTTGCAAGGTTGTGACAGTAAACTGTGAGCTGTGGGTCTCCAGGGCAGGAAGCAGCTCAGCCAGCTTATGGAACCCTGTCCAGGGCAGCAGGGAGACCTAAGAGAGCTGCCTCTGCAGACACAGCAAGGCTGCATGAGTGCACATGCTGCCAGAGTGGGAGGAGTGTGTTCTACAAGCACTCTGGCTCAGCCATCACATTCCCACAGGCTCCGTCCCAGTCTTGGCTAGGGCTGCTCAGTCTCTCCCAGGTCAGGGTTAGCTACAAGGGGATGCAGGGATTGCACAGCAGCATGGGCTACGCTACAAACCACACTCAAACTACATCTCACAGGAACAACGCTGAGTAGGAGGTGTGCAGAGCACTGACAGAGGACCCCCAGCCATGGCAGACCTGACCTGTTCCTCTGCAGCAGTGGGACCCCCTTGGAGGCAGCCCCCCCAGCTCATGCTTGCTCTACGAGCATAAGCGCATACAGCAATTAGTACAGGAACACTGGGACTACTGGATACACAACAGGAGGTGTCCCTCCTGCTGCACAGGGCCAGCCCTGGGCCACTGGTCCCTCCGGACGCCTCACAGCACACACAACTCAAACTTCAGCTTGTGAATAATTTAACTAGCAACTATACAGTTTCCTCATCTGATCCAGTTCCACAGATGGGACATCCCTGGAGTCTGGGCAAGGGACAACTCAGGGAGTTAGACGGGGGTCCCTCCGGACTCCAAGGGCGGGAGGGTCAGACAGGAGCAGAGCAGGGTTAGAAGATGGGAATGTAGTTGTCGATCTTGGTCCTGTGCCGCTGGGCGATGCACTCTGCGATCCACACAATGTTGCGGCACTCCTGCTCCTTCAGCTTCACAAAGGCATAGAACACTCCAAAGTGGAACTGGTTGAGGAAGGCCAGCTTGTTCAGTTTCACCTGGGGAAAGCCCAAAGGAGGACACGTCACTTGTCCACCTCACATGGGAGTTGTTCAAGATAAGCGTGGACCCAACTTGGCAGGGCCAGTGACTTCCCAGCAGGCTGGAATGCTCAGCACAGGCATCCTGCTCTGCATCTCTCTACATCCTCAGGACAGCTCTTACCTAAAGCACATGGCTCAGGACAGGCTCTGACATTTGAAGCGGGAAACATTTGTTCCTCAGGTACTGTGAAAATCTTCCTTTCCCATGTAACTACACTCTGGTTTGCTATCAATGGACCAAATACCCACCAGCAGCCCCAAACGTGCTTCAATCTGTCTGGGTGAGAAAACATTGAGCATCATGCTGGGCCGCCATTCTCATGCAGGAGCAGGGGGCAAACATGCTTTTCCTTTCCCCAAACCTTGTTAATCCTCAGCACTGCTCACAGGGCAGCAGACCAGCTTGCTGCCACCCTGAGCTTTGCAAATGGCACATGCCAAGAAGTACCTCAGGTCTCACCTCATGCTCAAAGAACCGGTCTTCAAGGGTTTTGTCTCCAGGGTTGCTGCCAGCCCCTTCAAACAGCAGCTTGTACTCCTGCAGGAAGGCATTACATGAGGATATATCGCACACCCAAGCTCAGCAGCACCTGGGGGCCCCCTATGTCAGACAGACACACCAGCCACCCTGTCAAATCAGCAGAGGACACAGAAGTGAAGAGTCCTGCCCCTTCCCCAAAATGTGCAGTTCTCAAAGCCATATTGTTACTTTGATCCTGCAGGAAGGGGGCATCAGGTACAGCCTCCGCCATGTACAGACTGAAATGTTTGGGCCAGGTCCTTGTGCCCACACCCACTGGTACATGTCCTGGCTGCTCAAGAAGGGGCACTGAGCTTTCTGACTCCAACAGGTCCCCAGCCACGCACAAGAGCAGCTTGAGAACACAGACCCATCCAAACATGCACTTCCAGGTCAGTGTCTCCCCTACAACTGAATCAGAGCTCAGGGCTGGAGACAGGACACACCACTTCTTACTGAAGACACATTTCCACTCTCAAAGCAGGCAAGGAGAGACTGTCATTGCTGCCACACTGATACCTCAAGGGTTTGGTGGTGAGGGCAGTCCCACATCCTGGGACAGGGCGCACAGACTGTAATGACAGTCATGACTGACAAGCCCATGGCATCCTAGAAAAGCCAAGTCCGACTTGCCCAAGCAGAGCAGAGGACCAACAGCAGCAGCAGAAGACAGGCATCCCTCTCCCCAAGTTGTCAATCCACAAGTTCCCCCAGATCCCTGAGAAGTTCTGATCCAGAGCAGGTCCTTGTACCAGTCCCCACGGCCCTCACCCCAGAGCACTCACAGGGTAGTAGTCAGCAACATTTTTGACTTGCTCGTAGTCATCTGCCCTGGCCAGCTGAGCCAGGCCCTCGGGGTAGAGCTTGCCACAGTGTGGGAACAGCTTGGCTCGGTCCTCCTTGGACAGCTCAGTACCAAAGGAGTTGATGGTGATAATGAAGGCCCTCCGGTCAGCTTCAAACTGCGGGAGAAGAGCAGTTCACCTTGGGATGCAGCATCCCTCCCAGAGGCCAGCAGATACCACAGCTGCTCCGCACAGAGCCACATCAGAGGGCAGCAGGAGGAGCCTGCCAGGATGTGTACAGCCAGGGCAGGCTACATGTAAAGGGAACCAGTATGTCCCATAGTTGATGCCTGGGGAGCAGTCAGGTGAGGAAATCCCCAGCCCAGGCACACTCCAAATCCTGTCCAAGTCAAGAAGTGTCTCTCACCTACTACTCCTGAGCCCTGCACATCCCACAGCAAGTGCTGACATGGAGAAAGGCTGTGCCCTGAACAGCTCTGGTTGCTCTCCTGATCATTATCCATAAGAGAGGATGAATATGTTACCACAAAGGCAACAAATTTGTCAGCACCTGGGAAGATCAGGACTGGGGAACCAAAGTTATGTGCGGGCAGTGTTGCCCAGGTCTCCCAGTGAGCAGGCAGAGTGGGCATGGGGTTGCTGAAGAGTATCTTGAGCACCCTTAATGTTGGCAGGCAATCTGGGTCTGAGCAGAGAGCAATGAACATCACTGCAATACCATCCAGCTATGGGAGTTTCCAGACTTACCTCCAGGATTGGGCACATGGCATCTGCTGTGGTACCTCCCAGTGTCTTGCAGAACTTGTAGAAAGACTCGAGGTAAGCCTGGAAAAGAGAGGGCAGATGAGCACTCTGTTAAACAGCTTCATCTGCCCCATAGGGCCGTTCAACAGAGGACAGACAGCAAGCAAGGAGGATCCCAGATGCACAGGCACTCTGGCTCCATGTGAACTTGCCTCCACAAGGACAGTGCTTCCCCAGGAGCTGCAGACATGAGGGGTTGTGGTTGGGTTCATCCAAGTGAATGCATGAGCTTACTGTGGGCAAGATCCCCAGGCAGCAAGGCTAAAGTCTATTTTTCTCCTTTGAATCATCTCACTCATTTACTGAAGTCTCACATGGTTTCCTGACCCTGCTCTGGCCTCCAAAAACGCGCCAAGCCACACAACCATAGCTGCAAGACCAACACTCAGAAAGTACCGCTGTGTAAGCAGAGTCAAGAGATGAGACAGGACATCTGTGAAAGAAACCAGCCATTCTAATTCTCTTTTCACACTGTGGCCTCTTGGTCTCCATCCCAACTGGAGCACTGCAGAAAACATAAGGCCAGGGACAGCTACTCTGCCTCCAGGAAACGTAATCCTTTGTGGAGCTGTACTGTAATCCAGCTGGAAGATGACTGTCTCCCAGGGGGAGCCCAGGGAGGCTGTGCATGGCTAAAAGAATCGTTCAGCAAAAACGTTCCCAGAAGTGATCATGTGATAAAACACTTCCCTGGGCGGAGAGCTGCAACCAGTCACTTCAAAGGGATGATGGAATAAAATGATGCTGAGACATCACAACAACTCCAGGACTGAAGATGGACCAAGAATGCACATGTTGGATACTCTCAGCACTAGGAAAGCACCTGGATTACTGTGTTCTGTAAACATCTGTTACCACACAGTGCAAGAGGAGAGCACTGGGGTGAGCATCACACAGAAAAGAAACATCCTCTCCCAACACCTGCCACTCTCAGGTGGAAGAGAACACCGGTCTGCAGAGTTACTGCAGGAACAAGGACACAGATAATGGAGTTTGTTTGAGGCTGACAGGAGAGGGAACATGAATAAGAGGTTCAGTCACTATCTCTTCCCTTATCAGAGTTCATGCACAAACCTAAGGCTTTAGAAGCAAAAGCAGGTGTACTCAAATATGCAGCAGGGAATGAGGATCCAGTATCACAGACACCATGGAAACACAGTAAAACAGCTGCACTGGGTGCCCTCCCAGTCACAGCCACTTACAGAAACTCTCTGGTGTCCTGAAGCCCTTATCCCAGGAATGAGGGTTTCTTTGCATTTAATGATCCTTAATAGACTTTCACTTCTATGAACCCACACCCTCTGCCTCCTGCCAGCCTTGTTTGTTGTCAAATCCAGCCTAAAGGAAGACCTGTGGCCTGTCCATCCACCTTGACTTTTCCAACATTAACTGTGGATACCACCACAGCTGGGATTCCCTCCTTTTCCAGGTGAGCAATCCTAGCTATTTTTTGTAGTTTTCCATACAGAAGTCATCATACCCAAGTCTTTAAATGTGTCCTCCTTATCACCTTCTCCTGTTCTACTGTTCATACTTGCAGATGAGAGGAGTGAGACAGTCTCAATGTCAAACACATTTAACAGATGGATGCAGCAGCACAGTGATAACTGTGCAGTTCTTTTCTACTGTTAGGAACACGTTACCTTGTAGAGAGACACTTGCTTAGGTCAATCACTACCCAAGATTCTATTTAGTAGCAGGAAGGAATAAGGAGACCCTCAACGTAGAGGCAGAGTTAGGATTATCTCCTTGTTACTGTGATACATCACTCCACATTTATCCACACTAATTCTCCTGCTTTATTTTATTGTCCAGTCACAAAGCTCCTTCAGGAGGTTCCAACAAGTAGGTTGGCAGCAAAGGCCAACAGTTGTAGAGCTTCACTTCAACATATCCACTGAAGAAGAGGAACAAAGGGAGCAAGCACTGAAGATAACAATGCCAGGACACCTCCGTCGCAGGACTCGGCTGCTGACTGTCCCCTACACTAAGCACTGACCACTTTTAACCTCTGTGCACCATCCTAAACACACTTCCATTTGAGAACCTTCTCACTTGTCATTGCAAACTAGAAACCTTTGTAATGGCTTTCCTCCTTCCACTCAACCCTTCTGTCAACACACTCACAGACTCCAAAAAACCTGCAGTATGTCTGGGAGGCAGCACTTCCCCTTCCCATGCCAGTTCCTCACTGACAAAGGCATCCATCCCAGGCACCTGCCTGTTTCTTGGAGCAGCTCTCTGCAGATTTCACACTGGATTTTATTCCCTCATTTGCATTGTATTACACATTTTCCAGTCCCTGGGGAGGGAAGTGACTTCAAGTAAGAGTCTGTAAGCAACAGTCACCTTTTCCACCCCTGCAGCCCTGTGATTTGTTATGGATGAAGCCCCTCTGTTCCCCAGGGGCTGCTCTTTAGCAAGAACCAGTCCCAGCACACATTGAAGGATACCAGGCACCTACACTTCCATTTGTGGGTAGGAAGAGCAGAATGCAAAGCAGTATCAGGCCCCAAAAAGGTGATGGGAGAGGACATGGCAGCTGGGACCCAAAGAGATGTCACCACAACCTCCTTCCCAACCTGTTGTCCTTGTGGCCGGTTTGCTCCCTGTCTTTCCCCTCCTGCCTCACCTCAATACAGAGCCCTGTGCTCTGCATGGCTGTGGGTGTTTATGCACACAGCCATCCCTCCCCATTACAGCAAAGGCCAGGACATGCCAGAGGCCACAGGCAGCTGGGCATGACTGCCGACATGCCACTCCTTCTCCCCTCCCTTTGCCTTCTTCCCTTCACGCCTGACCTGCTCTCTGCCTCTCCAAACAGGCCACAGCTTCCTTGGGAAGCAGAGGTCACACTGACTGCAAAGCTGGCTGTGACCAGCCAAAACAAGGTTGACAGATACAATCTGCATCCCACCCCTGATCCAGAGAGTTGAGATGGAGCGATAGCCACAGCCTGCACATAAACACTGCCAGCTAAAACCAGACGGGCCCTGTAGAGGAGATGACAGCTCAGGACAAGGAGATCCTTCGCCCCTCCACATCCCTGTGCCAACACTCTCCCCCCAGCTTGCACCTTTTACACTCCTCTGCCAAGAACAACTAAGCCCAACCACAGTCATGGAAGACTTGGGCAGACTGTTGGAGGGTCTTCAGAAAAGGTTCAAGACAGGGATCCAATCCCAGGGGACTCCTTCAACCAAGTCTAAGATCTGGTCATTTTGAACGCATTTAACAACACATCTGAACTCCTGTGGTGAGGGAACAACCTTCTCCTGCCTGCCTGGGGCCTGAGCAGATTCAGTCAAAGGCAAAATCTCTTGCACAGACTCTGACAGTTCCAGAAAAACACCCCACTCTGCCTGGCTCTGGTGCCCTGCCTCAGCAGAGCTGTGTGATCAGATGTCAGGCCCCTCCAAGAGCGCTACCTTTACTTTCCAATGGATGCAACTAGTCCTTGGCCATGTTTAATCACCACTTCAGGGGAAAAAAACCACACAGAAAGCAACATCATTTTTATGTCTACTCCGAAACACCCTTTCTTCTTTCACTGAAGAAAGGCAGCCTAGGTTGGAGCTCCTGACCCAAGACAGAACCATAGTCACACTAGTAATAAACATGGAAATCAACATCTCTTTCCCTTCCCAAAGACTCATTTACCTTATACAGCGTGTTTCGAATTATTTCAATGTTCATTTCATCCAGGTCCTGTTCAGATATGCAGTCTTGGAAGAAAGCAGCTGAAACAGAGCCACAGACAGAGTTAGCACTGCCCGAACTAGACCCATGCTCAGCACTTTCCAGACTCCTCAATGACACCAGGCAGAAGCACATTCTATGTTGAGCTTGTCCCTCCTAGTCCTGGCCCTTATCTTCAGCAGCCACCAAATTGCCATGACTCAAAACCCCAGGATCCACCATGGTTCCCCAGGCCATAATAATTTTTGGGGTTCTCACATGAAGATCTTTGTTCAGCCTTTAGGTCCTATGGTTGGGCTAACAGCCTATTCTCAGCTCTTGCCCACAGCTCTAGTGTCAGAGCAGTCTGTATTTAAAAACAAGCAGACCCCAAACTGTTCCCAGTTTGGGCAGGGGCTTGGAAGTGACAAGGCACCTTCGAACTGCCCACTGCTGCATGGCAGGAGCACTTAAGCACCTGTGAGACAGCAGCCACTGAGTCCTGAGGAACTGATGCTTCCCCTTCCTTCTCCAGTATTTCAGTGGGATTGAGAAGGCAGGGGGATGCCACAGCTGCTACGGTCCATGACACTCCATGGTTGGGTTGGAGTCAGGAGTTGTTTCTCCTGGGCAGGTCTATTAGTCCCACTTTCCACTTCTGAGGGCTTTTGTTTCTCTAGCTGGATGTCAGCAACAGGAGACAGGATGAATGAGTAGGATTTGGTAGGATGCTCAGCCCTACATACTTTGCCAGAGTACCTCTGGGAGGGAGTTTGAGAAGGTGTTGTCACCTAAAGAACACAGATTTCAGACTGAACACAGGGTACTGCAAGCTGTAGATAAAGATGAGTCTTGTACATCTCAGTGTAACCTAATGCTGCTGTGCTCTTGTTTGCAAGTGAGTGATACAATAAAACCCAGTGGTGGGACTTTATGACTTCTTTAACTCTCACTCAGCAACCAACTTTGCTGAATTTGCTGCAAAGAGAAATCTGATCTGTCTCAGCTTACACAGTCCAGCTGTGGGTACCAGACACCACACTCATGCTGAGAACCGACCAGTGCTCTGCTCTGTGTGACGCACCAGGTGCGATGCAGGCTCACACCTCTGGCCTGCACCACTTCTAGAGCACGAGTTGCCTGGCAGGGACAGGAGCCACACTGTGGGTCTGGAGGGTCCTGAACAGGGGTTAAACCCCTGCAAAGGTTTCTCTGCAACAGCACCAGAGCCCAGTGCCACGTGGCTGGGGGAGCATTGCTCCCAAGAGTTGGCAAAAACGCAAACAGAGTGTGCCAGGACTGGTTTTTACTGCAGGACCCGCTGGCCAGCCTGGATAGCTAAGCAGTGGCTACTTCAGAGTAGCAGAGGAATGAGTACACAGCTATTTCAGTTCTTGGCCCTCTAATATCCCAAATTAGGCTTACAGCAAGTCTCATTTTGCCCTGCTAACCTATGAAAGCCATTTGGGGTTAGGCATTCCCACCAAGCCACGTAGCTACTCAAGTACTTTTAGGAGATAGAGCTGCTGTTTCTTTGCGTGTGGTCACTGGAAAGAGTGCAAGTTAAACAACTGGAGCCTGCATGCCTGCTTGTTTAGGCAACACAGCTACTCCCCATGTTCCCCTGTTGAAGAAATGCCACACTGGTTGGTACACAGCCCCAAGGGCATGGCCAGGGCAAGGGCCTGGAGAGTCAGTCAGTCCAGCCAGGGCAGAAACAGGCAAAACTAACTCATGCACAAGTACATGAATGCACAAGAGGCAAAACCCCTCAACTGGGTCTGCATTCTCCAGAACCACCTCACCCCTGACATGGGGTATTTTCACTCCATGCACTCCTGTAGGTTTTAAGGTCTCTGAGAGCTACTATCTCTGAAATACTCTGATCCATCTTATTGCCAAAATGGGAAGGTCCCCATTTACTTGTGAGGAGGATTTTCTTCCCACATATCATCCCTGCAGTGGGCTCAACTCAGCTGCCTGCAGAGCCTCACTTCTCCTGCTGTGCTGTTGCCCTGCCTTGCAACCCAGATCTCTTGAGACATGTTTTTCTTCCTTTGCTGGGCATAAGTCATTTTTCCATGACAACTACTTCACTTGCCCCATCATTCCACAGAGCATTTGCAAAAGCACTTTCAGTTCCAAAACCAACTATCTCTATCAAAGACAATATGATGACTTGAGTGTTTTGTTCTTTCTAGCAACCCCAAAAGAATGATTAATCACTGACTCAGGCATATCTCATTACATTTTTGCCCACATAGGCTAAACTTACAAGTCACCTGTGACTACCTCTCCTACTACTGCAAAAAGACTACCATTTTTTCTCCAGAACCAATTCCCACACCTTCTATCTTTAGAGAACATATCAGTCTGATTAGCTGTTCACAAGACTCTTGGTTTTAGCATTATATGCCTCCTGAACAAGCTGGTAGCCCTAAGACAATATATCTCAGCCTGAGACAGAATACCTCAGTGCAGGATGCTGCTATACAATGAGTTTTAAATGGTTTTTGGAGATTTCTTTGCTTGCTGTGGTTGTTTGGGGTTTTTTTATATAAAGAGCTTTCATTTAACTAGTGCTAATTTTAGTATTCTCAGACCAAGACTGGGCATGTGCAGATCTCTGTAAATATCTAAAAAAATTGCCTAAAGAAATTTCCCAATGGTCCAATTAAAAGTGCTGGAAATCAAGTGACTCCTTCCAGAAGACCTGATAGCCCCTCACTAAGAAAGCTCAAGGCCTGGTTCACACAAACCAAACTCTCCAGCAGTCTGCACTACCACTGTGTTGGCTTGGACACTTATTGAAGGGTACAGAGAGCTAGCTGGTCCTCCAGAGGAAAAACTGGCATAGGACAGGCATAAACCTGAACTCAAGCCCAGCCACCACAGGCAATACAGCCACAGCTGTGCATTACCCACTGCTTTGTCTTCCTGGAGCACAGCTTAGGCTTGGCTGGAGCAAGTTAGACTGGGGAAGAAAAGGACATCTGTTCCATCACACACAGCTGAGAGGTATTTTGACCGGCTCCACTCACCCAGGGGAGTGTCCACCAGGATTGCATTGTAGAGCTCCGCAGGCGTCTGAGCAATGTTCACAGCTTCCATCTGCTCGAAACTGCCCAGGGGGTGGCACTTGGGCACCAGTTCGGAGATTGAACGCTGGTGCAGAGTCCCAGTGATCAGCAGAATGACATTGTCAATCATGTAGCTGTACCTGGAGGAAAGAAAGGAATACTGAAACAACACAAATAACATGAAACCCACCACCAGGCATACATCATCTCCCTATAAAAGGCCCCAGAAAGATGCGCCCTTCCCACACAGAAACAGTAAGGCACCTCCTTGGTGCCTGCTTATCATGCCAGCCTAAGAAAAGGCAGTCATGCATAATCCCAGGCTGTGATTTATGCCACAGCTGAACCACACCATCTGGGTATCGCCCACCTAACACCAAAGAGCATGAGATTGGAAGGGACTTCTGGAGGTCTCTGGCCCAATCCCCTGCTCTGAGCATGGCTGGCTTCAGCTGCTCAGGGCTTTGTCCAGATGAACTCAGAGTTATTTGCAAGGATGTGTATCTCATAACCTCCCCAGGGCTCTGCTTCAGTGTCTGACCACACTCACAACGAAAAGCCTTTTCCCAACATTCCCCCATGGCCACTTGTCTACTGTCTCTCCTCCTAACATCTCCCACCTCCAAGAGGAGCCTGGCTTCAGCTTTCCCACACCTCCCACAAGGTAGCTGGGAACATTTGTCCTTCCAGCATTCCCACTGCTCTCCTCGCATTGCCATGCCCTGCAGAGAGCCCATACAAAAGTGTGCATGGTAGGACAGCAGCAAAGAGGAATGCACAGATAGCCTGAGCAGAGCTCAGCTCCAGTGCCAGCAAAACTGCTCCATCTTGCCAAGAGAAAGGAGGAAGGGTCACGTTTCTGCAGTCCTGCTCCCTTCCAAAAACAACAGGGCTGGCACAACCTTCATTCTTGCCCTCACAAAACTACACTCAAGATTTTTCACACCTTCACCACTAAAAGCTACAACCATTTTTTGCATTAGCCCAAGTTATGACATCCTTAACCAAGTTCTCTGCTTATGTTGTTCAGGATTAGCAGATCGAGTCTTCGGCACTGCAGCAATGGGACATTTGGCCTAGAATCACAGCACTCCTCAGAAATTCCACCAACACAAGGCCTTTGTGGCACTTCTCTCCAGTATGTCCATGTTTCTCCTGCACTGAGGAGCCCAGAAGTGAGCACAGCACACCAGGTTTCCACCAGTGCTGAGTAGAGAGGAAAGAAAACCTCCCAGTTCTCCCAAACCAGCTAAGCCACAAGCCAACCAAGAGGAGAACTTGAAAAATACCAAGTGAGATGAAGGGTCTTTTTCAGTCAGCAGAAGTTGCCATTGCAAATGTCCCTCAGCAGCACAGGGAAGAGGCACAGATGCTGAAAGAGCAAGATACTCTGCATTTTACACTCCCTTGCTCTCACTGCTAGTTCTAACTCTAAAAAATTAGATAATGGAAAAGACCTGAAGAAGCTCCTTGGCAAGAGCTGCTCCAAAATAAACGAGATCAGGACTCAACTCAAATGGCAGAAGAAGCTATGCAAGTCTGGAGCTGGAGCTCTGCTGAGGGTCAGGTTTCCCACATGTACTGAAGAAAGGGAAGTTAAGGCCAGCACCTCGGGACTGGGGTGAGGGCAGGGATGGCAAGGCTCTGCTGATGTTTGCCAAATAGGCATTGAGATGCTGCTGGTCTTTGCATTTCCAAGCTAACAAGCAGGACATAGTGCAGCCCTGTTTCCCTTTAACCACATCAAAGGTAACTAAGCAGAGCCAGTTAAAGGCAGATTTCAGTAGTTTTTATTAGATGGGCTTACTGCCTCTCAAATATGCTCAAAGGGCACGCCCATGAACAAACCAAATCCACACCTTAGTTCCTCAAACAGGTGCTGCTCTTTTGCTTCCACACTGCTGGGCTGAGTAATGCACCTCCAGGCCCTGTGATTTTTGCAGAGCCCTTCTGTGTTTGCAGCCTCCCTTTCCTGGTTTAATCTAGAACCAGGGCAATCAGCACAAGCTTCAGGTACTAGGAAACCTCCTTTTGCCCTTTAATCCACAAGGTCATTATCTTCCCTTCTGTTTGTGCAGCTCTCACCATGGAGATGATTGCAATCTCCAGGACAGCAAGAAGGGCCTGTTTATGAGAACTGAGTAAGTCCCTTGCAGTAAAAGCAGCTGGTTCCTGGTAAATACAGGCATCTGCACCCTAACACAGATGCATCTCCACGAGGTGTGCCAGAGCAAGGACACAGAAGATCATTTCCCAGCTCCACCATCTGCTCTCAAACATGCAAGTTTCCTTAGTGAGACACAGCAGCTTTAAGGAAAGCTTTAAGCACTGCTCTCACCAAAGCAAGGCAAAAACATAAGGTGAGACCAGATTTGCTACTTCAACTCAGTCCACAGTGAAGGAACAGGTAAGGAAGTATGGTCATCACACAGTGTGTCAGCACACCTCCTTCCTGTCCCCAGCTTTACCACAGGTATCATTTTCCACAAGATATTTGCAACTTGCAAGAAGCCTGGCCAAAGTCAACTGCACAAAAAGGAACTGAGGAAAAACACCCAGAGCCCTTCTGCTCACGGGTCTTCAGAGCAGCTTACTGGAGTCACACCAAGCCCATCCATGCCCTCTCAGGCTGGGTCTGCATGAAAGCCACAGCCAGGTTTGGGGAGAGCTGCCAAAATCTGACTCTCCTCACGTGTGGAAGCTACACTTTCAGACTGATGGTCCCAGGAAAGACAACCCAGCTGGCTGCCACAGCCATAGAGCAAAGCATGGCTCTCATTTCATTTATACCCCTTAACTTGCTTGTTTCCTCATTCTTCAGAGAAGTCAGGGCAAACACATGGTCTGCAGTTCAAATGCCAAGGCCTTTAATGAGGCATCGACTATTTTAAAGACACCACTTCAATCTTGCTGTCAAAGGAGTCATCCCTGCAGGGGGAGTTACCACGTGCAAGATAGAGGGGGAATTTCTCATTCAAATTTCCATCGTGACAACATTTCAAATCTTCATGATAACAAGGGAGATACAGCAGGACAAAAGTCTTCTTGTGCCTGCCCAGGCCAGGCAGACACCAGCACCACAACTTAATCCTTTCCAACAGTTCCGTTTCCTTCATGCAAGCCCAGACCACACTTATTCATGTTCAGTCCCTGCCTCATCCCCGTAAAACCAGTCACACTTTAGGCACTCGTGACTGCAAGGCAAGTCTTCCAGTGCCAGGGCAGCTGGAAAAGCCTCTTCTCGTCTGTGGAAGGGGCAACACTTTCTTTCCTCTGCCAGGGCTCAACAAGAATGCATCTGCCTCCACCAGCACAGCTGTCCCACAAGCACAGCAGAGGTCCTGGCTATGCTGGCATTTTCTCCCAGGCCCAAAGAATTAGATTCATGACAGTGGCAGCAGTTTTCCTGGGAACCTCCAACTACTTGTGTAACAGAGCAGCTTTTGTCATCATCTTCCTCACCTTCTGTAAGGCTCTGAGCAGCTTCAAATGTTTCAGCTTTCACAGTTAAGGCACGCTCAGATCCCTCCAAGAGCCTTTTGACCTTCACTAGCTGTCAGTGCAGCTAAGAAAAGCACCAAACTACAGAAAACATGAGTACCTGGTCACTTGCACCCCCTGAAGGCTTTACTTCAGTCCACTTGGATAGTCTTTTCATAGCAAAACTCTCTTAGGCACAAACATGTTTGAAAATCTTGAGCTGCTTTCTGCCCAAGCACATGGACACAAAACCAGAGTATGCTCAGCCAGAGTTTGATGCACAGTTACACCCTGCCTTGCTCTTCCTGTCCCCGCTGAACTGAGGTGTGGTATATTCCAGAAATTCACATTCACAGAAATACAATTTTAGCCGATACTGAGAAGCATCAGTAACATCTCACACAAGAGCAGAATTTTTTATTAAAGGGCAGAAAAGAGTCAGCAAACACAGAAAAATCATCAATATCATCCACAGCAGGAGAGAGATGATGGTTTATGGCTTCCTGAAGTCCAAGACAACTGGAGTCAGTATCTTTGCTCCTCCAGTGATGTCCACTTCAGCATAATACACAATGGGTGACACTCTGATAACAAGAATGAAGTCAGGCCAGGACACGACTAGATAAGCCAAAGGAGGTGGGTGGGTGGGAAAAATCTTCCTTGCAGCAGCAGCAGACCAGAGTTCATTCTCACCGCTGGTTTTGGGAGGTCTGGTCTTAGCCAGATACAGCAGAGACCCCTCACAGAGAACAGAGCAGAGTCAGCTCCCAGAAGGTAAAGTCTGGGATAGTCATCCATGGATAGTTTCAGAGTAGAATCAAGCTGGAGTAAAGCCTATGTGCAAAAGACATGTACAGGTACTTTGATAACGTATGTTTTCCTCCCTCTGGTGTTATTTAAGTACGAGACATCCAAGAAAGGCTGCAGTGGCTCACTGAATATTGGGAAAGGCTGTTTTAGCAGGGGAACACGTGAAATGCATGAACACTCATCACATGGGGCATTTACAACTTGGCCTCAAGGCACTCAGGCATAGCCCTGCAAGGCAGTGACCCCAAAACAGTTAGAGCTTCTCCCTCCCCCACTTACTAATCTAATCTAATCATAAAGAGTCATTGTCCCACAGCAGATAGGTTGTTTTTTTATTGCTTTCTGTTCCAGGATACTAAAGAAACCGTTAACAATACTGCAAGTGGTCACAAAGCATGACTAATGACGGAACATTGCATGACCTGCCATTCTCAGGGATCCTCCAAAAGTTGAGCCAAACTGTAGCTTAACAGCTGCTCTGCAAAGGGTCATGAGGACAGCCCTCATGTCACAGCCAACACAGAGAGCAGTGGGTCGATGCAGAGGTGCATGGCAGCGGTTTGCTGGGATGGGGTAAGGTATTTCATTGCTCAGGCAACTTTAATGCTTTCCAGCATTAAACCCTAATGCAGACTACTGAGAGCAAGGCCAAAGTCCTATGTGACTGCATTGGGCAGCTACTCAGATTACTATAGAAGAATGTGTTTATTTTGGGATGGAAAAGGGAAATCTCCAGTGGGATCAGAGCAATGCTCTGCATTCGGCATGAATTCTAGAGACAGCTTTAAAAGATAATGAAGTTGTTTTGACTATAGCCTCTCTAGCTTCCCTCTTGCAGCTCATTCATGTGCTCAGGACTTGTTGGGGGAAGTAACTTTGGGGAAAAGTTTCAGGCTGGTTATACTGCTGCTTCCTTGGGTTTGTGCATAAATACACAGACCCACCTCTGTATCCCACTGGATACTGTGCTGGTACACAGAGCCACTTGTCACACCTCTCTCAAGCTCCAAATGTTAGGCAGTCCTGGGGGAAAGCAACACACAGACTTCAAAGCCCAAAAGAGCAGTGCCTGACACTAAGAATAGTGCCAACAGCTGAGATGTTTGTATCTGGAGGGTCGGTTTAAGATCATTAGTAAACAACTGCACAGCTGTCCTGAACTGGAAAGGAGAGGCACATCAGGCAGAGCTCAGTGCCTCACTGAGACTTGTTTGAGTAACAGACAATGGATGTGAAGAGAGTCAAATCCTTGAATCAGTTTTTAGGCTCAGACCAGAACGTGTCAAACCAGCGGCTCTGGCCAGGAGCAGTTCTGCCCCTCATCTGCAGCTGAGGCTCACACAGTCCAGCAGGAGCAGATGCAGCATGTGATGGTCTCCACTCAAAGTGTCCTTGCTGATCTCTTCCTATCTTTGCACACTGTCTTTCCTAGACTCACACCAACACAAACCACACCTAAGTAGTAGGTTCATGAACCTGCCAAAGAGAAAGCCGAGAATTTCTCAGCTACCACAAACCGAGGGCACTCAGCCAATAAGTGGGTGCCCTGCTAAACTTAGATCAGCGAGACCATTTCAGAGCAAAGAGTTATAACTCCACAGTAGTACAGAGGCTGTGGCAGCCTTTCAAACCCAAGTATCCAGGAATGTTCTCAGCATTAATCTATATTTAGCTGCATCTCCACATGATTTTTACCATCCTCTAGTCTAGGTCTCTTGGGATACTGACCTCAGTTTTCCACTTGTATCATCTGTTAACCTCTAAGCAGCGATACAGTGTTTGCTGCATGAAAGGCTAACGAGAAAAAAGATAGAAGTACTTTTAATTTCAAGGCTCTGTGAATTTGACACTGCGTGCTAGATCTGTACAAACCCCTTGAAACACCAGGGAATGTTTTGAACACCTTGCAGCCTCGTGCAAGAATCTCTGGTTGCCTAAGCTTGATGCCTGGAAGCTTGAGAAACCCTAGGCTGATATGCAAAGCTGAGTGCTGGCACTCTGTGCCTTGCTGAGCAGTCTTCAGCACTAATTACACTTAAATACTGTCCAGAAACATCTAACCATGCTGCTTTCAGACAGACCAGCGGCAGAGATAAACCTGCATAAACTTTTTCTTATTTTACATGTAAAGCCCAAACCCCCAAACATTTCAAGGATATAAAATAAGAGCAAAGGCTGCACTGTTCCCTTTATTCCTCAAACTGTCTGTAGTAGTTAAGAAACCTGAATGAGTTTAATGGCCTAAAATCTTTTACCTGCCTCTCAGTGAATGTGTGGTCTGGACCCACCTAAAGTGCAGAACATTTCTGTGCATGCAGACCTGCTGCCAGCAGAAGAAAATTCATCATTCCACTTGACATTCAGCAAACCACATGAGGCAGACACAAGATTTAGCTCAGCCTCTAAATATTGCAGTACTCAGGCAAAGCTCTACATGAGTATTGAAGTACAGACTTCAAACCAGCACACAGAATGGATCTGGGAGAGGTGACTAAGACCCAAGATGCCCCCTAAAGCCTTCAGATGCAGTGGCCTTGCCCTCCAGGCCTTCTCTGGGCTGAACTTGCCTATCTAGAGCATTGGGTGAGGCAAATTAAAAGGAAAATGAAGGCTGCTAAGGTCTAGCACCAGAAAACCTTGGGAATGGTTTCAGTCAAGGAGTGAAGCATGTTCCATGGGAACAGAAGTGCTCAGTGAGCATTCACACAGCTGAAGGCACCACACACTGCTTGTCTTCTAGAAAAGTCACAAGCACACAGAGAAGCACTGAAAACCTCCTAACACACATGTTCCCTTCCCTTCCTGTTTTATGCCTCTAACAGACACACTATTCAGCCTGTCAAGAGAAGGGCTGCAAGGAGGAACATGGGGGAAGTACAAGGACCATTCCCATGAACTACGGAATCATCAGAAGAATTCAGCTTTAAAAAAGCCCAGGAAGATAGAGAAGTCCACACACTCCCATGGATGAAACCACATCAGCTTGGACAGGGATGTTATCCAGGGGTGGTAAGTTCTCTTCTAATCACCCAGAGCTTGCATGCCAGAGCCCCTTCTCAGGGTTGCAGTTTCAGTACAGATTTCTCTCTTAGTGAAACAGAGGCTGACATCTGGAGCTCACCACTTGCTTTTGCTGCATCTTTACTGCCCCCAGTAACATTTTGTTAGCTCTTCTGATCACTACCACAGCTCACTGTGTTTGCTTGGCACCATGTTAACACTTTCCAAGGGAAGAATGGTGCTGGTCAGGAGGAACAATGTTCCACTTCAAATCCGCTGACCAAATGAAATGTTTTCCAGGCACCAACGGTCTGGGAAAAAAGCATCCCCTCAATGTAACCTACAGTGAAACACAGCTTTCAAAGATTCCCTTTGCAATGAGGGCACCTGCAGTCACACCATGACTCCCACAGTCACCACCATGCAGCCCAGTCCATCATCACAGACACTGGTTCTGGGAAACTGGGATAATATCAGCATCCACTGGGCATGCAGGAGAGCAGATGCAGTTCTGATGCCACCAACCAGAGGACACAACTCTGTGATCATTTCCAGACCATTAGCTACATGCCCTCTTATTTTAAATATTGCATAATTCCTCCAAGAACTTGGCTTATCAGTTCAACTTTGTACTCTCTGCAAACAGGGAAGCTGTTTGTCAGAAACCTTCTTTGCCAAAACCATCTCTGCCAGAAAAGGTTCTTAAACCTTTTATTGCAGGATCCTCAGCCACTATGGTAATTTCTGCTTCCTAATCCCACGGCCACCAAGGAGTCAACAACTAACTGAAATAGTATAGTACAATTTTAACCACAGCAGCATTGGGAAAGATCCCTCAGATTGTTGCATTTGCCCAAATGAACTGCAAGTGTCTAATGGAAAGCATCTGGAGTTTTTTCCTTCTGCAGGAAAGGACTTCAAAAGGCTGCAGTCATATTTTGTAACCTCCAGTTATGCCAAGATGCACACTCCATTACATTTAGAATAAAAAGACAGGCAACTTCCTACTCCAGAGAAGAGGATTACTGCTCTTCAGCTCAAGTAGCAATTGAAACACTTTGGCTCCAGCAAAACCCCTGCTGCAAAATTAAAACTGAACTCTAAGCTGTGCAGCAGAAACTAGATCCATCCAGTGCAGGGGAGAGGCAGAGCAGGACTGGGTCAGGGAGAAGGTAACAGAGGGAAGTGTCAGCTAAGAAAAGGCATGCGCAAGGGGAAAAGGTACATGCAGCCTCATCAAAAACACGTCTTGTGACCACAAAAACATACTGAGAGCCAAGTTCCCAGCTGCATCCTCAGGGCAAAAAAAGAACCCGGTTCCCAGCCCTTGCAGACTGGCAAAGTAAAGATAAAAGATGACCTAGTCTGTCCTCTGACAACAGGCTTGATCACAGATTTGGAAGATATGTTTAGAGTCAGCTCAGCCCCAGACCTCACTCTGACAGCCCACCCAGTGTCCCCACACTTACCAGCAGCTCCTCCACCTGAACACAAGATCATCAACCCCTTTTCTGCCCATCAGGTTGCTGCAAGGGCTCAAGGGCCCAGCTGCTGCCAGAGCCCTGACACACCAGGCTGCTGCAAAGCCAGGCTTTACAGAGTAGGGAAGAGACTCTGCTGAAGCAAGGGGGAAAAAAACCAAACCAAACAAACCCAAACCCTTTTCCCTGCCACTGGAAAAATACTAAAGCTGACAGTCTGATCAGGCTACAGCAGGCTATAGTCAGGATTCTTCATCATAGTGTCACCCCTATCTAAACCATATACAGGAACACTGAAGGAGAGATGGGACATGGCACCGTGTCATGCTAACACAAAGAACAAAGCCTTCACAGAAAGGCAGGGCAGCACATCACTGAGAAGAACCTAAAACCCACTTCCATCCCACAAGTCAATATGTGCTTGTTGAATTCAGGAAGTGGGTTTTGCTGTTTCAAGAACACTTAATACCTGTTTGTTGCTGCCCTGCAGAACATCGCTGCATTCCCTCAGCCAAACAGTCCATTGTTTGTGTTGGAGCAGAGATGTTAACAGACAATTTGTGCCTATCAGTCAGAACCTACTATGGCTGGCTCAAAGACATGGGGAAGTACCAGCAGTCTTCCAGCAAGGAGCTGCGTGGCAAGATGCAGAGCTAGCAGGTGTTTATAGAGACTGCAGCAGGCTCAGCAAGTCGAGTTCTCTCTTGCCACAATATGCAGTGGCAGAGGCTGCCAGCTACAGTCACCACTTGAAAAAACAAATTGAGGAAGTTGGCTGATTTCCCTTATTTTGGTACTAAGAACGCAACACTTGCCACAGAAGAGTTCCTGGAGAGGACTGGAGCCAGGAAAGAGTCAGTGTGGTGCCAGGAGAGGATCACAACAGGACAAAAATCAGTGTCAGCAAGTGACTAGGGGAACAAAGGCCTTGCTTTGGGATTGCTGCCTGGCTGCATTCTGGGGTCAGTTTCGTTTGTGAGCTTTTAAACACAGTCCTTTCTTTAACTCCCGTCCACCTCCACAGGTGACCCCCCTCACTGGCGCTCGGCGCGCACCTGGGACAGGCAGCGCGGGGCTGGAGCGCCACCTCCCGGCAAGTCACCGGCAGCGCCGCCTCCCTCCCCTCCCCGCGGCCGGGAACGGCACATCCTCCCGAGGCCGAGCGAGGAACTCACACCCCCCTCCCGGTGCTCCAAAGCCCTTGCAACTGCCCCCACTGCTGCTTTTCCTTCCCCTGGCCTCACCCAGTTCACGGGGTGCTTCAAAGAGGCAACTGAAATGAGGTGGCATCATTCCACGTGGGACAAACGGCGTGGCTACTGGCAGGTTGGTTCTGGACCCGTCAGAGGGGACAAAGATTTCAGCTGCTACCAAGATCAGACTGTTCCCCAGATCTTCTCAGCAACGTGCCCTAGATCAAGATCTGAGCATCCTCCAAAAACAAGCACAACAGTCACCTGATTATTAACTCAAAACCACCCCAAAGGTCCAGCAGGACATTCAGGAAGGAGAAAGTCTGACTATTTTTTAAATGCTTGGTCCAGCTCCTGGGACCAGCCATGCACACCCTGGCTACCCTCACTGAGCTGGCACACAAATATCAATGGGCCTTGATGGGCCTGTCTTGTGTGAGGTTATCCAAGAGTCTAAGAGGGCAAAAAAAAAAAAGTACATACAAAGAACACCAGCAGTGAGTTTCAGAGCTGAACTGGATATGCTGCAAAACATTTCATTCCATTTTGTGCCAGACACACCTACAATACCATTCAATCTCTGTTTACAGCTCAAGAGAGTCTCAGTGAACTCAAGCTTTCCTCCTGCAGACGCCAGCCCTGCTCAAACTTTCCACATCTTTCTACCATTTTTTATTTCACTTCAATCTGTACACTTTTAGCACACGGATACATCCAGCTGAGTACAATTTCTTCCTCTGACCACCTGGTGCCTCAATCGCCCCAAGCTGTCTACCCGGAGCAGTCTTCACCATTTCCTGCTCAAGTTTCATTAACTACCCCAAAAGAATGGAGTGGGAAATGGTCATGTACAAAAGGCAGATAAATCACCCCATATCTGCGTGTTCAGCCAGCGTAAAAGATCAAATGGCACAGGCTTGTCCCAGTGTCCCCCAGACAGGCAGGATGACATTGGTATCTCTGTGTGCACAGGCACAACTGACAACCTGACAACATCCTCTGTCTGAAAGTTCCTACAGCACTGTCTCCATACAAGCCTGGGGTAGAGGAAAGCCACTGCCAGCTCCAAACAGAGCTGTTCTCCACTCCAGCTATTTGGGATATACATGGGAAACTTCACACTGTCAGCAGACAAAATCTCTGACATTTCTGGCCCCTGCCCCAGTCCAAGGCCTACAACAACCCACGGGATGGCTTCAGGAAACAGTCTCAAAGGCAGCCCAAGAAGACACATCTAGTCTACCCTCTTTTCTACTAGCCCTGTCACCAAATACCAGGTTTATCAAGAGAAGATATTAAGACCCGCTGGGCAAAACTACCACCCTCTTCCAACTCCTTATGTTTCACTGTCCTCAATCTTCTGTTTTAACTTGTGTCATTAGAAATTAGAGATTCTAATACCCTGACAGTGACCTTGGACCAGCTGAAGTTGATAACACCTTCTCTGTCATTAATATCCCACTGGTGTGATGAGTGCAGACCCAGAGGAGACTCTTCCATCACTGGTGCAGCAGAACCACGACAAAACATAACTGAACACTTGGATTCCTTGCACAAAAGGCTCTGCAAGAGCGTGGAGACAATCCATATGGGAAGCAGCTTTTTCCTGCTTCACCTTTTGCCTTTCTCTAGGCAGCACTGCAGACAGTGGCATTAATCCAAATCTTGTGGGTAAAAAAGAAGAGATACGAGTGAAGACAAACTGAGGAAGAAACATCCTGTGCTGAATGGAACCAATATATTCAAGAAGAGATTATGCAGTAGCAAGAGACTGAGATATCTGCACAGAATCAGGTTTTGCCGTAGAGAACTCATCAAAATGAGAGTGACAGAAATAGCACAAGATCAAGTTAAATCAAGTTGAGGGCAAAACATCAGTTTAAAAAAAAAGCAATTCTAACAGCTGGTAAGAACCATCCTTTCTGACTAAACAAGATGTTTAAGGTCTTCTGCACAACTTGAGCTGGATGTAGGCACTGGATAAAGGTCAACAGGACTGATGTAACAGGAAACTGATCTCCATGGCCATCCGCAGCCTTCCTGCCAAGTCAGGCAGTGTGTGACCAGGGCAGGCACAGCCTGAAACCTTTCAGTTCATCTTTTTCCACACACTGCTTTTCCAAGTGAGACTGACAGGCAACAGCAAAGTTTTAAAGTCTGCAAGACACTCCTGTGCTGGCCAAACTACTGCCTTAAAACAGGTATGATGGAAGTATTAGTGATTGCTATGATAATTCCATAGAGACCAAACATTTTCATAAACCCATAAGGCAGCAAAGGAAAAGCATCAGAGGAGGACAACCTACCCAATATTGCCAAGTTCAAACAGCACCAATTTCTTTACAGCAAATTCAAGACTGGCAAAGAGATGTTTTTGAAAGAATTGTATTGAGAGAATAGAAGAGATTGCTCCATACAACTAAGGTGAACTAGAAATTGCTTCATACACTGCTGCAAAATGGGAGCATAGTAACAACTTGCCCCGTATTTGAGTCCAAACGTGAAAACTCCAGGAATTTTAGCAACAAGCATATATCAAAAAGCTATTTCTTAGAAAACAGGAAAGGCTTAAGAGACAGGCAGCTTTAGCACAGTGACCCAGAAAATAACAGATATGAGCCACTGGGTTAGGAAAGTGAGATAGTGGTAGTGTCCAGACACAGAAAGGAGTGAACACAAAGGTGCATGGCAGAGACACAAGTATTTACTCAGTATGTGCAAATGCAAGAGATGCCACAGACAAAAAAAAAATTTTAATTTTTCAGCAACCACAAAAGTCTTTCTACATCAACCTGCATCATTGAAAAACCTCTAGCTGGTAAGCAGGATAACACACACACAACTAACAAAAATGCAAGATTAAATATCACTTGCCAGAGTGCCCATGATGAGCCCCAGCTCACTGTTCCAGAGCTGGTGCATTAACTGCTACTTGAGAACAAAGTACAATCTTCTTCTCAGAGATGCAACCTAAAGGGATGTTCTACAGAACCACAAATTCACTTTTGTCTGTGAGACATCTCCTTGGTGGTTAGAGGACAGCACTGGCTGTGCAGTTTGCAAGCCAAGCTAGAGCTTAGAGGAATACAGACAAAGGTAAGGAAAAATGTCAGTTTTACTTTCGTGTTTCAGATGCAAACTAGGACAACTGGAATCAATCTGAGGCAAGCAATTCCATTTTATTACTGCATAAAACAAGAGCAGCACGCAGGGAAGCAAAGGGTTGTGCAAAACCACCAGAAAATACCTCGAGAGCACTGTGCTATTTCAAGCTTTTTCACATCAGCAGAAACTGCTGTGGAAGCACCGTATATTTCCATGAACTGACAGAGACGTGCTGAGGCTGCTGCTGCCCTGTGTTTCCCTGCTGAGCATTCCAGGCCCTGCCTTCCCCTCGTGCTGGCATTTGTCGGATCCCACCCAGCTGTCCAAGAAAAACAACCCAGTCAAAGGTTAACACCAACAGGAAAAGCTGTTCAATTTTTTGGCCAGCTCAACTCCCTGAACCAGTTTGTGATGGAGTCAGAGAAAGGCCCACAGACCCTGCGGTGGGACAGGAGGATCACTCAGCCCTGATTGACCTCAGTGGCTCAGAACTAGCAGGCAACTGCCATCATGCACATGCACAGCATGCCTGTATTTTCCAGCAGGATTGTATTGTTTTAAAAAACACAAGCATTTAACACAGTGACATCCGTCATAGACACTGAACCAATTCTTCAATAGGAGGCAGCCAAGCAGCTGTGCCAATGGAGCACACACATTCTGGGAGCAGAAGACTTCAACAACACAGTGACACTGATGCAGGAAGGATTTTTGATTTTTTTGATTTTCCCATTTTACAGATTTTAGGAACACAGTAGCTATAGCAAAGTAGATTTTTAGTGGGTTAATATTTCTATCAGCTTAAGTTTAATGTCTTTCTATTGCTACCCCCTGTCCCAGAACAGGGAGCTAAAATTCCTTAGCTGTTTAGTTTCTTGTTCAAGGTAGAAGATTGAAAATATCAAAAGACATAAACACAGGGCAGAGTGACCCAGAAGTAAGAACACTGGAAAACCTCCAAGAGCCCTTTGTGTGCTGAAGAAAAGGAAGACTGATAAAGAGGGGGTCTCATCGACCCCAGACCCAATTCCTAGGAGGGTGGGACTGGGGTGGGACAGAGGTGGAACTGGACATGTGTAAAGTGATGATTGCATGGATCATATTATAAAAGCTATGGAAATTAAAGCTTGCCCACGTGCACGTCGATGTATTCCTGGGCGAGCCTGGGTGCTCATTAAAGTAACCACCCTTTATCTTACCTCCTACTAAAGTTTGGCTTGGAGTCTTTTTTACAGACTTTTAAGGCATCACACAGTGCTGCTGGTTTGAGACCTTCAGATATAACCAAAACAGTTTTATTCAAGAAGTGGCAGAAAGCACAGCAGGCACAGGGCTGAGGGCGGGAAGCTGATCTGTCTGGAAAAACAGAAAGTTTCAAATGCTGCTCATGAACAGCTGGGACTCACGTGATGAAGTCCAGAAAACTTGCCAGGGGCTCGTACGCGTGGTTCCTCATGTGACGGAACTCCACCACCATCTTCTCCTTCAGCTTGTCGTCTATGACGGACACAGTGAGCGGGGAGGCTTCGTTGGCCAGGAAGTTCCCATAGTCTGTGCTCTGGAGGTGCAGTTTCAAGTCTGAAAAAGAAAGAAAAATTCTACTCTACAGGGTTTTGTGTTGGGTTTGTGGTTTTTCCAGCACAGCCAAGAAAGCTGTTGCTCAGCACTTCTTTGGGCATTCTCTTCTCTGAAGGATTTCCTAGACACAACCTGTGGGTTCAGTCATACACTTATATTGGTGCTCAATTTTATCCTGGATAACCCAAACGCAGGAAAAGACCAGTGCTTCAACATATCAACCTTGTTTCATTTAAAAAGGAAACTGTGCCACCATCTGTGTAACTGAGCACACACTGGTGCCAGCTGTTCATTGCGCTTGGTCAAGGTGTAAGCTTAGTCATTTTGTTGGAAGTTATTTGCTAGAAATCTGGGAAGGAGAAAAGAAACAACTTAAACACTCCCTCTAGCCCAAAGGGCTGTGGTTGCAGGCTTCTCGGAAGTAATCACAACCAAGACTCTTGCTGTACCCACAAGCAACTTTCCCCAGACAGGAGTGAAGTGGAGGCATCTGAAAAGCTTTAAAAGCCAAAAAGACACCATCAGCTTGGTATTACATCATCAAGCCAGCCCAGCTAATTGCACTGATAAAGAGAAATTGGGCATTAAGAGGTAGAGAAGGGCTGGTGAAGACGAAGGCCATTTAAATCCATCTCACAGGGTAGGCAATCCCTGCCCAGGATGGAAGAACATGCTCAGAAGTCTTCCCCTCCTCCAGTTTCAAGCAGAGGAAACCTTTGTTTCCCCTGTTACCCCTGCTGCAGGTCAGGTGCCCAACCAAGCTGCAGTCCTGGCCAAAAAGCAACCACAACATGCTGAGCTCTGTCAAGATAAAAGCCCTATTTGAGCCAAAAGCATTTATGTGTCTCTATGGAAAAACTGAATCCAAAACTGAGAAGCATCATATAATCCTGCTCCTCAAAGCTCTACTAGTTGCACTGGTACACAATGTTCATCTCCCTTCACCTTCACCTCAGAGGGCCAGTTAGCCAAGCGTCCTCCCAGGGATTCAAGACCTTTATGGGGAAAGGAGAGCAGCTGGAAGAGTTGAGTCAAACCACATGTGAACACAGCATCCAGAGAAAACAAAGAAGACATTTCTCCCTGGTTACTCTGAGGCAGCAGTGCTGAGGCTGCCTTTCCCTTCTGCTGAGCCATACAAGTCCTCAAAATTAGGGCATCCGTGGCACCCAGGTCAGAGCAAGGACTCAGCCAGGCTTGAGGAGTTTTGTCTTTTGATGTTCCACCCAGCCAGAAACACGAGCTGGAGAGCTCCTTCTCAGCCTCCAACCTGAGCTTGTACAGCACAGTATCATCCTCAGCCTGAGGGATGGAAATTGTTATTGATGGTAATCACTTCCTAAAGCCTACAAAAGGCTCAGCTCACAGGCAGCTCCCTGTGTGCAAAGGGTTCTCACCCATCTGTTCTGCAATTGCTTCATTTTGAAAAGCTAAGATATAGTTATAGAGGGGGAAATCTACTGGAATTACATCTTAATGAGTTTTTGTCCTGCTTGTGGAAGCTCTTGAATCACGAGCTTTGGAGTCTGAGTGGAAATTAAGTTCCGCTCACAGGTCAGGACTTTACTAGTTCACTTTTAGCAGAAGCTGGAGAAAACATGAAGCAAAACTGATCAACGAAAATGTTCAATGAACATGAGAGAAAGGGTCCTGGTAAGGTTGTTACACCTGTAAAATCAGGCTGTGAAGGAGGGGACAGGGGCCTGAAGCAGCTACAACTATATACCTCCTACTTGCAGTTCCCTGTAACTGTGCAGAACACTAATGAAAGCTAAGCCTGCCCAAAAGGGCATGTGATGTTGTTTTGCAGGACCTTGGAGAGGAAGCAGCTATTGCATATCCTACCAGACCAGTCTTCAGTATGGAAACTTCCAAAGGTTACAGCTTGTTTCCTCAAGTCCAATGCCATTGGTTTGTTTTGGTGTCATCACAACCAAAAACTCCTATTTGAGGTTGCAAGAAGTTGCTTTGCCATGAGGTCACTTGATGCCAGAGACACAGTGACATGAAAAGGACAGTTTGCTGCACCTCCAGGAGGTCAGAGCTGCACAGCATCCAGACTACAGGCACACAGGATGCACACTGTGCCTTGCAGGCTCTCCCTCAACAGCTCTGAGCAAGCTCCCATGAGCTGCTTGGCCAGAACATTTTGCCCTGCTCCATGAGGGGGTTGTCCCCCCAGCCCCACAGCACAAGAGCCAGCACATTATGTTGCAACTGGAATAAAGGCCATGTTTATATAACACTTGGAATTCATTTTTAGAGGGGAGGCCAGCCACAAAATGCAGAAACTACACTTTTCTGAATCTCTCAGCATCCAAGCAGACAAAACAGAACATACCAGATTTATGAACCCTGACTCCATGCATCCCACAGTGTACCAGTGCCTCACACGAGCCTGTCCTCCCCCAGATGCTGGGCTGGTCACTGAGCCTCAGCCAAGAGGGTGAGCTCCCAAGCTTGGGAGCTTTTAATAGAACTATTCACATATCAGGCTTCTCAGTTAAGAACAAATTAATCCCGTGGTTTCACAAATCTCCTGCCAGAAGAGATGTCTCAGTAGCACGGTGACTAATAAGGGGACCCACTGCTGAGCAAGCCCCATGTTCTCCAACAGCTCAAGTTCCTAACACAAGTTCAGACTGAGCTGGAGTCGGGTTCTGGCAGCAAGAGCAGCCCCTTGGCAGGGGCAGCTGCCACAGATCCCACACGCTGCATGTCAACACGATGCCGGCTGCAAGTCTTCTGACATGCCTCTTCCTGAGTGCCTGCTGGAAGGGAGGGAGACCTGCACCTACAGCCCAGCTCCTCCCAAGGGGCTCCTCCACATGCTGACTAACAGCAGCACACGGCCTCAACCCAGCCAGTGATTTTAAGGGGTATATTTTCCTGTTATGGCATTTTTCCAAGCGGTTCACACACTTTCAGTAACAGACTGAGCCAGTATTTGGCAAGAGAGCACTTGAATGACCACAACACTTTTACTCACTCTCCTCCCCACCAAAACCTGGTAAATTATGACCAGGTCACAGCACCCAGAAAGCTGCCTTGTGCAAGAACACAACAGCTTTTCAGAACAACAGCCTTTTTCAGCTGAGGAGGGTAGTGCTTGGGATTACCATGACATTTATTTACAGCCACCTCCATTCAGCTCTCAGATCAGGCACTCTGGTTTTCATGCAGCTGCTTGTACATAGGCCACAAACACAGCAAATTCAACACACTGTTGATGATCCAACACGTTCCAGATGACACTTTCTCGAGAGACTTCAGATCCACAGTAAAACAACCATCCTCTTCTGCAAGTTTGCTTTGCCATAACAAGGAATCAAGCTGTTAGTCTGGCAGACATCTGTCAGTCAAAGCCTGTCCTGTAAGCCCTGCTCAGACAGAGTGATCCATGGCCCCATCAGCTCAGACTTCCACCCCTTCCTTCTTCAGCATCCTGCCTTAACTGCATTGCAGAGCTCTGAATCAAGTTAAGGGCTCAAGCACTTCCAGGCAAGGACTGATCTGTCTTCTCAGGCACAGAATCAGCTTCTGCAACTTCCAAGCTGAACTGATGTTTTCACACAAATTATCTGCTGTAACCCTGACATTTCCCTCCAAAGCACCTGGGGCCATCATTGCCTATATAAAAATTGAAGTATCATTTGCAATCTCCCAGGCTGGAGGCAGTAAGGCAGCTGAGGGATTACACAGCAGTCTGCAGATCAGCTACATTGCCCACATCTCCCTTCAGGAGACTGCAGTCATTACCATTTGCTTTGCTGCTGTTTATTTGGTCTGTTTATAGCCAACTCAGACACTTCTGAAGCTTATTCTCTGAAATCTCACCCAAGAAGTACTCAAAACCCCTTTGTTTCCTGTAGAATGTAAGACCTTTCCTGTGGTTGCACACCACCAGCAGTGACATACTGTTGTCAGGCAGCAAATTCCTCTGGGCCACGGGCAAAGAGAAGCATCATCTTTGGCCTTTTTCTCCATCAGTGTCTCACCTTCAGCTCTTCACCTGTCTGAGATGTCCTCAGCACCAAACAGCAGCCTGTGTTTCTCTCCCATCCCTTCCTGGCACTGAATTCACCCTCTCTCAGAGCTTCAAACCCAGCACAGCCAGGTTGTGCTTTCCCAAGCAGGCAGCCCACTCCTAATCTGCCCAAAAGGCAAGGTCTCCTTTCCTCCTCTGCCTGCAACCCCAGTAAGCTTCTCCTCCCCTCAACAAGCAGACTGTTCTAAGCCACAGCTGTGACCTCAGAGGTCCAGGGCACTAACAGGACATCAACCCAGCACCTTGTGCGGTGCTTTAGGGGACAGGCAACAAATCACTCAGAAGCTCAAATAAACAGAGCAGAAAGCAGCCTCATGCTGCAGGAGCTGAGAGCTGAGCAAAACCAACAAGATGAAAGCACTGACGGGCTGCCGAGCAGCAGTACCTGCCAGGAAACCCGTCACCATCATCTTCTAACAAGGGGCAGGACCCAAACAAGGGCTGAAGCTGCAACACTACTGAGGAGCTGACCTCGGCTGCTGCTTGAAGTTTAGCTAAAAGAAGCTATGAAGTAGGTCCCTGCCCAGTAAAGGAGGCCAGAACAAACAGCAAAGAGCCTCTGCTGAACCCTGCAGGAAGCCAGGGACCACAGTGTTTGTTTGCCACCATGATCTAGCAGGCTATGGAAGTGCTATCATTCTTCCAGTAAAAAAATGTTTTCCTGGAGCTTGTTTTAACAGGACAGTTGATTATACCAGAGGTTATACCAGAGGATGCAGGACAGAGCACTGAGATTAGCAGGACAGCCTTTCAGACACTGTTAAGTTATGCATGAGCAGCCAGTGTTCACAGGACAGGAATGGTCTATATCCTCCTCAGATTTCACTGTGCCCCAGCACTCTGCCTCATCTGGCACGAGAAGGCTCTTGGGGACAGTCCTCCTGCACAGTCCCAGCATGCAAAGCTCAGCTTTTCACACAGGGCTGCTAGAAATGCCAGGAGACAGAGCATCCTCATCATGGAGGTGAGGATAAAAGGTCCCCACCACATTATGGCTTGGCTTTACACCCACTGAGTTCAGACCAAACCACTCTGAGTTCTGGATGGATCTGAGCACGGCCGCACTTCAGGACCATCAAGTGGCCTCTCCTTGCTTGGTAGCACAGCAAAGCAGCTGCACAGGAAATCATCTATCCCATTCCCCCTACACCTGTGAGAACACCATGAGCTCCACCAAAAGCACTCCTGGAGGCAAGTCTGGAGCTGCAATACAGCTTCTCTACACAAGAGAGGAGGACATGCTGCCCACGTGGTTACGCTGAAAGGGAAGACCAACTCCAGCCTTTTTGGGTCCAAATTCCAGGACCCCAGTGATAAAATGGAAAAGAGAAGGGTAGCACAACCTCTCCACCTCTCCTCTCAGTGAAATGAGACGTGCTGAACACCTCAAAGCAAAGGGTGCCTCTAGGGGAGGACTGAAAACAAAAGCACACACTGCACCCAGCCTGGTGCAGAGAGGACACAGTCCATGGACAGATCCCACTGCTCCACATGCACATCACTGTTTCTGCTTCCATACAGGCTGTGAGTCCCCAGCTGAGCCGATTACATGCACAGAGGCACAAGCACCCACAGAGTGGTGGTGTCAGAATCACAAAGCCTCTGGAAAACCTCTCCGAGCAAAGGCCCACAGGCTTGAATCCAGTCCTTGCAACCCCTCAGCAGGTCACTTTACCCAGCCAGCAGCTGGATTTCACCACACCAACCACCTCTACAACACTGGCAGGTCAGAGAGAAAGCAGTTTTCTACACTGTTGCTGTGGAAGCAAGAGGAATTATTAGCAATAGGAGGCTCATGAACACTGACCTGAAGGTAAAGGCATTCCTGGTTCTAAACAAGATGCTTTTGTGCATTTCTCAGACTCCACATGCATTTTGCAGTAGGGAGAATTGCACACCAGCAGTAAAGTCAGCCCATAACCAACATTCTGGGCCCAGAATAAACTCAGCTTCTTAGAAGTGGCACCACTGCCCAACTGTATCAACAGCTTTTCATTCTCCAGAGAGGATACCACACCTTCCACAGGCTACCACAGCTTTAGGAGTTGGAGATGACTCATCAACCTTCTGACAGCAGAAATCTGGGTGACTTTTAAGCCTGGTTGCCCAGACAGATTCCACCCAAGCACAGATCCATACTCATACCACTGCAGGCTCCAGGTCCTTCACTGACACCTTGTGTCAGAACCAGGAACTGGATACAATGCAAAAGGCCAGGCAGCTTCCAAGCAATCCCAGCACAGGAGCACAGCACAGGGCCTGGCTGAGAAACAGTCAAAGCACCTGGACTTTTGGAGCTGAATGAAGGGATTAAACATGTTATTGATGCGGGGTTTATGAGAAAGCTTAAGCCAAAACAGCTCTCACTGCTCCCCTCATTCCTGGACATGTTTTTCTGCTCTTACTAAGACCAGCTCAGGAGCCTGACCACAGACAGACCATTTGGCTACTTCTCACTCAACAAGAAGCAAGAGCTGGAATCAGGTTACTTTGTGATCAGACAAGCAGAAACAACAGAGGACCACAGAAAAGCGGGATTTCCTCCTTCCAACAGGGCTAAGCTGCCAGCCCATGTCCTGAAGCACAGAAGTCAATCTTGTTGTGCTTCCGGTCTGATCCAAGCTCAGGAGAGGGAGCAGCATTTCAGAGCTGGAAGCAGAGCATGCTCCAAGCAGTGCCAACAGCAGCAAGCTGTAAGATACCCAATTCCCAGGGCCAGACCCACAACAGCCTTGGTCCTTCAGGATTTCTCCATGGCCAAGGTGACCACTCACTCCAGGACAGGGATGAACTGCAGAGCCAGATGTGCACACAAGAGGCAGCAGCGAAGACAAAATAGAGAGTAGAGCAGCACGTGTGAGTATTTTATGCCCCAGTACTTATTCTGGCTGCTTACACACCAGCCACTGCCTGGATTTAGTGCAGGCAAGTACATGGAAAAGGAAGAATGCATGTTAGAAGTTTGTGGAGCACAGAAAACAAGTACTGAAACGAGAGAATTGGAACTAAAGGCACAGAGGAAAGAAATGGCCTGACCACAGACCCGTGTATGTGACCAAGAGCAACACCCCTTTGAAGGGAAACACCTCTACAAAAGCACACCGGGCAGGGGCACAGAAAACCTGGTGGAGCAGGAACAAGATTGACAGTGAACTTGGAAGAGCCTTCGGGTTCTGCATGAAGCAGGACAAGGACCACAGCAGGAGCCACCACCAGAGAGCTGGCAGGGACAGAACACCACAACAAACACATGGGAACTCCAACCTGACTCATTCCAAATACAGGAAACACCACTCTGAGGGAGAACTAGGTTTGAGCAACTTGGTTCAGAAAGCAAGGAAGGGAGGAAAAAAGAGAAGCTCTCAGTACAGAAAGATTCCAAAGAGGAAGCCAAGTGCAGGGAAGGTGATACAATCACAGCTCAGGGCATGTCGAAATTTGTGACTACCCAGAGAGCAGGAGTAACTCTCACTGCCCTCTTTCAGGAATGACAGTGATTGCTGCAAGCAAAGAGCTGCAAAAAAGAGAAGCTGAAACAGAGCTTCTGTCCTAAGTGAAAACACTCTGGGAATTTTTAAGGCAGAGGCTGGGACACATCACAGCACCCTGTTCACTTTCTGTTGTTACCTGGAGAGAGCAGCTCCAGGTAACTTGTACCCAGGGTTCAACTGGTCAGGGATGCATCTACATACTCAAAGTTAATTAACCACTCAGCAATGATTGTCAATATAAGTTAACACTTAAAAAATATTTAAGAAGAAATGATCCAGTAATTATAGTTCCACTGACTGAAACAACCAACATCTCTGGGTATTTATGTTTCTAGTCTAGAGCTCAAGAGAGGCCTGGTCTTAATCTTTGTGATTTTTGACTCAGGTTGTAGACACCACTGAGTGAAAACTGCCAAGCAGGTCACCGATCAGAGGAACAGCTTAGCAGCAACTAATTAAGCTGATGAGCTGCCCACAAGTGATCTCAGAATCCTTGAGCAGTTTGGGAGGACCTTTAAAGGCCATCTAGTCCAACCCCCTGCAATGGGCAGGGGCACCTCCCACTAGACCAGGTGGCTCAGAGCCCCTTCCAACCTGGCCCTGAACATTTCCAGGGATGGGGCAGCCACAGCTGCTCTGGGCAACCTGTGCCAGTGTTTCACCACTTTCACTGTAAAAAAAATGAGTGTCACAGAGCAAAATCTTCACATTTCTTCATGTTGTACATTGGATCCAGAAAAAAGATGATGGCTCAGAGTCAGAATTCGAGATCATTGGCAACAGGTAATTCATTGGTGAATTTACTCAGATGTGCACTGGGGTTTTCCCACCAGTGATCCTTCAGTAACAGCAGGTACTTTCCTGGGTGACCTGATGTCCTTAAAAACTAATCACGGCTATCAGGGATTGTGAAATCACCCCAATAACCTTCTGGCCTCAAAAAGACTTCCTGCCGTTTAGGGAGGGCAGGCACAAAACCAGTGCCTTAAGCAATGTCCGACAAACCCCACCTGGCTCCCAACAACCTCAGGGCACGCAGCAGAGCTATTCAGACACCCCAGCAGAGCCCTGGGAGCTGCCTCAAACCGCTGTATCAGCTGCTGCATCACAGGGCCGGGCTGGCCGGGGAACTGAGTCAGCCGAGGCGGGGCCGGGACACGAGTGCGGCCTCAGCCCAGGGGTGAAGAGAGGACAGGGCCTCAGAAACGCCGCTGTCGACGCTCTTCGCCGCCACGTCGCCTTCCCACAGCCCCTCACCATCTCCCCTCAGCCCGGACCTTCCCTCAGGATGGCGAGGGAAAGGGAGGGGTGATGGGGGAGTGTTCCCGCTCGCTCAGACCCCCCCCACCACTCACCCTCCAGGCTCTCGCACTGCACCAGGTTCACGTAGTCCCCTTGCCGGAGTACCCCCGCCTTGAAGCCGCGAACCAGCCCCTCCAGGTACCCGTTATCCACGTTGAAATACAGCTCCGGGAAGCACGACATGGCGGCGGGGACGGGCCGGGAGCGCCGCCGCCTCACGTGACCCGCGGGTCACGTGGCACGGCCCTTCCCGGCAACCTCCGCGCGCGGGGGGCGGGGCCTGAGGGGACGCGATGGCGGCGGGGCCGGAGCGGGGTTGGAGCGGGGCGGG
>JAWWEV010000022.1:13425856-13490040 GCA_035583235.1 Hafferia zeledoni | reverse complement strand
CAGCAGCGCTTTTGCAGGAGCCGCGTTAAGGCGGGAGGGAGAGAGGGAGGCGGCTGCGGAGTTGCGAAGCCCTCGGAGGGGCTGCGAGCTCGGGTGGGCACCCAAAGGCCACCCCACATGTTCTCTTGCCCTTCCTCCCCTTCCTCCCCCACTGGGAGCCCACCCTGCCAGCCCCGCTCGGAGTGGGCGGAAAGGGTTAAAGCCGATCCCAAATGCTGATGGGGCGGAGGAGCCCCGTGGGGCCTCTTCAGACGTCTCGTGCGCACTAATTGGATTAATTAGAGCAGCCAGTGATGGCATCGCCCCCCCAGTGCAGGGACCCGGGACGGGACTAATGAGCGGCCCTGGAGGGGAGATTAGAGTGCGGTGACGGTGTTGACTGAACAGGACATGAGCTTAATTATCCTCATTAATTAGAACCCGCTGCTATCAACGCATATTGGAGGTGTGACCCCGCCGGGGCACCCCCGGGCGCGGGGATGGGATGGAGGCAGCAGGGCGCGGGGACAGCGTGTGAGCCCTCAGACCTCGCAGAGAGACACGCGGTGGTCCCCGATGCCCACCGAATAAGGGCCTCAGGCCCCTCGGGGTGTGCTCGGAGGCCCCCGAACCCGCAGGAGGTGCCGTGAACCCCGCACATCCCGAGACCGCTGCTGGGCGCGTTTGCGCCGCCGCTTCCCGCGGCCCTTTCTGTCCTTCCGCGGCCTCCGTTATCACGGCCGGCGGAAGGGGGCGGAGCCGCCCCGCCCACCTGGACGGGCCCGGGCGGAACCACGTGGTGCGGAACCACGTGTCGGCAGCGCCATGGCGTCGGCGCCCAAGAGGTTCAAGGTACGGGGAGTGCCGGGGGCTCCCCGGGTGCCGAACGGGCCCTGGGATCGGCCCCGCGGCTCCTTCCCCTTCACGCCGTGTTTCCATCCACAGGCGGCGGCCGAGAGCGGTGCCCGGGGGAAGGGCAGCGCCGACCCCCTCTCCGGGTTCCTGGCGTGGTGCGGACGGGCCGGCGTGGAGTTCAACCCCAAGGTGAGGCACTTTGGGCCGGGCCGGGCCCCTCCCCTCCCCTCGGCCCGCCCGTGACCGCTCTGCTCTCGGCCCAGGTCCGCCTGAGCAGGGAGGGCGCGGTGGCGGGGTACGGCATGTTGGCCGCCGAGGAGCTGGAGGCGGGAGAGGTGCTGTTCACCATCCCTCGCACGGCGCTGCTGTCCCAGCACACCACTTCCATCCACACCCTCTTGCAGGAAGGTGAGTGCAAGCTCCTTGTGGCACTCAGGTCTGCTTTACCTTTTAAAGGAGGGAGGGGGTCTGGGATAAAGCCTTGGGAACTTTCCTGTTGGAGCGTTTTTAGAGACCAGGTAGGAAAGGCGGGGAGGGGACTGGGCACCCCCTCACTTCCTTCAGGGAGCCCGGAGCTGTGCTGGGCAGGCCATGCCCATTTAATCCAGTATCTCCAACTTGTAAGTGACAGGCTTATGCCACTTTTGCGCTCCTGGAAGCCCAGGACAGGCCCGGCTAGGAAAAGGAACAGTTCCTTGGTTCCTGAAGGATGGCAGGGCAGTGGGGCCTGGGAGAGCTCCAGGGCAGCAGCTTCTGGTTCCACCCAGGAAAAACACACAACAAACCAGAGTAAAAGCAGAACTGCCTTCAGGCTGAACAGGACTGAGCCTTGTATTGGGCTTTGGTTTGGGGAGGAAAAACACCTCAGATAAACTTACATGTTTCTCCATCGTGTGTGGTTGTGCAGCCCAGGAGTCCCTGCAGAGCCAGTCCGGGTGGGTCCCTCTCCTGCTGGCCCTGCTGCACGAATACACAGCCAGCAACTCCCACTGGCAGCCGTATTTCTCCCTCTGGCAGGATTTCCGGAGCCTGGATCACCCCATGTTCTGGTAAGGTGGAACCAAGCGGGGCTGTGGGGAGGCCCAGGCTGGCAGCTGGAGGCAGGCACAGGCCAGGGCTGCTGAGCAGAGTCTTGGGCGTGGATGTGAGAACCTGCTGGGCAACCCCATCCCTGTGCTGAGCCTGAGGGACTCTCCTGGAGTTACGCTACAGGCATTGCCAGAGAACAGGGATCTGGAGAGCATGGGGAAAGCTGGTGTTTTGGAGGAGAAAGGAGTCTGTAGACTCTTCTTCCTGAGGCAGATGGAAAGGAAATCTGCTGTTTTTCTTGCAACAGGCCTGAAGAAGAGCGGTCAAGGCTCCTGCAGGGCACAGGCATTCCTGAAGCTGTGGACAAGGATTTAGCCAACATCCACCTGGAGTACAGCTCCATCATCCTCCCTTTCATGGAGTCCCACCCCAATATCTTTGACCCCAAGCTGCACACGCTGGAACTGTATAAGGAGCTGGTGGCATTTGTCATGGCCTACAGGTGAGAAGTCAGGGCTCTGCTCCAACAAGGAGTAAGGACAAGGAAGAGGATTACAGGAAAGATTACAGGCTGTATTACTTAAAGGTTGCGGTTGCATGACAATGTAAGTATAAGATGCAGCTTGCCCCGTGCTGCCACCTGTACAATCAGCTTGTCTTCACCTCCCTTCTTTTAGCTTTCAAGAACCTTTGGAGGAGGAAGATGAAGATGAGAAGGGGCCCAATCCTCCCATGATGGTGCCTGTAGCAGACATTTTGAATCATGTGGCCAACCACAACGCCAACCTGGAATACTCTCCTGTGAGTGCAAAGCTGCTGTGGTGGGCATTGTCACAGCCTGGATCGCCTTTGGGAGTTGAGATACTTACACCTGGGCAGTGAGTCTGGCCTGGATCTTGTTAATATAAAGCTCTGCTGCATTTTTGGTGTTCATTAGGAAGAGCTCAGGGTCAGCTGAGCCACTCTGAAACCCCGTGTTTCCCAGTGGGATCAGCACAGCTCACTTTTCCTCTCCCTGCCTGCAGCACTGCTTGCGAATGGTGACAACACAGCCTGTCAGGAGGGGACAGGAGATCTTCAACACCTACGGGCAGATGGCCAACTGGCAGCTGCTGCACATGTACGGCTTCGCGGAGCCGTACCCGGGCAACACCCACGACACCGCTGACATCCAGATGGTGACGGTGCGCGCGGCGGCGCTGCGGGGTGAGTGGGGCAGGGAACCCATTGAACAGGGATGTAATGGAACAGGGATCAAGGATGATGTGAAAAATAAGCTTGTTCCACAGCATTTCAGGTGCTGGGGCCTCGCCTTGGTTTCAGCTGGATTTGCAGCTCTGCTGTCTTCAAAACAGGTGCCAGAAGTGAAGCGCAGCGGCAACTGGTCTCAGAGCAGTGGGACTTCTTGTGCCAGCTGGAGATGGTGGGGGAAGAAGGTGCCTTTGTGCTTGGCTGGGATGAGGTGCTGACAGAGGAAGAGCTGTCCGTGACCCTGAAGGTGAGCACTGCCAGGGTGGGGGAAGAGCACAGAGTGCAGCCAGGCAAACCAGCAGTGCAGAACAGCTCGGTGACGGGGACAAGCACGGGAAGGCAGTTGGGTACTAACACTCCTCTGTGAATAGTGGTAGGGGGTGTGGCTGCCCAGCTCCCAGGTGCTGCTACGTCATCTTCCTCTCCTCAACTAGCCACCCATCAGTACTCATGGCTTTGTGGCCACTGCTGTTCTAGAGAGCTGTCAAAACGTGGTAGATGACAGCTGAGATATCCTTTAAGATTGTTACTGACACCCAGGTTTGCAATTTGAATGTTGTTCTAACCTACAAGTTGCTTGCAATTAGGTATCTAAGCCCGTTTTAGTCTCCTAACCTTTGGTGTGGCTGAAGAATAACTCACCGGGCTCCATGTGGCTCTTCCACAGAGGAGAAAGCCTGATGTACTCACACTGCCAGTGACTTGCCCTTTGCCTGGGTCGTTACAGGTGCTGTGCATGTCAGAAGAAGAATTCAAGGAGTATAAAGAACAAGATGGCTGGGAAGATGACAGTGAGGATGAGGAAAACTCTACCCTTTCAAATGAGGCTCTCTCCAGACTTAAAACCCCTTGCAAGAAGCTCCTTTATGACAGTGTGCTGCTGACCTTGGAGTCTTATGGGTCAGACCTGAAAGCAGAGCAGGACTTGCTAAATAACAAGGAGGCTTATGAGAAGCTGAGTCGAAGGGAGCAGCAAGCCCTGCATGTTCGCTATGGACAGAAAAGGATCCTGCATCAGCTGCTGGAGCTGCTACGATAGAAACCTCCCTGGACATGACCTGTCTGGGAGTGATCGGCAGGGGAAGGTCAGCCCCTCTGGACATCTCTTCTGAGCAGGGAGGACAGATGGCCTATGGGCCCACTTGTGTCTCATATGGCATGTGGCTTTTTAGCTACTTCTACATAAAGAAGTATTTTCACAGCACAGAAGTAGTTTTGGGTGGCATTATCATACAATGAGAGCTCTGGATCACAGATACCACCTTCTTCCAGAGGCCTTATGAAACCCCAGACCTTCTCATGGCTTTTTAGGAAGGCAGACATACACTGTCAGAACAGCAAGTGGGTTCCCTCATTCAGCATCAGAAATATAAGGCAAGAGCTGCTCCTTGTCCAGATTAAGAGGGCAGAAATCCAGCTGGTAGCTCTTACCTTACAGACTATCAGAGTAAACATCTGACAACACTAAACCCTTCAATGCCAAAATCCAACTGGATTGGACCTTCCTGTTCATGACATCCAGGTGGGAGATTGGGTCTGTCTACGACTGTGGAACGATGAGCCACTAAAGGAACACTGGAAAGGACCGTACCAGGTTCTTCTCCCAACGTACATGGCTGCAAAACTTCAGGGACTAGAGCTGTGGAACCACCGCTCATGAGTGAAGAAAATCACAGGATAAGTGAGAAGCCATTTCCTCTGGATCTTTGGGACTAAAAGAATTAAAAAGTAACTTCATGAACTGTACCTGGGAAGAAAGCCTGTCTTACACAGAACTTGAATGTCCTCAAGGAGTAGCAGCATTTCTAACTGCAGTTATTATATTACATAAACACAATTGCACATCACGATTGTTGAGACAGTGCCAGATGTCAAACTTGGTATAATGTTGCTACAATTTTACATTGATTAAGCCCCTTTCTGTGATATGTTTCCCTGAATTGCCTTAATATTTCTGAATATGAAATTTACATAAATGATCCTTTTGTTTTCTCTTGTCCAGTCAAATACTGTAATAAGCAACCAATTGTACAATGGTTTAAGGAGGACAGAAGGCAGTTTAAATTATTAATGTTCCAACTAGATGGGAACCCAACAATCCTCTCTAGAATTTTCCTTGATGCATAAGGAGGATGAAGGTAAATATCACTGCTGAGCTGTAGCAGATGAGGTAGCAGCAGAAGGCCATTGGATACAAGTAAAGGTAAAAGGAAATCCCTTAAATGCCTCCCCAATCCCTTCAAGTCTGGGAAATTAGCCCATACATCATTAAAGAGGTAGGGACAACAAATACTATTTAATACTGACTATACTTAAAACTAAAGTATGTGATATTCATCCTATTATTGCTCTAGGCATGATCAATAATGAAACCACAATGCATCCAACAGAACACACAGTATGGGCCCATACAGAAAGAAACATGACAAATGTCAGCACCTGCACAGCACAAGAACAAGCGTTTGTCTGTGAAGGAAATACAACTGAAGCTCAAGATACCTGCCAAGATAGGGAACAAAGTATCTGTAATTTTGAAATTTGGCCAGAGATTAATATAAACCCAGTACTTTTACACATAGGTAAAGGGTGTGTATGCTTTAGTACTCCTTGGGAATACACAGAAATGGATAATCAATCAAGCCACATTCTAATTTTAGTGTTTGTAAATTTACCCAGATCAGAGGCTGCCATTTTAACTATTCAGCCCCAGTAACTCCTTCCAACTAATAAAACCAAATTATACCTTAATTAACCATACCATCTACCTCTATGGGTATAAGCCTTATGCTAGTAAAAAACTGCTACAACAAAAATTTGCAAAGGCTGTTAAAACAAGCTGAAGAGAGTAGTCAAAAGACTTTGATTACTGTCCATCATGACACCAAAGAAATCCATCAGGCAATGGAAAGAGTAAAGAAAGATGGACATCTCCTCTGGTGGTATATTTTATTTGGATGGGCTCCAACAGCACCAGAAATTTTAATAAAATGGTACCTCCCATAATTATCTTGTTAATACTAACCTGTCTGCTTTTTATTTTAGTGCTGGGATTGTCTATCAAAATGTAGAGAATCATGCAACACCTACCTCCAAAATTTAAATATAACTGGGAGCAATAGTAGCCAAACAAATGTGGAAGTTTTTAACAAAACACTTAAAAAACTTCGAAAAGGGGGGAATTTATGTCTTTAAGCAGAATTCTCTGTCCCTTCCTTTGATCTCTGCTGCAGATGGAAGCTGATGGTATCATTCTCACCTTTAGCCCCTCTTGGATACAAAGAGATGTTATCAGGTGTGTTAAACTGGTGTAGCTTAATGCTTATGGAAAGCTTTTGTATTTATGTCCTGCTTGGCAATTGTTTAGAAGACAGGGAGCCCCAGCTACGGATCACATCTTATTTGGCACTAAACTTTGGGTTCTGTCCCGAGCTGAACTTTGCTTGAACCTGAGTAGGGGGCACCTCCCCAAATAACCAGAGACCTCTGAAAAGGCCCCTCAGGCACAGTAACAAGGACTGCATAAGGCTGCACAAGTTAATGACTCTGCATTAGGTAGGAGGTAACTATGTATTATTAGATTGGTGGGTGTATGTAAACTTTACTGTCTAAATTCTCTCACTTTTTTCTCCTTAGTGTGCCTGGTTTGTGGAAGAAGTTCCACTTTGAACCCTGTGCAGAATAAACAATGTCTCCTTTCTAAACCTGACTTTGTCCACATTTAGAGTTCCTAAAATTCAGCAACAAGGGGAGGAAGATACGGAGTGCAGTGGCCTCCATCCTACCAGCTCAACTTGTGTTACTGGGATCTTGGTGAAGTCCTGCCACCTTCCAGGCTCTCTTCACACCAGCCTGACAGCTCTTAAAGCCTCAGGGATCCATCTTTGTGCAGCAGCACTGGTACAGAACCAGAGACACCTTTGAGCCATCAGGACAAGGCAATAAGCTTTGCAGATGCTCTTGCTCTAGAGTTAAATGGAAGAAAAAAAATCCCATGGCATCTGGACCAGATAAAGAAAAACGGGTTGCTGGTAATTCCGAGTCCTAACCCAAGAAGAGGAGGAGGAAACTGGAGTTGCAACAGCAGAACCAAAAAATGCCAACTTCAAAAGGCTCAGTTTCTGCACAACTGCTGACCTGCTAAAGAAATGCCAGGGAATAGAACCTGGCCACAATCTACTTGACACACAGGTGACTGAAAAACAGTGCCCAGAACAAACAAGAGAATTCCCTTTGAGCTGCTTTCCACTAGTACTACTGGCTCAGTGGTCCTTTGGAGATGGTTTATGGTCCATGCAGCAAACACAAAGCCAGGTACAGAACCCCTTAAACCTAAGTAGGAAATCCTGACCTCTCTGCCCATACCACAGCAGTCAATTAGCTTTAACAAAGTAATGTTACAAAAAAAGAAAACAGTGAAGCTCTATTTCCCAGCATCTGCTAGGTTGCAAGGCACAGGCTAAGGGTTTCTGCAGTATTAGCAACACTGAAGCTGCCCACTCTTACCACAGCCAACCACAGCCTTAGGCAAATCCCTGCTGCAGGGAGTCACAGCAGGGTGGAAGGCACTACACGTGATGGGCTGTCTACACTCTCCCTCCCTCCACTGCAGTCTCCTGAGACAAACTCTGCTCACGAACCTGCAATTAAGGCATTTCTATTTCCACACAACTGTAGTTTCTTTTGCACTTCAAAGCAAAGCCCTCTCTAGTCATTACATCTCCCTGCTGACCTCACACTGGAGAACAAACCCAGTTGCTTTCAACAGGCAGTGCCCAAAACACCCTGGAAAACTGCATGTTTTGGATGGGTGGAACAGACTTTGAAGACACCAAGTGGCCAGGATGGAAGTGGAGAGAATAAGCACAGTGGCACGTGCTGCATGTCATGACTTTTAATGTGTAACTACAGTATGCATACATACAAGAGTGGGAGAACTAAAGCCCAAGAACTAGAAAGGCTACAAAATACAACACATGGACCAATACTTTACAAAACATTGAAAATCCTTACAAAATGGGCTGTATTGGTCCTTTGGGTTTTTTGTTTTTCTTCTTTCTCCTTTTTTTTTTTTCTAATTTTTTTTTTTTACAAACTTATACTGTGTGGTCACAGGGTAGGGATGGGAAAAGGTCTAGATTGAACCCCTCATCTTTCAAAATTTACAACTGTCAAAAAAGAAAAAAATAAAGAAGCTATAGGCCTGGTCTCTGGTTTATTTACTGAAAACAGCTGACCCTCAGCTAAAGGGCCAGTTTCTTCTCCAACAGAAAAGAGGCATTCTCCAACTGCCACTCCACTTGCTGTCCATCAGCATTCCATGAGGGTGAGGTGTTGAAAGCAACACTGAACCTTAACCCGTCCCTCACCCCTCCCATACTCCATAGAATTCCCATATTTCAAACACATCCACCTTTTTTTTTTTTAAAACAACTTAATGATTGAAAGGTCCCCCATCCACATAAAGAAAAATAAGTTACTTATTATAACTGGCTTTTCAATATTCTTTGGGAGTCTGGGAATGTCAGGACAAGGAGGTCTGCCCCAGACAAGTGCTTGGCATCAGCAGCTGCCCCTTTATTACAAGCTGGACAGTCACCAGTTACCCACCTGCCTTTTACACAATTTGCACAAACCCAAAAGTCCAGACAAAATGTTTCTGTTCCTTGTATTTACACTAGTTTAAAATGATATTCACAGCATCTTCTGAATTTTGGCCAAAAGTCAAAAAATTTGTCTCAAACTTTGGAACATGCCCACATAAGACTTTCACCCAGGGTCTGTTGCGTCTACCCAATCGAGGGGGCTGGGAAGGTCAGGAGGAGCCTTACAGAGTCTTCAGTCAGTCAACGGGACAGGACCTCCAGGCTGGCACGCTTAGAACATGGGATGTAGCTCGTCTAACTGGCACCAGTCCCTTCCATGACTTGCTGGGCCTGCTTCTGCCCCATGCAGCACTGTGCAACTGACTGGAACAACCTGCACAGGGAAGAGCAAAGAGGTGGTAGATGCATTTATGGCAACAAATGGTCCTTCCACTATGACAGCACTGAAAACTCAAAGTGCAACTGCTTCAGCTATACCATTTTAATGATTCTGTGGTTAAATGATACTCACTTCTCAATTTCTGGAGCGCAGTGAACAAACTCATGGTTCCAGAACTTAAATGCTGGATTTTTTATCAGCTCAATGAAAGTAATAAGGAGACCCCAGGGATGAGGCCTATTTACAATCAGTCGTTCCAAGAGAACCCTGAAATCCAAAATTAAAAACACTTAGAGCTCAAAGATCCAAAATACAGAAGGAAGGAGGGCAAAAAGCTGAATGTTGGCAAGTGAAATGCCTTCCCTCTCACCTTGTGATCTGCTCCTGGATAGCCTCAGTGTTGGCCTCTGCAAACAGGTACAGCATGGTGCAGCTGAAGTAGTGGGTGTGACTGTTGGGGTATCGCAGCTGGTTGGCAATGGCGTTCAGGAAGAGGTACCGGCCTGCAGGACAGGAACAGTGAGTACTAACAGATTCCCTTACACACACACACATGCGAATAAAGAAGCAACTAGTGGTGCTTGAGATTAACATTTGTGTGCCTGTCTTCATAGAATCATAGAATCAATTGGGTTGGAAAAGACCTCTGAGATCATCAAGTCCAACCCTTGGTCCAACTCCAGTCCCTTTACCAGATCATGGCACTCAGTGCCACAGCCAATCTCAGTTTAAAAATCTCCAGGAATGGTGAATCCACCACCTCTCTGGGCAGGCCATTCCAATGCCTGATTACTCTCTCTCTTATGGAGGTACAAGAAATAAAACCAACTAACATATGTAAAAACTGTATTGACTGGGGCTGATGGGACAGAAAGGTTCAATTCTTCATTAAGTGTTTCTGATTCCCTTGAATATTTCAAACTTTCAGTTATAATATTGCTCCTGTACTCAGAGTTTACTATTCTAACATAGCATTGCCTTACTGTGAATTCACTCCATGAAATCACAGATCATCAGGGTTGGAACAGACCTTTAAGATCAAGTCCAACACCCAGCACTCTCACTTTAACCCCTAAACCAAATCACCCAGCACCAGATCCAGACACCTCTTAACACCTCTGGGATGGTGACTCCACCACCTCCCTGTGCAACCGATTCCAATGCCTGACCACCCTAACAGTGAAAAAATTTTTCTAGCATCTAATCTGAATTTCCCTGTCTCAGTTTAGGGCCATTTCCTCTTGTCCTCTCACTGCAAGCACAGTAGAAGAGACTGACCCCCCCACCTTGCTACAACCCCCTTTCAGGTAGTTGTAGAGAGCAATGAGGTTCCCCCTGAGCCCCCTCTTTGAGACTCTTGGCTGTTCCTCATAAGACATGTTTCCTAGACCTTTTACAAGCCTTGCTGCCCTTTGCTGTACATGATCCAGCAACTCAATGTCCTTTTTAAAGTGAGCAGCCCACTTGCTGTAAATGTGACATCACATGATCCAGGGGTGCTTCCAGCTCACCTTCAGTGTCCAGGTCTACTGCCAAATTCTGGAAGATGTCCATGTGAGCTGAGTGGGTAATGGTGCTCATAGAGGGTGTGCTGCCTTTGTTATGAATGTGTGCAATAGCTTGAGTACCTACATAGAGCACCAGTGCATTAATCAGCTGGATGTTGTAGCGGTTGCCAGGTTCATTTGATACCTAATAACAAAGATATGAAAAGCATTAACAGTTTATATTCCTTCAGCACTCAAAGGTACAGCATGTACAACAGCAGCATCCCAGCATCGTGATTATACAGAAGACAACACACTCAAACACCCAAAAATTAAATTTGGCATTTATCCATTTCTAATACAGGATATATTATAGCTTATTATATTATATTTCAATATATATATTCAAAAGCATCAGCAAAGTGTTGATAGACCCAAAAGATATTTTTTTCACCCCCTACCTAAAAGCAAAAATCAGGCAAGGCAATGTGAATTCACCAGCAGTGCCAGAGGCCAAGGCACACCCCCCCATTCATGTGAATGTTTCTGTCAAAGCAATTCTCTGAGGAAGTCCAACTTCAGACTTGGGTTTGCTGCAAGCCAAGCCATGTGATGTCTGAAACGTGGTTTTAGCCACAACTCTGCACTGGGTTTTAGCTAATCTGACCTTTTTTACCCCTAAAGCATTAGCATGTGGATCCATGTATTTCTGTATCAATTAATCTATTTGAAGTCAGAATTTAATCAGATTCTAAAAGACTGGAATACATTTGAATATCCTGCTAAGGAGTGGCAGAAGAATTATTCAGAGATATGTGCATTTTCATAGGTTTTTCTACTGCCTGGAATACATGTTAATCAACACACCAAGGAAATTCCTGCAAGAAAGAATACTGACTGAGCCAGGGAGACCATTTCACCCCCACTATTTAAACTGAGCATCCTCAGAAATGTCAAAACCCTCAAACTTACTTGTAGGTTGCTGCGCAAGTCAGACAAAAAAGTAACAGGAGAACGGGTTTTGAGATAGGAATCCAAGTCTTTCTTGAATTGAGGTGGCATCACTCCAGTGAAATTCGTGAGTATTCGTGGAGCAATATTAATCTCACTTAACATGTCCACCTGTTGAGAGAAACTCGTCAGTTAAGCCATAAAAAAAAAAAGTAACAAATTGCAAAAGCAGATCTGTAAGTGACATTACACCAACTACTGCTGTTGATCACTTTTCCTTCCAGCAATGAAAAGGAAACACTAAGCATTTGCAGATTTCAGAAGAAACTTAATCTCTAATGGGCAAACTTATTTATTACATGATGTCTTGAAGAATTGTGAGGATCAAAACTCAAGATAGTCTGCTAGTTTAAAACAGTACAAACATCCAGACAAGTCAAGAAGACCTTTCTTCAGTGATAACTTACTGAGTGCTGCAGGTTTGCTCCCACCACCCTGCACAGCTCAGGCAGGGAAGAACAACAGGACAATGCTTTAGCAGTGTGAGGAAGTTTGCTTCTAATCATCCCAGGATTAGTTGACTGGCATATACCCAAAAATTTAATTAGGTAACATTAACACTTCTCAAAGTCTCTCCCCATTATGCAAGAGGCTTGCTTCAGAATGGTGCCTCATCTCATTATTTTAAAGACAGAATGGCATCAAGTGCTTCTCATGCAAAAGCATTTACAGTCACACAGTGCTCGGACACCAGCTCTCCCACAATGAGCTACAACTCCAGTCTCCAGCATCCCGTGGAGCACAAACTACACAACCCGGAATGACCTGAACAAAATGGCAGCAAGAACCAACTGGCTGAACTGTCAAACAGCAAAGCCACAGTGACAAATGAGACAGGAACAAGACAAAGATGCCCTTGCTCCAACACTGTGTGCCAGTCAGATAAAGGGATGCCATCAAGTCATTCTCCCTTGGCAAAAAGAAAAGCCCTCTGGTTTTCCATACAAGCACAGGATTTTTGGTGCAGTTCTCAAGTAACACAAATCTCAGTCTATCCTTTCAGGCTGAATGTGCATAGCCCTTGCAAGCAAGCCAAATATCTACTGGTGCTAATAAAGCCATACATAGCAAAGGCAAGCTTTATGCTTCCAGCTGTAGCAAATTTCATACAGGACAAGGGTTGTATCCTGCTCTGTAAGGAATGTGTCAAACACAGACCAATACAAACATACTGAAGCCTCTCAGCTTTAAAAACTTGTGTTCTGCCAGATTCTGTGCCACTTAAGTTTCAAATAAGTTGTTAACTTTCTAATGGTTGCATTAATTCTAGTATCAAGTATTTAAACTGTTCCCAAAATTCCACAGTCTCTGCCAAAAAACTGGATAAAGAATACTTGGAACATTAAAAATTTCTGTTATCAAACTCCTCAAAGTAAGTCCTACCTTTAGATTGGGGGTGAAAGGGTCTGGAAGCCTCATGTTCCGTGGGAAGGCACTCAGGATCAGATTCCTTAGCTGAATACAGTTAGGTGGGATCACATCACAGAACCCATAGTGGTAGTCACAAAGAAATTCTGGGAAATCATGCAGCAAGACCAGCAACACACGCAGAGTGCCCTGTAAAATAAAATATAATAGATGAGGTGTGTAAATGCTGATAATGCCCCAAAACTTGCAGAGACATTGTTCTATGTCATGTGGTTAACACTACCAAGAGGAAATTAATCTGGGAAGGCTGCCTGCCTCTGCCCACACCAATCTGCATTCAATTCTAAGATATAAGGCAATAGCAAATCCTATTTTGCTATTAGAACACCCCTACCTTCAGACAACTTTGTTTGGAAGTAGCATCTATGAGATGACATTTTTTTTACCTTGTAAAGAATTTGCATAGGTTTGGTGAGTTCCACATTTCTAAGGAAAGGAGCCAAATACTTGAACAGATCGATCAATAACTGAGCATACATAGGCCAACCCTGTCAGGAGAAAAAACAACAGGTGGAACACATGCAACAAAGAGCAGTTACATTAATTTCTAAACTATAATTAGACTGATCTTTATATAAGCCCAGATGGAAGAGCTTAGCTCCTGCCAGCTCTGCTGCAGAGTGCAGCACAGCCAAGTTCAAGGCTTCAGCTGCACATCACTGTGCCACAGGTGTTTCCAGAACAGTCAACGTGCCATACTGAGCTGATATATTTAGCCAAGAAGGCTACAGCTCTTCTAAATATTGAAAAAGGCATGTTTATTACATTCAGTTCACCCTGTATTCCATAGTTACTGACACACAGACTCTCCTGCATGCAGTTAGCTTACTGTGAATATGGAAGACAACAAAAATGGAACAGCCATGCTACTAGTGCACTTCAAGAGATGTGAAACAGCATCACACCAGACAGGCATCTGTGTGAGCTTTTGAATTCAGAAGAGATAAACTGCAGCCACACCTTCTGCTGTGGTGTATGTGCCAGCATTCTTGCAATAAATATCCGATGGGAGATCAGTTCCAGCCAGGCATAAACAAAACCTGGAGCTTTTGTAGGCCTCAGGATGTGAAATGTGTTACTGAAAGAAAAGTTAGAGCAGGTTAGAAGTGCACAGCAATAAGATTGTTTTTCATAACACTGAGGGTAAAACATACACAGCCTTAAAAGCAAAGACATTTGAGCATCTTGGGTTTTTTACCAGTCATTTTCCTTAAAACAAGCAAGTGGACAGTCCACAGGAGAACCAGTTACGCCAAAGGTGATTAAGCCACCATAAAGGAACAGTCACAGCCTTTAGGTGAAAACCCTTGATCCTGCCAAAAAAGGTTGAGCATTTTGGCCAATCCCAAATACATACCAGAAAGCTGTGAGTGTCTGGAAGTTGATGGTCTCCAGCACATGCTCAGGAGCATTTAATTCCAACAGCAACATGATGAAAATGCGATGGTAAGGAAGTTGCTGGAACTCACTCTGCCGAACGTCGTGGTCTTGCAAAAGAACTCCCACCACGATACCAAGAACCTGAAGAGATCAAGACAGTCAATTGGTGGCAGCAAGAATTACTTTGCAGGTCAGCCTACAGACAATACTCTAACCATTGGTAAAAAATATAATCAGTAGATTCTAACAAGAACCAAAAATCCCAGCTATTGGAAGTGGTGCATGAATTAGTACTACAGTTTGTTTCAGGAACTACCAACCAGTATTATTTGCTCTCCCTGTCCCTTGGATCACAATCACAATGACTTACTGGGCAGTGTTGGAAGGTCTTAACTACCTGAGATCATCCAGCCCTAAACTAAGGAGTGTTAAGAGCACAGGCAATGCCCTCACAGCATCAAGGCAAACACTGAGGAATCACCAACCTTAAACCACATTTCATATGCCTCAAAACAACAGCAACTGACTTTTTCACTTCAAGGCACAAGGGTGAGTTTCTGGTTGGTTTGAGATGAAATCTTTGTGAACAAGAATGCCACTTGACACCTTGATGCTTAACTTAAAGGCTTATCATTTCGGTGCCCAACCTAAAGTCCTCATCTGACACTTCAGCAGCAGCCTTAGTAGCATTAAAGTTTACATCTTTATCAGCAAAGGTAGAGCCACTAACACACGTTAAATGCAGTGAGTACAAGGAGGGTGCCTGACCTTGTTCAGGAGGTTGATCTTTGTGACTGTGTTGGTTGCCTCCCCAGAGTGCTTCACTAGCAGTGCAATGAGTCGCACGAAGGCATCCAGGTTGTGGTAGCACTTGGCTCGGATCATAGTGGGGTTGGCTGCGGGGTTGTGCTGCTGCTCCGCCAGAGCACGGTAGCTGATTTCAACACACATTTCGGTGCACAGACGGAAAAAACGGGTGATCAAGTCATCTGTTTTCAGGATCCCTTGCTGGTGCATCTATCCAGGAAAGGAAAAAACCTCAGCACCATAACCACAGAAAGTTCATTTTACAACTTATTTCAAACAACACACCTTTTACAAAGCAATCACCTTGCTTGTCACCATTAATTTTTACCATACTCTCCAGAGATATTGGTATTTGCCAGGCAATTTGAGAGTGGCAAGACAAATTTAGCAAATATATTTACTCCCATGTAGAATCTTTTGAATCCCAACTCTTTTGAAACATCAGCATAGCTAAGACCCTGTTTCAGTGCCAGTTCTGCCATCAGCACTCAACCCTGCATGAAGGACAGCACAGGTGGCAGCTTGGTCTGTCGGGACTTTAGGAGCCCAGAGGAGAAGTACAAGCTCTAGGAACGGCACATTCCAGCTACTACCTCAGGAACCATCACTACTTTCCAATCACCTTCTGCAGAAGCAAACTGCATCTGGAGAGTGAATTTTCCTGACATGAACATTACAGGCAGAGAAACTGGGTGGGCATTTTTGTTTTGCATTGGGAGACTGAAACCCCAGAGACCTCTTTTTATTTGTTACCCACAGTATTAAAACCATCAGAATGAAACAAATTACTGCAGGAAACTTCTGGGTTTTGAATAAAGCATCCTAATTCTAAACTCCTACTGCATAGAAATAAAGCTGTAAAAACAGCATAACTGGTAACTTGGAAATAAGGTGGAGAACTTCTAGTATTTTTGGGAAAATGTCTTTTTCTAATTAAAATAAGAGGAATTTATGTATCTGCCTTCAAAGTTCTATGTTTCTTCTGTCCTAAAGACGAGTGGAAAGAAAGCAATACTTAAACTGCCAAAATTACAGTAATTTAAGTTCAGTCACAGAACCTTATTCAATGCAGTTATTATAAAAAAATCCTTTAAAACCCATCACTAAAGCCTGTAAGTAAATAAACACTGCACTTCAATATATTTAAATTACTATCTCAATACAGATCAAGTGTGTATAAAAGGTAAGCAGTGAAGCGTTCATAAAAGTGTATTGAGTATTATGACTACACTACATTGAAGTGTGCTTTAGAAGCATGATTTAAGGTTAAAAAAAAGTGATGTCACATGAATAGGTAAAACATTTAAAAAGCAGGTTTAGCACAGTATCTATTTAAAAACATTAAAAAATGCAGTAGAAGTCAGACCAACAAGAAGCTGTCTACAAGCCAGTACAAAAGGATGCTAAAGTCACATGAAAATATCACTGCATCAGTCACAATCTTTATCCATACTTTGTAGCTTGAACTTCTTTTCATTAGTAGCTACAAAATCTGCAGTACTTCTGTGGCAGTGATACAGAAGTTAAAAAGAACACAATGCAAACAGACTAAGTCAGGGGCTTCTATGATTCTATGATTCCTTGCAGCTGCAGTCAAGGAGTTGCCTCCAAGGAACACAGTTTTAGGAAGATGACTGCAGATATACAGGGAGTTTGTTACCACACATGCTGGGTTACTGAGTGTATCTCCCTTCTCAATCACACCTGGAAGGCAGGTCTGTTCTGTTCATCACACCTCTTAAGGTGCCCTGGAGTGACATGTTGGAGGTTGCTTAAATTTAGGCACCACTTCAGCTAAAGAAGTTTCAAGTTTTTCCACACTAATGATTTCAGCCCACATGATCTGAAACAATTTACCTGAATCTCTGTCAGCAATTTCCTCCTGTAGGCTGTCAGAGCTTTTACCGTTATGCACAAGGAGCAACACTAGTCAAGCTCCATTACTATTCCCAAGAGTTATCTCACTGAAGTTCTCTTCCCACCAAATTTACCTCAGAACTCACAGATACTGATAACATCTTCCTACAGTATCTGAAAAACATGATTTGGTGGAGGACATGGGTTTCCATTGAATGTTGCCACCAAAACCAGCCAAAATTTTGCCAGTCAACTGCCATACACCTGGAAGTTTCAAACGGGTGCCTAACACAGGTTATAACACTGCTTTAAAATGGAGGGCATCACACCCTACTTATGTTGAATAAAAAGCACCTTTCTTTCCAAAAGCTCTACCTGTCCAACAAACGCAGAGAATGCTTTGGTACTGTCACGGCCTGCTGCAGCTGAATGGTAGAGGTTCACCCACTCCCTCAGCAGATATTCTGCCTTCTCCCTCAGGCCTGGTGGGTCATCATACTCAGAAGCTTGGGAAATTCCTGAATGCATCATGAAATTAGGACCTCCATGAGCACGGTCAATCATTGCTTCATAGTTTGATCGGACCACTTCCATCAGCTGGGGTAATCTACAAACAGACCAGAGCAAGAGGTGGGTTAGAATTCCTCCTCCCCCAGAGCGTGCAGGAACCAGCAGCTCAGTCAGAGCTGAAAGAAAGAAAATTATTTCTTATACTAAATCTTTGTATCTTTCATTCTTCACTGGAATAGCAGAAATAAGTCATGAAACCAGATACATTCATGATGAAAGAAGGAACACTGACATCACACGTGCTTTGAAGTTTCACTCCAATTTGTACAGCAGAGTGCTGCAACAAAGCACCCCAGAGACCAGAAACAGCTTCACTTCTGCAGACTTCAGGAGCCCCCAAGTGCTCCCAGACTGTGAGATGCCAATGCTGAACAGCCTGACAGGAGCACTGAATTTGGCTCCAGTGAAAGTCAAGCCATACAGTGAAGACCGTTTATCCACACCAACTGCAGATGAATGGAGTTTTGTTTTGGGACCTCCCACTGGCAGCTGTGTTGGCAGTGGCAGCCACTGCCACCAGCCAGGTGCTGGATGCTCTCACAGCAATCCAGAGTTCTCCAAGCTCCAATCCACGCTGTTCTCAAACTCAGCAACAACTGCTTCCACCTTAGTAACAGCAGGTCTGCAAGTCCCAGAGGTATTTCCAGGTGCTGTGGCAACATTTGCTGCCCAGTTATCTCCTGGTGGATACACAAGCCATGTGAGAGTGGTGGAGGATTGCTTCGTAGGCTTTAAACAGAAAGGACTGTCCAATTTTGCTTGTGATTAACAAATTAACACCTCAATATAGAAGATTTAAACAGGAAAAAATATTGCCTAAATTTGAGATAAAGCAGGAATTCAAGCAACTTTCTTACAGTATTTTGGAGCACAGTAGATAGAGAGATTTTCCTGCTTGAACATTCAGTTTGACATGATGCTGCACCTGCCTCTACTTGGACTAAGATGAGCACATTTACATTAGTGACAGTTTAAACTGAATGATATGAGACATTGCCTATATAACATTCAAAATACAAATGAGCAGGAAAAAAAAGTAACATATTGCACAGTATTACAATCTCACCCTTCTGGGGCATTTCCTCTGGAATGAGCATTAATTCTCATGAGTGTCTCAATGGTGTGAAACAAATCTGCTTCTGTTACATGAGCGACGCTTCTCTCATCCACCAACAGGATCTTTACCAACTGCATGGCAAATGCCACAGCCATGTAGTTCAGGCCATTCTCCATGGACTGTGAACATGAAAAAGGCAATTAGAGTTCAGCCACAAATCTTGCAGTTGACTGACAAGTATCTCTTCTCCAGAAGAGCAGGTTCCCTTTACCTGAGCCAAGTGAAGGTCATACTGCTGCATGTTAACGAGGTGATTGCGGATTAGCAGCTCCACAGCTTCCACATTGTACTTGTACTCATCTCTGCACTCGATCAGGCACCTGAAGAAATGGACTTCTTTTAAAAAGTGTACCTCAACTATGCAGATTAAGTGAAGCAACTCAAATTCAGTACTTCAGAAACTGTGCCATTCACTGTCATTCATTATTCAGCTCCAAAAGAAGCCTCTTCCAGAGCATTTTCTAAGGTAACGTTTGAGTTCAGAACAGTCAAGACTCAAGCACTTGTTGCTTTGCACAACTGGCCACAACAGCCCTTCAAGAGCCTCAGTTTATTCAACAAAAGAAGCCTCTCTTCCAAGGACAAAGTGGCACATCTCTCCAACTCAAACAGTAGTGCTTCCCTACAGGCATATGCCACATCACACAGTTTGTGACAGAATATAGAGATACTCTGCAAAATGAGGCGGGGGAAAGCCCAGAGCATCTCTAAGGCTTAATTCCATTAAAGATTCCTGTCATGTTCTGGGATGAAACAGCATTATCAGAAGATCTAGTTAATTTTGACAAAAAAGCTGTTAATTTTTGTCTGTTCAAACTGCAGCAATGCCAACATATTAACAGGCAAGTGACTCAGAGTAACACAGGAACTCCCAAAAGATGATCAAAGCTGCACCAACGTTCCTATTGCCTCATAACTGACCTAGTGATCTGTTTATTACACCAGGGAGATCCATAGGCGCGGCCGTCCTGCAGAGCCTTCAGCACGAGCAGGTGACACTCGCGGTAGCGGAGCAGCAGGTCAGCATCAGCTCCACTGGTGGCATCCAGCAAGCCCTCTACAGCCTAGAATACATGCACCTTGTTAGCAGAGGGAAAAACAAGTCCTCTTCCAAACCTTCTGCACGTTACATCAGCAAGAGCTATTATCAGAAGACTTGGTAGACACGAAAAAAGGTAAGTTTACTAAGTGTGCTGACCCTTTGATAAGACCATGTGAGATTTTACCAGCTACTAACACATCTATGCATTCACTGGACACAGCTGTGCTACCACAAACAAACCTGCAGGTCTCCCTGTGCCCCACTAGTTTTGTATGTGTACCAAATCATGATACAGACTGTGTTAGTTTGTACTGCAGCCTCTGTAAGTCAGTGCTTCCTCAGCAGTTCAGCATATGGCCCATGGAAAACTACATGACAAAAGATTTCCAGAACCTGCTAGAACTAAGTGAGCAGGTTTCTTAGGTAAAGAACTGCAGCACTCAGAGATGCATCTTTCTTAGTCTACAGCAAATGGAAGATGAGTCTTACAGGGGCAGCACAATTTATTAGGTCAAGTCCTAGTCAGGACCGGAGCATTTAATAGGTACAAGCCCTATCAGAGAAGGAAAAGAGTCTCTCTCCACCTTTCAGTTACTTTTCTTTTGGCACTGTTCTTGGATCCTTGTGCAGACAGCTCAGTATTCTTCCGCTATTCTCAAATGAATTTTTCTCCATGTCTGGCACTTGCTCTGCACTACCACACAAGCCCTGCTTTCATCTCAGCTCACAGAGCTCACTGCAACACTCCCCACTGGTACAGCCTTACAGATTCTGGCTGGGATGGAGTTAATTTGCTTCACAGCAGCCCATATGGTGCTGTGCTTTGGATTTGTGCTGAAAGTGTGTTAACAACACAACACAGTTTTGCCAACTGCTGAACAATGCTCACACAGCATCAAGGCTTTTTCTATCCCCAGCCTACCCATCAGTGGGTACACTGGAGATGGGCAAGAGGCTGGGAAGCAACACAGCCAGAACAGCTGACCCAAACTGAATAAAGGGATATTCTATACCATATGACATCATGCTTAGCAATAAAAGCTGAGGGAAAGGAGGATGAAGAAGGGCATTCACAGTTCTGATGTCTGCATTCCCAAGCAAATGTCACATGTGCTGAAGCCCTGCTTTCCAAGAAGCAGCTGGACATCTGTCTGCTGATGGGAAGTAGTGATTTTTATTTTTGTTTGCACACACAGCTTTTGGTTTCCCTACTGAACTGACAAAACGTGAATGAACACATCATCCTGTCTTCCCTCTCTTTAATCCCTGTCCTGCAGAAGAGCAGAATGAGCAAGCAGGTAGATCGATGCCTGGCTGTTGGCCAGGGTCAACCCACCATGCACACTCATTTTCAGTCACTGCAAAATAAACCTCACAACTGTGCCACTAGAAATCTAGTACTATGCTCAATACTGTCTACCTACAAGGGCTGTTTCCAACATCGTTTTAGCCTCCAAATCATCTTGAAATTGAAGACTACTCTGGACTGCAAGAGCTCTCTACTTGCCACATGTAAACAAAACTCCCTCAAGTCCCAGGAGTCTGTACCTGACTCTTTCCACAGCAGCATGGACACTGTGTACAACACACCAAGTGAACACTGTGGCTCCCTTCCAATTTTATTTACTGAATTTCCAAAGACAGCAAGACAATCCACGAGTCAGATGATTAATAAACTCTAGACAAGTTGCTACAGAGAATTGTCAAGACTCACCTTCTGCAGGAGTCCAAGTGCAGCAATAGCATCACGGGAGTTCCGAGCCACTACCACAGCCTCCAAGAGGCTACGCAACGCTTGAACTTGAGGATTCATGGCCAGGGTGTGTGGAATGGACTGCAGGTGCTGCTCCAGTTCTGTCATACATTTGTCATAGATTTGCGCTACATCATCTGTAGCCCAAGCTTGCTGCTTAAGAGAAAGAGGGAATGAGTGATTTTTGCAAGGATTGTGTTTGTGACACTCAAATACTGACTGGCTCATCTGCTTCAGAAATCACAGCATCCAGAATTTAGATTTCAACAGTACTGTGCTTAAATCATTCTGGCACTTTAAACACACAAGTATGAGCAAATTAAGCAGCAGAAATAATCAGCAAATAATTCTAGCAGTGGAATCACAGAACAGTTTTGACTGGAAGAGACTTCAAAGAGTATCTAGTTCCATTCCCCCTGCCATGGGCAGGGACACCTTTCACTAGACCAGGTTGTTTGAAGCCCCATCCAAGCTGGCCTTGAACACTTCCAGGGATGGGGCAGCCACAGCTTGTCTGGGCAACCTGTTCCAGTGCCTCCCTGCTCTCACAAGGAAGAATTTCTTCTTAACATCTAATCTAAACCTGCCCTTTGTTACTCAGAAGCTATTCCACCTTGTTCTGTCACTAAGGCCTTAACACCTGAGGAATAAGTATGCAGACAAAAACCTGCTCAAAATTCATGCTTGCCATCCATGACCTTCCTGCAAAAGTAACCTGGAATCTGAATAAAATGTTTCATTACTAAACTACATGTAGTAATCATAACTTCCAGAACTTGTCCCAATTTGGTTTACAAACCCCTGAGACTGGATGTTTTCTGTTGTCATTACTCTGTCATTAGAACTAATGCATCTTTCAACCACTGTTCCCAAACAATACAAACACCTGATTCTTACAAGTCTCTAGGAAGAGACACAAGTTCTCCAGCAGTCTCCAAAAGGGTTACAGTACTCTCAAGCCAATTAATTAAAAAACCTCTACCTTCATGGGCTGAGCCAAGAATCCTGTAGGCTGAGTTAGGTCATTGGTAGGCAAGAAGCCAGGGACATTGCGTGCAAACTCTTCATAAACAGCCAGCTGTTTTGGGTCCACACCTCCAACCTTTGCAAAGAAAAGAACAGGCATTAACCTCATTGACAGGCACTGGGGCAGTAAAAAACAAGGGCAGTTTGTCTAACAGGCAGCTGCTCAGTCATTCTTAAACAGAGTGGCCTAGACATCAAGAAGTAGGATTCGGCTGCTCTGCACTGAGGTCCTATGACACCTCCTAACAGGAGGATTTTGCTCTAAAACTGAAACTCACATTCCCAGAAACAGAAATAACTGAACACTGAGAAATGCTCTGCTGAAAGCACATGGTAAATCCTTCAAAGGAAGAAACTATAAAGGAGGCAAGACAACAAAACATACGGGTCATCTTTCAGTGAGAGGAACAGCACAGAAAAAGAGACAGGACTTAGAATGTCCTCAAGGAATTGAGGAAAATTACATAAATACTCATTTTGAAATAATGTATTTATGTGTTTCCATACTAATCAGATAACAGCAGCTGTACAGTTAGGCAAGACTACAATACACAGGATTGCTCAGTTGAAGCTGTACCACCCAATTTTCATTACCAGGAGGGGGAGAAGAGCAGCATGAGGAGAGAGCTCAGTCATGTCCTCACCTTCAACCTGATCTGTTCCGGCATCCGCTCGGCCTGGTAAGTTAACACAACAGGATCGCAGTACCGACGGCCCTCTTGTCTGGCATGTTTTCTGAGCTCAAATTCCTGGGAAAAATACAAACCCCACACTGAATTTCAGACACCGAGTCTGAATGTATATGAGCACATATAATACTTTTAAAAACAGCAGTCCCATACTTACAGTTGCGAGCCTCTTGTCCATCTCTGGGCCTGCCTTTTCCACAGCTGTCTTCTGGATAAAGCAGCAGGCAAGCTCACAGTTGTCCTGTGCTAACTGGGCAGCTGCCTGTTCCATCATGTCCCTCTGCTGTGGCGAGGCTGCCTATTGAAAACCACAACAATCAGTGAAGGCTGTAGATTTTCCCTGTATATTACTAGCCTTAAAATCTGCACCACTGCCTATACAGAACACCAGCAATAAGGAGGAATGCTCTTAGGATTAGGCTCTCTTCCCATGGAATATACAACAATAAATTTAATTTTGCATAGCTCTGAATAAAACATGTAGGCAAGACGACAGTAAAGACTTTCAACAAGGAACAAAACAGCAGGAGTTCTCCATCTTCTCCACCTCCCTATCTCCAGGGCACAGAAAAAAGCCCTGCTTTAGACGGATGCACACACAGCAATGCTAATGCAAGGAAAGCCTCACATCACAGCACAAGTTTTCCCACTCCCTCGGTTGTAATTGGAAGACATAAAGGCACAACACTAACAATGCAAAACAGCAGTCCTAAGCTTTTTTCAGTGGGTTCCCTTTCTGATATAGATTTTCTTCTTTCTTTCTCAGAGTTTGCTTTAAGAGAACTCTGGACAGACTTATTTTTCAGGGTGCAAAAAAGCAACTCCCACTAGAAATGGAATACATGTATAAAGACAACCCATCCCATCTACTTGGACTTTCTGGTCTGTTAAGATCTACCCCTCTCACACTAATTCCTCAGAACTACGCTACTTTTGCCAACTCACTTCATGCAATGAAACAGGCATGACTTTTAAGGTGTCTGGCACAGCACTTTATTCTGCAACACAATGCTTTCTAGAACTTAAAAGAAAACTTCCTTGGACAGCAACTGGCTTTGTATCAATGTCATGTGTGTTCAGGGATTAAAAAAAATTGACTACTAAGTTACAATTTGGTAGCATTTATGACATTTTGCAAACACAACAATACACAGGTCTCAGTCTCCCACAAAACCCAAACTCCTTTTGCATATGAACATTCTTCAGTGGCACATCCTACCTGGTGGATATGCACAGCTGTAATATCAGTCTGCAATCACTCTGCCTGCACAACTGAAGTGTTACATCTCTTGTACCTTCTTGTATCACCCAAAAATTAACCAGCATTTCTCCACCACGTCCCTATCCCAGATGTAGTTTTATCTGACTATAAGAATTCTAAGTGGCAGCTGCTGTTCTGGCCAGCAGTTCCCAAGCTGTTCCATTCAGTCCAGAAGGGAAAGCTAGTGCTTCAGCTCAAACTTTGTTCATTAAGAGACCTGGAAAGAGCCTCTAGAAGACCCAACGAATTCATAAGCTTTGCAGAACAGTGTTAACTACCTATCTGCTAACAGCACAAGTAAATAAAATCTGCCTGAAGCATGCACACTGAAACAATTCAAGACATCACCAGAATCAATTCAGTCCTCCCCAGTTCAGCTTTTCTACCTCACAGCCCACAGAAAGTTAAGCACTCCAAGGCTTCTGTGATGTGATTAAACTCAAGAAGACACTGGGGCAAAATAAAAAGGTAGTCAGGAAGTTTGTGTGCAACATAGTACGATTCACCTTACTAGTTTAAGGGTGTTTAACGTGAGCTGTAATCTCAACATACTTTTTTCACTGTAATTCCACAAGAGCCATGAGACTTTTATCCAGTGAATTAATCTTCATGCTAATTAAGCCATGAAATTAACTAACAGGTCCGCAGGTGGAGAACTGATTTGCTAATGCTGGATGCCTACAGACCTGTAAATTGGAAATAAACTGTGATGATGGGACTCTTACCCTCAGTGCAGTGGCAAAGCTGTTTTTCAGGTTGGTAGCTATGCTCATCAGCAGGGGCTCCCTGCAGGTGATCATGGCCATGCCAGCAGTCAGGTTCCGCATCATGTGGTGTGCGGCCACGCGCATCCGCGACTCCTCCGAGTCCAGGGCGAAGTCCTTCCTGACTATCTGCTCACAAGTCGTCATGGCAATCTTAATGGACCTGTCGACCACGGGATGGACGAGGTCCTGCACGGCTCGCTCTATGGCCTGCCGCACACACTGCTTCAGCTGCGGGTGCGCCTGGAACAGCGGGATCTGCAGGGCGATTAGCAAGGTTGAGAGAATGAAGGACACTGAACCCACCCACCCAACACATCTGCATTTGCTGGACAACTCCTAAGTGCACTGTCATAGCCTGTGCAGTTCCACATGCAGCTATTACAGTGTTAGATAAATCTGAAACTAGGACAAAAGATCCTTTTTCTTACTGAGTTGCAGCTGATCACAATGCAAAGACTGACTGAAGAGCCAGGCTGCTGAGTGGTCAAAAGGAGCACAGCAGCAACTGTCCCAACTGACATACTGCCAGATAAACTGGATAACAATGTCACAGTTAAAGATCACCTGACCATCTCGGGTTGCTAATGCAACTACTAATCACCTCAGAAGTTCTCCACGTGGTTACTCATTAGTGTTCAACCTCCCCATTCCTTCAGAGAAGTGACTCTCCAGTAACTTCAGTTTACAAAATGCTGATCCCACCCGCTGACATCTGTGGCAAATATGTCAGTAAAAATTCTTTCAGCAAACCAAATCAGCTGTGAAACTTACCGTTGGATTTAAGGTAATATGTGGAGCCAACCCTCCTAAAGAATAGACGTTGATGTCGTGGTAACTGTACTGGGGCTGAGGAGGGACCGTGGCTGTGCATGTGGTGCTGGTAGCTGGAGTTGTAGAAGCAGCTGGAGAACACAAGTAGATTTGTACTGAGCCATTACTGAAAAGTACATGCTTATAATGCAAGTATACTTACATTTAAACTAGAAAATGACCAAGAAACAAAAGTTTTGCAGTTTCATCATGAAACTTTCAAAACTCACAAGCAACTTTTATTCGCCATTTTCCCAATAACCTGTTCTAACAGAACTGTGACAACAGTTCATCCCCTGATGTCTTGTTAGTCGATCCTGCCCCTCTCCCTTCTAAGGAGTAGTTACACACAGCATATACAGACCTAGTCCCCATGAGGCTTCCATTCCCTTCCCATCTCCAAACTCTGTACAGCTACTTCTATTAAGAAACTGTCCAAGTGCTCCCAAGCGTTCAGGAAAGTTACAACAGCATATTGTAGCTTTGTATTTTCTTCATAATAGCAAAACGTGTCTTATTTGAACTTCAGCAGTGTGGTTCTGGATTCTACAGGAGATGTACTCACTAGTTGTTGTGATGGGTGGTAGCTCTTCTGGCTGTTTCACATCCTTCTTTGGAGCAGACAGCTGCTCATCCAGATTTTTCAGACGATCCTTATCTTTCAGGAGGCTTCCAGGTTTCAGCTCATTGATGTCTAGCGCAAGATTCTTGCAGAGCACCTCAATCTCAAACTTCAGATTCAACTGCAAAACAATTCTAGTTTAGGCCATGTCACAAGGAAAAATGCACGAAACACTTCCTGGGCCCCTCAGCTCCCAAGCTCCCCCACTCTAACCCCACACCTTTCAGAGACTAATAGTGACTGAGGATCAGACACGTATCAAGCACTTTGACCTCACAGGAAAAGAGTTTCACCCTAGTTCTACCAAATTAAGCAATGCCCAAGCCATCACCCCATGCTAAAGCAGCAGGCAGTGCTGCTCGCTCCTTCCTAACATGAAGAGGTCAAGAGAACCTCACATTCAGTAGGTACAGAAAAGAAAAACAGAAGTTTACTTTTAGATCATGTTCCTGATGAAGCTCAGCTAAAACATTCATAATGGCCATTGTCCATGGGTTTGGAGGCCTGAAAACCTACAAGAAAAAGAAGAGAGCAGTATTACATAAACTTCTTCAATCATCTGGATAGCTTAGTTTTGGAACACAACCAGCTATGTGTGTATACAGCCATGGAAACCTTTGTACAGCTGCAATTAGGGTTGAGTTTGGTACTCTAGTAATAATTATTCCACTAACTTAAGTTTAACTGGAACTACATTAGGGAGCTAAGTGAAAAACTGGAAACACAATGACCTGGTACTTCTGAGAGATCAGTTCTATGTCAAGTAGAACTGACAAGCTGACCAGGGTCAAAGTGGCTGGGAGGAATGAAAACAAAATAATCAAAGAATACTTATATCCTAGAACCCTTATGATGGCATCCTTCCATTTCTCCATAGAGTTCTGCTCAATGATACCACAGTACAGTTTGGCCAACACCACCTACTTATATGGCAAAAATTCATGGGCTATGTACTTTCCCTCAAAACAGAACTCCTTCACTTTAAGCCCTTATGTCTGTTTTCTTTCCCTCCAGGGAATTCAATCAGTTTGCACTTTGTGACAAAAGCTAATTACTTTCTGCAATATTTTGCCACTTGAGTAATAACCCTGTCAGCACAAAGACACTTACCACACTCCTGACACTGGATTCCAAGACTTTGGCAACAAATGGCACTACATAAAGCAATTCCTGCTGTCCCTTCACATATGCTTCCAGTAGTAGTGATTTCACATCCAAATCCTGAAAAACACCATCAACAATTGAAGTGGGAAGGAGGGTGGAGAAAACAGCAAACACATTGCAAAAGTCCACTTACAAACTGCTTCACTTTCTGATACAGCCAAGGTTAAGTCAACACAGCCCTTGAATTTTAGACTGTTAAGCAACAGTTACTTTTTGAACAGATTTACATATCTACATTTTTACATGGGATTAATGAGTTCCTGCTGAAGTAAATATAGCTACTAACTTTTCTGATACAAAAAATATATTTAGAAGTCTTACATGACCAACTTTGGAAACATACTTTTTACTTGGCACACAAAAGAGGCACCAGAAAGGTGATAACATTTCCCAAATAGCTTATGCTACTTGCATAACACCATCTCAATGCATGCCAAAGCAATCTGTAAAGACAGAAACTCACCGTGTGCAAGATGGGCTTATTTTTAGCCATTGTAATCATTCCCAGCCAGTGACCAAGGTTCTTTAACAAGGAACGGTCTGAGAAGTTGGCTGCAGCTTTATCTGATGTCAGTAGCACCTAATGAAAACAAAACAGAACAAAACAAAACAAGGCAGCTTGAGCAACAAGTAGAAGATTATCAGACTCTGAACCAAGTCCAGCAGCTGATCTGACTGGAGGCAGTTTCACAACACCAGGCTCTCAGCTTCAATCCCATTACAGAGATACTGGAGCAGCCTTTTCTTTAAGACAGCAACCTTTAAATCTGCCCTGTAATCACTGCAAAGTTCATTTTTTAAAAAAGATCAACAAAGAGAATTACACTTTCCCAGACCTTACCATTTACTCTGGTGAGACTGTTAGACTACTCACTTAGCAAAGTCTAACTTTGAGCAGGCAATGCTTCCTCTTAATGCCTCATGACAGACCTGAAGGCTGTAGGTTGCACTTAGAGGGAAATTCAATTCTCAACATCAAGACTAAAATCATGTCACAAGTGTTCTGCTGTTAGTTCTGTTCCTCAGCTTCAGAGGAGCATCAGCTGAATAGAGCAAGGTCAGCTGTGCTCTGAAGAGCCAGGAGATGCTTTTGCACTACAGCGTAACCCACGGTGGTCAGGAAATTCCACCAACAGGTTTAAAAATAGTGCTTGCTTCACAAAGTGGTTTCACGTGTTCATCACTTCTGGGCTACTGCCTCTTCCTCCTCCTCCCCTTCATATTACCTTAGCTCTAGTAAATTTTGGTTGTTACACTCCCATTTTCTAAACACTCCCTTTCCCTTTTATTCCTCTTTGACCAAAACAGCAGTGTAGTTTTCTTATCTTTATACTTTCCCCTCACAAAACAATCACACCATAAGTAATTTCTCCCTAAAGTTATAATTTGCAAACCTCACACAGATTTCAAGTCTACCTAATTAAATAGATTCAAATGCAAATTTTCTCTCCTGTTATTGAATTAACATCTTTTTTACATTCCCAACTGAAAAGAATGCTAGTATTCATACAGATTACTTGCAAGTTTAATAGTAAACTAGGAAGTAGATTTTTGAATGATATTCTGTATTCGAGGATCAGCAACATAATAAGCAAACAGCACGAGAACAGCACAATCCTAAATCTTTAACTCAGGTATACCTAAAAATATTAGAAAACATGCACTACTCACCTTGATATTTCTGTAGGTTTCATTCAGAACCATTTTATTAAACTCTGGATTCTTAAGTGTGTCAAGGAAGTTTGAATATAAACTGTGAAAGTTAGGCTCAATACTGACTCTCTTCATCACAAGATACTGTGATACCCAAGGCATGAACTCTTCTTTCACTGTTTCCTTCAATTCTTCCACCTGTGGTCAAATCAAAGAGAAAGCACACCAGAGTGGATGAGAAGGTAACCAAAACCTTCTGGGGTCAGCTCTGACCAACACATATTCATGGTCAGTCAATTGCTTTTAACACTAATGTTCTTCTAAGAAAAACTATTTCAATCAGTGTCTCATTATCCCAAGATTTGGTCAACCAGTAAAGATGCAATCATGAAATCAACAAGGCATAGTAATCTGCCTCTCCTTCACTTCTCAGCTTTTCACCACACAACTGAGAATAAATGATGTCATCCTAATCAATCAAGCCATCTGTCCACAAAATGGTAAATTACATGAGTGGCACAGGTGGCAGCAGGACTGCACCTTTCTACTGTTCAGAAATATAGATTAAAAAAATCCCAAACTATTTTTACTAGCATTCTTCCATACTTACCTTCTGTGTCATATTTGACTGAGACAGATTATTGAAGATGAAAGCAATTTTTTCCTGGACATTCTCTGGAGGTTCCACAATTCTCTCCGTTTGATCTGTTGCTACTAACAGCGTATCAATGTTGGTGGTATTAATGGAAGGCTGAGGGGAGGACAAGAAGTTAATAATAGACAACACCTAGAGGTAACATCAAAAGAAACTTTTGCTCTGTTCTATCAAGCCAAAACAGAATTGAGCTTTATCAGGAGACATTTACTGTTTCAGATTCATTTTCAGCAGCACTCTAAAGGAACCAAGTGATGTTTTCACCCTAAAAATCATGATCAATACTTAGCAGAGGAAATGCTGCTGCACAAACCCCTTTACACTCATATATAATAGGTGCCACTGCAATGGCACCTGTTAGGCTAATGGCCTGCACACAATTTTAGCTTGGAGAAAAATCACAGTACAATAGTGAGCAGCACTTAGCACAGCAGAGAGGCTCCAGGAGCAATCCAGTGCTGATTTGGGAAGGAGGAATCCCAGAGGTTCACTTCTAAAACAGCATGTTAAGTGTAAGTCAACAGAATGTGAGGCAGGACCCTACAGCTGCAGGTCTGAACCCCAGGACTTTAGCACCTGGTAAATTGCAATTAAGGGAAAAGGAGATGCAGTTTTAAATATTAATCCTGGCTGGAGCTTAAAATGGGAAAATATAAACACCTTAAAGTAACAACTATCTATGTGACATACTCAGATGTGAAAGGCAGTAACAGCTACACTATGAGCTGTTCCCCCCAGTTTGTTCACAACATTTTCAGCTCCTTGTGGCTTTTGCCTCCTTTACAGAGAACTATTCAAAGGCAATCCCAAGCAGCAAGACAGGCTCGACTTTCCAGTGCATCAGTTATCACACAGTAACACACCACCCATCCTCAGTGAACACGTGGGACCAAGTGTGCCCCAAAACTTTCTGTGCAATAGCCAATAGTATCAATCTGCCAACCCTGTAATAACTCTGACAACCAGTTCAGAGAGTTGTTTAAAGTTGTGAAAAACCTAATGCAGTTAGAACTGTGAGGTCAGACATGTGCAGTAAGTGTTCTCAAGCAGAACAGCAGCTGCCAACTATTTCAAGAGTCCTACTGCAAGTCATTAACAGAAACAATTGCTCTGTAATTGTCTTGATAAAGCCGCAATAAAAACATTTCAACTGGACTCCAAAGGAATTGTGTAGTTTAAAGATTAAAAACACCTTGTCTCTACAAAAAAGTTGGTCATATTTTAAAGGTTTATATGCTTTAAATATAAAATAGGGATGACAGTTTGGACTCAGCACAGAGCAGCACTGTAACACCTCTGCTTCTCTGGGAAGGGCACAATGACAATGCTCACCGGCACGTCTTTCTTGAAGCTGACTCCAGTTGGTCGGGTGATGGTGATGGTTTTAGCAACGGTGGTGGTGGTTGAGGTGGTCACTATAGTGCTGACTTGGCCAGCAAGAGGAGCTTTTGCTGGAACCTGGGCCTGGGCCTGAGCCTGGGCAAGTGCAATACTTCCAGGGGTGGTGATTGATCCCTGCATCTTCACAGGAGGATCTCTGGATTGCTGTCCGTACTCTATGTACTAAAATAGGGTGAACAAGAACATACCAAAGTTCACATGCAGGAACAGAACTACAGGCTGTTTTAGCATGAGCACTATAAAGGTGTGCCAATAACTGCTCAAATATCTGACACTAATGCCATAAGGGAATGTGCAAAATACAACTGTACACCCCTATAAAGCACATCCTATCACTACTGACTTTCTTACTGGAGAGGAGCCTCAAACTCTGCCTCTGGGCTCAACAGGTTAATGTCAAACATGAGACCAGACATCCTTAAAATTTTACAGAGCACTACTCAAAAACCCCCATCCCCATCCCCCCCAGCCTGAAACAGCAAAGTCAAAGAGGAGAAAGTGCTTAAAAGCAACGTGTGAGTATCAAGAAGCTGCCTACAAAGCAGGTAAGAAGTCTTCTGCAAGGACTCCAACAGCTAAATAGAAAAGCCTGAAGCTCACCATTAATAAGCAAAACCAGTTCTGAAATGGCCAACTTCAAGATATTACATAGTGTGAAGTAGTTCCATAGTAAAAAATTACATTTCTTCCCCACTTCTATATGTTTCCTCAGAAATTGGTAACATCAGACTGCCACTTAAGGGATAGTCTAAAAACTGTCAGTGAAACCCAGACTGCTACTGGACTTTCCAGCTTTGGGTATGAGGCCTCTCTATCTTAATGGAACATTTTTCCTTATTTAGCTCATGCTCTCAAGCTTTTCTGTATTTCCACCAATAAAAGCACATTCAAGGCAGACACCATATGATGAACACTGCTTTGGACTACACAGTACTTCCATAGCTCCCACAAGACCTTCAGGGATGAAATTTTTCCTGGATTATTTTAGCAGGTTGGAGTATGAAATTGTATAAACCAAGATGAATGCCCTCTATTTTAGAAAACTCCAAATTGTTCAGGAACTGGAATATGAATTCACTGAGGCCCTTTAAAACCTCTGTGCACGGACATGTGCATTGGTTGGTCCCACAGTTACATTCAAGTAGCTATTTCAACATAAGCAACCCAAAGAGACTTATGGAAACAGGACAGGTCCAGATAATCACCTTCACCTGCCCACCCTATCCCACAGAAAAACCTTTAAGAAAAGGAATTTGATTCTGTGGATGTACATGGTCTAAAATCACAACAGCTGAGACTACTTTTCCAAAGGAAAACAGAAATTTGCTCAAAAGAATGTAAGATCATAGAAAGTTGGTGTTGCTAATACAAACTCACCTCCTGTAAATGATGTGGGAACTGTATAAAGTGACTAATAGAAGCCAAGTGCTGACAATACTGGGGATAGTCCTTCAATCTGTCAGACAAAGCATGCATTAGTCAGAAGTATAAGCCCAGATCAGAAACAGTACTAGAGAAACACAAATATCAGACTGGTGTGTAATTCCCACACTGCACCACAGAATTACTTCTGGACTCCTTACAGCAGCTGTGCTACAAATAAAGCATTTTCTACAAAGCACTTTTTGTCACAAAACCCATTTGAAATTAATTCATTTAACAGTAAAACACAAGGTTTGTTTACAGCAACTCATCTCTATACTTCTGCCTGAGCACACAACCGCATTTATATTCAGTGTTTTCAACAAGATTACTGGCTAAGTCTTTGCAGTTTGACTCAGTGCATTTTAAACAGCAAACCAGATCAGCCCTCACATCCAGAATTTCCTCTATCTGCAATTCACTGAAAGCTCTGAGAGTTTTTTTTTTGAGATTATTTTGCCATACTTGAGATTTCTGTGTAAAACCAGTCCCAGAGCTAAGTACCTAACCAGTCCTTCACCAATGAACAGTGCAAACAGCACTCCACTGGAATGCACTCGTGAAGAGCAGTAACATTCACTCTATTTCTAACACACAACTTCATCTAACTCAACACTTTATTATTTTTATAAACAAAGTCCACTAATTTTCAGCATCTGCTCATCCCACATTTATAGAGGTTCACCACAGTGAACATTTTCATTTAGAAAAGTCACCCTTTAACCAGCACATTCACACTTTTTGTTTCAGCTCAGCACATCTCTGAGGTAACCCTGAAGTTGAGGTGTGTAAATTTCTAACATATATAAGCAATCTTGCACTGCATGATTAGAGCAGGTTCAATGTTCACAAGACAACACATGTACTATTAGAAGTTACCAAAACTGACACTCACCTATTTTTAAATCTATCTAGTGCAGCAATACCAAAATAGTACATTTTGGATCCAAAAGGCTTTCGTAAGGCTTCAAGAACATAGCGCAGGGCCAGGCCCAGAGCCATGTAAGTAACCAGTCCTTTCTCTATAATCCCACCAAAGAGACAGGCTGTTATGTGCAGCTCCTTATCCGGGTACTGGGGAAAGAAACGATATTCCTCAAACAAGTTCCTCAGCATACAGTTAAACACTTCTCGTTCACGTTTTATGTTGGAGTCCTTAAACCTTTGCAGCATTTCCAAGACCTGCAAAGAAATTGGAAATTGTTACCAACAAATTTGCTTTATTCCACATCTTCACGTTTCAGGAGTGTTTGCAACTACTGAGGCAAACTATGCTACCACAAATCAGAAGTCACTGCCTCAAGAACATCTCATTGTAGCCAGGAGACATGGCATCACCACAATGAGCTTCCTCTTCAGACTTGAGTTTTCTCTGTTTTCTTTCAAGTAATTGTCTTCACAAAAAACTTTTTTTGGTGACTGCCCACTCCACTACTTTAAAATTAAAATTAATGTTGTGTCCTCCATAATTTATAACTACACAAATACATTAAAGTAAATTTGAAGTACTTCAAAGAGCAAGTACATCAGACCAATAATTACTCTCATAGAGACCAACAAAAATAATTATCAAAAGCTCAGGAGGTAGAACTTGGGACACTTTTATATATATGGATGTCAAAGTCATTTTTAGATACTTAAAAAACATATATTCAACATAATTTATACAGACTATTTAAAGGCACTCTAACACTTCGAACACAAAGGCTTCCACACCACATTGAATACTTCCCACTTAGCAGCATTTTAGGAGTGTTAATTAGACCTCTGAAGCTTTTCAGTCCACAGAAGTCAAAGCTGAATGTAATGATCAACTGAAAGTTTGCTGTGAAGACAACTCAAATCAAGCCAAAAAGCAATACTGCAAATCTATAGGAGCCTTTCATTTTCTACTAAAACTAATACATGAAGGACTAACTACCATCAACTTTACTGCAAGTCTCTGGACAGGTGATGCAACTGCAACAGAAGGGAACTCACCTCATCCACAGACATGGTTGGATGTGGTGGATGGTTGTAAATGCGCTGGAAGTAGCTGTTTGCCTCATCATCTATTTCTTTGCTAAAGTGCTGATTAGCCTCTGGCCACACCTGAGATAAGTCAGCTGTTGAAAAAGGGAACAGGTATCACACTCAGGACAACTTCAGGCGGTCAGGATTTCATCTAATCCTTTTCAACTCTTCTACCAATCTACACAGAACATTCTAGTTCTTCTGAAAAGCAGGATATTTAACCTTTCCATTGGACAGGAATTGTTATTGAAAAATCTGGTTTCAATAAGCTGTATTTATAAAAAAAAAAGCCTGAATCCTAAGACAGCATTAACCTCACACTGTTGTGTTACCAGAACCCCCTGCATCCCAAGCTAACCTCAGCTGAGAACTCAATAAATGAATGCAGAACAGACTGGAACAAAGCATGCTACACAACACTGACATGCACACCAACTTGCATACAAACTTTCAGGCCAGCCAGTGAGCTTCCAACAAGTTCATACTGCATGTTCAAGACCCAAAATACAAACCAATGGTCATTACAGCCACCCCCACTGATACATCTGCAAAGACAGGTAACTTTGCTGTTATTACAGGTGGGTTCTTTGATAGCTCCTCCCTAACAGCGATGTGGAACGAAGGTTTAGCATATGGTTGTGCTTCCTGAACATCTGTCTGCTTCAACAATTCATTGTGAGCACACTGCAGAGGCGTAAATGAGTTAAGGCTTAGCGTTAGGAACCAAATTATTCTTTCCAAAAACTACCTTCCCACCAAATTCTGTTAGTCTTATTTGTATCCCATGTTGCAGTCTATTTCACTGCTTCATCTCTCAAGTTCCCTGCTGCAACAGGACCACACCCAGGTAGCTCTGTTTAACCTTGTTACAAATAAAACAAAACCCACAAAGGTACCAGGCACAAACAGTTTCTCTGTCAAGAGCAGAACACACTTTTGTTCAAAACACAGCACCACAGAAAAAGGACAGAAACGTGCTGTTCATGCAAATCTGTAACAAATGTTATATTTTTATGCTAATAGCTTTTTTTTAAGCCACACAGGGCACCGACCAAGCTTTTAGGATAGAAGTTTACAAACACCTTTTTCAAACAAATGGAATAATACAGAAGCCACATTTTTAAAATTTACCACCTACTGTTCCAAGCCTTCTCTGAAGGAAACAGATTAACTGCAGACCACAGTCACACTTCACAGCCACAGACAACACTACCACTTACAAGGTTTCATCTTACTCTGCTGGAATGTAGGCTGGTTCAGTCCAGATGTGCTCAGCTTCCTTTGCACGAATGGGTCATTGTTCACTGCAGGAAGGCCCAGGGCTCCAGTTCCTATGCCAGTCAGGCTACCCGTAGTAAGACCACCTACTGAAAAGCAAACAACTGGTCATCTCAGCTGCACCCTCAGTGTGCACTTACAACTCCTCCTAAGCACTTGTCATTTCCAAGAACTCAAAAGCTTTACAACTTCATAGCTGCCTAATATCAAGGGATTTTAACTTGAGCAATTGATCTCTGTCCCAATTGAAAATGATGCTGCTAAACTTCTCAAAACACTCATCCTCTTAATGCTCAAACTTTTTACCTATTGCAGCTGCAACACTCTGAAGTGCTGTTTGGACAATGACCCAGGAGTGTGTAACTCCCTCCCACACAACACAACCGTTTGGCTGGTGTGATGTCCCACCCTTAAAGGGAAGGAAGCACCTAACCCACCAGTATTCCCAGCCTCAGCAGTAACAGTGCCTGAGCTCTGCCATGTCAAAAACAAACCACCCCACCACAACAGCAGTACCTGGAAGCTGAGAAGAGAGTCCTCCAATGCCACTGAAACCTGTTGTCTGATTTTGGGTGGAAAGAGGGGGGAACGCTTTTGCTGGTGACTGAGGAGTACTGAAGGCAGAGCCCAGGTTGGGAGGGAATCCTTGCATGCTCTGGGTGTGAGGAGCAGCTGAGCCACCTATAGTAAGAGATGCCATTCCTGCAAGCGAGTCGATCTGAATGAAGAGAGGAAGGTTATACAGACATCCATAAACCAAAATCCAGATGATTTTTGGCATGTTTTGTATAAAGACAGCTACAACGTATCAAAACATTTCTGAGAAAAGCCTTTCTGAATGGTTACTGTAAATTCAAAAGTCATCCAGATCACCCCAAAAGATTAGCTTGTCTAGAGAATGCACTTTCGTTTTTCTTCTACAATCCCATGAAATCCTATTCTCTCAGAGCTTTAACAGAAAGGCTGATTGTTCCATAGTCTGTAGCTAAGTGTAACACAACAGCAAATGCTTGCAATAAGCGGCATTTATTTCTACTTGCAGATTTTTATACTAGTTTATGCTCTGTAGTTTGCAACCTCAGACCTCACCCCAAGACTTAAAAAGCTATTTCATCTCAACCCTTACAGAGTACTTCTGACTGTCTGAAGGATCCCACTATGCCCACTCTTCCCAGCTAAATACCTGAATGAAGTCTTCAATAAAAAAGAACTAAGACCTAGGTGATGAGAAGGAGGAAAGACACAATACAGGCTGACAAAGCAGTAAGTCACAGAACTGACTAGAACAGTACAAAATGGTGTTATCTACCCAGCAGACAGCATGACTACAGACTAACAATTGCTGCTCTGTTTGTTCATATCAGTTATTTGCAGCACATTGCCAAGATAATGGTATATCTGATGAGCAACTTCAATAAAGCAACAATCTACAAGGAAACTGCTCTCTATGTTTAGTTTATGTAATCTACTGACAATTCAGTCATTCTTAAATGCTGAATTACCACTATTCCATGTGAAAAACCTGTCACCACTTCAAAATTGAATGTAACTGCTAGAAGCAAAACCTGACTGTAATGTGTTGCTCCCAGAGGAGGAAGGGATGATGAGTGGCAGGGAGTAACTGAAATGTACCTTGTTTTTAAAAGAGCAGTTCAGTTGAGAGCTGAAGAGCCCCAGTTATAACAAGTCCTTATGCTCTAGCACTGTGGCTTGGCCCGTGAAGCTACAAACAAGACACATGAGGTTCAAAGGCAGTGCTTAATTCTCAAAAGTCTTAGTAAATTTTAGCACTTTAAAAGAAAGCCTCAGTTATTTTAAATAAACTAAACATCCGTCCCTCTTCAGTGCTCCCATTCTGTAATATTTCAGTTACTTCTTACAGGCATTTGTGAAGTGAAGGACAGTTCTGAGCTACAACCCTCAGACAATACTCTGCGGTTACAAGTAAGTTATCCAGACATGCAAGCACAAAAATACATGAGCCAGATGATGTTTGACTTAGTCCTGCAGAAAGAGCTCAACTAACAGAGCAGAAGTAGCGCTAACCAAGAGCACCTTGTGCAGATGCAGCCCGTTGTTTGTACCTGCACAGGTGAGATGGCATCCAGGCTGCTGGCACTGGGCGGGCGGCCCTTGGGCATCACTCCCGGTGGGGGCTGCCGAGCCTTGTTCATGACGTTACTGCAGTTTGCCACCATGGTGAGGATCGTCTCTGACAGCTCCTGAGAAACACTCCTAGGACACAGAAGCAGGACAGTAAGCCATGTGACATTCATGAAACTAAGGCACCTAACTTAGTTGGTTTTCCTACAGAAATTGAAGACACATTTCATAAAAAGAAGTTGCAAAACAACCCCAGCAGAAGCTAAACTTTATTTGCAAAACTTGCCTTAGATCTCCCAAGAGAAACAGCTCTATTAAAAACCTAAACTGTAGTTCTAAAAATTAATTTCTAATGGACTATTCCCTTGTTTTCAATAATTCAAATACTCCTTTATAGTTACCCCAGCAATTAAGGACTTACAGAAAGTTGGGATATGTACCTAAATGGCTGCAACAGTTCTTTGGAAGAGCAGACCACCTTTAACAACCTTGGTCTGCTGTTGTCCACATTATGGGCTATGCACAGCTTAGTCTTGTGAATTAAAACATACAATTAGTGATGCTATGATCCCTTTTTCACACTCACTCAAGGCTCCTTCCTGTCCCTAAACTCCACTGTTTGTGGTTATTCGCATTCTCAATCTCACCACACCCAAGGTCTTCCTGAAACAGTAAATCCATGGGCTACATACTCAAAGACAAAAACATGATGAGAGGTAAATGCCACCACCTGCTTCACTGATATTCATCTACCTACAAACTGAAAGACATGCTTTACACACTAACATTAAACCAAAACAGAGTCAAGAAACTCAACTATTCAAGGTAAATATAAACAAAAACCATCAGAAAACTCAAACTTAGGCAAAAAGCCATTGCACAACCGAGAGCAGCCAGTACCTCTTTCCAAAGTGTTCCACGTCTGACTGCCAGGTTCCCAAAGTGGAAGGAAAGTCATCTCTGCTGGTCACAAACACCCCAACAGAACACTCACATTTTCCGCTTGGAAAATACAGCAAATTATTTATGCTTTCCTCAACTTTAGCTTTACATTTTTGGTGAGGACAGCTTAAGCTGTAGATTCCTTCCTGTAATGGTGCAACTATACCAACACAGCTTTATTGCTCCATTAACCTTGTCTGGAGACCCCTCATTTGAACTCAATTTTCACAAGATTTTACTGAACAACTGTTGGGATGAGGGGAAAAAGGACAGAGGAACTATCCTGGTTATTAAGGCAGGAAAACAAAGTGTGTATCAGCCTTCAGCTTAGGCAGTATCCCATTACAGGCTACAGTGAGTTAGTTAAGGGCTTCCAGTTGTTCTCTAAAGCCAGTGATCCATTATGCAGTGCAGGGAAAAGCTCACCCACAAAAGACAGGGGAATCTGGGGTAATATTGTGGGTGAGCAGCTTTCCATACAGGGCAACAAACACTTCTTTAACTGTTCCACAAGCTGGTTCCTTTACACACAAACATCCTCTCACCAGGTCTTGTGTCAAAGATTTCTAAAGAAAGGGACTTGGAGGGTTGTGTGACAATGCAATTTGAAACCTACCTTCAAAAAAACCCCGAAGAGATTTCTTTTTCAGAAAGTGCAACCAGGTGTGAGACAGAGCTCTGAGCATGGCTCAGTATTTACAAAATGTATTTGCCCTCATCCCAAGGCCCAGTCTGAAAAATCTCAAAATTTAAAAGTATGCATGACCAATTAACAAGCAGCACAGGTTTTTTTCTGTTGCAGGAGGCATTCCAAGACATACAGCACTGCAGTCAGCCATGGACAGGGGACTGAAGGGCACAGTTAACATGTCATTTACCACCCTGTCTTTTGCTCTCCTTTTACAGGTTAAACTTGCAGTTTTTATGCTTCAATACCACAGCAGGCTTTTGTAATACAAATTCCAATCTGCTGTAGATAGATAATATGGCAGCCCACAGTGAGGACAGACTTACAGTCCCAGAGTTCAATACTTCTGGTGACTGATTGGGCCATTTGTGCTTTGAGAGAACCACTCATGTTCTGTTCTGTCCTGCCATCTGGGGGCAGGCTGAAGGTTAACTTCAGTATCACGTCAGGAAACACACTGCTCTATCAAGATGCAAACAGCACAACACTTTCTGGCTGCACAGAACTGTAGGTTCTGAAAAGCAAAACAAAAAAAACCCCCAACAAATCCAAAGCTCACAAAAAAAGCAGCCTGCATTTGAGGCAAACGAAGTTGGTCAGAGCCAGGGACCACAGTCAGCCACCTCTAGAGCAACAAAACTGTCACTATAAAGGAAGTTTTAGCTTGCTGGAATAACACTGTCACATTTATTGACCTTTTGTTTTTCTTTAAATCCCTTCTTACGAAACAGGAGAAAGACTTTTCATTCCCAAAGCACAGGTACACAGGAACCTCTACCCTTTCTGAGACAGGGACTAAGAAAAAGAGACCATTCCCCACACTGACATACTTGGAGCGTGCAGGACACGAGTGCAGGGAAGAGGCACTGCTGCTCCTCTCAACTCACTGCAGCTCCAGGGGAGCTGCTCATAAGGGAGGACTTCTCATAAGCAGCTTGTTGATCAACTGCATGCTTGGTCAGTCTGCGGTGCCTGCAACCACCCTGACTTCATTGTAAAAACACTCAGCAAGAGAAGAACATTTACTTCTTTTTGAAGACTCACTGTGACATGATGCCACAACTGCAGTCTCACCAGTGATAAGTTACACCAAAGTGTCAGAACATGCAGGGTCCTGGTGACTAAAAAGAAACATCTTCCTGAACAGAAAACAGGATAAGAAATAACTATTGCCTAATTAAAGAGTAGGCTGCTAAATCAACAGATTTAGGAGATGGCAGACTTCAGCTAGTGAAGTGGAACTACTCTCCCAGATGTATTTAATATTTACTGTGATTTTAACCTTCTAGTCTTCCAATGCCTGCTTCCATTCGTGACTGAAACCTGAGCTCATCAAAGCAACTGCTTCATGAAAGAAATCCAAGCTTTTTCATTCTAAAGCTCAAAGAGAATAACTGATGGAAAATGACTGCAAGTAGGTCACATTCTTGTATAAAAGGGAATACAAGGAGCTATAAAAAGAAACCAAAAGCTGAGAGAATTGTGCCAGTAGAGAACTAGTGGCTCTTGGAATTAATGGAATAAATAAAACTTGGTAACACATTAAGATTCAGAACACAGTGACATTAGATGCAAGTCAAGCCTACAGTTAACTAATTAAAATGTGGACATCACAGCATGCAAAATAAGGAATGCAAGTTCATTTGTGAACTAGTCTCAGAAGATGCACTTTGAGCTGAAAAATAACAATTCTCTCTTCAGTCCAAGACATATATATTTGAGAAACAGTATTTCAACTGCATTTTGAAGTTCAATTCCACAGGTTCCAGCAATCAGGAGACTCCTTTCTGCTAAAATCTTACAGCTACTTCAAATTCCCTTTCAGTTCCAATACCCATTGTGACAACTCTATGTTGGTACTGATTTCCCAGCACCTACTGGAAAGCCATGAATCATCCTGGGTACCTTTAATGATATTTCTCATCTCTTTCAAGATAACACTGGCTAAGTCAAAGGACACAGCATAAGCCTCAAATCAGTAACATGCACTGGGATGTGCCAGGATCATTTGGTGCCAAAACACAACAGCCAAACGAGCACCATCTCCAGCTTACAGTCCCTCTGGCTCACACCTCACCCTACAACAGGTCTCATTAACTGCAGCAGTGTTTCAGAGTTAAATACCATCTTGGTTTGACAGCATGAGGAAATGACACTGCAAATATTTTACAACATTCAGTCACATTTACTATGTGTGTACACAATACTTGGAAGGCCGATTTGTCCAGTTTCAGTTTCCATCAGCCCCCCTGAAGTCTACCCCTACCTCTAGCAAACAAAACAGCTCTCAGACCCACACCCTTTTTCTTTAGCTAAACAATCTCATCTGCTATAGATCTTCAGTATTTCCCACCTTTGACTACTTTGAGCCTCAAATGCAGACAACAGAAATTACATGTCTAGTTTCAATGTCAGTGACACTACAATCATCACTCACCACTTTTCTCCCACACATAAGGGACTGCAGGAGCCCCTTATTGCCAGGGCAGTAACCAGAGAGAGGCATTTCCTCAACACAGTCACAAAATCCCTTACACAGTCAGTTTTCCAAGATGCTGTCTCATTCTGTAGCCATGGACTGTATTCCTCTGTCTGAGTTACAGCCCTGTATCCAATCATTAACAGCAGAGGATCTGACTCACCAGCCAGTCCTCAGACACCAAGATCACCTCACCAGCTCCATGAGGAAGACAAGATCAAGCTCTCATGACCTTGCCTACAACATCAGCTTCAATGCAAAATGAAACTACTATTGCAGCTACCCCTGCAAGTTTATACATTCTCATTAACCCCATTCTCCACCTGAAATTCCAAACCACCTGTGACCATGTGCCAGAAAACAAGTTGCACAGAGATTACACATTTGGCATAAGCAACATAATCCTTACCCAGCACAAGCTTGCAGACAGGCCAACATTGTTGCCAAGGTTTCTGGAGGAAGCTGAGCACTTTTGGGCTGATCTTTTTCGGGAGCAAGGCCACCCAGAATAGATGGACATCTTCTCTTTAAGAAAGTCATACAGGCCTGGATGAAAGGCTCCTGAGGAAAAAACATTATCTTAATCTCCCAAACTACATTCAAGACACTATTTCAAACTTGGCAATTGCACTGTGGAAAGAATTGCACTAAGCTACTATAGTTCAATGAAAACGTTGAACTATCAGACCATGGACACTTTCCACAACTTTAAAGCTACTTATAAAATTGTTAAAAGTGACTTAAGTTAGTCACTGATATGAATGCAGAAATAAAAAGAAAAATCCTGCTTTACCCCATGCTCCCGAATTTTATCTGTGAGCCATTTGTCAAGTTTGAGGTATTCCCGTCGAGAGGCAAGTGCAGCAAGGTCAATAACAAAGGCAAATGGAGTACCATTTAGCAGCATTGACAAGGCCTAAAGAAAGAAAATCAGAAGACTACTAGTGAAGACACATGGACACCCTCTCTCCTTTTTCTAGCCCCCATACACTTTTTAGTAAAGAAAACTTATTATCACATGCTGCTCATGCTTTCTTTGTCAACAAAAATTGGTACTACCAACTTCACTCACAGCTTGCTCATGAGACAAATACGCAAGAGCTCTGATTTGAAATCATGACTTTACCTTCTCTGAAGCGACCTTGAGCTGACAGTTTTAAATTCCTCTCTATATGAAAACCCACCAGCAAGTGGTTGAGAACTACCAAGTTGACATTGCAAAAAATTAAGCAGAAGAAACAAGCAAACAGACCTCAACCCCTTCTGAGACACTTGGAGTATGTCTGCACTAAGGGATCAGCTCTGAACACAGCAATTGCTACAACAAAACTGACTTCAAGCAGCAGCAGGAGCTCTTGCACTTTGTGACACCCTAACTATTTTGCATCTAACTTCAGGAAGCAATAAAGGCCTCAAAGAAGTTAATCAAAACTTCCAGTCTTTCATGAATGTGTGAAAACCAAAAAGCAGTACCATTGTAAAGAAATCCCCACTCCATTATGCTTAGCAGTGCCAGCTTCACACAAATATCTCACAGATATTTTCTACATTCTCACTTCAGCAGTACTCAAGGTTAAAACAGTCAAAGCTCTTTCTGGATTTACAAGAAATTTTGTTGTACTGCTTCCCAAGGTACTTGCCAGCTAAGCCACAATTACCAACTCCACTGCAAATACCAAGTGGAATGTCTTGGACTCACAACTGGGCAGGCTGGAAACATCTGTAGTCAGATACCACAACTCAGCTGAGGAGTACTTAAAGGCACATGAACAAAAGCTTTTTTTGTTTTAAGATGAGGGACAGCAGCAACAAATGAATTCAGACATGCTTAAACAAAGTAATCCTTACTAAATTAGTCTAAGTTAAGCTTAGCCTTTGTTAAAAGATGAGCAAGTCAGCAAAAGACACCAGACAGCAAGTAATGGCAGCATTCTGCAAAACTCACCTTCAAGTCTTGGGCCACATCAAGAATACGTGACAATTTTGCCTGGTCATACTGCTCCCCTCTCATGTACCATTCTGCCATTGCATGCATGATAAGCTGACGAATTGAAGGAGACTGACCCTGAGGAGAACAAAATCAGAATTGTACTTCATAGTTCTGAGAACAGGATCAACGATGTGAACATTCAGCAGGGTATTTTACATCTAAAGCTCAACATACATACATATTTACTCTTTAGCTTCAGAACTTGCTTTTGAGTTGAGCCTTTTCTATGCAAGAATAAACCATCCGGAGCTACAACTAAAAGATGCAGCATGACTGCAAATGGTAACTATGTGGACACTTCTCTCTTTGCTACCATTGTCCAGGTCCAATTCATCTCAATTGTAGACAAATTGCTTTTGGAATATGCAAGTAATTTAAAAAATGTTATGCCTGACATGTCCTGAACTAAGAATTCAACATCAGACCTTAAGATGGAAAACAGTACCTAGCTCTGCTCACACAGGGGCAATTACAAACTACAACACAACTAAGACTTTGATGGCAGCAAGGGATTTGTTTAAAGGGAAAGTGGAATGGCACCATGTCCCATGGCAGCCATCATTCTGTACTTCATTCTGAAATCTACCCTGTGGAAAAACTGCCTATTTTGACATTTCAAGACCTTAAGCAAAAAGCACATCAGATCTATCCTACTCCCATTTCTTCAATTTGAAGACTTTCATATGGAAAAATACAAAACACTCACAGCACTCATCTAGCAAATAGTCACGATTTTGCACTGAGTGTGGACAAGGACCTCAGAGGTCAAGTTTCTTGCCATTAACTCTATGCAATCAGGGCAAGATGTTTCCTAATGCAGATTCCCTCCCACTCCAGGGGCTTTCTCTGTTTTAAGTTTCTTACGAGTTCTATTTGCCTAACTACCAGCACTTGCAATGACAAGGGCACACCTAACAGCAAATCCATTAAAAGTATGGGATCTGCATATAGGGTTACCATATCCCTACATGGAAGTTCTCCTTGAAAAAGGTCAGCAGACAGTCCTAAGTCATCAGAAACACCCCACACTGCAAAAACTTATGGTGCAGGTAGTTTCTTTATGCCTAGAATAACCCTCATCTTTTGGCAAGTACAAAGGAGATTATTTTGGTATAAACCTCTTCACCTCTTAATCCTTTAAGTTTTTACACTTCAAACGTGTGAGGCTGTCGAGCAGAGCAGGGTGATGATGTTGTGAGCTTAGTGGGAGTTTCTTTTGTTAGGTCGATTTTTTTTTTTAAATTAAACGGTGGCCAATTTTAGTTAAAATCGAAAGGTTTAAAAAAGTCAAACTTACCTTTGTCTCTCTACTTTTTCAGGTATATTTTCTCAGTAAGTATTATTGAAAATCCAATCATAACAGTTTGCTTCAAGTCAGGGAGGGGACAACTCATTCATTTTCATCAACCACTGATAATTTATCCCTTGGGTTTTACACTGACCAGTTCATACACCAATTGTTGTTCTAAGTGTTCAGGTTACATGAACAGACTACAGGCACACTCCAGTGAAAACTCACCTGTCCATGCCATGCATAGTGCAAAATGATGGCAGAGTTGGGGTGGTTGCCAAGGAAAATTGGCATGAGCGTGGAGATGAGTTCATGGCGCAGGGTGTGCCAGGACGTGTTGATCTGTAGTAAGGCCAATACCAGCATATCTGGGCAATGCTTGATAGGAAAACTGAAGAGCTGCTTCACCTGCTCATACTGTCCCACTTCTGCCAATCGTAACAGAGACTCAATCAAATCCAGGCTCTTCCTAACAAAAGAGAAAAAACAGACAACCCCCGCAAAGTTACCAAGCAGAAATCTCACAGGGTCCTGGAGCCAAGTTTTGGTAGGAACAACTGCAAGGCAACATAGAGCAACGCCCACTGCAAACAATCCGACACTGCAGCTCTTATGGAAAGTAACTCACAAATTCTGACTCTGTTAGGAAAGAGAGAGAACTGAAAGCTGATGTTGAGGTGGGTCACCTGGATAATTTCACCTGAAATGTTCTTCCAGAAATGGAATATACTTTTTTAAACACCTTCAAGCCCCGACTTGTGAAATTTAGTGAAGATACTCTACTTGGTTTGTCTGCTTCATGGACAAGTAATCACTATCAATTGACCTGTATTTCCCATCCTTAAATTCCCTATTTTGGGCCATACAACTAAAAAATAAGCAAATACCTTTACTGAAATGAGCTGCATGGGTATATCAAAAGAAGGGGTGTAAAGGTCAGCTCAGAAACTCACACCAGACAGCTTTATACAGTAACTTGCCAAGAGCTACATAAATTTACTATTTAAATCCCAGGACTTCTTTCATACAAGTAGTGCAAGCTTCCCTAATGTTATCTTGGGAAAGACAGATTTAAATTCACACTACCTCCTCTACCCTCTCCTTTCAGCTTGCAGTATATGCCAAAATATACCAGCAGAAATTCTCCAGACAAGCCAAGGACTCCAATAAAAGCAAGAACTGGCAGCACATTTTCAGGTGTTATGGAAGTACACAGTAAGTTCTGATAATGGGAGTACTTTCACCAATGAAACATGGCACAAACACAAACGGCTGATCTACTGGGATGTACACACAGCTATAAATACATCTGGCTGCATAAAGATAAAGCCAGCTTTGGGCAGACAACTAATCTAAGTATGAAAACCAGTAGGGAACAGGATTACCATGTAGCAATTTCTCGATTGTCATCCTCTGGTGGTGCTTTCAGGATGTCTGTGGCAACAGTATGGCAAGGGTAGTCAGCAAAACAGAAGATGTCAGGGTTTATGAGGGAATGTTGAATGAAGGAGAGCTGGAATAAAAAAAGACATTAAAAACAGTTTAGATATCTAGAGTTTCAAGTTCCCTCCACTTTATCACATGACACACTTATGAGAATGATGCAAATCAACAAAACAGCAGAGATTGCCAAGCTTTACTGCCAGGGTGTTTTACCTAAGACTGAACCTCACAATTCTCCCAGGACTTCTGAAAGGGACAGATCCAGGCACGCTGAGGGTATTTGTTTGCACAAAGCTGTGGCCTGTTTGTGGAACCAGGTAAAACAGCAGCAGTTCTGTGCTCCACTGCACCACACACCAGAACTCTGCCAAGGCCAAAGGTGCTGTCACAGTGCACAGCAAGTGAACATCTCCTCCCACACAATCACACACTGGTGAACTACAGGCTGTACTTCAGTAACACACCTGAGGCCTTACAAGCCAAGGTCTTGAATGTGGCTTATCTAAAAAGTCACATTACCAATCCACCAACCCAAGAAATTCAAGAACTCCACAAATGTTCTACAAATACAGCAGCAATGTTGGTAAACCTACCTGGCCCTCTGCGTGCTTCCAAGGTCTGTATATGGCATTAACTGGAAAAACCTCCATGCCCAGCCCTCTCTGGATGCCAAACACCACAATATGCAGGCCCTTGCTGTCACGAATCTGAAATCCTGGATGGTCCAATTCATACGTTACTACTTTGAAGTCCAGGGTGGGGTTCTGCAAGGACACAAAGAAGGGTAGTCAGCCTTAACATTCTGATCCTCTGTACTATCTTGTAAGAGCCTCTCTTAATCAGTATTTTATCCAGCTTAACATACACCTGACTTTTAGGTGAAAGCAAAGGTTTCTTGTTAGTAAGTATTTAGGTAGTTGTGAGAATTTGATGCAAGTTAATGTGTGAAACTAGCCTGTGAGATTGCACTTGCCCAGCACTACAGTAGCTGTCTATCCTTCCAAAGATTTCATTAACAAGTCTTTTAAAAGACCCAAACACATCTGTCCTTTCTTAGTACACAAACATTCCTTTTGTAGGCTTCCATATGCCTTCTAATAAAAGTAGAAGGGTCTGACCTGCTGGCAAGCAGAACTTGCTTCTCCTTTTGCAAAATGTTAACTGCAAGTCCTTGTAAAGCACCTATTACATTTTCAGAAATAGTGTGAAAATGGATAAGGGAGCTCCAAGGCCACTGTGGCCACTGTAGAACATAAACCACTCATTTGAGAGACAGGTGAGCAAAAGGACAAAGCCACTTGTATGGCCCAAGGTTTAGAAAAATATAATTAACACCTGCATTACCTTAGAGGGAACACACAGGGAAAAAAAATCACACAAAAAATAAGGTAGGCCAAGGAAATGGTACTCACATTTACCTGAGCTAATTACAAAAATTGCTGCTTATAAAGTGGTGAAAAACCTTTTCTATTTCTAAAGCATCATCATATACAAAAAGTATAAGTAGCTATAAAAATACTGTTTCATTTTCATCATTAATGCCTACAGTGAGAAGCTTTTCAAAACAAGGTGCCTGACGCACAAAATTTTCCCTTGTCAGAAATACACTGAAACACAAAACCCCTCAGAGAACACATGCTGGAATACGTGGGAGTAGTGTGGAAAAAAATCTCAAATTGCACCCGAGTTACTCATTCAAGCAGCTTTTATTTCCCACAATTCCTGAAAATTTTCTTGTTCATGAGGAAAAAAACCCCAATCATTTAAGCACAGTTATATTAAGGATATTCAAAGTTATTCAGGCTGTTTGAACTGAAAACGTTTATAATCACACTGAGACATGCTCTGCTTTCAGATATCCCAAGTAAAAGACCAAGACAATCACAAGACGTACCAGCTCTTTAAGAACATCAATCAAGACCTCCACGTTCCAGGTATGGGCTTGGGTACCATCACTCTTATCTTTCCCATCACTCCAAATCCCACTGCCAGGAGCCGAAATAGACTGCAAGTCAAATACACAGAATCAAACACTAGTTAAAAATAAAGCAGTTCCAACAGCCATTGGATCCAGAACTCCCTGCACTGGGAAGGTATCATCAGAACTTCAGACCAGTAACAACACCAGTTTACACTTATGAGAACCTTTCATTTTCTCAAGTATCACACAAATTTTCAACAGAACTGCTGAAAGTGCAAGCCTTGAATAACATTAGCAATTGTTAAATGACTAGAGGCTGGCATTTTAACTCCTCTTTTTCTGCTGAAAGATAATGCCCAGCCCAACAGGCCACTCACTTGTAATGGAATACCGTCCGTCAATCCCGAATGAGTGCGAGCCATCATCCCCAAAACCCTGGCAACCTGGGCAGCCGTGACTTCCCGAACACCAAACTGCATGATTATGTTGCGACATTCTTCAACACTAAGATGCAACAAAACATGAAGATCTTAATATGAAAGCAGATTTCACCATGGCAAAATATAACACAGATGTAAACAAGACCTCTGAGTACAGCTGGGACCACACGAATTGTTGGGAGAAACTAATTTGAGACTAAAACATGACCATTCACTCAACTTCAGTCACATTAGTCAAATGGTTCAACATAACAAAATTCCAGGACAATCAAAGAGAAAAATTCAGGAGACAGTCTGTGCAATTATTTCCACAAAACATTCTGTGCCGTGTTTGCAGTTCAAAGCCAGGTGTACTGAAGTGACAGGGAGAGATGTTACACAGACTGTGCTCTGTCAAAGCAAAGGCACAGAGTAGGTTTAGCACTGTTTTTGGTTAAAAGCACTTCCACGCATTGACCTGTGATACAGAGCTTCAAAGAATCAAGTTTTCTGCTGTCTAAAAGTGAAACCAAGACTTTGAGAATGCACATTTCAAAACGATGATGTGCACTGTTCCAAGGTAAGCTGTGAACATTTGCCTTTCAGCCTGATGCAAGGCATGGCATCCCTGAGCAGAGGTCACCAGCAAAAACCTTCAAGGAGCCAAAAGAGCAAACAATGAACAGGTGCCCAAGTTTCAATTTTAGAACTGAAGGCTTTTTCTGCACTTTTTTTTCATTTTGTGAACACTTCATAACTAGGCCAACATGATTTATATAGCATCAGTCATCATCATCATGGCCAGGCTTCATGAATGAGGATTTGGGAAAGGCTCTCCCCACGTGGGTGTGTCCTTCGAGCCTGCGCAGTGGATTTTTTAGGTGAGGCACAGCGTGCACAGAACTGGCCCCACCCTTTAACTCCCTGAGGTTCATCTGCCACAGCCGAGCGAGCCACGACGGTGACAGAGAAGTCCTCAGGACCAGAACCTCCAGCCCCCAGTATGGTATTCCCAGGAGGTCTCCCATCCAAGTACTAACCAGGCCTGACCCTGCCTGGCTTCTGAGATCTGATGGGATTGGATGTCAGGGAGGCATTTAACTGCCTATAGAATCAGTACAAACTGTTTTAGTAAAAGTAGTAATTTTCAGTATCTTCCAAGGGACTTACTGTGTTTCCACTTCATGGTTTAAACAGAAACTTACAGTAATACCTTTGAGATTTGAATAGCTCTCCAAAGGAAGGTTATAAAACCTTCAAAAGGAATATGAATCCTTTTATGTAGCACTTCTTACCACGACAAAATCCTGTACAGTGTCCACAGATGTATTATACACATTAGAAGAAAGCAAAATATAAAACAGGAATACAAACAAATGACCTCATAATATTTAATGAGATTCTAGTTACTTTAGTGCAGTGAGGTGTTCTTTACCTTTTGCCTCAAGAAGTAAGAAAGAAAACCACTGCCACCCATGACGCTTCAAAATTTTCCTACATACCTTGCACAAAAGCCGTAGCCAACTTCTTGCATGAAATCTGCCAGAGAACTCTCCATCATGGTTTTGGCTATCCCTCCAGAATCAGGCAGGATCCTGTCCATTAGAATGTCCCGTTTTTCAGGGTATAGAAGTGGTGCAAGCACCACAGGGCAACGCTCCTGGGGAAAATCTAAAGGAAAGAGTAACAAAAAAAATGTCAGATTCCCAGAACACCAGCTGCATGCAAAAGGCTTTTCAAAATTACTTCCACTGGTGTGCTACAGTTGCCCTATTGCTGCAGAAATCAAGAGGGCACTCATACAGCAGCTCTCAATCCCACTCTCAGTTCTCTAACGGCTCTTGGGTATTCCTAGAGAACAAGAGTAGACTAAACCAGGTTCATACAGGTTCACTGCAGCTGCCCAAAAGGGTCAACAACTGTGCTGTGTAAGTTTGGAACTAGACTGTCACTAACAGCAGTCATCCAAAAAAAAGCATAGATCAGGAAACAACACAGCAATCCACCAAAAGCCTCCCCTCCAGCTCAGGATGTATTAGGAAAGAAAGGATCTGTTATTAAGTCTAAGTAGTATAGCAAATCTAAGCCAGGCACTTGGTCATGGAAAGAGAAAATACTCCTTCTTCACTTCTGGAAGGTAACATTTAAGAGAGACACCTGTGGATGGGAGTTCCTCTCAGAGTGGAAAGCAGCAAAGACACCCTGTTGGTGGCCCTTCCTGAGACAGCACTGTCTTTAAGGTGACACATAATGTCTGCCAACCCTCCAAGCACATTTAGAGAAGAGTTCCCAATAACCCAAAGCAAAGTGTCAGGAATTACAGAAGTTAACACACTAACTTTCATTAAAGTAAGTATGAACTAAGAAGTTACATTTAAACAATTAGAACAAATATTTTGCTCTTGTATAAGGGGTACCTTTCTCTCTATCTGTGCAGAACCAAAAAGTGGGTTAAATTCAGTTATTATCCTGAGTTCAAATCCTCCCTATTCTGATAGGTCTACAGCAAACACTCATTATGGAAAGGAAAAGACTACCATATAGACAATGTACTCTGCAAGGGCAGCTTCCAGGAAATGAACCACTTTACCTCAGAAGCACCTCCCTCCCTGTGCTAGTGTTTCCTCATGAATCTGCACCCAACATAAACACCACAGTGCTTCAAATGGCACTGTATGTTCCTTACACTGTAAGGAGTTTCTCAACTGCCGTGCACTGAGCTGCTTAAGTTAAATCCACAAATACCAGGCCACAGAAGTAAACACAGACTTGAAGATACACTACTTAATGTGTCTTTATCACAACTTCTCAAAAACATGAGACCACGACACTGCTCATTGAAAGCAAAACAGTACATTATGGCCTACAGCCAGAACATTTTTCTGTCAGTTTAGAGGTAAGAAAATTTGCTGAGTTCTACCTCACCAAGCTCCCCACAACTTCAGCACTCAGCACTGAAAGCAAGCGAGGAAATTCCCTCTCAAAGTTTGCATCTAGCCAGGTCTCCTAAACAGCATTACTTACCTCTACGTAATGTTTTGAGGAAAGCGTCAATCTGCTCCTGTCCTACCCCAAAGGCTCCCTTCTGCCCAAAGAGGAGATGGGAGAGGAGAAGGTGCAGGACCTCTATGGCAATATCTTGGAAGCCACCTTCTTGATTTCCACTGACGTCCGCGTCAATGTAAGAGCGCAAAAGATCCGGGAGTTTCTGTTTGATAAACTGGGCAGCTTATGGAAACAAAAGAGGCAAGAGTCAAAACCTGGAATTCTTTTTAATATGAAGATGCATTTAGCTGGGTACCATTCTCTTATTTTGAGTTTGTTCACCACATGCCACAACAGTTCAGATTTAAATGCAAGTCTCATAATCCACACCTCAGGACTCAAATATTAACGGACAACTAGAAGTTATCACAGTACCTCAATGTGATTTGTTATCTAGGAAGTCATTAATGAAAGTGACCTTCAACTTCATAAAAGATGACTGTGTTACCTATTGCCCCTCCCAACAGCCCTGCTAATTGGAAGCTCAGGCCAGACAGGCACACATCTAGAAAGCTGAAAAAGAATGTCCCTGCTGCAGCACATCAGAAGCTGCACTTACCAAAACCTCGTAGATCTGAGCTGAAAGAGTTCAGTAAAGCGAGACCAAAAATCACCTACAAACAGGAATAAACATTACAGTGAGGGGACATCATCCTTTCTAACAACCTCAGTCAAAAAAACAACCATTAAAGTATTTTTTAAATAAGTGTTCACCTACCTCTTGAACTTTACTTAATTTGATGACTTTACTCAATTGGGCAAATAAATGGGGTGAAGGCTTTAGACTCTGAAACAGATAAGAAGAGTTACATGGAAGTTGTTATGGGGTTATTCTCATTTACAACGTGACAGGCTATCTAGAGTTCATCTGAAGTCTGGAATATTAGTAACTATTCTGCTGTAGGTTAGCACAAAGCTTATATGGCTAAACAAACTCTCTCCAACTAAACAGAAAGCTTCTTCTATATATCCCACCCTTTCACAACCAAACCACTATCATGGCTTTCATATAGAAACAAACAGGAATGGTGATCATTTATTACTTTTGGATACATCTAAACTAAAAGCTTCTTCTACATATCCCATTCTTTCACTATTAAACCACTATCATGGCTTTCATATAGAAACAGGAGCACTGATGATTTACGTTTGTTCTGGTACCACAAATAAGCCATAAAGTATAGACATTAGATAAAGCTTTAAAATTGGACTGCAGTCTGAGTGATTGACTAACTTGCTTAGTTTAACAAAAAGCCCACACCAATAGGTGAGGCTCAACTTTTGTACAAGGGAACACAAGAGAAACCCAGCTGGTTTCCTACAGACCAACTCAGTGCAGGTTCTGACAGTGGGATCCCCTTCAAAGAAGCAAACAAACCTTCTGATAGTGCAAGGGATTGTCAATGGCGTAGGACAGCGTCGAGATAAAGTTTGGTTTTGTAATCAGCGACGCACACTCCTGGATCAGAAATTGAGTCTGAAAAGAACAAGATAACTTGAGGACTCACAGTTTCCTAACAGGACAATAAAACAAAACTACTGTTCAATGTGTGCAGTAAAAATAAACAATGATAAGACACTTGTAAGTGCCCACATTCTCACTAACATTAACTAGCTGCTTCTCATTCAAGCTTTCTTCAGGTTTGTTTTGCTTTTAACACTGACAAGGTGCTGAATTATTCTCTATCATATGTGCAGTATTTCATTTGTTGTAAGCATCACATTCAACAGACAATCCAAGAGTCTTTGTTTGATTCATGTTTACGAGCTAAAAAGCTTGTGGCAAAATTGCTTAAGGATAAAAACACTCCTGCCAATAAACACAGCACTAGAAGTGTCAGTGGATTTGGACAAAGTTTTAAAATACACAGAAAGGCTTTCAAAATACAGTATTGCATGGGACAGAAAGCAATTTTACTGATGCTTTTTCCAGATTAATAGATTACAAGAGTCAGATATCAACAATTTGTTGTCTTCTGACTTAATGCTACTGAAATGTGCTTGCAGTTGAAAGGCCATATATTAGAAATTTGTCTCAAGCTACTGCTTCTAACCTGCCTTTGTGCTTAACATGGATCAAATCCTACTGCAGACTTTTAACAACCAAAACTAATAAACAGACGTCTCAGTGAAAACTGTACCTGATGAAAATCTTTGCCACTGCTTTTACCATCGCCACTGAAATCCACGTGCGAGAATAGACAGCGTAGTAAATGCCTGTCTGCCTCGGGACCGTGCCTATTCACAATCTGCAAAAAAGTATCAAAATACCAACGTGGTAGCCAACAGTTACTACAGAGCAGTATCTGGGTCTGGTACCATGGATACAGTGATAGTTCTAGCGGTTAAGTCATCTACAGTCCCAACAAAACTGCTGAGAATGTTCATCAGTAACTTAAACACCAAGTCATTAACTCTATTTGCAAATGAAAAGTATAAACGAAGAGATAAAGAAAGAATCTAAACACAAGTCACTGACATAGAAGCTATGCATTTCGGGGTAGCATTTTTAAAAATCTAAGTAAAAAGGGTTTTCTGGTCACCCAGAGGACAGTTCCAAGCTTTTCTGATACTAAAGCAGCCCAGAATCCACAGTGCAATGGCCTCATTATTCCACAGTTTCTCCCACAGCTGAAGTGCCTGACTCCACAAGAGCACAGCCTTGGGACAGCATGCACCTCTGTGCTATGCCTGTGTAGCAGGAATTTTCCAGGAGACAAGACATCAGAGCATCTTCCCTGATCTTGCAGGCAGCTTCCATGTTGTCTCCTGGCCATGACTGACTTTGCTCAGCTATTACTCTTTTAAGACACAAGGGAACATTATATATTATGCCAGAAGACTCCTCTGTCATCTAAAGAAAAAAGTTCATCTCAAACTTGCTCATTAGCAAACCTAAAATTAAAGACCACATGCTGGACACCAAGAGCTGAGACCTTTAACCAGGTCCTTTCCTGCTATTAGGGCTCATTCAACTGAACCCAATACCTGTCAGGAGCAGGTGATCTGCATTTGTTAATTTTCAACACCATCACTCATTACTAAATCTTAACAGTCTCACACTCTTGTTATCATCCCCTACCCCTTGCCTTAACTCTTGCCTACAGTCCAGCTCATCAGATTGTTGTCTGAAGTAGCTCCAGATTGTTTCAGAACTTATTAATTTCTTCAAACCCCACCTAAGTGCACAGCATTACTTGTTTTTAATAGAACCCATACTGACAGAAACTCAAAGACACTTAACCAACAAGTGGGTTGCCTCTTTTGTCCAACCAGTAGCAGCTAATGACAAACCCACCTTTCATGTACTGGCAACATTTTCCCTGTTGTTTCCCCTTCTCCAGCTGCAGGAGACACACAAAATATGCAAGCACAAACCCGCAGCTCTGCTCTGCTCTGCCTGCCTGACTCCATCCTGAATGTCCTTGTTTACAGGTGGTGTCTCTGTGCAAAGAGACAAATAGGGTTGCTTTGCTTTAGGCTCTGTCTGCTCAGGCTCCAATGTTTGATTGTTTTAATCTCAAATTTTCTACTGTTACCTGACCCTGTGCTTCCCTTTCCCTCACAGCCTGCTTATCCCAGTGGCTGCCAAGTTTTGTTCTGCTGGAAAGAAACCTTCAAGTCAGATCTAGCTCTGCTTCTTGATCAGAAGCTACAATATACATGTCTGGGCTATGTTAGTCCAGAGCTACAGATACACAAGACACTGAATCCAGTCATAAATAAGATCTGAAGATTATTTTTTTACTACAAGAGTGTCCAAGCACTGGCACAGGCAGCCCAGAGAGGTTATGGAGTCTCCATTCATGCTGCTACTCCAAGCTGTCCAGACACATTGCTGTGCAACCCACTCTGGATGACTGAGCAGGAGGTTGGACCAGGTGACCTGCACAGGTCCCTTCCAACCTCAAACCAGTCTGTGATTCAGGATAAAGTCTGAGCCACCTCTATTTGGATTTATCATACAGGGACTAGTTGGATTTGTTTAGGCAAATACAAAATAAGATGAAAAAACCCACTGTTTTTCTAGATTCAGGAAGTTCTGCTTTCCTACATGAACCTGTCTGCAAAGCCCTTTCCTCCTCTCCAACCAGGCTCTCCTTATTACTTCACAAAAAGGAAACCACAAAAACTCACTTCAGAGGAAACAATTCTTTAGAATTTGTGTCTGATAAATGCATATAAGGCTCTTTTTATTTTTTTCAAAGCAGAATTAAATCATCACCTCTGTTGAAAGACTACTGATAGCATGTTTACACAGAAATTAATTGCTCAAGCCTTGCCACTGTTACACTCGAGTGACGTAATTTAAATGCATGTGTCACTTTGGTCAGTCGTGACAACAACAACTCCAAGTATGGATTTCCACATCTGCACATGCTTAGATGGGAGCTTTGGAAAACTGTGTCAATCATGCCAAAAATTTACACCAAGCAGTACCAAGGGCAGACTTACAGCAGACACATATCGTCTCTTCAACTATCTAATGAAAAGTTGTACTATCAACCACAAAAGTAAAGCAATACAAGGAAAATAATTTTAAAAAATACAATGGATTAAGATTTTAGGAATTTAGTCTTGAAATTCTGGATTTGTCTTTAAACCAACCCTACACAAACCAGCCATTTCCACACACCAGGTTCCAGTCTCTCCCCACAGGGAGTGGAACAGGCTGGGTGGGCGTGAAGGGTGAGGAACAATCTGCCCCTCCTAAGAGAGCCATGAATGGCAGCTCGACCATTATCTCCTCCCAAATCAAAGAAATGTTTATTATCCTTTACGCAAGTGCTCACATGACAGATCTGCAAGTCATGCTTCAGTCACACCTTGCTGCAAAATCCATCTGTTCAAAAGGACAGCCCGATCACAGACAAGCCCCTGGAGTGCTCAACTTGGAAAAACATGAGAAAGTTACAGAAGTTACAGATCTAGTCTATCTCCAGGCCTTACATTCAAAGCTGTAAATACTGCAGAAACCACCCTCCTCTCACCTCCAGATAAGCAATGAATGTGCTTTTAAAGATATCAACTGTTATCAGAAACTCACTCTGCCTAAGCCTTCTGGCCTTCTAATCTGATTCAAATCGCTGCAGGAAAAAAACATTTAACTGGCCCAGCTGTCTGCTGGGAACTGAACTAAACCAGTTTCTAAAACTGGCTCAGTAACATTCACTTCCTCCTAAGCACTCCTCTGTGGATAATGCTTTTCAGTCCACCCTGCTGGTAGGAGCTATTTTTAAAAAGGTCAGTTAAACAGAATTCTTGCCCAGATCACAAATATTTGGGTCTCAACATGCAGTTACTGTGCCTGCCTTCTGAAAACCTAAGGCCAAGACAATCAGCTTGGCTTAACAACCAAGCCAAGCTTCACTGAATGAGAAGAGGAACAAAAAACTTCCACCCGAGGTAAGTGAATGTATTCAGAGGTAAATTACCACATTCTCAAGCCTTCAGTGAAACAACTATAAATGTGTGTTTTCCTTCCCCTTCCAATCAGTGTTCTACAGAATGTCCAAAAGTTTACTGGTTTAATCCAGAGGACTTGGAAACTGGCATATCATCCTCCAGGAGCAGGAGTTAATCCTAATATTCAACTACAAAGTTAATACTGGTCTGAGCTGTGAGTTGCTGCGTTCCATGACCTGACAGATGAACTAACAGGACTGTCAGGCAGGCACTGCAATTCCCAGCACCAGAGAAAACAGCACACAGTAACACACCCAAGAGCACTGTAGAGTACAATTCAAACGAGAAGTGAAACTCCATTTAACACTCCAGTTATCTTTCCAAAATTTATTTTGTAGCACCCTATCACTTTACTTACATGCTGTATTTCCTGCTGGCTGGCTCGGTAGTTTTTCTTGGTTAAATTGTCCACCAGGTAGCTGATTTGAGACAAGGCCAGCGAGAGCGAGTCAAGATTCATTGCTGGTTGGGGCGGAAGCAGGCGGCCGAGCCCGGCGCAAAATCACCATTATTCCCCTTTAGTCACCTCAGAGACAGGTCAATTTTTTTACCCCCAATTAGTCTGTATCTGTTTCTGTGTTACTTTCTTCAGCTCTTTTTTCTCAGATGTCTTCGTCTGTTCTGAAACATGGCACCTGAAAAAAACAGTATCACATTAAAGTTCTGCAGCAACATCACATACTTTGCTCACAAAGAAAGAGAAGAACTATTAAGTCTTCACAACACAAGTTTAGTTCTTTTCACACTACCAGACCACATTTATTTGTTTCTGCATTTTACCAGTCTGAAAGAGCCAGCAAACAGCTCAGTGAGAAGAATGACTACTCTTTCAGCATGGTGAGAAAGAAGAAAATGAGATGAATAATGAATCAGACACCACACAGCAACAATAAGAGGTCAGAATCATTCAAGGCATCGATCACAAGTTTATACAAAAAACGGGCTTTTACCATCTCTGCAATATTTTGCCTGGGTACCATTCAGGCAGTATTGCCTCAACCCTGCACACCAAAACAAGCAATTGTGAATGAGCAACACACAAAGAACTGCAATAAACTAACCCTAACATTTGGCTTATACTGAAACAGCTTTCCAGTGAGCTACAACAGCAGAGCTTGCCAGCTTAATAAATTTCTATGACAACACAAAACTTGGCACTTGACATCTCATCTGTTAAATTACAGATTGCCAATGAGACAAAATTGCAATCCAAAGCAAGCCCTGCATATCCAACAGCCTCAAAGAAAGCCCCAAGCTGCTCCACGAAGCAGCACTGTACATTATCAGGGATAGAATCAAGCTGGAAAGTAGCTGCTTGGAAGCTCTACTTGATCAAAACACAAAGGTCACTGGGCTTCTTGCCAAGAGTCTGAAGATCCCTTTTTCAGAATAAAAACTACTGCCTTGCTGTCTTGGCTCTACGGCCAAAACCACCAGTACACGATTTCTGCCTCATCACGGAGATGGATGGCCCGGGTGGGGTGTTCACTTGGCACACGAACACCAAGGGCAAACCAGTGCAGGGAGCAGCTCCTGCAGCAGCCCAGCCCCGTGCCAGCCCTCCCTCAGTGAGGGCCCAACAGGAGCAGCACGGAGAGCTGAGAACGCTGCGCTCCGTGCAATTAGAACTCTTCTATCACTCTTTATTCAAAGGTTTTCACTTACACGTAGAACTACACCTTATTTGACTTCTGCCTACATTTTAAAGCATCAGGAGCAACAAATCCTATCAGAGACAATGAAGGCCACTCTGCTCTCTCGAGAAGTTTACTTTATTAAATGAAGATATGAGTACATTATTTTTAAGGAAAAGTCAAATTAATGGACTTTATGCCACAGAAAAACCCTGCCCACCCCAAGACACTATGCAAGATCCTCCTTATGCAATAAAAGTTACATCATGAAGGACAAATTTTCAAGCAGTAATAGTGAAAACATTCTTCAATGACAAGGCAGTTGAGCTCTGAAAGAATTTCAGGGCATGTCCAAAACTGCAGTGAGAAGAATTACACATAACTTCCAGTTCTTTTCAGTACACCTGACAAACTAGAATTCATTACCTTCATACATAGTTTAAAAGGGCACTGCCCATAAAACACCTTTGTAGAAAGGAGGACTGGCACAAAAGTTTAAAAACATTCCCAGTAGCACAGTACATGATTTTTTTAAAATAACCTTAAAATTGATCTTTTGGAATAATCCAGAAAGAGTCACTGGGCATGGCAAGTACACACTTTCCAAGACAATCTTACTGCCAGTGTTTAACATACAGGAGCAATATAAAGTTTCTGTACAACACTGGTAAAAAATCCAGCAGAGAGACCTGGGCACGGCACTTGCACCTACCCAAGCCAGGCAGTCAGTGAGGGGAATCCAGTCCCATCAGAGCCCCACATTTCAGCAATCAGCCTGAAATACTCACAGGCCGTTTGAACTCAGGGCTCAAGAACAGGACAAAACCAAAACTTCAACTTGATAATTTTTTAACACAGTAACAGAATTTCAAGAGTTTGCCTTTCAGGCCTCTTCCCTCTTGGAAGAAGACCCACACTTCTCTGGGTATTGTTCCTCAGACCAATACAAACAGCAAAGCAATCACATCTACTGCACCTAAAAATCAACCTTTCTGGTGCTGGAATTCTCACGTTAGGCTCAACCTGAATGTGATCCTTCCTGCTGCTGCACAACACCCTGCCGAGCAGGGACACCGACAGTCCCACCCTGCCATTAGCATCTCTGCTGCCTTCCCAAAAAGCAGGGACTACCATCTCAGCATGCTCGGATTGCATGGAAGCCCAACAAGCTTTGCCGCTTTCCAACTGCAAAATCTGGCAGTGCCGCTGGAGAGCCCAAGCTGGAGGCAAAACGGGATTTTCCCTTCCAAGGAAGCAGAGCAAGAGCCTGAGCAAACACAGCGACTCAAGGACAGAGGAAACAGCTTCTCACTCAGGTTCTCAACATACGGACTGCACGGTGTGTATCCCAACACAAGGCACACCCCGACAGCTCCCACAAGCACCACATGGACAGCACTGCAGAGATTCAAACAGCACAACGTAGGGGAGTACACAAAATCAGAGTAATCACGGCAGCCCTGCCTGGAAAGCTGAACTCCACAGTACCTCTCTCATCATTCAAAGCAAGGCTAAAATTCAATTACTACAGCACTGATTAAGAAAGCTATGAATGCCATGCAAAGCAGACTTTATTTTAGGTGCATATATCCTTAGTGGGAACGAGTCTCCCTACACTGGCCTAACAATTCAAGAAGCTTTTGGTCCATGGGACAAACTTGCCAGGTTCAGACAGGTCAGGCCTCAACCCCAGGGAGTTTATAAAAAAAAATTAGATTCATTGCCAAAATTAGCTACTTTCAATCACAGATTGAAAGCATATTACAATATTACAATAATGGATAGTATATCACAATACTACAATGGAAATTACAATTACAATGGAAAGTATATTACAATAATGGATTAAGATACCAAATACAGGATTCAGGAGCTCTTACAATATTACCCTTTTGTATTGTGCAACATCGTTTTAGGAGGCAGAAAATATTTACCAAAATCTACAGCATTAGACAGCCTGAACACTACAAGGAAAACAACGGGCCCTCCACAAAACATTTGGCATCTATTTCAGTAGATCCTTTTCAACAGCAGAGTTCTGCTGGGCTACTAAAACACAAATGTGATAAACTTTAGGCAAGAATTCAAAAAGCACAAAAAAGAGGGTCAGTGTGAAATCAGCCACCGGGTGTGACAAAAACACTCCCTGTTAACCAGAAATCACTAGGAGGAACTAAGCCTTGATGCTGAAGTTGACAAACCTGATGTTTTCCATAAATTAAGAAAAAGCCTCACAAAGAAAGTAATTTCAAAATACTTTAAGCTGAACTTTGGATTTGGTTTTAGTATTTTGAAGATGTAACTATTAACTATTCCCACCGGGTTTCAAGAGCTGTAACGACTTCAGGCCACACGTGCTGCATGTGGAGGATAAAACAGCTCAAGTGACACAAACAGATCCGTGTTTGTTGATTGGGTTCTAAACTCCTGTCAAAAAACATCACATAAAACATGCTAAAGGAACCCCTGCTAAACCTGCTCTTCAGAACAGGCTCTAAACTCTATTTCCAAACCCCTGCACAAATAAAACACATGGAAGAGCAGCACATCTTCCAAAGCCTACATGGGAAGCAATCCAAGGGAGAAAGGAGGTTTTGAATCATACTGTACTTCAGATTTCAGGACATCTTCCATCTTTAAATTTACTGAAAGAAAAACCTCACAGTGTGAGTTATATGAGCAGTAAAATAAGTTCCAAATTAATTTGACCAGTTCAAATCCAGGTGTTTACACACAGAAAAGCCACCTGAGTATGTTCTGTACTGGAAAGCTGCACACAATTCCAGTCATCTGGAAGTCACAATGATGATCAGACACAGTAATTTTGTTTACAGAGAGAGGCTGAACTGAGCACCAATTTTGTTGCCAAACACTCAGGCCAGTGAGTTTCAGGTTTGGAATGTACCTCGAACACATCAGACGTGCATCAAGCACGATGCAGCTGCTTCAGGCATTTTCACATCCCAACCTGGACTTTTCAAAAAAACCTCAAAAAACTTTCACTTCCCACTTTTCCTTCAGAATGAAGTTTGTCTTGGAGGGAAGGAAGGACCCTGTTCTCAAAGGCTCTGTGCTGTTTTACCATCCAAAAAGTGTTTTAAAACAGTTAAATGCGATTTCAAAGTCAAAGAACTGCAGCATTCATACAGCAGGGATGTTTATAGAACAAAATGGTAAATCTGGCTAGAATAACGATGTCCTTCACCAAGATCCTCAGTGATAAGAATTCCCAATATGGTCAGTGATGCCCCACCAAGGGGTCACAAAGCATCACTGTCCTCTATTCCCAAGTTATGTTTACAGAGTTTCTCCTCCACTTACTCAGCTGAACACCAACAGTAGCCATTCCAGCATCAATTAAAATGAGTTAAATATCTCCAAAGAGGAGGAACAGTGGTTTGGAGACACCAAGCCAACAGCACCAACAGTTAACACTGAACTTGGAAGCAAAAGAGCAGAAAAAACCTAAGGCAACAAGCCCAGGTAAGACAAACAAGCCCATTACCGACTAAGTTTGCTTCCTGTTTAGAAGAGTCACCCCACCTGGAGTCACCCTGTCTATAATTTCAGCCAATACCAAAGTAGTTACCTTAGAAACAGGAAGCACTTCAGTTGTTCGCACTAAGAATGACTGGTCAGGGTCACACTTGTTTTGTTACCTGCTTAAAAAAATAGTTCCTGAGAGCAGCTGCCATATTTCCTTGCAACAAGTGGGATTCAGAAACAGCCTGAACTCACGAGGTATCGACATCAATGTGTTGCATTTTCAGCACTATCTTACTTCTGTTGTAAATACAGTCCAAGTTCTTCATGGTTTGTTGAAATTAAACTATGACTACTCACTAAACTTCTTGTTTAAGAAGTAAATGGTACTAATCCAAGTTAGAGAACTACTGTAAAGGAGGTATTGTACTGATAAAGTATCTGTCAAAACACCCAACTGTTGCTATTTCTAGTTTCGAATTAAGCACGTCTGTTTCACTGGGCAGCGCGTTCTGAGCCGGAGCACAGCGCTGAGAAGGATTTTCTTCCGTGTGCTCCGCAGGCAGGTTATGTCACCGGATTATTTACTTTTTCCGTGCTTTCTGCGGGCAAGGCACAACAACGCCGAGCTCCTACAGAGGCCGCCGAGCCCGGCACGGCCCGCTCCGAACTCCACCTGTCACCGCCGGCGCTACACGAGCCAGGGGGGAGAACCGAGAGCAGCCCCAGCGCTGGGGGCTCCCCCGCCGCCTCCTGCCCCGAGCGCCGCGGGCCGGGAACCCCCGCGGGCCCCGCTCGGCCGCAGGACCGGGTGGCGGGGCGGGGAGGGCCGGGGGTCCCGCCGCTGCCCCCCAAAGGGTGGGCCGGGCCGGCCGGGCGCCGCGGCCAGCCCCGCTGACCCCGCACCCCGCGGGCCGGCCCCGCCGCCTCCCCCCCCGCCAGGCCCAGGCCCAGGCCCGGGCCCGGGCCCC
>JAWWEV010000022.1:13387056-13425001 GCA_035583235.1 Hafferia zeledoni | reverse complement strand
CTCACAGGGCCCGCCGCCACCCAGGGGCCGCTTGGCCACTCACTCTGCCGAAATCTTCTCTCCATTTGCACCCTTCCGCAGAGGAGAGTCCCCTCACCCCCTTCCCGCCTGTCTCAGCCATCCCGCTCCCGCCTGCCAGCCCTGAGGTGGCACCACCGAGGCCCACAGGGCCTCCCCTGGCCCCTGGTGCGAGGATACCGCGGCGGGTGAGGGCCCGAGGGAGGCGGAGGGACCGCCAGGTCCGTGCCGTCCATCTCCAAGCTCGGAGAGCTGGGATGGTATTTCAGGACACGGGTCCATTCCCGTATCCCACCTGGGAGCGTCTCCCTCCCACAGAAACCACCTCGTGCTGCTCCGGAGCACACACAACGTCACTTTTATTGAGTCCAAGTTCCTCCGCTTCCCACATGTACAAAATACATTTTAAAAGGCCGGTGTTTGTAAACAGTCAGGGGAGCAGTAAGGCAAACAGGAACAGCCACGGCACCTCCAGACCTGCCCTGCCCTCAGCCACGGGTGACAACCAAAGACGTGGGACACTCCTTGTCCACTGCGAGCTCCTCATGCCCAGCACACCTTCGGAAAAAACAGGGCCACAAGACCTACTGGATACCAAACCCCTCTCCATCCTGGTGGGGAGCAGGCACTGGAAGGTGTTTTGGCACTGGCATCTGCTGAGCCTCCAGTGTCTCTGCTGGGCTACCTGGGAGCTGCCTTTGTGCTCCTCACATCCTTATGCCAAGCCCCAGCACCTGTTGGCAGAAGGGGCTTCAGAGGCAGCTGGTGCCATAAAATGGGAGGTTTGCTGGAACCTGGTTTTGTCAAAAGCTTGAGGGCACAGAGGCTGGAGGTCCATTGGGAGAGGCCAGAGGGCCCTGTGCCTTCACAGCATTCCTCAAACATTCCTGCTGCACTTGGGGGTTTTCTTCCTCCTTCTTCATATGGGTCTTCCCTCTCCCATCCCGAGCAGAGATGGGGACGTCACCATTTACACACAGCAGGAGTTAGTAAGGAAAAACCCAAAGTGTTTCCATGTAGGGAAGCACCCAAGTGCTGCCATCCCACCTGCAGCCTCTGGGTGCTGAGGGAGAGAACCACAGTGAGAAGTGCAGGAGCACATGCCATGGCTCACTGTGCTTCTCACCAGGTGCTGCACAAAGCCAGGCTGGACCCTCCACAGATGCAGCAACAGGTACATGTGAATACCTCTCCTCCCCTCCAGGGTTTTAGAAGCCAAAAAAGGACAAAAGAAAATCAAAGACATAACCAGAGTGCTTTGCTGTTGAGGTTTAACTCACCCAACCAAATCTGCAGCTGGGGGAGCTGCTCAACCCAGCAAAAGCAGGAATGAAATTATCATCCAGACAGACGGAGGGACAGCCCAGAGCAACACCAGCCACAGAGAGTGTAAATGACCAAGGGAACAATATAAAACTGATTAATACTGACTGCTTTGTCCTTAAAGCATCCCTTAAAACCTACACCTGGCCTAGTCCCATTCCCTGGACACCTGGAAGAACAGGATTGGAAATTTTTAGAAGAGTTTTGCTTTAGTGTAGTGTCTCCAGTAGGTTGATGCAGCCATTGCAATTTGTCTACCAAGTGAGCAACCTCTGGCAGGGAGAACATTGCACTGGCCTGTCCCTACCCCAAGGTCATCCTGATCACCCCAAAAACCCAAAAAGTCAGGCTGAAGGTGATGGCCCCCCTTTGTAAAAGAAAGTGCAGCCCAGGCAGAGGGAGATGTGAGAGCAGGAGCAGGAGACTGGATGAGATGAGCCAGAGGAAGCCATAGTCCAAACCAAACACTGACACAGAAGATGACTATGGGGATGTCACCCTGTCTTGATAAACACGATTACTAGTTCCCTTTATGCAAAACACTTTCTCCCTCCAAAGTTGGGAGAAGAGGGAGTTTGAGCTGTGGAGAGGAGCTCCACCAGCACAGGGGTACACTGATTAGGGCAGCATGGCTTCACAAACCCCAACCATGACCCCTTAGTGATGCCTCACAGAGTGATGTCCAGCCTCAGGGGCAGAAAGGGCTTGCCCTGGACTGCAGGTTCCCTTGTAGTGTTGCTCTGGCTTCACCAGGGAGCCAGGGCTGAGAGAAGCCTGACTGCCTGGAGCCTTAAGACAATGAAATACAAACCACCACAGGGCTTCTTCAGCCAAGCCCCAAGTTACAACGCTCCTCTTGGATCTTCCCAACACACCAATGTGTTTTCTTCCCACTTCCCTTTGGTGCTAGGGGAAACCTGCATCCCCTCAGAAGCAGCGGTGCAGTCCAGCCTGCAGAAGTCAGGCTGTGAGATCCAGGAAGATGGCGTTGGCAGTGGTCTGTCCGAAGATGAAGGCTCCGAGGGTGACCATGAACACCCCGTAGCTGACCTGGGCCCACCAGCTGTGGATGCAGGAGGACAGGACACGTTTGGAGGGGACCTTCACCCCAATACCCACAGGGGAAGCAGGGAGAGGGAAGGCACATTTCGGTTACCTGATTGCCCTGGTTTCTTGGATCTCAGAGAGCTTGGCTTGAATCAGACAGAGCCCTGAAAGGCAGAGGAGGCAAATTAGACTCTGATGAGGACTGTACCCTGGGGACTGAACAGACACCCCACAAGCCAGGGAGCCACAGTGCCTGTTACAGAGCAGAGTCCAGTCAAAATAACTGGGCTGCTGACTGAACTCACACCACATTTTTGTTGTTCTCTAAAAACCTCTGCATTCCTGTGACTCCATCCTGCTCCCTCCCTCTTCAAGACACGTGGCCAAGAGACCTCTGCCAGCCCCTGGGCATCCCAGGATGCCCTACCTGGGAAGACAAAGATGAAGCAGGCAGCCAAGCCCCCAATGACAGAGATGACTTTGCCGATGTCAGGGATGAAGAGGGCCAGGAGCAGCGTCAGGAGGAACCAGCTGATGGTCTGAAGCACACGTCTCCTCCGCTCCCGAACCACGTCCTCCTCCACTGTCACCCCAGTGTAGCGGAGCCAGAGACCCTCCAAGACAGCCCTGTGGGCACAGATCCAGGGCAAGGGGTTTTCCCTGTGCTGCCCCTCCTGCCCACACCAGCCCCTGCCCTCTCCCAGTGCTCACCGGCCACAGAAGTGCAGGATGGGGTAGGATGTCAGCACACAGAGGATGATGAAGGCCCGGGCAAGGGCAACAGGGATGTCGTTGGAGGGGTAGGACATCAAGACATCCTGGTCCACCCCAGCTCCAAAGGTTAGGAAGCCACAGACACCTGCCAGGAAGGGAGCAGTCAGCAGAGGATGGGGAAAAGTCTCCTGCACTCATGTTTGAAGAACCAGACTTGGATGGATATGGCACAGGGCACAGTGAAGAGAGGGTTAGATGGACTCCCCTCCCTACCCATTCTGTCCCTTGCTGACTGGCAGGTCCCTGCCCTCTGGAAGGTCACTCCCTCTCCAAGGAGTGTGCCAAACTCACATGGTATCCCCTCACTTACCAGTGCCTGTGTAGACAAAGAGAGCAATCACCATGGCTACTGTCACCACGGCCCCCCAGGTCTTCACCTCCGGCTGCTTCATGCTGTTAAAGACGGGCACGCTGCTCATGTGGCACTGCCAGGACACAGAGAGACAGCAGGGATACAAAATGGGCTGAGCCACATGGGATCCCACTTGTGATATCCCAGGTTTGTTGTGATATCATGATCCCCCCAGATTTGTGGCTGAAGAAAAAGTCAGGGTCAGGCTGCCCTGTACTTCCCAGCAGGAGTGAAGTGGATCTGTCTCCATCCAGAGGTGGTGAGATGTTAAAAGGGCTTCAACCCCCTCACAAAGCTGTGCAGTGAGCACATAGGGAAGGTTTTGGTCAGTCACCCAGGGGAGCATCCTTGGATCATGCTGGTCCCCCACTGAACCACCCATGGTGTGGGAGTGCCAGGCTCATTGCCTTACCTGGAACCCAAAGCAGATGGTGGGCATGGCATTGAAGACAGCTGTCCAGGTGGAGGGGCTGGTGGGAGAGAAACACCCACCAGTTAGACCATGGTCCCCTGCACCCCCACCCAGTGCCCCAGGGGAGGATGAGCTGGGAGTCCTCAGTTTCTTTGCTGTTATTGCATTCCCCCACCCAGGATGATGCCACTGCATGGAGTGAGTGGGACCTGGCAGTCTCTGAAAAACAGGGCCTTTCACCAAGACAGAATTAGCCTAACCTGAGCACACAAAAGGATCAGCAGAAAATAAGGATCTAGTTGGGCAGTGCGAAAAACTGGTCTAGCCTTTGCTCTGCCCTAAAATTCCCACAGCCTGCATTGGCTCCAGAAACATCACACTGTGAGGGAGGGAACAAGCCCCAGGGCCTGTGCTGGCCATGGAAATAACCAAAATCATCCCAAAATAAACACAGCCCCTGCTGCTGAGTGAGCATAAGAATTGCACAGGGAACTCAGGGCCCAGATGCATCAGAGCTGAAAGTGCTCCTCAAAACCTGTAATGGACCTTCAATAACTCCTCTTCCTCTTCTTCACCACCTGCTCCTCTGGAGCAGGCAGAGGTGCAGCCCCATGGGAGGTTAAGGCAGCAACATGAAGCATCCCAAGGTCCAGGGATGAGTCCTGAAAGATTTGCCCCAACCCTTTGCAGCTCTTGCTCCCACACCCCTGCTGGGTTCTGCAGAACTGTGACAGCACTGTCAGCATTGTGTCATTTCCTCTCACCTGGTGGGGATCTCCACAGGCACCAGCTCCTTGTCAGGCCAGATGTACTTGATGATAATGACAGCAGTGACGTACCAGGTGCCAAGCACACTGAGGGAGCTGCAAGAGGAGATAGGAGACCATCAGTGCTCTGTCTCCCCACTCCATGGAGGGTCTCCTCCCAGCCTCTCCAGCCCCATCTTCCTCCTTGCACAGCCCAAGCCACCCCACTCCTCCCCATCAGAACCACCCTTGCTCTCCCTTCACATGGGAATATGCCAGGCACTGTCACCCTCTGCCACCCAAGCAGATGTCAACACAATTCTACAAGGCTCAGGGGCTCCCCCATGCTCCTGTGAGTGGCAAACCTGCCAGACCTGGGTTTTAGGCAGGAGAAAGAGGCAAGTGTTGAAGCAGTGACACTGCTTGGTGGCACTGGCCCAGATGCATCAGCCAGGTTACACCAAGATGCTTGGTGGAGCAGGACTGGCCTGCAGATCACCCAGCACAGGGACTCTTACTGGCTCTCCTTTCTGCTGGATGTCCAAAGACAGGGGAAAATGCACTTGAAAGCAGCTCTCCCTTCTTCCAGCAATCAGAAGGGAGGGACACGAGCCCCAAAATACAACCCTGTGGCTGCATGGTGCTCAGCAGCTCCTCTGCTTCCCAGATAGGGAAACTGAGGCACAGGAAGGCAGAGAGTGAACAGGCAGATGTGGCACTAGAACCACAGCATTTCCACTCCCCATCCCCTGTGACTGTGTGTAGGTGGGTGCTGGTTGGCCCACCCCAATTCCCAGCCCTCAAGGGCTCTCCCCACCCACCTGGCATATTTCTGGAAGCCGATCTCCTTGGGTATGGAGAGAGGCAGGATGAGGAGGAAGGCAGTGATGCTGATGGTGAACTTGCGGTCTGTGTACCAGTGGCTGCTCCCAGCTTCCTCGGGCTCCTTCACCAGAGCTGCAATGACTGTGGGAAGAGCCAGGACAAACAGGTTGTCTTTTCCAGTTGAAGGGACAGCAACTGGTTGTTTTTTGCTCTGTGGGACACACTTACTCTTGTCCTCCTGGTCTCCGATGATGATGAGGAAGGCGATGCAGGTGCCAAAGGTGTAGACGACGATGGCCACCTCGCAGAGCACACCAGGCACCTTCCCACAGACAGCCCACACAACCTCCTGGTAGGTCCGCTCGTTGCTGGCCTGCGAGCAGTACGCCAGGATCACCAGACCTCCGATGATGAAGATCAACATGCACTGGGAGAGGGGAAGAGACATGGAGGGGACACTGAGGCAACAACATGACAAGGTCCCCAAAGCCACCCTGGGCAGCCACTCCTGAACACACTGAGCATCTCTGGTGCACCTCACCAGAGGGAAGAGCTTCTTCCCAGGAGCCTGGTTCTCCCTCAGCCCTTTCTGGGTTTCACATAACCCTTCATGCCCCCTCCCAGGATGGGACAGGGGACTTTCCCTTCCCCACCCTCTCACCATCTGCAGGGTGACACCAGCAGCCACACCACCGGCCATGCTGAAGGCAGCAGGGAAGTTGAGCAGCCCAGCCCCAAGGGCAGCGTTGACCACAATGAAGACAGCTCCCAGAGCCGACGTGGCCCCCAGACCGTTTCCTTGGCTCTCCGCACTCTTGGGCACTGTCTCCACACTAGGGCTCTGCAGGAGCCTGGCCCGTTCCCCAGCATCGTCGCTCCACTCCCAATCCTTGTAGTCACTGTTGATGCTCCCAGTGCCCTGAGCCATCGTCCTTCCTAGGGTGGCACACGCCACTGTCCACGTCCCCCTAGTGGTGCTGCACCAGGCCAGACCGGTCTCCTAGAGGAGGGTCCTTTGCCAGCAGTAGCTCCATCAGGCAGGGAGGGCAGCAAACAGGCAGGCAGGGATGCAGCAACACGGGGGTCAGGCCCTGCTCCTAGAAGGGGATGAAGTTAAATGTTAGTTAAATTGTGTTAACAAGGAGCAACCTAGGCATCAGATCCAGACATAGGGAAAACAAGTTCCCTGAGTCTCAGCTTGGGGGTTCACAGCACCAAGATATCCTTACACCAGCAAAGACACAGCAGGAGAACTCACCTCTCGTCCCCTGAATGCATGGAGAGGACGCTGCTGCTGTTGGATGGGGGACTGAGCCCCGGCTGTGAGGCCGGGGAGCTGCAGCCTCACAGCAGGACTCGCCCTTCCGTGGGCACGAGACCCAGTGTCAAGGGCCACTTCCTGATTTCCAGCCCCAATTCCTGCAACCTCTGCAAGAGCCGCTGTGCACGTGCTCCTGGGTAAAGGGCAAGGCTGAGCTCAACAGGAATGACCCACGTGTGCAGCAGAAACACCGTGTCACCAGGGAAAGCAGGACTGGCCCCTTCCAGTGCACGCCCAAGGTGATCACCAGCACGAGATGTCTCAGAAGCTTTTGGACCTGAAGATCTGGTGTTTCCAGCATCGCAGTTTTTGGGGTCGGACAGCCCAGACCTAATCCCAGGGCCTCCAAGCTGGAGGAAATCAACCCTCAAAACCTGGCAGTGCTTTGCAGGGACTCATGCATCCAAGGGAAATCTTTTTCCAAGGGAAATCTTTTTTTTCCCTCAACGATATCTACACAGACCCTTTCTGCCCAGCCCACCCTTTGCGTCTGGGCTATTTAATCCCCGTGCTTGTGCTATGAATCCTCTCCAAAGATTGTTGGGGAACGGGAGGAAGGGCTGCCCCGTAGGCAGGAGCGTGGAGGGGACGAGCCGGTGGGGCCGCGTGGGCTGCAGCTTCCACCGGGCAGAGGATGCTGCACGGGGTCGATGCTTCTCTCAGCGCCGGGGGAGGACACCGAAGGGTCCTTTCCCCCCAGGCAAAGCCGCCATACTCTGACAACCAGAAACCCCGAGAGCAGGCGCTTCTCCGAGGGTGACTCGACAGACCCGCGGCCCCGCGGGGGCCCCGGCGGCGCCCCCCGCCCTGAAATGCAAGGCCTGGAGCCGCTGACGGTCACCCCGCGGTCGCGGGGGATGCCCCAGCGGAACGCTGGGCCCCCCACCCCCGGTACCGCCGCGGCCCGGCCCCACTCACCCGGCGGTGGGAGCGCGGCCCACTCCGCTCGGTCCCGGCCCCGGTCCCGGTCCCGGTCCCAGCCCCAGCCCCGGCCGGGCTCGGAGGCGGTGGCAGCGCGGCGGCGGCGGCTCCGCCCTGCCCGCTGCACGCCGGGGGTTGTAGTCCGGCCCCGCATTCCTGGGAGCATCATGGAGGGGCTCACCGCCCTCTTCGGACAACCGGCCCTGCGGCCGAGCCCCGCGGGGACGCGCGGCAAGGAGAGGACGAGACAGGGCTGTGCTCCAGGGTGCTTTTATTGTACAGAGAAGGGGCGGGAGAGCCACCCCAGGCAGGGTAAAAGGGTTGAAGGAGGCAGCTCCCAGAGCCACGCAGAACCGGGGACCACAGCACAGGAACCCGCAGCGCCGCGGGCAGCACCCACGGCGGCGGCAGCGGCAGCACGGAAAGCGGTTTATTGCACAAAGGACAGCAAGCAGCGGCTGTGGGCACCGGGCCAGTAAACAAGCGGTGTGGAAGTGCAAACCCTCTTTCAGGGAGCCGCGGGAGGCTCCAGCCTGCCAGCAAGTGCGGCAACAACTTGCCCTAGACTGCAAGAGGTGCACTAGACTGCTCTGTCGCAGCTCCAACGAGCACACGACTGCCCTGGGCAGGAATGAGAAATGAAGACTGCTCTGCTAAATACCCTGGTATGGTTGCAGAGGGGAAAGGTGCCAGCAGATGAAGAAAACTCATGCAGACTCAGAGGTAATGCCCCCAAACCTGCCTCATGAGGCACCCTGGGCTGCCACTCTGTCGTGCTCCAGCAGTTGAGAATAACCCCATGTCCCAAGGCAGATAGTCTGGGAATTTGTCCTCTCCCCAGCCACATCTACATTCAACCCCATAGGCTTTAAGTTGAGCTCCATGATACCAACCCACCTGGGACCTCAGCTCACACAGCCCTATGGTCTTGGAGCACACCAGTGGGAACTGCCTACATGGGGTTCTCAGGAGATCAGAGTTTCACTGGCCGTACAAGACCCTGGCTGATGGCACGTCCCCAGAAGGGAATGTTTGGTGCATGGAAGGGAGAGGATCCAGCTGCACACTGACAGGATGAAGTATCCAGCTCAATGTAGCCATGCACCAGTTTATTTGGATTAAAAATCATAGTCCTGTCAGTCACAGGACCTCAGGGACACAGTTCAGAAGGACAGTCATCAGCTCTCAGACTTCCCTCAGGATCTTTCCTTCCTGTCTTCTGGTGTCACCAGAAATCTGGTTGAACAGAGCGGATGAGAAGGACACGGCAGAGCCAGCCTCTTGGGTTATGGCTTTGGGACACACATAAAGACGAAGGGAGGGTTGCTGGAGGTACAGGCCTGGACTGCTGGACTTGGGGTGGGAATGGGGCAAGGCAGAGACCATCACAGAGCAGTTTTCAGAGGCGGTTCTTACTGGGGGGAATGAGAAAATTTCACCTCAGAGTACGAGAGTGAAATCAGGAGAAGGAGGCAGGTTTAGAGGAGGGACACTGGTCTGCCCCATGCACCGATGCCACTGTGAATTACACCTGAAAGAAGAGTCCCAGATGGAAAGAGCGAAGCCAACGATGGAACAGAATTTGGTAGTAAGAAGTCCTCAGAGCTGGTTTTCAGAGGACAGCTTTGGTGCTGCCCAGCCCCAGGCTGGGAGGATGAAGATGGAGCCTGCTGGAAGCAGGGATCAGCTGAGGAGGTGGGAGCAGCACACAGGAGCAGCCATCCCACTCAGCCCACCCAGCCCCCTGCCTGCTGCCACTTGGGTCAGCAGCCAACATCCTCACAAAGCCTTCTCATGGGAAAACGAGCGTGGGCTTCGGAAGCCTTTGGTGCCTACACCAGTCGGATGGCATTGTTAAGCATTTGCTTCCTCCAGTGCGGATGGGTGCTGGGGCTGATGGAGAAAGGATGGACAGCAGGGAAGAACAGCTGTGATGAGCAGGAGCCAGCAATGATGTCCCCGCTCCACAACGCAGGGAGGATTTGACCAGGCTTCTATGACAACTCATCTACAAGATACATTCAGCGGCGGCTTCAAGTGCTGTGGTTGGAAGTATTCTGCTTATTTCTTTTCCCTCCCTGTCTTCGACTGGTGGGGAAGGGAAAGCCACCAGCTCCAGGGCACCTTTGTCTTTACTTTGTGACTTGATGGATGGCATGAGCCAGGTAACCTACATTGCCTGATGAAACTCCTGCCACAGAGATGCGTCCATCCTTTGTCATGTAGACAGAGAACTCCTTTATCAGCCGCTCCACCTGGGGAGAAAGAGCACAGTGAACTGCAGGCCAACCTCTGCTCTATCAGCAGAGTGCAAATTTACCCAGCTTGTCAAAACTCAAAGCAAACTGAGGTCCCAGCAGATAGGGCATCCCACTACCTGCAGAGTCTGCAGTGCCAGGAGATGATGCTCAGCTCTGGGGCCCTGCAGCAACACTGCAGATGTTCAGCTGGTAGAGTCACCTCAGAGCAGCACCAAGTGACTGCTTCCTTTGATAGACATACAGGCTACATTTGCTTTCAACCTCCCCAACTACAGCAGCGAGCAGAACAAGACTCAGGTCCCCATGATGTGCCAGTGCTGAGAGCTTGGGGGATGTTCTTCCCAAGGAAGAACCGCTTACAAGGGCTCATTTTGGCACCTGCAATCAACAACTTACTGATAAGGACCACAAATGACACTTTGAGGCCACCAGAATTGCGTGTACCTGCTCAGGCTTCAGCCCTGTGAAGCAGAACATGCCAATCTGGTCAGTGATGTGCTGCCAGTTGTGGGAGGATCCCTCCTTCTTGAGGTTGGACACCAGCTGATTCCGCATGCTGATGATCCTGTCAGCCATGCCCTTCACTTCCACGAGCCTGAGGAGCCAACCAAGGAACCACTCAGAGCAGGGCTGGAACACACAAACACTGCTCTCCCCACCCCAGCTACTGGGAATCAACCTCTCCACCTACAGGGGCCTCACAGAGGGGTACAGATAAGCAAAGACCAGGGAGTATGAAGGTGTAGCTTCAGCTGGGGAGCTGCTTCTTTCTCCTGATACCTGAAGGTGACTGCTATGTATTTATTCCATAGTGTTGGACACTACTACCAGAGTACAGGCATCTCTCACATTTGAAAGCCACAGGTAGAATGCCTCACAGCAGCACTGCCCAAACCCAGATAAAATATCTGCAGATAAACCAAGAGTGCAGGGATAGCTTCCAGCACAGGCAGACAGGCCCTGCTCTAAGACAGCACAGCTAGGAGACATCTCTGCTGGGCCCTGGATCAGGCACAAACATCAGGCTGCCAAAAGAACACAGCCACAGCACACTGCCAGCCTTTGTTCTGCCAGGCCAGCTGCTGGGAGAGACCCAGCACCGAGGGCCTAGGAGAACAGCACAGGCTGATGCCAGGAAGCAGGCTTAGTGCATGAGGGTTACATTCCTGGGTCTTATTCCCAGGGGGCTTATGCTTCCATTTCCCCCACGTGAGAGACACTACGTGGCTACACCACCTCAGTCAGACTTTTACACTCCTTGGTTAGGCAGCTCCTGCAGCCCTTAATCCTAGGGGAGCTTTATCCCTTCCTTTACAGTGTTTTTGCCTTAGTAACACACGGAAAACTTGTCTGTGTCAGGCTACACTGGTACCAGCTGATGCCAGGACATAAGTAGGGATTTCTCCAGAGGAAAGGGGTGGCACATGGTTCTGACTTCCTAAATCCAAAAGCTGCTCATGACAGTGGCAGGCAGTAAGTACAGCACAGTAAGGGGGCTGTCACGAAGACACTTCACACCTCACTGTTGGGAGCATTACAGGTTCCTTCTTACCACTCCTTCCGTAGGTCAGGGGTGTTCAGGATCATAGAGGCAATGCGGGCTCCATTCACGGGTGGGTTGGAGTACATCGGACGGATGAGGATCTTCAGCTGTGACTCGACCCTCTTGGCTTCCTCTGCATCACTGCAGATCACTGTGAAGGCACCTGCACGCTCTCCTGAAAGGGAAGGATAGAATATCCAGAATTACAAGGGACCCAACCACAAGGATCTTCAAGTCCAGCTTCTGGCCCTGCACAGAACAACCCCTAAAATCCCACCATGTGCCTGAGAACATTGTTCAAATGCTCCTTGAATTCTGGCAGGCTTGCTGCTGTGACCACTTGCCCAGGGAGCCTGTCCCAGTACCCAGTACCCAGAGCCCATTCCAGTGCTCTGATCAAGGAACTTCTTCCTAATATCTAACCTAAACCTCCCCTCGCAGAGCTCCAGCCATTCCCTCAGGTCCTGTCACTGGTCACAGAAAGCAGAGATCGGAGCTGCCTCTCCCTGCCCTTTGGGAGAAGCTGCAGCCTGTGATGACTCTGCCCTCAGTCTCCTCCAGACTGAACAAGGCAAGTGTCCTCAGCAGCTCATGATATGGCTTGCCCTCCAGACCCTTGACCATCTTTTCAGCCTCCTCTGGACACTCTCTAAAAGCTCTATATCCTTATACTGTGATGCCCAAAGCCACGGTTTTAGTGGATCCCTGTTCTTGGGAAGTGTCTCCACCAGCTCCCAGCAGGTTGAACTGCAGGATGAACACAGGCAGCAGGAAAACACTGGCTGCTAAACCCGAGGCATCAGGGTCCTTCCAGCAGCCTGGGTTAAACCATTTCCACCCCACCTGCCCCACTCACCGTACAGCCCCATGTTCTTAGCGAAGGACTGTGACAGGACGATGTTGATGCCCTGCTCGATGAAATGCCGCACTGCCCAGGCATCCCGGTTGATGTCCCCGCTGGCAAAGCCCTGGTAGGCCATGTCAAAGTACACGAGGAGGTTTCGTTTCTGCCAATAAAGAGGGGACAGAGTGTCACAGGAGCTGAGCACCCCTACAGGGAGCAGGCTGAAAAGAGCCATGCAGGCTCTGCCCACCTGCAACCTTTCCCCTTCAGGAGAGCCATGGCACAGGGAAAGCAGCCCAAAACCTGCAGCTACCCACAACACATCAAAACAGCAGCTAAAAACCCTCCAGTGCATCCATGCCATGTGCAGTCTGGCACAGGAGGCACAAGTGGATTCAGAAGTAATAAAATATTTTATTTCAGTGTCTTCTGTATTATCAATTTTCAGGAAAAGTGCCTGAGCACTCCCTAGGCAGGTGTCTGCTCTTCCAGTGCCTCCAGGAAGACAATCCAGCTGCACTGCCCCTCAGTCAGGAGACCCACAGCCTTCTGTGGGCCCCAGAAGCCACTTTGGTATCTGCCAGTTCTCAGGACACTATTAAGGCCAGGCATCTTCAAACCAAATTTCACTGGCTACAGCCTCAGGGAGCAGCAGGGAGGAGAAGGTAGAACCTGTCCCTGTCTGTTTCCAGCTGAAGTTTCCGAGGAGACGCCAGGCACATGAAAGATCTTCCAGCATTTTTAATACACCAGCACTGGGAGCTCTGCTCCAGCCATCACAGATCACTTTTTCAACCCTGCTCTCCTTTCAGGTCTCCCTGTCCCAGCTTCATGGGAAGGTGCCAGCAGAAAGTCTGATGGTCAGCTAGAAACTTGATGGGTGCATTTGGCTCCTGTCAGGAACATGACACTTATCCTGGCTTCAGGGAAGGGAGTAACCTTTAGGGAAATGGAGGCTCTGTGCCACCCGTGAAAGGCCAGAGATGTGGTTTTCCCAGGAATGGTACAGTACCCCTGGGACACTACTCACCTTCACTGTAGCTGCCAACTCCTTCCACTGCTCCTGCCGGGGATCCACCCCGGTGGGGTTGTGAGCACAGGCATGCAAGAGGATGATGCTCTTCTCTGGAATTTTCTAAGGAAGATGTTACAGAGAATAAATTATTAATGGTGTCTGAGCACTCTCCTCAGCAGCTGAGATGAGACTTGTGCCATAGACAGCTTAGATGAGCTCTGCAGGGCTTCTAGGCTTGTTTTAGTGCCTTTAGACATCATAGAATGACAGAATATCCTGAGTTGGAAGGGACCCACATGGATCATTGAGTCCAGCTTCTGGCTCTGCACAGGACAACCCCAAGAATTACACCATGTGCACAAGCTGTCCAATCACTCTGTGAACTCTGGCAGGCTTGGTGCCATGACCACTTCCTTGGGCAGCCTGTTCCAAAGCCCAGCCACCCTCTGCATGAAGAACCTTTTCCTAATATCCAGCCTAAACCACCCCTGACAGCTTCATGCCTCTTAATCACATTTAGGGTAAAGTACCATCATCACCCACCTCCCCACATCACCTCCCTGCTTCCAGGCATGGAAGGCAACTCACAGAAATGTCATCCATGGCTCCAGAGAAGTCAAGACTGCATGTCTTGGGGTCATAGTAGCGGTAAGCCTGAAGCTGCAAGCCAGCATCACGGAAAATAGGTGTGTGGTTGCCCCAGGATGGTTTGGGTAGATACACATCACGGCTAGCCTTGAAGAACCGTTGCTGGTCAAGAGAAAAACACAGTGTTCAAATAGGTTGAATAGAGTCAAGCAGTTAGAAACCCCTAAAGATTCAGCTCTGGTCAAAATGTATCCTTTCCTTCACCCACTGACCAGGGACTCACCAAAAAGTTGGCTCCAATTCGCAGAGATCCAGTCCCAGAAATGCCCTGCACGGTGACATACTGCAAGGGAAGGAACAAATACCTGAGCCTGAGCAACCCCATTATGATACAGGGGAAGTGCAGTCAGTGCATCAGCACTGGCAGAACCACACCAAATCAGGGACAAGGTGCTGGAGGGTCAGCAGCTCTAGTTGCTGGGCAGGGAGCTGGGTGCCCTAGCAGGGTTAAATCCCCTCCTTGGACAGGGCTGTTTCACCCCAGCTTTCAGAGGAAGGAGTTTGCCTTGGGCCCAGCCAGCCCACAGCTCAGAATCATCAGTACCTGCCATGTCCCAGCCCGCTCCTTACCCGGCCGCTCTTTATGACCTCACTGTTTTCCCCCAGAGCCAGCTCTGCAGCTGCCCGGGTGAAATCCGCTAGTCCTGCAATGGGCAAGTACTCCTTGTCCATCTTCTTGGATGCTATCATGGCCTCCGCCTGGAAAAGAGGACACACATTCAGCAAGGAGAGGACAGTGGACAGCTTAAGGTCCCCTCTGCACATTGGCTTGCTCAAAAGGGCAGAAGTTGGTTTACAGGAGTTTCTGTTCAGGGCTCAGTGCAAGCAAGGGGCAGCAGTAAACATTTCAGGTACCAGCGGACATGGTGCCCAGTGGCCACCAGAGCCCTCAGTGGGTGCCAGTGTCAGTACAGCCGAGCCAGGACACTCAACACCACAGGAGAGCACCACTTCCAGCCCTTTCCAGGTCAGTGCTGCTGCACAAGGACATACATTTCTTTGCCCAAGCAGGAACTGTCCTGCAGAAAGGTGAGTCTTGAGTGTTACTGAAAGACAGATATGTCTACATAGGTGACATCCCCAAATCAGGTAGGGTACAAAGCCTTTTGCAGGGCCTCATCATGCTGAGAGTGGGACAGACCCTGGCAGCATCCACATATCACCAGGACACTGTCCCTGCAACACCATCCAGGCTCCCTGGTTGTGACCCAGCTGCACAGGGTGAGGGAGGGCAAAGGAAGGCTTTAAACTCCACACTGATGAAACACATGGACAACACACCCTCTCAGCATCAAGGAGAGCAGCCAGTCAATGTGTGTTTCAGCTGCCAGATATTTAACAGCATATTTCCACCCTGCCAGCCCCGAAAGACCCTGTAATCCCCTCAAGGGCAATGTCCATACCCAGCTCCCTAGGCTGGAGCTTTAGATTGGCTTATGGAGAAACTGGCAACATCGGCTCAGCAGAATTTCTAAGACTAATCCATTAAGGGGACAATGTCAGCTCTTTCCTCCCATGTGGAGTGGCCCAGGGAACATCAGCCTATTCAAGAAACACCTTGAAGTCGAGAGGACAGGTGCATTGGAGGGGTTATGCAAGTCAGCAACGAGTTAGAGAGTTACCTGCATGGGAACAGGACACGGATTTCCTGTTTGTCTCCTGCTATCTAATGGCTCTGTCATGTCTCAAAAGCTTAGTCCTGCTAAGGGAGATATCCAGGAACATATTCTGCTCTGTCAGTGACAAAACCTATTTTAAGGAACTACAGACAAACCTTGCCTAGCAGCTTTCCCCCTCCCTGACCCTCTGAGGGTGCCTGACCCCTGGCCCCGGCCCGGCCCAGCAGCCAGCACCCGGCTCACCTTGCGGACACAGCTGAGGACATACGGCTTCCCATTGTCATCCCGGTATGCTCCAACACCCAGGTTCATCTTCTTGGAGTTGGTGTCGCGCTTGAAAGCTTCTGTCACCCCCAGGATGGGGTCGGGGGGACCCATCTCCACATGGGACCACCATGAGCTAAAGGGAAAAAGAAGGTAAGAGTTAGGCTTGAGAACTGAGCAGAGACGTGCACCGACATGGCTAGAGAGAAACTCTCAAGGGAAATCTTGTCTTTAAACAGATGAAAAAGCTACAAGTAGCGTTAAGAGAATTATCCATGGGGGAAAAAAAACCACCAAAAAACCTCTTTATGCTCCATAATCTGGCACTGCATTTTAGGTTGCAGAATGGGCAGAGTCTCAGTTCACCGAGGCTGAAGATAACTGACTCCCTCTCATGACGAAATGGCCGTTTGCCTTATGTGCTGACACCACAAAGAGTCCAGGAAACAGAAACCTTGAACTCTTATGCTTTGGACAAGTGCCCAGAGCCCACGGGTGGGATTACACAGGTCAGTACCCCCCAGAGAACCTTGGCCAGACCCAGATAGTTGCACAAAACATGAATATGGAGCCTCTTCCACACTCCTGGAAGGGCTCTAATGTGTGAAAACTGATCTATTTTTCCCACAACATTGGCTGACTTAATAAAGATACTTCTATTTCCTGCACTACAAATTCTGCCTCACTTGTTATTGTAGCCATGTGCTGTTTTCCTGGAAATGGCAGAGGACACTTTCTTCCCAGTGACAAGCAACAGGCTCCCATGAGAAGGTCCCTTGCCCTGCTGTCAAGCACAAACGCCGCTGTGTCAGGAGGAGCTTTGTACCCTGCTCCCACAGCACAACAAACCACCTGCCTCTGCCCTGTTGGCAGCACACCCTGAAGATAGACACACTTTCTTAATGTCAAGGGCAGACCAGACCATGCTATAAAAAGAAACCCGTTATTTCCTTTGGCTGCAGCCTCTGTCTAGTCCCACATCCAGGCTTTGCAGGCCTGACGACAGTGCAGGAGCAGCAGGGTGGTGGTTTGTAACCTGTGTGGCAGAGGCTGAGGCCACCGTGGCTGCCACAACCCCCTCCTGAAGGCTGAATTACTAAAGACAACTCCACACAGCTCTGAGCATCCAGACTCATGGCACCACACCGGTGCCTACTCAGGTGCCAGAGCTCAGTGGGGAACAAAGGGTGCATCACAAGGTGGATTGGGATTATCTCCTCTGGGGCACGACTCAGTCTTGATTGCTGAAGAAGAAACAGCCAGAGAGATGTATCAGCTTTACTAAGCTTTGCCACCTCACCTGAAGACAACAACCTGTCCCAACTTGGGAATGCTGTCCTGGGGCTGGATTCTGCCCCAGGCAATGCAGGCAGCCTGGAGCCAGCTCAGGGCCAGCCAGAGCTCTGGCTGAGTGCCCAGTGCAGACTCTGTAGGCAGATACAGATCTGTGGGAAGCAGGGCCAGGCAGGTTGAGGAAGCTCTAACATGACCAGCAGAACTCACAAAATTATCTTTCCTGTCCACTCTGTCCCTGTTTTAGGTCCACTTAGACCCAGTTTACTCACTACACAAACATACTTTGCATTGTCCCATGGATGTAGGTTGAATTTCATGGAGCCCTAAACATAATTTGTGCTCTTCAGATCAACTGCTCTTCCCATCAGCACAATATTTCCATATAAACCACCTGTGTTTCTACTCTCAATAGGGTGTGTGGAAAAAAGGGCAGCAAACAGAGCCACCTCAGGTAGTTTAAAAATGGAAGATGTCCTTAACGTGTTTTAAACCACTAACCAGTCTTAATTACCTCTTAAGTATAGGATCAGCTTGGAAAGGGGAATGAGTCAGTCACGCCAACAACACACACCCTCCAGAGAGGGACAGGGGCTGCAGCCAGCGTAGGGGAGTGACCTGGGGAACCAACCTGAGCAGGACACGTCAAGGGGGCTGTCAGGGCAAAATCCCACTGCAGGTTCAGACAGTATGAAATGCTGCTTTGGAAAAACCGCTCCCAATGCCTTCCTGGCAACAGAGGGGCAAGGGAAGAGAGAAACACTGTGTAGGAGTGTGTCCCTCTGCAATTTACCTGGTTTAGGATTATTTTGGTATGGAGGGCTGTGAGAGCCTGGTCATCTATTTTAAAGACGTGCTGCTCTGGAGAGGGATCTGATGGCACCTTCTTTCTGCTGGGCTTTTCTCCAAGCAGCTTACAGTGTTTGGGGTATTTAGGTCCCGATCCTGCAAAGACTTAAGCAGGTCATTGGGCTCCAACATACTGCAATTAATGCTGATCCTGCAGGCATTTACCTAAGCTGCAGCACAGAGAGTTAAGTACTTTTGCTCTGAGCCGGTTTTTCTGTCGGCTTAAGGCACCGAAGGGTAGGTTTAGGACTGATTTTCCTGTTCTCAGCCTGAAGGTTTCCAGGTAAAGGCCAACACTGTTTCCAGGGAGGTGAGCTTGCCAGGAGGCATGGGGAAAAATGTCCAGCCTGAGTTGTCCCAACACATCAGAGATCACAGAGGCAAAGCTTTCCCTAAAGGGTTTGGGAAAAGAGAACCAAGGCCACAAACCCTAACACACTGCTACCCCATGTAACTGTTGTTGTCCCTGCACTACCCTACATTTTATTTTGAGCAACTACAAGAACATTGGTCTTGAATAAAGGTCAAAGCTATAAACTGCACATCTGCTCTGCCAGGCCAGAGGTATTTCAGTGTGGAAAACTAACTGGTGGTTAAGTTTAAGCTGAGGATGAACTACCTGAGAGAATACTCAATGTAAGCCAAAGCAAGCATGTTCTCCAGCTACAGAACTTCAACACAGAAGGCTGAGTCAGAGTTTAGATGCTCATCAAAGCCAGTATCCAAGGAGTCTCCGTATCAGCCAGGCCGGTCTTCTGAGCCAGCTGCAAGTGCAGTAGGACAGAGGGGTGGGAGAAAGCACCAGGAACTGCACAAATCAGCAACGCTTTTAAAAACGTATGTGGAGCTTATGGAACAGACCTAAGAGGTGCTTAAGGACTCAAGCCAAGCCTGGAGAGCAAGAGTTTACAAGCCCAGTGAAGGTTTCCACGGTGGAGAGGCCAGCCTTCATTGCCTGAGGTACAGCTACATAAGATACTGGATTTCAGAACCTCTGCCAAGGCCCTCACAGAAGTTCTGCAAGCCAGGGCAGAGCCCAGGGGGCAAAGGCTGTCAGGCTGTCCGGATACCACAGCTAAAGCAAATATTTACACACGAACAATGCCAACAGGCTGCTGGCTACTAAAAGGCCTTTCAAGCCCACATACTTCTTGCCAGAGTGAGCTGCAGTAAGCTCCCCATCAAGAAAAGCATTTAAACAGCTGTCTTGTGATACGTCAGAGCAGCAGACTGAGTTATCACCTTAATTAGCATTTGTGTGTCAAGGGAGCAGTTTTAACCATTCACTATCTCTTTATCTTTGACCTGATTTCTGAAAGAGCATTCTCAGCACAGAGTAATGGTAACAGCTTGAGAACTACCAGTTATGTTGCTGAAGATAAGGAAACAGAAACTGTTAATCACTGCTTGGCATTCCTTGTTGCATAACAAACCACTATTCCTGAACAGAAATAACGGGGGCTGTGCACAAAGGCTCTTTACTTACAAAAGGGATGGTCAGTGTCTCTTGGGTGACCTCAATTCAATTTGGTAATTTACAGTTTGCTGTATAACAAGCTTGAGAAAAGCAAAGCTAATGCCAGGAGGCTTCATACCTTTCACAGGCCTGCTACAGTCCTTGGGCACTAAACACAAGTTCTAGATAGATGCTCTTCCATCCCTTTTGCGAAGAGCCAGAAGGCTGCCTCAGAAGGGGAGGATCAGGGAACATTCGTCTTACAAGGGTTAATCAATATCTAATGGTCTTCTTTATCTGCTGGAATGGGGATTAAAAAAACTCCACTCTGACATGGTCTGGAAACTTTCTTAAAGCTTTCCCAGCCAGTGTGGGCCAGGAGTCAGAGGGCTCTGGAGAGCAACAAGGCCTTGCCCAGACCCCTCTGCACACTCTGCTTCTGGACTCAGTGGTGTCCAGTGGTGTCAGTGCACTCTTGGACAAGACTTCCTGGTCTCAGTGGTGTTCCCAGCCCTGTGGCTCTCAGGCCAGCTGTTCTGGGCTCTTTGCATGGCTCCAGCTGCACCCTGTGTCCTTCTATCCAATCCTCTGCTGACTGTGGAGTCCAGAGCTGCCAGTGCAGGACTGGTCCTCACAAAAACACTGCTCACGCCAGGGTTTGCAACCCTGAGGGCACAGCTCTAGCACAACCAGCACTACTCACATCCCTTTCCATGGGTCACAGGGTCGATATTCTCCCTAATATCAACTTGCTCTCTGCCAGTTTAAAGCCATTTCCCCTTGTCCTATCACTCTATGCCCTTGACAAAAGTCCCTCTCCAGCTCTCGTAGCCCCTTTAGGAACTGGAAGACCATAATTAGGTCAGCCCAGAGTCTTCCCTTCTCCAAGCTGAACCCCAGCTCTCTCAGCCTCCCCTCATATGAAAGGTGCTCTAACCCTCTAACCATCTTCGTGGCCTCCCCTGGACTAGCTCCAACAGGTCCATGTCCCTCCTGTGCAGGGGTCCCAGACCCACACACGGTGCTGCAGGAGGGGTCTCAGGAGAGCAGAGCAGAGGGGCAGAATCCCCTCTCTTTACCAGCTCCCCACACTGCCGGTGATGCAGCCCGGGACACAGACAGTCGGTTTCTGGGCTGCGAATGCACATGGCCGGCTGGTGTCCAGCCTCTCATCGACCACACCACTCGTGCCCTGCAGCTCAGTGCTCAGCACCAGCTACACCCCAGCGCCGCTGCTCAAGGCACAGGGTCGGCCCTGCCCCGTTTCTCGGGGCACAGTCCCCCATCCCCATTCCTCGGGCACAGCCCCCCCAGCCCCATTTCTCGGGCACAGCCCCCCAGCCCCATTCCTCGGGCACAGCCCCCCCATCCCCATTCCTCGGGCACAGCCCCTCAGCCCCATTCCTCGGGCACAGCCCCCCCAGCCCCATTCCTCGGGCACAGCCCCCCCAGCCCCGCTCCGGGCGCTCCCCGGTCCCCGCTGCCCACGCGCCCTCCACGGCGGCGCCTCAAGGGCAGGCGGGGGGCGCGAGGCCGGGCCGCAGCCAATCAGAGCGCGGGAACCCCCCTCCCCAGCCAATCGGCGCGCGGTCCGTCCCCGCAGCGACCCCTTCCCCGGCGCGGCGACACCCGCGGGGGACGCGCCGCCCGCAGCCGCCCCCTGCCCGCCCCACCGCGGGGCTCCGCCGCACCGGCGGGCGCTCCCAGGGCCTGAGCCGCCCCTCAGCCCTCACCTGGCGCGGGTGGCGGCGGCGGCGAGGCGCGGGGCGGCGAGGAAGCGGCGGGTGTGCAGGAGCGCCATGGCGGCGGCGGCGGCGGCAGGATCACACCTCACACTGCGAGCGCCGACCCAGCGCCCCGCCCCGCGCATGCGCCGCCGACAGCCGGGCATTGCCGGCGCTGCCCTCTGGCGGCCGGGACGGTTCATTGCAGCCGCACCGCGTGCCGGGCTGTGCCGTGCCGGCCTGTGCCAGGCTGTGCCGGGTTGTACCGGGCTGTGCGGGGCTGTGCCGGGCTATGCCAGGCTGTGCCGGGTTGTACCGGGCTGTGCGGGGCTGTGCCGGGCTGTACCGTGCTCTACCGGGCTATGCCAGGCTGTGCCGGGTTGTACCGGGCTGTGCGGGGCTGTGCCGGGCTGTGCGGGGCTGTGCCGGGCTGTACCGGGCTATGCCAGGCTGTGCCGGGCTGTACCGGGCTGTGCCGGGCTGTACCGGGCTATGCCAGGCTGTGCCGGGTTGTACCGGGCTGTGCGGCGCTGTACCGGGCTGTGCCGGGCTGTACCGGGCTATGCCAGGCTGTGCCGGGTTGTACCGGGCTGTGCGGCGCTGTACCGGGCTGTGCCGGGTTGTGCCGGACTGTATTGGGTTGTAAGGGACTGTGCCGAGCTGTAGTGGGCTGTACCGGGTTGTACTGAGCTGTGCCGGTCTGTGCTGGGCTGTGCCGGTTGTGCCGGCCTATAAGGGGCTGTGCCGGGCTATAAAGGGGCTGTGCCGGATTGTGCCGGGCTATAAGGGGCTAGACCGGGATGTACCGAGCTGTGCTGGGCTGTGCTAGACTGTACTGGTCTGCCCTGGGCTGTGCTGGAATATGAGGACTCGACTGGGGCACAGTGGGCCGTACTAGGCTGTACTGGGCTATCCTGTGTGTGCCAGGCTGTACTTGGCTGTACTGGGACATTCGGGACAGTACTGTGCCATACCAGGCTGTACTGCGCTGTACTTGACCTGTATAGGGCTATACAGCACCAAATGGCCATACAGGTCTGTCTGTACAGGGCAATGTTGGGGTGCTCACACACACACACTGGGTGGCACTGTGGCTCCACCGGCATTGGCATCCTGGGACTGGTTTCCAAAATTGAGAATGGGAGAAATAACCCTTGGGATGGCCCAGAGGGTTTGTCAGGGTAGCTGAGAGGGGTAACTGGGAGGTACTGGGAGTTACTGGGAGGTGTGCTGTCCTGGGACATCAGTGTCCCCAGCGTGCCTGCACTCTGCTCCCCGGGGATTTTCCAATGCCCCTCCATTCCACAGGGGCATTCTCAAAAGCACCATCTCCCTCCCCAACCCAGAAGCCACATCCTCAGTGTGACCAGGGTGTGGGGGGGTCCCCCCTCTCCCTGCCACCCCCCAGCCCACCACCGGATGGAGAAATAGGGGCTCCAGTCTAGCAGTACTTGAATTTATTAGTAAACTGTTCTTTGGTAAATGATAAAAACACAAAAAGAGACCAAAGGAATGAAAACAACACCCTCCCCCCCATCGAAAAAATCATATAATTAAACCAAACAGGCAGATGGGTAAAAAAAAAAGTTTTCCCCCCTCAAATGGGATTTTAACAAACTACAGCAAACCCAAGAGCTGGTGGGGGAAGCGCTGCAGTGATGGGGGCTCCCCTGTTGTGCTTGGTTTTGGGGAGGAGGAGCGCACGGTGTGTGTGGGGGAGGTCCTACATGGGCGGCTCCTGGCAGAGCACCATCTCCAGTTCCTTGCGGTAGAGTTTGCCCCCGTCGGAGAGGTTCATGATGCTCTTCCTGTAGTTGGTGAGCTGCTGGATGTTCATCTCCTGCAAGGCATGGAGGGAGCAGTGGGGGTGGGCATCCTGTTTCTTCCTGAGGGGCACCCCCAGGCTGGGATTACAACCCCTGTAGCTCCAGTGCTGCTTCCCATGAGGATGCAGGGCCAGCAGCTGGTCCCCATGGGACACGGATACAGCAGGGTGGAAGATGCTGCTGAGTGAAGGGAGGAGGATCTGGGGGGCTCTGAGGGCAGCACCCAGGCTCTGTCCCCCTCACTTACTTTCTTATTCTTCTCATACAGGTCTTTCAAAAGTGCATCCAGCTCATTCTCATCAATGAAGCCGTTTCCATCCTGGGTAATGGGGAAGGGTCATTAGCAGCAGGAAGGACACAAATCCCTGCAATTCTCCCTTGGGCATAGGTGCAGGGGGCACCCCCAGACTCACCCAGCACAGCCAGGGGTAACCCAACACACCCCAAACCAGAGCAGGGAATTGACCCAACCAAAACCACATGATTTGGGGATATTTTTGGCCAAGTTATATTTATTTGGGGCAGTTTTCTGGGAGCTGGGTCCCTACCTTGTCATAGAAGGCGAAGATGGCATTGAACTCCTCCGAGGACAGCTTCATCCCCTGGGAAGTGGCAAGGGACACCAGGGCATGAGGGAGGGGATGCAGGCGTAAGCAATGGGAACAGGTTATTATTATTATTATTGTTATTGATATTGATATTGTTGTTATTATTATTGTTATTATTTTACCTGAAATTTCAGAAGGAAGTTTTCTTGCACAGGCAAAAGTCTGAAAAACAAGCAGGGCAGGGAAGAGTGGGAAACAGCCAGGAAAAGACACTTTTTTAATCTACAATGACTTTTTGCTCAGAAACATGAGCAAATTAAAGAGAAAAGCAGTTTTCTTTGCAAGCTGGAGGAAACTCTTCCTAGACACAAGCATTTCAGGTCTTTCTCTCCCAACTGCTTCCTTCTCATTGCCTGTAATCTTACCGGGACATCTCGGATAGGCCCAGCTTCCCATCGCCGTTCATGTCAAACATCCGCAGCTGTTGGGACATGAGCATCACACGGTCACCCATTGTCTCCCCCTCCCCTCCATCCCACCTGCCATGGGGTGGTGAGACCCCAGGGGCAGAAAACGGTCCCGCAGGTCCCACTCACAATGGTCTGTGTGTACTCCTGCAGCTTGGGCTCGTCATAGGGCCGATTTGCCTTCTTCAGCAGGTCCGACAGGAAACCCTGGGAGGAGAGGGCTTTGCTGGCTGTTCCCATCGCCGGCTCTCCCAGCAGGAATGTCCCACTGGCAAGGACCCAGCTCAGCCCACCCCATGCCCACAGCCCACCTTGAGCTCGTTGGCCTCGATGTAGCCGCTGCGGTCTGTGTCGTACCTGCGCCAAGCCTGTGATGGGACCACCATGAACCTTAGCGTGGGCTTGTGTCCCCCCTTTCCCACCTGACATGTGTGTGCCCCCATAAACCCCCTCCTAGGAGCGTCCTCCCACCACTCTAATGGAGATGGGTCATTTCACAGCTCCCATCTTGGCTCGTGGTGGCCCCTCTGGTGCCACATGCTCTCCCTTGGGGCTGGATGCTTTTGTTCAGTACCATGCCAAGAGTTCAAGCACTATTGTCCTCATGGCAGTATACAGGACCGGGCTTTAATATTTAGTAAAAATTAACTGAATCTCCCAATTAAACAGTGGTGCCAGCTTATCCACCCCATGCCACAGGGTGCTCTTATTTCAGCCATTGCCTTCACCTGGGGTTCATTTTCCAAGCACAAGCTCCTTCCTCCCAAGACACTGCACATTCCCCTCCAACCCCAGCTGTGTTTTGTTCCCCATCCACAATTTCTATCCCACCTGCATGGGTTCACCCCCTACAAGGGCATGGTGAGGTTATGGGGTGGCCCAAGGCAGTGTTGGCTTCAGCACATCCCTTGGGGACTATGGACCAACTATGAGGGGGAATTTACAGAACAGCCCCAAATCCTTGCAGCTCACCTTGCCCAGAGTGGGGACAAGGCACCTTGCTGCCCTGGGATGTGCTGAAGGTGTACAGAGGACTGGGAAAATTCACCACACTCCTACTCTCCCCTCAGACTAGCACTGCCTCAGTTAACTCAGTTCTGAGTTAATGCCAGGAGTTTGGGGGAAAGCAGGGGAGGTTTGGGCAATTTCAGATTCCACAGTGGAGTTGGGCACTGAGGATGGAATCCCATGGGGAGCCCCAGCACAGCCTGTCCCACTCACCTCCATGAACTCTGAGCTGGAGCCCACATGCTGGCGGAAACACAGCAGGAAATTCTCCTCCGTGGGCAGGATCTGAGCCAGCTGCAGGGAACATGAGCATCAGAGGGAAACACGAGCATCAGTGGAGGAAATACAAGCACCCCGGGCATTTGTCAGGTCCAGCACCACTCACCTCTGCCATCTCAATTTTGCCATCTGCGTTTTTGTCATACTTGTGCATGAACTCCTTCATCTTGTCACCCAAGTTGTCTTTCCTTGAGTCCTGCCAGCAAGGAGAGAGAGAATGGGAGCATTTCCCATCCCTCCCTGTGCTGGTGTTCCCTCACTTTCCTCCCAGAGGAGCCCTAGTTCCACTCATCAGTGCCATTCCCAAAGGAGATGGGGCTGACATGACTGAATCTTTGGGCAGGAGGAAACAGGAGAAGGAAGGAAAAAAAAAAGCAGAAGATGCCCTTACCACACCTGCCCCCTTCCTTGCACTTTCCAGCTCCTGGAAGAAATTTTCCAGCTCTTTGCCTTCAATGTAGCCATTTCCTGGGGAAGGAAAAAAAATGCAGTAAGACTTCCCCAGTGTTGAAGGGCAGGAGAAGAGGGGTAGATGTTCCCAGGGGTCACAGCACTTGTTCCCTCCTCAGGGACAGAGCTCCAAGGCAACTGTGACAGCAAAGAAACACCAGCCAATGCCAATGCTCAGTGTTATACAAACTATCAATGGCCAGATTTGCCCAGGTGACACAGCCCTGGACTTGTCCCCTGAACCCACTTGCAGGGCACAGGGCACTTTGTCCATCTTGGTCTTTGCTGCATTTCCTGGAATTGGTGCTTCAACCAGATAGTTTTAATAAACCTCCCCATCCTATCTGAGCATGTCCCAAACCAAGACTGTCTCTTCTCAACCCACTGTGGGAGCCATGAGTGCAAATAGGGAGCAGAGAAAAGGCACCTGACACAGCATCCGCTCCCTTTGATGCAGGATCAGCCCCAGCAGGATCAGCAGGAAGGGGTCAGCCCAGTGCTGATCTCTGAGGCAGCCAGGAGCTCCGAAAGGTCCCTGTCCTGTGTACCCCATATCCCTTGCTGCTGATATCTGTGCTGAGATGTGGTTCCTCCAGAACCAGGGATATCTGCAGCCCTGCCCTGCCCTGCCTGTGGGATCCTCAGTGGCAGGATGGCTCAGACAGGTCCCAGGCACAAACAGCTCCCACAGCACTGGGCCTTGGTGGCATTGGGGGTGGCCACTGTGCCTTAAAGCAGCAGGGCCACACCACAGCTGGGGACAGCAGTGAAGACACTGGCTCCATGGTACTGCCAGCCAAGGTGCCATCTCCCTGCCAAAAATGTTCCCACCCACCGACATCTGGGCACAGCTGAGGGATGCTGCCCTTTCCTCTGAAGTGCCTGGCTGAGGGGTAGCCAGGATTCTTCCTTATGGGCATTCCCCCCCAAACTGCTCCACATTTCAGCCTCTGGAGGCTTGGACCACAGCGCCCTGCTCTGCACTGCCTTCGGCATCATCACCTGCAGGCTCCCCAGCAGCATCTTCTATTCCTGCAACACAGTGGATAGGAATAACCCATCCACATTGCAGCTTGAAACACCTGGGGAAGTCCAGAGCACCCTCCTCTTGGGTCACCACACCTGTATGGACCAGCAGCATCCTTCCCAGGAGAGGACAAGGGGCTCGGGTGATATTGGGGTGCTGGAGTGAGCCACTGAGGTGCTTGGCTTTCCACTGCTCTTCCCAAGGGCCTTGCTTTTGTGGGCACAGGAGAACCCCAAGCTCCCTTGAATTCAGTTGGAAAAAAAAAAACAACAACAAAAGTTTTGAGCTGGGAAAGAGAATAAGGCCAAGAAAAGCTGTGGCCAACAGCTTGGCTTCCTCCAAGCAGCAGCTTGGACAGGTCTGATCCATGTCTGCAGAGCAGCAGGGTGTGGAGTGTCATGGAAAATCCCCTCTGGAGAGCCACGGCCGGTCCATGCGGCTGCACCTCGGAACCCTCAGGGCAGCTGTGGCTGGCAAAGAGAAGACATCAAAGACGTCCGAGGAGATATCTGAGGCATGAGGAGCCTTGAGGGGAAGCAGCTCAAGGAATGGAAGCCCCATCAGTGGGGGATGAGCTTGGTTGAAGTAATCCCATCCACGGGGGAATGAACTCCATGTCCCTCCATCGGCAAAGGGAAGCAGTTGGGGTTGTTGGAGCTCCCATTTGGTGCAGCTGAGCATTGTCCTTGTCAAGGCCACCTTCTTCCCTGATGCCCGAGTCCCTCCTCTCCTGGGCACCCACTGTGCCGCAGCCCAGTAGCCTTGCCCTGCCCGGGGGCCGCGGGCCAAGCTGGATCCGTGCCTGCCGCTGTGTTTTGGAGATGACAGAGCACATCCAAGGGCGCAGCAGGATGTGCTGCAGGGAGGCAGCTGAATACCCACACCAGGAGCTGCCCACTCCCACTGGGGTGCCACCTTCCCAACCCCTTGGTGGCTGCCCCAGTGCCAGCTCCAGCAGTGGAAGGGACTTATAGCCATGTCCCCCAGTGATGCAGGGCTGCAGGGGGGACCCTGACAGTGCAGACGGAGCAAGCTGAGCTCCAGCTTCAGCAGCACAGCCAAGTAGGCTGCATGATGCAGTTCCCGGGAGGGTTTTAGTCCCCAAACCTCTCTGCAGGAACAGGAGAGCCAGCAAAGGGCAGGAGCGCTCCCTTGGGCTGCTCTTCTCAGGGGGCTGAGCCTCCTTCACGGCAGCATAGAACTGAAAGAAACTATTTCACCACAAAACGATGCTGCTTTTTGCATTTCCCCTGCTTTCTGGGGCTGGCAGTGGAGAGAACAGGAGTGTCCTGCCCAGCTGTGATTCCATGGGAAGGTGACATCTCCGTAGTGGACACGGTCGTTTGCACCTCTGCCCAGCATCTCTGGGCAGAGGTTTTTGCGGGACTGGGAAGCAGGCGGGGAGGGAGCGAGCACTCCAGACACGGAGAGATCGTTCCTCAGCTCACTCCGGGAGTGGGACACTCGCGCTGTCACCCCTGGCAAGCGGTGGCCCCGGGGCCAAGCTGGTGACCGAGCTGACCCCTTCCCTCCAGGTGGCAAGGATGGGGCACCGCCGAGGTGGGAGTTGGAGCGGGCCGAGAGGGCACTGGGCAGGGAGGGGGCACCTCGGAAAGGGCAGAACCCCCAGAGCAGCGCCCAGAGATGACACCAGCCCTGAGCGAACTCCAGCTCTCAGGGCACTCGCGGGACATGCCAAGGAGACCATGGGCACTCCTGGCTCAGCGCCCCACGGGCTTGGGGCTCCCAGTGGGGTCCGGTTCTGGGGCTACCCACCCTTTCCCGACGAGGAGGGAGGTCCTGGGGGATAGATTGCCTTCCCGATCCCGGAGCTTCAACCGAAGGGGCTGAGCCTCGAGGGCTCTCCATCACCCCGGAGCCTCTCCATCCTGAGGTCTCTCTATCCCGAGGGCTCTCCATCACTCCGGAGCCTCTCCATCCTGAGGTCTCTCTATCCCGAGGGCTCTCCATCACTCCGGGGGCTCTCTGTTAATCCCCGGGCTGCGACGGTGGAGGTTCTATCCTCTTCTCCGGGATGTCCAGGGACTCTCCACCGCCCTCACCCTCTCCCGCCCCGCTCCCCAGAGGATGCTTATCCCATTCCCCTTCCCGCCGCTTTTTTGGGGGGCGAGGTGTTCCCCGCGCCCCGGGACTGACCGTCCGCGTCGAAGTGCCGCCAGACGTCGAGGAACTGGGAGGCGGTGAGCTCGGCCAGGTGGAGGTGCGGGGCCTGCTGCGGGCCGGCCATCCCGCTCCCGATCCCGCTCCCGATCCCGCCGCTCCCGATCCCGTCGCCGCCCGCCGCCGCCTTTTATACCCGCCGCCGCCGCGCCGCTCGCCGCCGCCAGGGGGCGCCGCCGCCCCGGGACACCGGCCGGACACGGGACGCTGCGGGACACCGGGATAACGGGGCATGGGATAACGGGGCATCGGGATAACGGGACATGGGATAACGGGGCATCGGGATAATGGGACGTGGGATAACGGGGCATGGGATAACGGGACACCGGGATAACGGGACACCGGGATAACGGGACACCAGGATAACGGGACATGGGATAATGGGACACCGGGATAACGGGGCATGGGATAACGGGACATGGGATAACGGGACACTGGGATAACGGGACATGGGATAACGGGACATGGGATAACGTGACATCTGGATAATGGGACACCAGGATACCGAGATAATGGGATAAGGGGACGCTGGGATAAGGGGACACAGGGATAACGGGACACCGGGATAATGGGACACCAGGATAACGAGATAACGGGATAAGGGGATGCTGGGATAAGGGGACACAGGGATAATGGGACACCGGGATAATGGGACACTGGGATAACAGGATATCAGGATACCGGGACACCGGGATGGCAGGATAGCGCCATAATGGGATAAAGGAATACCAGGATAATGGGACACCAGGATAGGAGGATAAGGGGTTACTGGAATACCGTGACACCAGGATACTGGGATAATGGATACCAGGACGTGGGGATACTGGGACATCGGGATACCAGGATACTGGGACACCGGGGACAGCACTGGGCACTGGGGGCGGCAGTCTGCACCCTGCCACTCGTCCCTGCCTTGTCACCTACCCTTGCTCTGTGCCACCTACCCTGCCCGATGTCACCCACCCCTGCCCCGTGTCATCTACCCTTGCCCTGTACCATCTGCCACATGCCCTCTACCCCTTCTCTATTACCTACTCCTGCTCAATGTCACCTACCCCTTTTCTGACAACTAGTCCTGCCCTGTCACCCTGCCCTGCCACCTCCTCCTGCTCATCACTCCATTCCTTCCCCAAGTCCCTGCATCCCTTCCTGTGCCACCCAGCCCCACCCCTGTCACCGTGCCCCTGCCCTGTGTCACCACATCTGTGTCACTGTCCCCCTGCCTCACAGCAGCTTCTCGGCTCATGATTTGCTGGTCCTGGCAGGCAGAGCAGGGCAAAGGCAGTCCCTGTGTCACCACCACCGAGGTACCATATGATGGCCACAGCAGGGCTGTCACTTGTCACCCATGGCTGCAGTGAGAACACAAAATTTGGACACTGCATCCATCTTTTGGAAGAAAAACCAAGGAACCTTCAGATCAAGGCTCTGTCATCCCCTCTGGAGCAGGGCTCCTTGGAGGGGAGGGATGGGAAAGATGCTCAGCCCAAAAAACATTTCTCACCCTGGCTCCCCTTGCTGCTCACCAGTTTATAGTGGGATTTTCTTTTCCCAAGTTTCCCCAAATTGCAGGGAAATTTCCAGGCCCAAACAAACAGCCACACGTGGGGTTTGTCACCGGCTCCAGCACAGCCTGCCCAGGGGAAGCGTTGCTATGGCTACGGTGGCGGGGGGAGGAAATTCAGATCCAGCGAGAAGGCTGAGGCGATGGAAGTGCTTAATTAAAGATGAGAAGGCATGAGGGAAGTTCAGATGTGCGCAGAGCAGGGACGTAGCTGGCAGCAAGCAGCTGTCCGGGGGACTGCCCATCCTGCTGGGTGCTGGCGTGTCTTATTTTTGTCTCTTGGCTGGGAAAAAAGGCAGTGTGAGGTGCTCCACATGAATGGCAGGAGATGCAGGCTTGGGGACTGGGGGAGCTCAGTGCAATGGAGGTGGCACCAAACCTGTCTTTAATGCCATGGGAAGCTGGGGCAGGGCAGGACACCGGACTCCGGGCATTGCAAGGGAGATGCTGCTCCAGCATCCCATGAGAAGAGCCATACTGGGACACCAACCAAAAAGATGGCCTTCTCCTCCTCCCTGTTGCACAACACAGCCTTGAGGCACACATGACAAGCTGAAGTGTGTCCTGGGTATTCCATTCACATTTCCTGAGGTCTAGCACAGAGATTAGACAAAAAAAATCACTTTCTTTTTCCTTTTCTTTATTGCTGCACAGTTTTTCTCAGCAGAGCCCATTGCTTTTCTATCCCACTCCCTCCAGAACAGTTTTTTCCTGGGGGCTGAGAGGGGGCACTCGCTGCCTCTGTAGGGCTGGGTTTAGGGATGTGTCTCCAGTTGTGCTCAAGTTGGGGAGAGAGGTGGCACAGGCATCCAACACCGGTCCATCTTCTGCTCCAGAGGGAGCAGAGCCCCAGCCCAGCACAGGGATGCTCTGGGTCACCAGCCCATCACACTCCCAGTGCTCCATGATGCTCAACTCTCTGCTAAAGAAGAGCCAAGATTGCTCCAAACTGGGACCTGGGAGCAAAATGTGGGCTCTGGGTGCACTCCCTCCCTTCTCTGGGGAAATACTTCCCCAAACTGCCTCTGTGAAGTGGACAGAGGAAAAAGGGGCTCGTTGCTGCAGGAAGGGATTTGCTAAGGTTGAGAAAGACTCTTAGAGAAGGCTATGAAGATTCAGGCAAGGAAAGCAAATGACAGTTCTTCTGTTTGAAGCCATCTCCCACATGGGTCTCTGGGCACAGGGGATGTCCCCTCTGCAGGAGAAAAGGTTGGATGGTTCCCTCCAGTCTTTATCCATGTCCCAGCTCTTAAATTACTTCCTAGGTTGAATATTGTCCTTCCTAGATTGAAAATGCCTTTCACCCAGAGGGTGGTCAGACAATGGAGCAGGCTCCCCAGGGCAGTGGTCAAGCACCAAGCCTGACTGAGCTCAAGGAACATTTAGACAACTCTCAGGCACATTGTGTGATTACTGTTGTTGTCCTGTGCAGGGCCAGGAGTGGGATTCGATGATCCTTGTGGGTCCCTTCCAACTCAGGATAGTCTGTGGTTCTATCTGAACATGCTATCACATGTTTTAATTCAGCAACGCACTGGGATCAGCCCATTCTGTGACCCACATCACTCCCCCTGCTCCCCACAGTCACCATGGCAGGGAAGAGTTTAATTCTTTTCAGCACATGAAATCCCTGCAGTGAAGACCTAAAGCTTTCAGAAAAAAAACCCCAACAACACACCACTACAGCAGAACCCCCTTAATTCAACTGCAGGATTTCAATAAAGAGAAACATCTAAGGGAATTCTGATAACTTGAAGGCAAGGCACATGCTCACTGCTGAGCTGAGACAGATAGCACAGGCTTTTAAAAGCTTTCTGATTTACTTTTATATTGGAAAGAATGCAAAAGGCAACCCTTATGTAAAAGAAAGTCTGGAAAACCGAGGCTTGCAAAGGGAACAGGATGGAGCACACCATCATATTTTTGGGGGTTGCAGGGTTATTTCTCAGATAACAGCAGAGATCTCTACTTAAATACTCATGATGGTCCAGCCAAGGGCTGTGGCAGAGATTTCTCCTCTTGGCCTCACACTTTTATGTGGATCCCACATGAAGGCATCAATATAACACCTCCATTTTCTTCAGGGGACTGGAAGCAGCAGGAACTCATGATCTGAAAAGTTGTCTCTGGAACCATGAGCCAGGAAAAAGCAAGGGCTGGCATAAAGGATGGGCCAGACTGGCTCACAAATCCATGGCTGAGTGAGGATAGGAGGAGCTGTGCCAGCTGTGCCCTGCATGGACACAGGTTTTCCATGGACCCCCCTGTCACAGGTAGAGCTGCACAGGACAGCCCGTGCTGGTGGCATTCCCTAACCAGACAGCACCTGGGCTCACTACTCACCACAGCACTGAGAAAGCCAAGATCATCACACAGTCTGGAGTTCTCTTACCACTTGCCAGGTTTTTAACCATTTTGTGCATCTTCGAGCTTATCCCTATGACCATAATGCCCTGGATTTCAGAAGTAGGTAAGTGGCACAGAGTACAGGAATGAAGAAAGTCGAGGTTGTTTTACAACCTACTCATTTCATTGCCAGAAAGCACCAAGAGCACTAAACAAAAGGCACAACATCAAGGAAATTGTCCTGCCTCCAGCACAGATGATTTGCTGCACTGGCACCACTGCAGCTCATTCCACCTTCCAGCTGCTCAAAACTTAGTCAAGGTCCTTTGGTTCTTGGTATTTTTTCCACAAGTTCCTCAGCCTAGTGGGATCAATAAGAAATACCTGTGCAAAGTTCTGGCCAAATGCGGGTCCTGATTATCCTGCACTTTGAGCTCTGGTCCCTCAGGGATATCCTTCAGCCTGGGAGTTGGGTGCAGGGGGTACAGCTAAGCACCTCCTTCTTTCCTACACAATGGCATTGGCACAGGAAACAAAATACTTTCAGGATCTCAGCAGGTTTTATTCCCTCACCGTTTCTACTCCACACATCTTACCTTGCATCCTTGTATTTCAGACTTTTGAAATTCATCAGCAGTTAAAAAAAAAAACCAAACCACAAAAATTGTATTAAAAGTATCTCCAAAGCCAGATGAACTCATTTGAGTAAATGTATTCCCCCTCTCTCCCATAAAGCATGAATAATATCCTTTCCAAAGTGTCCACGGTATCTTACCTCTCATCATTTAGAGAGACAAAAATGAGGACATTCATGCAGAGTTTGGGCCGACCAAGCCAACCTTGGGCAGCAAAAAGAAGAGTACCAAACTGTTTAAGGGCTCAAATGCTATTTAGAAATTATTTCTTTAAAAACAGACAAAATTTGCCAAAGATTTAGTTGCACAGTGCTTTTCAGATTCAATTTTAAGTTGCTGTATTCAGACACAAGAGCAGGGTATCTGCCTCTGGTACAGCTGGAGAGAGGAGCAGACCCTGCCTGCTGAAAGCAGGTGCTGCTGCCAAGCTCCTCATCATCTCAAACCCCAACTCAGAAGTACCAACACAACAGCAGGGTTTTTTTGGATGCTTCCTTTCCCATCGCAGCCCAGCCTGACTCTGATTAATTAATGGAGCCTGCTGAAATCCCAGCCCTAGCTACTCTGGCTGCTGCCAGCTACAGCGAGCTGCACAGCTGCCTTCCACTCCCACTTGAGAGACTTCTGTATTTACCAAGTATTAATTAGATGAATATGAAGCACCATTTTCTAGGCAGGGGAAATTATCTGCTCTCTCCCTGCCCTGTAACAAGCCCATACCGGGACAAGTCTGAAAAGAGAGCAGGTAGAAGTGGTTCCTTCTTGCTCTGCACATCTGCCACTTTTCATATTTCACTGCTTGTGCTGCCCCCCGTGATGAGCACTTCACTCCTGCTGGATCTGAAAAGGCAACAGCCACATGGAAGACAGAGCTGGAGTTCCTCTCCCTTTGCAGTTTACCACCAGAGCTGGTACTCAAGGCTGTCCTGACAGTCAGACCCACCAAATGGGAAGAGCTGCTGTCTCCAAGGGCTCCTCCAAGTTCCAGGAGCTGCTGAACAAGTGACTCTGCCAGAAAGGCACAAGAAATGAATCCTCCCCCTCCACAAGTTCTCCAGTCCAGGTTGGGCAGGTATTTGTCAGGACTGACCAAAGGTAACCCTGCCCATGAGAAGAGAAGGGAACAGGGGGGTCACCTAAGATCTCCTCTACACCTGAAGTACTACCATTTCATGGAAAACATTCACAGCACAACTGTTCCTCCTGGTGGCAACATCTGCATCGTGGATGCTGCAGTTGACACCAGTAATTGCAGCATGAAGGGCTTCAAGCAAACACCCATTTGGAAAAAACTGGAAGAAATGTCAAGGAAGGCTGAAGGCTGTGACAGAGGGCAAGCATCAGTGGTAAACAACTGATCAGCTAAATTTAGGAAGGCAGGTTGGGAGCTCTCTATGACCAGTTGGGAGTCTTCAGTTCAGACCACTGAGTCAACTGAAAACATTTAGCTATGACATTGATGGGCTTTATAGAGAACTCCAAGATAAATGAAGGGAAAAAGGTTATCTAATAATTACAGTCACTGTTTCACATCCAGCTGCATCCAGGGCTCAGCTTGACCTTTGAGGAACAATGAATAATGCACCATTCTGGTGAATGTTCCCCTTCCTTGATAGACCATCATCATGCTGGTAAGAGAGAGCCTCTCCTGTTTGTCCTTTATTCACTGCTTGGTTCAATTTCTTTATGTAAGAGGACCTGGAAAGTCAGAAAAATATTATACCTGTTCCAAAATATTTCCACTGTAATTTCACATTACTAAACACCTCCAACCACTGGCACTGCAACATCTGTTGCAGGAAGAGCAGCAAAACAAAGCTGGTGTGAAACACTGGGTCAGACTGATCTCTCTGTCTTGGAAAACCAGAAAACCAGTCTCCAGTGCTCAAGCTTCTGATCTCCAAGACATCCAGAAACAGAAAGAACAAAACCAGGCAGAACTGGACCTGGATTTCTGTTCTGGCCGTGTTTACACAGAACACAGATAAGTCATGCCTTATGGCTGAGCTGCATTTTCATCCCCTGTAAACCGGGCAATGAGGCTGGAGACAAAGTAGGGAGGTGTGAGGGGCACTGGGGGGAGCTGAATTGTAGCAAACAGCTATTGAGCTCTGCAGCTGGTCATGAGAAGCCAAGAATGAGCAGAGAGGGCTTTCTGGGAGACCATCTGCCATGGTAAGGGAACACAATGCCATGCATGGGAATGCAGTGGTTTTCCAAGCTGTAACATCAATTGCAATTCACTTGCTCTTCAGCATTGCTTGTTCCAGGCAGATCTCATCTTTAGCCTGGTCCATTTCAAGTATCCAAAATTCAGAGTCGTTTTGTGGACTTCCACTGGCGTCAGACTGGGCCCCACCAAAGCATGCCCAGCAGGCACCAAGGCCCATGACCAACTCTTGCCCTGGCTCTTGTGCAGTGGGGGAGCAGAGACTCAGGGCAGAAGGGTGCTGGGCCAAGAGAGACAGTGGCTGAGAAACACCAAACGCTCTGCTGCAGAACGAAGGGGAGCTGTGGCTCACAGAAACCAAGGGCTCATTGATGACACTGGGGTTTGGGAATGTGCCACAGTGTTTAAGTGCCAGCAAGCTGCTTTGGTCACTGGCTACTAACAAGGGGATCATTCTGGCAAAATTCAAAGCAAACCTCTGCACCTGTTCAGCTAAAACACAGACAAAGATCAAAAGGTCTATTCAAAATCAGGAGAGCAGGAGGGGACAGTCCCACCAACAGCTCTGCCAGAGCTCTTGCTGTTAGATATGGATGATGAAAGGGTGGAGGTCATGGGGAGTTTGTGCTTTCCCCCAGCTTCCCCAGGAGGTGTGTGACCAGTTTCTGCAGGGCCTCAGCCCGGACCACTGAGATCCGCAGCACTTCCTCATGGTTGGCTTTCTCCTGACTGTTGTAGCTCATCACTGCTTTGTTGGTGATGAGGGAGATCCCAAGGACTCGGAGGCCACAATGCCTGGCTACAATCACCTCTGGGACAGTGCTCATGCCTGTGGTGGGAGAGGAAAGGACCGGAATGAGTCAGGATTTACACCAAAACAAGATCTCCCCAAAGTTCTCTGTTTCTGCACTCTGCAATAGTTAAAGGCTGTGAGAGGTACAAGGCTCAAATAGCTGCAGCACTACAGTTAAAACTCTGCTCAGCACAATAAACCTCCCACATTTGATCCCTGAGCCACAGCTCCCTCCTCAAGACATGTCAGGCTGCTTGCAGCCTTGTGAAGGCAAGTACTGATGTGCTGTGTCATTTGGCTCTTCCCTTCCTCAGCTAAATAAGCTATCACAAAGAAAAATGGCTTTGAGGGAAGCTGAGCTCCTTTCCTCACACACAACCAGTCTGCAAGTATTAATGAACAGACACCCATGAGCCAGGGGTCAAGCTGGAGGAATCACATGGATCATGGCACTTACTTTCCTTGTATACAGTTGGGAAGGTATCCATGATTACCATCCCTAAAAAAGACTCTTATGGAAGAGTGGTTTATAGGGAAAAAGCACAGTGAATATCTTTACAGTGTTGGAATTAAAAAAAAAATAGAAAAATACTTTATTTCTGATCAGGCCCCACTCAGCCCTGCTGAAAGTGGAGCCATCTGAGCATATGAGACTTGTGCTTGGGAAACAAACACAATGTTGTGCTGGAATCCCTAAGTACAGGGACTTTCTGCAGATCCACCCAAGGAGCTGCACTAAGTCACTGCAGAACGAAGCAGAAATACACAGAGCTTGTCTCTCCAGCCCCAGGAGACTTAGACAGTCAAAGACTGAAGCAAGTCAGCCTTGAGCAGAATTAACTGTTTAATCCATGTGCCCAACCAACCCTGCCAGCCCAGCCTGGGCAGCTTAGCTCACCTACAGCATCGGCTCCCAGCGCCTGCAGCACTCGGCACTCGGCAATGGTCTCGTAGCAGGGCCCAGGCAGCACGCAGTACACTCCCTCCCGGATGAAGCTCAGCAAGCCCAGCTCCTGGGCACTCTCCTTTGCCAGGCTGAGCAGGTCCTGTTCATAAGCATCTGACATGCTGGGAAACCTCACCCCAAACCTGCAAGGCAGTAAAAGACACAGCCATGTGATACTTGCCACTGCTACCTTCCCTCTGTAAGAGTCCAGGGATCCTTTGCAGAAAGGGGAAGTGTTATGGGCAGATCTGCTTCTGCCATTCCACCCTTATCATCAGACAATTCTGAGAATTCATAGAATCATAGAATAGCTTGGATTGGAAGGGACCTTTAAAGGCCATCTCATCCCAATCCCTGCAGTGAACAGGGACATCTTGAGTACTGTGTTCAGTTCTGGGCCCCTCAGTTCAGAAAGGATATTGAGGTGCTGGAGCGGGTCCAGAGAAGAGC
>JAWWEV010000022.1:13317473-13386956 GCA_035583235.1 Hafferia zeledoni | reverse complement strand
TAGAGATGGACCAAGGGTTGGACTCGATGATCTCGGAGGTCTTTTCCAACCCAATCGATTCTATGATTCTATGATCTTCAACTAGATCAAGTTGCTCAGAGCCCAGTTCAACCTGACCTTGAATGTTTCCACGAACAGGGCATCTACCGCCTCTCTAGGCATGACATTTTTGCTAGATCTCATCACCCAAAACTCAGCACACAGAGGTTATGGCTGTTGGAAGATCTGACACTGCTTTCCTACAGCACAAACCCTTCCAGAATGGTCTTTCAATTCCTTCTGTCTCCAGGGAGCACTGATGGACAGTTCTCTCTCTCCAGTAATTGCTCATAGTGACTTTTAAACATTGTCCACCAAACAGTTGCTGCCCCTTGGGCTCCCAGAGGCACAGAGGCTCCCAGGCTGCCTCAAGGAGGGGGTTTGAGCAGGCTCTGAAGGAGCACCAGTCACGACATTTAAGTCCCATCACAGCAGGCAGCTACTAACATCTTGGAGCTCTAAGGTCATATTTAGGTAGCCTTCATCCTCTGCTTCAGGGCTGGGTCCTTTGCTTGCTTTAGGTCATAAGATAACAGCTCGGTCTTGCTCCTGATGGAGTGAAACCTTCTATTGATTCATAGAGAGCAGAAGTAGATGGCAAATATAGTTATGCTGCCACTGAGAAAACCTGGAAAATAAACTCCCAACTGTGTTTCCCAGTGTGGTTCAGTAAGAGTGGACCAGGTCCCTCATTTAGGCTATTAAAGCTCCTGCTTGTTTACATGTTCTTCCAGCTGAATGCTTAGGGCAGTAGGTGGCTTATTTTGTTTTTGTAAATGCTAAATATTATATAAATAAAAACAAACTTTCCCTTCTGGTCTAAGGTAATAAGTACTCATCACTATGAAAATTGCTTCCCTTTCCTGAAGGATGGCCAGCAATGTAGAAGCCCATCTCTAATTTATTAAAAAAATATTATTTCCACATCATTTCATTGCCTCTGGTTTTGCTCTGTTCTGCTTAGATAAATCCTTCCTGGTAGCTCAGCTGGACAGGATTTTAGGAGTTTGCTCATCTAAAGCTCTGCAATACTTTGAAACCTGATTCATAAAGACCTTTTGCCCATTTTGCTGCCTTGGTCAGCAGTACAAAAGTCACCTCCCAGAGCACTGCAGTCTTCACCAGGAAGCTGCTTTTGGGAGGCAATGAGGCAGCTCTGCTGCCTTTGAACGTTGTCCAGATGCAGTTGTTTGATTGGCATTTCTCCTCCTGCTCCAGAGCAATTATGCAAGTCCAGAGAGCTTTAAACACTCCATGTGGCTTCTCTGCTTTTGATCATTCTTTCTTCCAACCCACGGCAATACCTACAAAGATGTAAAGATGTTCCACTTCAGATGGCTACTGTCCTCTTGCCATGGAATCGCAGCACAGTGTTTATTTCTCCTGAGGCAGCTGCCAGCCCCTCCCAGATTCTTCAGAAGCAGGAGCCGGGTCTGCTGTTACATCAGGAAGGAGCTAACTGAAAGCCAGGCAGGCCACCTTACTCTCAGCAGAACTTTCTCTCTGGAAAGATCCATGGACAATCCAGATGCCTGCCATGCCAGCATGTCCATTGTTCAAGATAAAGGTACCAACCCAACAACGGATTTAACCATCTTATTATGTGAACTCACTCTTTGCTCAGAAACTACCACCTCCTTCACCACCTCCCTTGCCTGTCCTCTGGCCTCATGCATTTCGCTTTCTCCTGGCCTTCTTTCCTGCCAGCTTGGTTCAGAAATAATCCTTTCTACTGTTTTCTCCTTATCACAATCCAGCCTCCTTCTTTCCTGCCATAAGGCTCATGACAGCTCTGGATCTTTACTGTTTCCATGTTGACTTTCCTGACAATTGATGAGCTTTCCTTTGCTCAGCCTGGATCTCCAGTGGATGTGTCCTGACACTCTTTGTAGCTCTCTTTGAGAGACAAAGGACTACTTTCTGTGAACATCAGTCCCCTCTCAGTGGTATGACCTTGCTTGTGCTGGTTGCCTTCCACCCTACCAAACTAATGGTGGAAGGATTTTAGGATCATAAATTCATGTCAGAAGGGACCTCAAGGTCATCTAGTCCAAAATCCTGTTAAAAGCAACTTCATGTCCAGTGACAACTGCAGTCTGTGGTGAGGATATGTTGGAAGCCCCTCTTTGCACTGACTCTGGGTAAAGACTCTGCTACACAGCCAGTACAGGAAACCTGGCTTTCCAGCTCAACCAGCAGCAGGTCACTCTCATAGATCCAGAGGTCTCTGAAGAAGCTTCCAAGACAACCATCTCTAATCAAAGCAATGCTTTCAATGAACACAGGCCATTAACAAAGGCACCCCAGTTTAATGACGTGGATACAAGTATGGTTATCAGGAGATATAGAGGTTTTATCTTTGCTCTGCTCTCCACTTACTGCCTGGCCTCTGTTGTACCCCTTCCATCACATCAGAAATGGCTGTTGATAAACACAGGCTGGGGACACCACAGTTCGCTGACTGCTCAATTAAGAGGAACCAGCAGAGAGAGGGACTGACAAGAAGAGACAGCAGTGGGTCTCTGGCAGACAGTACAGCTGGTCATGGCAGAAGAAGGATCAGAAGCCTCCTTATATGAAACAAAACCTTCTGGGGGTTTGTGTATAAACTCCTTACAGCCTGTAAGAGTAAGAAACAGCCAAGGCAGGGTGCTTGAGGAAGGCAGGGCAGGTGGCACAGCACACACAGCTATTGCTTTAACTACTCTACTGTGGATAACTGGAGCCAAACTCTGCTCTCAGTAAGTATTTGTCAGCAGGCAGTCCCAGACTGTGGTTGGAAGAATGGATAAATTGGTAACATGGAGCTGATGCCTTCTTACCTCTCATCATTTGGTCCACGCAGTGGATTCTGCCCTCCCACACCAAACAAGCTGATGTGATCTCTTATGAACATGATGTCCCCCACTTGGAAGTGGGGATTCAGTCCTCCAGCAGCATTTGTGACAATCAAGATCTCTACTCCCAAGAGAAAGAAGACCCTGATGGGAAAGGTGACCTGGAAGAACCAAAGGCATATGTGCAATGAGTCAGTAGACAGCTACTGCTACTACCTTTGTAGTATCACAATTTGTGGATGCAGAGAAGGGTCTATATACAGAGACAAAATAATGTTTTCTGATTTTAAATATTCCTCTAATTTAAACATAATTTCATTGCTTTTTAAAAATATTAAAACATAATCTTGTCATGAATAGCATTAAAATCCAAGCCCACATTCCTATGGTTGCACTAAGGTCAAATAAAGGTGGTACAGAAAGAACATGCAGATAGTTTTTCCTCGCTGCCAAGGTCTTGCAGAGATCAAACCACTGTGCTGACTGAAGTAACTACTTATGCATATGGCCCTGGAGTGTAATCCAAAGTTAAGGAACAACTGGGAACTGGAAAAAAATCTAAGAAGTTTGATTTTGAGGAGTCACAAAGGAATTGGGATGATACCTGCTACCTCTCAAATCCTAATGAAGCTGTGAGCAGAAAACTTCCTAACTATGGACACCACTTCCTTAAGAAAATAGTTAATTTTAATAGACAAACATGTCTTGAGAAAGCTAGATTTGTATTGAGTAATTTTAAAATAATTGTTTTTCTATAAGAACCTGAGTGGTGCCAAATATTACAGTTTATATCCAAATGCAAACCAACCTCAGCCACAAAGAAAATCTCAAAGCTATCCAAGTGAAAAAGAACACACACACTAATAAATAAATATTATTGGTGTTTTCTAACAGAAATGTACATATGTTCATGTTGGGTAGCATACATGCAACTACCCACACACTCCTATATGTTAGCTGGGAGGGAATAGCAAGTTGCAGTAGCCAGGGAGCTGTTTTTAGGGGAAAAAAAGCTGTAAACTATACAAATGCAAAAGAAGATTAAAATAGATTATTCTTATCAGAGTTTTCTGGTTGCTGATTTAAATCATGATTAAGCTGACTGAGTCAAAGCATGTAAATTAATCTGCCTTGTATAATAAACTATTTCCCTGGTGAGTATAGCAGAGTTAGTCAATTTGTGTGGCTGTACAGCATCACCTTCACCAAGTAAGAGCCAACCACCTCGGGTTGAACTCCCAGTTTTATTTTCTGGGGAGAAATCTGAAATCTAAGAAAGATTCATTTCAAGAGCAGTGTAAGTTCATTGTGAGAGCTGATGCCCTGCAGCTAGATAGCAAAGCAAGCAGTCACTTTAGCATTTTTTGCTTTTTTTACACTTCCTCTACGTGAGTGTTTTCCTTAAGGAGAACTCACCGTGCTGACAGAGTGGCCTTCGTAATAATGGAACCGTCCCTGCATGCACACGCAGGGCTGCTTGTTCAGCTCCCCAAACACCAACCTGCCAGCGTGCCCTGCAACTGCAAACCAACAGAGTGTCATTTCAGTTACAGGTCTCGAGGTCTTCGACTTTAGGGGGATCTGTCAGTTGATGATTTTGCTTCACAGCAGGGCCAAGCACTGCAAAAGCAGGAGCTGGAAGTCAAATAAACAAACGGATATTTCTGTGCCATGAAGTTTATATTTTTTTCACTGCAAGCACACATTTCACCACTGAGGGCCTGGTTTGCAGAGCAATGCCAAGCAGTGTGTGTTGGCTTGAGTGACCTCTGTGTAAGGCTGTGCTGCAGAGCTGCCGAGGGGTGGGTGCTGCTGCCCTGGGCTGTGCTGACCTGTGCTCCGTGGGAAGTGAGGGATGTCCTCATATGGAAAGACTGTCTTGTTATCCAACACATCAGCCAGACCTCCCAGGCCAGATCCGCAGATTATGGCAATTTTTGGGCGCTGGACAGTTCGGGCATGTAACCAATCTGCAGTTTCCTTATACACCTCGTAGCTATTTCTGCAGAAGGAAAACAGGTCAGTGAGACTATCAACCCATTCAAAGAAAAAGCTTCAAAGGATAGAAGTCCTGAAAAGGTATAAAGAAAAAGAAATTTCATTAAGGCTATAATAATAGAAGCTTCACTGCTATTATTGAAGATGTATTGCTTTTAATCTCACATATTTTACCCCTGGCTGCAGGGAAATCATCTGAATCCTCTTTTCCGGTTTCATTCTGTAGATGAAGAATGGCTAACAATACCTAGATCACAGGAGTGTCACAAGGCATAACCACTCCTGCTTCTGATGGGCTCTGGTCCCTCTCGAGTTACTGAAGGAAGGCAAAAGCACAGTTAGACTGAGAAATTGCAACCTCTATGTGTGTGCACGGGAATGTCCAGCCTCTGATGGGGAAATGCAAGAGGATGGAATTCTGAAGGCACCTGAACAGCATGGCTGGAGTGCTGTGCTGATGAAGAAGTAGACACTGTCCTCTGAAGTAGGCTGACTACTGAGACATGGGGCGAGAATCATTTACAGAGATGGAGAAGCCAATCTCTGGTCAAAGTGTTGAGTGCCACCTGCTCCCAGTGCTTCATTCAGGGCCAGGTACAACACCTTAAGCACCCAACTTTTGATACTTTGTGCCTTCAATACAGAAGGATAAACATGGAATTCTTAGTCAGCCTCTCCTCTCCCACAGAGTGGGCAGAGGGCACACCTACAGCTAGTCCTAGGCAAGAGGTCCAGTGACATCAGTCTACATCAAAACAAGTGAAAACCAGGAATTTGGGCTCTGGAGCTTATGCCGCCTGATTTAAGAGGGGGACTGCTCAAATATTTTGGCAAAAAAAAGTCTTATCCAGCATTGAGGCCCACTGCCAGAAAGTGGGACAGAAGTTAGCATTACAATGCCTGTTGTGCATTTGTCTCAGGGGAAGGGAGAGGAGTTCAATTTTTAACCTCTTAGCCCAGTATTCAGATGCTTTAATCACAGTGTTGAAACACAATCAATGGGAAAATAATCCGATAATCCTGTTTCAAATAGGACAATGCAGATCACTTTCTGAAAGTCAATATCAAGGTTGATTGGAAACTCTCCTCAAAAGGAAGGGTATCAATAGCAGTTCTCAGTAGCAACTCAATCTTTACCATTGATGAGTAGAATTAATGACTGCAGATGGTACAGGACAGGATCCCGGAGTGAACCAACACAAGTAGGAGTAAGTGGGTTCTCTATATGAGAAGTTCATCTGCTTATTGAGAGGTGACAAAATCAGATACTGTGAGGCTGCAGGGGATGTAAAATCAAATGATAAGCACTCACTGTCTGCTTCATGAATTTTTTTTTTTTTTAATCAAGACTTGATTTCCAGATGTGTAAACCTTAGTAACGTTTTGATGCTGCCTGCAGCCTTAGAGGACATGCAGAAAAGCTTTCAAAGTGGTGCTCCTCACCCCAGGAGGTGTCAGGCCATTGACTAAGAGGATCTGACTGTCTGGATACAACTGGTTCCTCCAACTGAGGTATCAGACACTGAAATAAAGGATCTCAATTCCATATTTTTTCTTCCTTTATACTGACAGGGTAGGTAGTTATTTGACAGGTATTTTCTCTGAGCTTTTACTCTCCTAGCTGTCTAGCTCCTACTATAAGTCCTGTCCAATGTACTGTACAAAAAACTTATGTTCCTAGTTACATACTATGATGCCAAAAATACTGGAAAATATCCTAAACCTGCAATCCAACGAAAAGAAATAACTTCCATATGCATGGATTAAAATGAAGAGTCATACTTAGCTGAAATACTTTTCAAAGGAAAAGTCTGGAAATGAGAAAGTTTATTTACCATCTCATATTGTTGAATTTTCCAAGTGTATCACGTGGTTCTGAAATAAGCAGGAGCTGTGGAAATGACATTAATAAAGTCTACACTTGGCTATATTATCGCTTGCTCCCAGACAAAAGCTTTAAAAGTGCTTTACATACATTAATGAACAATTTCACCCAATTTCTCTGTTGAATAACTGTAATCCTTGTTTAGAAATTCAAGGCAACCAAAAGAATTTATATGTAATACCCAAGCTTTTGACACACCTGCGGCAGCCATGAGAAAAGAACGAGGTCACCATGATCTGCTCTTCCTCTTGACCATAATCCCCTTTGTATTTTTTTTAAAAAAAGGTGTATACATCCTTGCAAAATAACACCAATGAATGGATATTATTCCTATATCTTCAGAAATTTTAGGACTGTGGGATGAATCATTCAATGTCTGCTGAAGATATCGGGACTGATGGAGCTGTGCCAAGTTCCAGGGAATTTTTTTCTTTTTAAACAGAAGATATTAAAACACTTCTTATCCAAAGAACTGAACTCCAGTGCTGCATATCTCTCCTTGCCTGACTGGAGCTTCAGCAGGTGCAGAGGGGCCTGGCAGAGCTCTGTCCATCCCAAAGGCTTTGGACACATCAGAGCTGTCCCTAGTGCTGAGAGCACAGAGATGTCAAAATTAATCTGCTTGCAGTATTTAGTTTTCAGAAACTTTCTGGATGCACACATCAAAGGGACTGGCAAGCACTGATAATTTCTGAATATGAAGGAGATACCTGCTCAGCAGGAGCAGAGGGGGAGCACCTGTGGGTCACCCAACACATTGTTTAGCCTGGAACTGCATGAACACAAGGCTTGTGCCAGATTTTTGACAGCTTGAATTAATACATGTAGCACAAAGGCCCCTCTAGCTGCTCTGTCTCCAACAATGCACACCTAATAATAGTGCTCAGTAGCATCACTTCGAATTAAATCACAGGATCAGCTGAAAACACAATCCCCTTTATTGTGATTGCTGTCATCCACTGGAGAAACGCATCTGTTGCAAAACATAGGACTGTCACCGGGGACAGATCTTTTATGGCATGAAAAACCCCACCCTCATTGTGCTCCTAGGGTGGCTGAAAGCAAATCCATGTAGAAAAGCAGACATATTCCAATAAACAGCTAAAGCACTACATTTAGGGGCACACAGCCATATGTATTTGCAGTCCATGCCTCTCCATATGAGATATTTGCCTCTTCTGGCCCATAACCTCTCCCAAGGTCACCTCCTCACTGCCATATTTCATAATACCAGCACCTGACACAGGCAGATGGCCAGATTCCTCTTCAATAATATGATGTTTACTTCTGAGCAGCCTTTGTCTGACATTTATTGAGTGCCCAGTAGGAAGAACAGGAAAACAAGGTGAGGAAAAGCGAAATTTTGCCAGCCCCTTCCAGCCAGGATGTCTGTGCATCCTGTTTCACAGCACCTTACCTGTCTTCCTCAGCATAGGCCATCCTCCTACTCTCTGGTTAACCAAAAGAAGGGGATGGTTGCTGGAAATGGAGCTGCAGGTTTTGATTTGCCCAAAGAGCACAGGCCTATGGAACCTGCAGAAGCTGCTGCTGTCTCCGGCAATGAGTCCGGGAGGTGTGTCCCAGCTTCCCTCTGCTCTCCCCTGAGCATCTCTAATCCCACAGTAGGAGGGGCATGGTCAGGACATCTGCTTTTCTGGCCTCACCCCACATGACACATGTGCTCTGGAGCTCTGCAGAACGCTTACACACAGGCACACACACTTTATAATGCAGATTAGGCCTGGAAATTTCACACGCACGCACACGACTTTTCAGCGACTGACAAGGGATCTGCCTGGATTTGCCGCTCTTGCGTCACCTGGGAACCTGCTGGCAGCTGGAGTCACCTGCTCCTTTGCAATTCAAACCCCTGGGAGCGTGGCATGAGCTCACTGTGCAGACCCTGCGAGATAACCTGTACCAGCTACTACTGCAAAGAGACCTTTCCATAGCTCCCATCATTCTCTTCCCATTCTTTCATGGCAACCAGGCATGATGACCCATTAGTTCCACTCTCTGGATTTTCTTTGCTTGTATTTAATTGTCTCACCCTTCCCAAAAGGAAATACTGCTTTGGGGTATGCTAAGCCTCTTTTCAGCTGAGTATGGGACACACAGGAAGTCAGAACCCCCCACCATCTGCCCCTCTAATTTTAGCTTTGCTTTATATGAAAATAAAGTTTAAAACAACCACCTCGTCATATGGATCTGTCTGTGCGACAGTGTATGATCCCAGCAACTGATGTGAACCACATTTTACAGAGCCAGAGATGTTTCCAAGACAATTGAATGCCAAAACAATTCAAGAAAAGCAGTGATAAGTAGAGACCTTACATGCCCCAGCTAAAAGGCTGCAGCTACAATATGCATTCACAGCTTAATAGATCCAGAAGGGACACATGGGGGTAGGATTTATAAATATCTGAAACAGGGACAAAGTCTCAATTAGAACTTGTCAATTCCTAGACAAATCAGCCAGACCTTAAAAAAAAACAAAAAAAAAAAATCAAAAAACTGAGCAGCAGCCATTTCAAGTCCCATATTTCTTCTTGCTTCCATTCATTGGTCTTGAAGACCCCACATTAAATATCCCATTTGTTGCCCCAGAAAACTGTCTCAGAGAACTTCGAAGTCAAACAAGGCAATAAATGCAGCAAGAAAAACCCAGGCATTTTTAGAGATATACTTCATGCTGGAAAGCAGAAACCCAGTGTCGGCCTCAATGCCAGCACAGGCTGGGAGTCTGTAACAACCAGCAGAATTTAATTTATTTCTTGAAAGATACAGTTGGCACCAAAGAAATAGAAAATGGATCTGAACAGAAACCATAATAAGGGCCCTTTCGCCTCAAGTTCTTGACCTTCTCCCTTTTTTTCCATGTGTTCCCACTTCCACTTCTTTCTTACTGTCTCTTAGAAAGCTTCAAATGCCTGTTCTCTAAAGACAAGCAGGTGGGAGTGCTGCCATTTCAGGACCCAGCAGTACATTGCTGCCCTGGCGTGGTGCATCTTGCTGGAGGCAGTGGAAACATCAACATTAAGGGTCTAATACTGCTCTCTATAAATCATTTTTCCCTTCTATGCCCTTTCTAACTTTGTTTTTATCATGTTCCCCCTCATTTTTCATGTCTCCTTTTTGTCATTCTCATTCTGGTGTTTCTGAACCTCAGTCATCTCTGTCTCTGCATGTTCTGGGTATATCCTCCATTTTCTACAGCATTGTTTTTCTGTACAGAACACAGTAGTCTGGGAGCAGATTTAACTGCACCAAACCCTGTGCCCAGAGAAGGCCCACACTGCTCAGCCCTGAGTCACTGCGCCAAAGGACTCCGAAAATCACCATCACTCCAAGAAACACTCACCTAAAACCAGGGTCTTAGAGCCACTTCCCAGCTCCCTCAAGCCTTTCTCCCCTCTGGAAGTCCAAGCTCCTCTTGCCAGCACTCAGTACTTCTTTGAAAGCCATTATTTGCCCCCACTAAATTAAATTACAGAGCAATGTTAGGCCCTTAACGTTGATTTTCCATACAGTTTGTTGGTATCAGCAGAGTTCTTATGCCCCCCAGATATGTTCCCTTCTTTAGCCTTAATCTGATTACGTTCATTAATCTGATTCTTTTTTGCAAAGCAGACAAGAGAGATCAGACAGCCTGAGAGCTCTTCCCAATTTATTCTCATCTAAGACAATCTCCTTCCTAGTTTGGATTTACATGGAAAACAGGATTATCAAACAGGGACCATTTTATCTATCTTTTTGCAGTGTCTGTTATTTCAAAAGCAACAAAAATTACTTGAGTTTTAACCTGTAATGCTGCATTGGCTGGACAAGTATGAGATAAAGGTTCACTCTACTAGGAAAAAATTAATTTGAGGACTGAGGGCATTCATGCCAATTAGACTGTAAGGAGTACTCCAAAGCAGACCTATCTATAAAAATAAGCTATTGAATAGATTGCATAATCCTGAAAAAAAGTATTGATGGTTTTCTGTCCTGAAAGAATCTCCCTCATCTCTTTCTGTATATACATGTCTGCAGCAATTTGTATCTATAATCCTGATTTTACTGACTTGGCTGTCATTCAAGCCCTGCTTCTGTGGATAGGACTTCAGCTGCTACAGGATGCAGATACAATCACCTGAAATCATTTTGTAACAATGCTTTATATTCCTACAGCAATTTCTATCTAAAGAAGTGTCGTGAAGTATTTTGCAAGCATTTCATCAAAACATTCAATTAATGCTTTAGGGTAAGTCTCCCACTTCCCTGTGCACTGACATTATCACAGCATCAAATTATCTTGCAGTCTTCTCACCCATACTGCTCATCACTCTTTAGGGAAGGGGAACTCAGCTGCAGCAATATGAACAGAGTGTCTACACAGTGGGGACAACTTTGCTCAGTCTAGTACAGAAGAAAATATCCCCCCAAAGCCCTACAGGCATTACCATGCCCTTAAAAGAGCAGTGTTCACCTGCCTGGGGGAATTTTTCCCCAGTTTTTTCATCCTTAGAAAAGCCAGGTTTCTGCCTCAGTGTTGTAGTGGAAGGTGAAACAGATAAAGCTTGGGAGGATTCTGCTTTTCTGCTGACTACCAAAAGCACAGGTTCCAGGTTTGATTAAGAAAAATTACTAAACACTAAGAACTAATCAGGGTTTTTGCAGCAATTTGGAAACTCTTCATTTGGAAAACTCCTGATTGTTTGTACACTGGCCTAGACAGCCACTGGACTGTTACTAGTCACAGGAAAATTATATAAAAGTCAAATTACATATCAGAAAAAGTTATTCCCCTACAGATCATTTTAACAGAAACCTCTAGCAAGATTTGCCTGAAGTGGTACCAGTGCTGCTCATGGTACATCGACAGGAAGGAGACCTCTGACCAGAGTGGATGCAGCAAAAGGATGGCCAAGGGAACAGAAAACCAGACGTTCAAAGAGCTTGCCATGGTTAGCTGAGCAAAATGAGAGCAAAGCAATGCTCTGATGACAGCCTGAAAATGTTGCCATGGAGGCAGGAGAGATACAGAAACTTAAGACAGGCAGCAGGAAGCCAGGGAGATGCGTGTTCAGTTAGGCAAGACGTCAGAAAAAACCTTCCAGCTGCCCAAAATGTGCAGTCCCAAATAGCCCTCCTGTGAGGACAGTGGGGAAATGGCTTTTAGGGCAGAGATCAGTTAATGCAAAGGGTAGCAGACACAGCATTCACAAACTGCAAGCCAGCTCTGTAAAAACTCACCATCTTTGTAACACTGGGGCAGCAAGAGAAAGCACGTTGATGAAACCTGTAAATAAATGATACCACAGAAATTTGTAAAAGAGCAGAGATGCCACAATACCAGGCAACACTTCCACCTTCCAGCTCCAGATGAGGGGTCAAACAGCAAATTATAAGATTGGGGTTGTGGCCATGGGAGTTTGTAGAAGCAAAAGCACCTGTATCAATGAGAAATGGTACAAAAAGGATCTTTTGGAGATTTGAGGGAAGGGAGTTGCACTTTCTCAAGGGATAAAAACAGGACAACCAGGGATCAACAGTATGTCAGGCTTGGGATGAATGGATGGGCTCTTTGCTTTGGAAGTGTTTTGAGGCAGGCAAAAACTCAGAGAGCTCAGGACAAAGTGTGGTGGAGGGCTGAAACAACACTTCAGTGAGGATAAAGGAAAACAAACCCCAGATTCTGGCAGAGTAGAGACTACGAAAGGTCAGATACCCCTCTGGCCTACAATAAACAGAAGTAACTTGAAAAGATCTAAAAATTATAAGGAACAAGGAAGAAATGCTTTCAGGCCTGTCACAGAAGAAAACAGTTCTCAGACAGTTAAATGATACAGCTATATGTATCAAGGATTCCTGAAAATAGATATATTCCCTATTCAACACAGGTAAATACAGTTCATATTCTGGCACCACAGACAGCTGCTGGCCTGGAGTTCCAATGTGCTTCTCCATAGGAAGAATATGACTTCTCCCTGGGATACTTGCTCATGTCAAAACAACAGAGGACCAAAGTTTGGTTTTCTCTTCAGCAATGAATAATACTTTCACACTGTGGAACTAGACACCAGGCCTTTCACCAGCCCCAGAACCATGTTCCCATTTCCCCAAAAGCACTCTTTGGAAAACTCTGCTTTCTGGAGATCAGTAGATGAACATACTGCCACTTGTAGCTGTGGTCTGTCAGGATGTATTTGTGCTGTTCCAACAGGATCAATGCTTCCTCATTATCTCATTTGTGGTGCAATAATGCCACATTATTGAATAGTCTATAGGTTTTCCTTTTCATTTCAGTGATTTTTGTTTAAATAAACAAGAGCTAGACAACTGTGGATCATTTTACTAATTGTCTACATTAGACATTGTTTACTGAAGTTTCCCAACTCACTTTTCAGCAGATATTGGCTGCAATTCCTCCAGTGAGGAAAATGAAACACAAATCTGTCTGACTTTGGACTGCAAGCCAGAAGCAGAACCAGAATGACTCTTACAGACCAGTGCCCAAGGTCATGCAAAGCCACTGCATTAAGGGCAATCAGCTGTCCCAGCACTTGCACTACACTGCACTAGGTGATAGTGCTGTTACTTAGATACTGCACTGGCAAAGTTTAGGTACTGAATTAGCAGTAAATCTAATCCCAATCATCCACACAATCACAGTGATCCTTCTCACTACTGAGAGCCTTCCTTTGACTTCTCTGCCACACTAATGCTATCACAAAGTTACATATTTTTGGGGCTGATCTTTAGAAGCAGGGTGAGAAGTACTGGATGCCCCACAGAACCTATGAAGTTTCTTCCAGGGCTCAGCACAGTCTTCCCAGAGGACTTCCTGCACATCCAGGATGATTGAAAGAGCTCCCAAATGCTCCAGCAACACTCCCCAGCTCCATCACATTGCATACTTATACTCTATATCTACAAAAAAAAAAAAAAGCCAAAGGCATAAACAAGACTACATCATTCCTAATGATATGTTGAACTTACAATGTTTAATTGCCCAATATTCCCTTAAAGACAGCTGCTTCCATCTGGGGCTGTTGGTGCCACAGTTGTCCATACAGGTTATGGTCTGACTGGGAAAAGATCAGCTGTCCATCAGCTGTTAAAGATTAGGTCCACAAAAGCAGGATCAATCCATAAAGCAAGTGCTATGTTCCCATTTTAAGTGTCCTACATGGACAAAAAAAAAAAAAAAAAAAAAAAAATTCTTTTGCATAAGACAGAATCATCTACTCAAATTTGTGCTTAACTTGAAGAGATTTCAGAAAATACAGGAGTCTGAAGCTCAGAAGCTGAGTAAAGGTTTAATTTCAGAAAAAAGTATCACATTTTTCTTAAGTGTGTTATTCAATCACATTTATTTTAGCTGGGACTCTTGTACTGTCACATGCCCAGTGATGAATTGCTCTCTCCTGTGTTTTGGAAGAGCCTTATCTTCAGGACTCCAGGAGACTGACACTGAGAAACTGCAAGTACAGTAAAAGCCTAGCAGGGTAGGACTGAAAAGGTCAAGTCTTCCTTACACACCACTCTCCCCCAGGAGCTGAACTGTAGTTGTCTTCTTGGTAGTGTTATCCAAACACTTAAGACCCAAATAACATGTGAAATGTGATTTAAGTGTTGAAGAAGAAATTAAAAAGAATCAACCCTTAAGCTCCATGATTTAATTACCTGTGGCCCACAGAAGTCAGGCAGTGCAAGTCTTGTGGCTGGTTGTGTGAGCACACAGGAATAACAAATGAAGGTAACAGAAACATCACAGCACCACTGCAGGTATCAGAGGGAAAACCAAAACTGAAGGAAAGCTCTGCTCAGGCTTTTACTGCAAACACGAAACACAAATGTTACAGACTGTGACACAACTTTGACATTCCCATTACCTTTAAATTCTCATGAGCTAAAGATATGATTTCAGAATGCCATTATTATTATCTGCACCTCAAGTCTTTCTCATTAGGTAAAACTTCTGAAGAGGCAGCCAGTACCTTTTGGTTACAGCCCTTATTAGGGGTCAATATGACACTTTTAGTTTTAAAAATATGGTTTTTTTCCCCCAAGGGATTTAAAGAATTTTAGTCCTGTATTCCCTTTCACATGTGGCAGTGGGCTTTTCCTACACTTCAGATTCTTTTCACTTTGTAGTACTATTTCTTCATTTTAGAAAATAGGCAAGGAGCTTAAAAGAGAGGAGAGCAGTTGTCTAGTTATAGATTTCTAACAGTGATGACTTAAAACATTTAAGTTCTCTTATGTATCTACACCAGAAGATCACTTACATATACATTATTATATCCCTAAGATGGACATGTCAAGGGTTTTTTTTCTCAAATTACTGGGCTTCTAGCAAAAATTTTCCCAAGTTATATCATCAGTTCTGGAGTCCCTTGTACTCACAGCACCGAATTTCTGTACCAAAACTACTTCTGGCTTCGGGCTGGATTGAACTTCATGAAGAAGAAATATGTGGGTGCAAAAGTCAATAGCAGGAAGCCTGGCATTAAAGCAAAAGGATTTCTGCTTACTCATGCTCCAGTGCTGGCTGTTTGTTCCCAAACGGGCTGGCAAGTGCCTCATTCCTGAACCTGCATATAGGAAAATCCCCGCAATATTTAAAGTCTTGAGAGCAACTTGCACCTGCTGTCTGCCGTGATAATGAATCTGCTTTGACCTTCCTGCCTCTGTGTGCAGATTAGATGCTGTTTTGCTGTCTAAAAAGTGTCTGTGTGTTCCCAGGGATGCCGCAATGGATGCTCGATGATGCTCATTATGGCTCTGTTAATATTTCAAGGCTCTTGCCTCCTGCTAACCCAAGCTGGGTGTAACGAGTCTCCTGGGGATTTAGAAAGGGCAGCAAAGTGGGTTATTATGTGAAGAGTCTTCCTAAGTACCTGCCTTGTGGGTTACAGAGGCTAAAGCGAGCTCTGGAGGAGAATCTCTGCTGACTCCAGAGGCTGGCCTGGAGACCCAGGGTGTGCTGAGCTGTGGCCTCTGCAGGGCTGGGAGTTGGTTTTGGGGGCTCTGCAGGGTTGGGGGACACTGGGGATTGCTTTGGGGGCTCTGCAGGGCTGGGGGACGCCGGGATTTGGGTTTGGGGCTCTGCAGGGCAGGCGGCTCAGGGCGCTGAGCCCCTGCCCTGCCTCCCCCGCGGGTGTCCAGCACATCCCAGCACGGCTTCCCTCCCTGACTAACCTCCAGTGGTAAGTGCTGGGCGAAGAACTCGTGGCACAGCTCCCGGTTCCGCCGGGCTGCCCCGCAGCGGCTCCTCCGAGGAGCAGCCGCTCTTGGGCTCCTGTGCAGGAAATGGCCTCAAACCTCCGCGCTGCAGCCTTGGCGGGGGGCACACACGGGGGGCACACACACGGGGGGCACACACACGGGGGGCACACACGGGGGGCACACAGAGCACACACGGGGGGCACACGGAGCACACACGGGGGGCACACGGAGCACACACGGGGCGCACACGGGGCTCGGCTGGGCTCTCCCCGGCTCTCCCCTCTCTCCCAGCGCTCCGAGCCTCCCGCGGCGCTCCCGGCAGAGCCGCAGCAGCGCAGCACGGCCGGGGCGGTGCCCCGGGCAGAGGGAGGTGCGGGCGGCGGGGCCGGGCCGGGGCTCCAGCGGGGTAAGAGCCGGGCCGGGCCGCGCTGTAGCCGCGGCCTCGCGTAGCGAGCGGGCGGCGCTGGGAGGCGCCTCGGGCGGGCGCGGCGCTACGAGCGGCCGCGGCGGAGGGAGAGGCGGCCGGGCCGGGCTGGGTGAGGAGCTGCGCGGTGCGGGGGCCCAGAACATACTGCCGGCCGTGGGCAGGGGGCTGGAAATGAGCACTGCCTGTGCTCGCCGTGCGCTGGGAGAGCCTGGTTAGGGATTTGGCAGTGAGGTTGTTGGTATTGTGGCTGGAGCACATCTGGGACAGGCTCTGAGATCGGGGGTGGGTCAGTCTGGAGGGGGCTCTGGAGAGACCTTAAAGACCCTCCCCGTACTTAAAAGAGGCTTATAGTAAGGAGGGAGAGGGACTTTTTACCCGTGCTGGGGAAAGAAGGAAGGCCTTTAAAGAGAAGGGATGTACATTATATATTCAGAAAAAATGCTTCCTTGTGAGGGTGGTGAAGCCCTGGCACAGGGTGCCCAGAGAAGCTGTGGCTGCTCCATCCCTGGAAGTGTCCAAGGCCAGGTTGGACGGGGCTTGGAGCAGCCTGGGATAGTGGAAGGTGTCCCTGCCCATGGCAGGGGGCGGAAAGGATTGATCTTTAAGGTCCTTTCCAACCCACGCCCTCCCTATGATTTTCTGGGGTGAGCTGTAATTAAAAGCCTCATCGTTGGTGTTTAAAATGAAGGAACACTAGCCCAGGGCACAGCAGTCCATGTGTTTCCCTCAGTTTTCCTCTTCTCCCCATCATATGCTTTGAGAAAGGGTGAGATTAAAGCCAGAGTACGTTTATGCGAAGGACAGTGAAACTAAACCCACTCATTGAAAGGCCTGGAAACAGGGAAAGGAGATGAAACCTCAGCCATGTGTGTGACCACTTGCCTCTCTTCAGAGGGCTGAGGGTGATGAGGGGAGACAGCCATGGCCATGGCCTGAGATGCTGTGTGGTTTAAGGGGAAGAGTAAAGTGTTGATTTTGGCCATTCTTTGTGCTGTTTCCTTCCAAAATTTCTCAACTCTTTCAGCTTTAATCCAGTATATTTTCACGCTGAAGTATCACATAAGACAATTATATTTTGCTTTTGAGGGAATGGGATGGTTAAAATGATACGCTGAGAGATTTCCTGTCTCTCGTGGTATTTTTGATTAAATTATTTTGCTTAAATGAACATTTTCGTTTGGAATAAATTGCTGGCTGGCTGATTTCTAGTTAGTGGCTGTCACTTGTGCAGGGTGCACTGGAGCAGATGGCAGCAGCCTCGTCAGCTCTGTGCAGAGTGTGTTTGTGTTTTCTGCCTTTATGCACTCGCAGCACAACACTTGGCACTACTTTCTTCTCTAACAGCAAGCACACGTTCACATTGACCACAGCTGCAACGAGTCTGCTCTCACTTTGGATTTATCAGTTTTTTCAGTCAGAAAAGGGAGGTGTAAAGGTTTGCAGGGGCCTGGCAGAGATCTGTAATGCTGAGCATAGAGAAGGAGTTTGCTCACAGGCTGCTGTCCAGCCTTCTCCCACGGCCTGTTCAGCAGAGGGGCTGTGCTTGAGGGTGCCCGTGGGGCTCCCCCAGCATCCTGCTGTGTCTGGTAGAAGAGGTGGGAGGGTTATTCCCTGCTGGGAAATTGGAGGAGCAGCAGCCACGCTCCCTTTCAAAGCTGCCTTTAATTGTGCCTCCCCACCTTCCATACTTGGAGCTCTCAGATAAACCCTGCCATGATCAGATTAAAAGGAGATATTTTAATTTTTTTATAAAAAGCTTTGCCTATTTCTATACCTGTGTGATTGGAGTGACATGGTTTCTTCTTGCCTGCTGTTGCTCAGGTTGTGAATCCATCGAAGAATGGATAAACAAAAGCAGCCTCATGTTGACCAGAAGACAAACCTTGAAAAGTTCAGTCCTGAAATTCTTTCTGAAGTTGAGAAGCTCTTTGCAAAGAAGTTTACTTATGCTAAACCAGTGAATAATGAATGGAAGCTGCCGGATCCCAGCAGTGCTTTTACATGTGATCACAAGGAATTTCACTCACTCCTGGCTCTGAAGGACTCAATGAATGAAGTGAAGAACCAATTGAGTGATAAGAACTTGGAAGACTGGCACAGACACACCTCATTCACCAATAAAGCAGGGAAAATAATATCTCATGTGAAGAAATCTGTGAATGCTGAGCTGTGTACCCAGGCATGGTGCAAATTTCATGAGATCCTGTGCAGTTTTCCTCTTCTTCCAGAAGAAGCTTTTCAGGATGGAGAACTGAATTCTGTCCACCTCTGTGAAGCACCTGGAGCTTTTATAGCCAGTCTCAATCACTACTTGAAGTCTCACCATATCCTTTGCCACTGGAATTGGGTAGCTAATACTCTAAACCCGTACCATGAAGCCAATGACACCCTTATGATGATTATGGATGACCGTCTGATAGCAAATACCTTGCCTTGGTGGTACTTTGGCCCAGATAACACTGGGGACGTGATGACATTAAGATATCTAACAGGACTTCAGAACTTTGTGAGCAACATGACCACAGTTCACTTGGTAACTGCTGATGGCAGCTTTGATTGCCAGGGAAATCCAGGTGAGCAGGAAGCTCTCGTCTCACCCCTTCTGTACTGTGAAACAGTCACTGCTTTAATGATCCTGGGCACTGGAGGATCCTTTGTTTTGAAGATGTTCACACTGTTTGAACACTGTTCTATCAACCTGCTCTTTCTGCTAAACTGCTCTTTTGAGGAGGTCCATATCTTTAAGCCAGCCACTAGCAAAGCTGGAAACTCAGAGGTCTATGTGGTTTGTCTTCGTTATTTGGGCAGGGAAAGCCTTCATCTACTGCTTCCTAAAATGACACAGAACTTTGGAATAGAAATGGTCAAAAAAGCCCTTTTCCCCCAGCATACACTACCAGAATCTTTCCTTAAAATACATGAAGAGTGTTGCATGTTCTTCCACAAGTGCCAGGTAGAGATGATCTCTGAGAATATCCGTCTCTTTCAGTGCATGGCAGAAGCAGAGCAGATGAGACTGAACAAGTTAAGAGACTGTGCAGCAGAGTTCTTCATGCAAAGGTTTCATGTGAAACCCATTGCCAGAAATAACTGGCTTGTCAAGAAATCTCAGGCTGGTTGCAGCATGAATGCAAAGTGGTTTGGGCAAAGAAACAAATATTTTAGTACATACAATGAAAGGAAGATGATGGAAACCTTGACATGGAATGATAAAGTGGCAAAGGGCTATTTTAATCACTTGGCTGAAGAACATAGTTTAAATAATGCTGGGAACATGTGCATCCTGGAAGGATCACCTTCTAACCTTGAATGTAGTTCATGGTACATTTTGGAAGGAAAAAGACTACCAGTGATAAAATGTTCTCCGTTTTGTGATAGTCAAGTCTTGGAAAATCTTAATGAAGCTGTGAAGAAGTTGGGTGGGGGAAGGCTGAAAAGCAGACCAGTGCTGCAGCCTTGTCACTCCTGTCAAGTTCTTCCTGGGGAGCTGATACTGGCAAAAGTGTCTGAACTTTCCAGTTGTCATCAAGAAGTCCTAAATGAAAGTTGCAGTGCCCAATTCAAGTGCCTTGTGGTGGGCTTTCCCTCCCTCTGTGATACAGAAAGCCAACCCATTATGGAAATAAAGCCCATGGACTCGGCCACGCTGCTGAATTTCAGCTTCTCTTCGCTTTATGATGGAGAGCCGAAGTACCAGCAGCAGCTTTTGGAGTGTGTTCTGCGTTCGCTGACCCAGCTTACAGTGGGAGATGTGTTGGTTTTGCCCCTGCTCTCATGTCTGACGCGCTTCACAGCTGGCCTGGTCTTCATCCTGCACTGCTGTTTCAGAGGCGTCACCTTCGCCTGCCCGACCTCCCGGGAGCCGCTCAGGACCGGCGCTGCTTTGCTGTGCGTTGGTTACCGAGGCCTCCCTGCTCCAGTGGTCCAATATCTGCAGCAGCTGAACACTCTGATGAGCTCTTTACTGGACACAGACTCTCCCCGTCAGGTTCTGCAGTTTGTGCCAATGGAGGTTCTGCTCCAGGGCAAGCTGTTGGAGTTCCTGTGGGATTTAAACACAGCCATTGCAAAGAGACAGCTCCACCTGATTGTGCAAGCTCAGCAGCAGCAAATGTCTGGAAACATTTCACTTTAAAATAATTCCAGAACTGGGCGAGTTGCTATTGCTAGACCTTGTTTCACAGGCAGGCAGAAGGTGTTAAAAACATTGTTAATGTGAAGGCAATGTTACTGTAAAACCTTGGTGTGACATTGGGAGTGCTGGGAGGATGTTTTGAACCATCAGTCCCACTTGCACTATGATGTCTATGTAGAAAGTAGGAGAAAGGAGAACCAGACCTTGATTTCTGGCCACTGAGGTGGGTGCTTTAGAGTGCACAGTCCTTGAACCAGCAAAGACAAGAGCTGACAGTGAGCTGAAGCCTCAGAGCCTCCTGTTACCATCCTTAAAAACTCTTTTGATATCCCTTTCATTTACAGCTAGTTTAATTCTTCATCATGAAGTGAAGGAAATCCTGTGTAATTTGCCTTACCATTCTGGGTGGTATGAAATTATGGTGTTTATTGGTACTTGTCCCCATTTCTCCTTTTTAAACAAGAGCCTCTGAATTTCACATCGTAGCCTTTGAACATCAGCCTCTTTTTTAGCACTTCAGTGAGTGAGGACTGAGATCTTCAGGCTTTGGCAAGGAAATTTTAATGATTTCTCCATCTCATTCTTGCAACTCTTTTGTGAATGCCATGCTGATATCCTTAGTTCCAGTTCTTTGTGCAATTCAGTCACTTGACAGAAGGATCAAATGGAGCTGTTTATGCCAGAAAATAGCTCAGCCTCTGGCTGTTCATTGCTTACTCTTCAGGCAATAATTTGAATTGCCATCAAGCCCTCTCTTGTGACTCCTCATGGGTCCAAAGCTGAGCTCAAGTCTTAAGAATGAAATTTGCTAAAAGAATTAGCCAGTGGCTGTAGACATTTAGCTTATAACAAGTGGAACCTTTAGGAGACATTTAAATGCAGGAAACTTTTCCACCAGCCAGGAGAGGCTGATATAACATGCAGTTGATAGGATTTGCCAGCCTTTCCTTGCTAAGAATCCTTAAAACAAAGGTTTTGAGGTGTAACCACCTGAACAAACAGTTCACCAGTTGTGTGCTGCCTTTCTTGTACACATGAGTGTTCATGTTTGTACGTGTGGGAACCCTCAGGGTTGTACAGCCATGAAGCTTTTGCATTTTAACTAATTCATGTGTGCTTTTGGTTTGAAGGATGCATATACTCTTTTAAGTAGAAGAAAAGATGTTGATTTACATGGCTGTTGCATATTTTCATTTTGTCTGCAAATGTTCAAAGTGTTAAAAGACCTTTTTTTAAAAAAACAAAGGAAAATAAATGTTATTTTGAGAAAATAAAGTGTTTCAAGTTTTCATTGTTGCTGTTTACATGTTTCTCTGCCAAACATGAAACAAAACAATGAAGCACAATAGGGGAAAGTCTGGGGAGTTTTAATATTCCTTTTTTTTTGAGCCAGGCTTTCCTCTTATTGCCACTTAATGAGGGGAGGGTACAGGGGCATTGGAGCAGTGTGCTCAGCAGGGATGGTCTTTGGTTTTCACTTTCTTTACATTTGCAGTTCACCAGCTCAGAGAAACTCCAGCTGCAGACATGGTCAAAGCACAGTAGGAGGCCTGAACCCAGTTCCCTTGGCCTTGTCACTGAGCCTTACAGTCCATGTCCCTCTGTGTGGCTGCTGTAACCTACTTTTAACAGCAAGGATTTTGTCTTGAGGATCTTGGGTTTCTCCCGGCTATGACAGCTGCTCTGATAGGACAAGCCTGTTAAACACTGTACTTGTGTCTTCAAAGTCTGTTATTAATCCTTATCCAAATGTTTTCATGCTAATTGCTTGCCTTTGCTGAGTGGTATGATAAAGAAAAAGCTGTGTGCCTTATTCCTCAGGGCTGGCTCTGCTGTGCAGCCAGGGGTTCCAGGTGATTGTCCAGTCAGGCTATCCTGATTTGCCTGGAGACTGCTTGCTAACTAATTTTAATTGCAATTATTAATGCTAATATGTTTTTCTCATTGCCTTTCTCTTTGGAAGTGAACACCAAATTAGAGAGCTGGGGAAGATCATTCTGTGTCCTAGAGGTTTGAGATGACATGGGAAATGGATACTGTTCCCACACCTTCATTTCCTTACAGCTGGTAGGTGTTTGTTGGGAAAACGTTTAAACAGGGAGTTGAATGGATGTTGAGCAGCAGGACAGGGTTGCCTCACTTGGTTTTAGGGATGCTCTAAACTGTAAGTGTTGGCTTTTAATGTCAAAATGTATTTCAGGGGACATGAGGTCTTTGGAAGTGTCCTTGAAATAGAGGCTGGATTGGAAGAGCCTGTTAGGGTATCCTAGTTCAGCAGGTGGGACCAGTTTATCACTGTGTGGGTGTGGCCAAAGCTGGGTATTCTACAGCCTCTATTCATTTCCCATGAACTGTTGACAATGGACCATTTGCAGCAGCTGCCCAGGGCACACCTGACCCCTCAGGCTGTGAGCTGGGTGGGAAAGACACCTGTGAGATAAGAGCTGTGTTAACTCCCTTCCAGCAAGTCGTTAGCACCTCCACACCCACCCCGAGGGGGCGTGTCTGCTAATTGGCCATCAATGATTCCAAATACCCCCGACTCACAGAGTGAGGTCACCCACTGTGTAACTCCCCACCCTGAGGGAGGTACTGGGCAGGTCCACCTGGACCTGAGGGGATATAATCTTGGGGATTTGGGGACTTGGGAAACCACTGTCGGATCCAGAGGAGGACCAGCATCTTGATAGGAGGAGACCACCACTTCTCACCAGACTGCAACCATCAGCTGCACCAACAGGTTTTTCACTTCCTTTTACTTTGGACTTGGGGGAAACCACGTGGGGTTCAGCACAGGGGCCAACAAACCCCTTTGTGTTTGTGCCACAGGGTGCTGGGTTGTAATTCTGGGTTTTGTGGGTTAAAACTAATTTCTATTTGTGCCATTGCATTTATTGTAATATTGTTATGAAATTGGAGCTCTGACTTAGAATCTTTTCTGTGTTGGGTTCCTTTCTCCTGCTGGTTTACCTTTAAACCAGCACATAGGGAGATTGTCAGGTTGATTTTGGTGGAAATATTGTTTAATGTGGTTTTACTGAATTATAGGGAAATGTAAATGCTCAGAATTGTATTCAAGCTTATAAATGGTTCTATGAAATATTTGCATTCCCAGTATAACAGCATAAAAGCAGTGCCTAAAGACATGTGAAATGGCAGATTAGAAAGAAAAGAGAAATGTGGATGTCTTCATTTTGCTGCTACAGACCTTAAAAGCTGCATATGTGGCTTTTTCAGGCCTTAAAGTCAATTTATACACTATGTTATTTAGATTATGTATCTTATTTGAATTTTGATAAAACTTAACATGCTAGTATGCCTGCCAATTTTTGAGTTTAAATTGTTGGTGTTGAAAGCAAAGCCAAAGCACTGAGGCCAAAGCAAATTAGCTCTCTCCCTGGATGAACAGCTATTGAACAAATTCCCTTTTTCTGTGTTGTATCAGGTCCTCAGTGTCCCCCATCGAGACTGGGAAGATGAAATTTTACCTGCAATAAAACTCACACTAGTGCACCACAGTTAGTGGCTCCTTTTATTAAGACAATAATATGAAGTTGTTTATTAAAACAATATTTTTTCCTCTGTAGGAAACTTGAACATGTATATTGAAATGCATCTTTATAATGCTTTACTGAATGAGGATGTCTCACTTGTTAAAGAATTGATTTATCTAAATTGGGGGGCAGCAGAGAGAAGTGCCTGTCACTTGTGGGTGAATTGATTTGTTTAGATTGGGGGATAGCTGGACGAAAGTGAATCAATATTCAAAACTTATTTGTTGCTGAAGCCAGGATCATTATCTGGGTATCAGAGAGATGAATGGGCAAATGCTGCCTGATATAAATGAAAGCTCATGCCAAGGTACCCCCAGGTCCTAATCTGTCAGATACCTGTGCCTCAAAACAATGACCCAATAACCAGTTGGTAATGAAACTTCAATTAAGACTACGAAATGAAGGGGCTGGGGTGAAGTGCCTTAATTTAAGCCTCTGGAGAGTGAAGGTGAATAAATACTTGCTTTATAATCAATTGACTGCCCCAGGTTGATGACAGAGCACAACTCAATACCGTTGAGTTGACATGTAATGAAATCTGTCATGGGGTCACAATTAAACCCAGCTCCAAGGTGGCTGCTGAATGGCTACATGTCCCCTCAAATAATGATGTGCTCTGTCAGAGGATCATTTGGTGGAGGAGTGTGGGGATGTCGGAACCTCATGAGCCCTCGGAACAGCTCCGTGCCTTGAGAAGTCTCCCTGCCTTATTTACTGTGGCAGTGCTGGTGGTACCCAGCCATCCACCTGGGGCAAACTGGACAGTATGTAGAGCCCTGCATGGAGCAGATCAGTAGCACAGGATGTGTTTGGGGTTAGTACACCCAGGGCTGGGATGGCTGTAGGAGTCCTGGATGGTGGGATGGTGATGTTCAGTCGTCGCACACAAAGACCCACCTGCATCTCGTAGAGCTGACTTTGAGTGTTAGCACCAACTGGAAGGGACCTGGATCCAGCTAATGTACTGGAACTGAGAGGAGAGCTAGTTCAAAAACTTACCTCTGCCCTTTGGGAACACTGGAAAGCCAATCCTCACCTATGGTGAGCTTGCACTTTGTGTGGAAACACTGGGGTAAGCTGGTGTTTAATAACTGTCAGCACTATGGCCTTAACTATAAATCACAAAGTAATTGATTTCAGGATGTTAATGAAATTTAGATTTATGGAGAAGTTCAGTTATGCCTAAGATGCACAGTTAATAACACTGGCACTGAATAAAACCCAAATTAACTTTGTTTCCATTATGAAACAGGGTGGTATTAGCCCATAAATTTATATTCATATAAGTGGTTTGGCTCTTAATTATGTGACTAACTTTGTGAAAGTTCTGTACTTAAATACTGTTTTCACACTTGGAAACCTGTTCAAAGCTCTGGATATTGTCCAGCTTTCAATTCCTAGCAGTATCACTGCTCTGTGTGAAAAAACTTGAGACCAGACTCTGAGTGGACTTGCTCAGACTTCTGAGGAGGAGTTTGGGTAGGAAGCAGATTTAGCCTCAGATGGGCGATTCAGTCTGACCAGTTCCTCGGTGGGTTACAGAGGGGACAGACATGACAGGCACTGCTCCTTTAGCTGGGTGCTGGGACTGGGGTTTGCCAAAGCAGAGCCAGAACATTAGTTGAAAATGTCTTCTGACTTCTCTGTATGATCCTGATGACAAACTGTGCTTGGCGAGTGTAGCAGCTGAGAATACTTATTTATGTTTCAATAACTGACCTTACTCATCCCATCACTCTTTGCAGTTTTGAAGTGACCTGAATGGTTCCCTGAAGGAATTAGTGACAGCAGTAATCTCAGGAGCATGAGTGGAAGTAATGAAGCAGTAATTAGCAATTAATGAAATGTGGTGCAACTTTTAACTGTGGCACTGGCCTAGAGGTCTGGTGCTGGAGTGAAGTAGTCCCTTGGAAATCTACAATTCTGAAGCCTAATTATCATAATTTTCTTTAGACACCATCTGCTCTTAGACCCAGCTTGTATAGTTACTTTTTTCCCTGAAGGTAGGTGAGTTTTAAGGACTCCTCATCTGTGACTTTTCACAGCAGAGATTAAATTGAAGCTGGGATCAAGGTATGGAAAATGAGATGGCCTTTGTGGCTGATGTGTCCTGCAGAGACTGGGAGGGCAAGGTTCTGTTGGAAGAGCCAGCAGGGTGTCAGAAAGGTGTTTGGATGTAGGAGGAACTGGGCAAAACATGGACAGAACCTTCTTTGTAGTTGGCGGAAGGGCATTGTCTTGTTTCCAGAGGGAATATAAATTGAAATGGTCTTGTCTGTGTGCTTTTCTCTTCCCCTTCCCACCTCAAGCCCTTCTGAGCCACGTCTGTTCGATGACAAGGTCCTTCAGATACTGTGATAATGAAAGGCAGGGATTTCTAAGAAAGCAACCACTGTATTACTAACTGCAGGCAAACCCCAGAGTCAGAGGCCAGTAACACTCTTCTGAGGAAGAACACCTGTCCCTGTGGGGATGCACAGTGGAAGCTTCTTGCTCCTCAGATCCATTGCACTGTGTTACTTTACCAGTCGTGTGATGATTTATTCCTTGCTAAGCACTGTAAAGTCCCCTAAGGCCAGAAGCCAAACTACATCACCACTTCTTGCTCTCCTCTCCTAAAGATGAGCCTGAAAAATGGTCCAATCATGAAAACAAACAGCCAAACACCACCAGCCTTCCCCTCAGCCCCCACCATGTTAATCATTGATGGCGGGAACTAAGAGCAAGTCAGGAGGGTCAGGTTAGACTGAGTTATCTTTTGGTTTCAGCTATAGGAATGTGCTATGAACTTGAACACAGTAAGACACTTTTCAAGCAGCAAAGGTGAGAAAATGGGACATGAGAATTTTGGAAGCTGTCAATGCAATTTCAGAAGTCACTCATTTGCACTGAAGGCTTGTATAATGGATTCTATTTTGTCTTGTGTAAATCAGTTTTAATTAATAGAGCAGATGCACCAACAATGCATCTGGAAAAGAAATGGAGGAGAAAAGAGAAGAGGCAGCTGGTACTAGTGGATGTAAATATTTGTTTTTTTGAAAGTGAAGCTCTGCAGAAACTTCAGGCTCCATTTCAACTTCAGAAGTTTCTTATGCCTGTGAAGATATATGGAGCAGAAAAAATGAAGTAAACCATAATGCTTTGTTTGATTCCAGTGTATGTGATGTAAGTAGCCTAAGTTTTTGGAATAGGGGCAACACATGAAATCTTGGTTCCTGCTGAAATATTAAGAACTCCCCTCTACTGATGCAAGATGCATTAATTCCAGAGGACCTGTCTCTGTACTCAGAAGCCTTCACAGGCCTCTGCAGTAAAGTGTTGGCTTACGATTGTGGACAAATGGACATGGTAATTTTTAACCCACTAGAGCAGAGCAAGGTGCAGTGATGCTGCTGAAATAGGGGGTGCCTGACAAACCAAGTGGAAGACGTCCATATATCTAAATGCTGCTGCTGGGGAAGTATAGAATATATTTGTCTGAACACCCAGCTTCATGTGAAGCTGAGCATTGAAAAAAAAAAACCAGTCTGAATTAGGGCTTTGCATGTAACCCTACTGCAGGAGTCGGGAGTGGAGAGAGGAGGGGGTGTGGCAGAAGAGAGAGAACTAGGCCAGCCCTTTGTGGGCTGGCACCTTTCCTCTTTCGATTCCTTTTCCAAGAGGAATCTTTGTCCGTCTTCAATTCTTGGCTGAAAACTGGCAATTTCCCAGCCCCACTGGTGCCAAAGAGGGACTGAGCTTTGTGCCAAGAGAAAAGGTGGCGGCCTCGGGCTCTCAGGTGGAGATGATGCTGCGCCATTACCATTAAAAAGACACCCAAACCCTGATCCTAAGACAAAAGAGAAGCCTAACCCTAACCCTAATCCTAAGCGTAACTCTTAGAGTAAGCCTAACGCAGGAGTTGGGAGTGGAGAGAGGAGGGGGTGTGGCAGAAGAGAGAACTAGGCCAGCCCTTTGTGGCCTGGCACCTTTCCGCTTTCGATTCCTTTTCCAAGAGGAATCTTCGTCCGTCTTTTAACACAGAAACTCTTATGGTTTATAATTAATTTCCATAAATACCTTTTAAATTAAATAGTTGCTCTTCCACCCTTTCTCTGTGGGTTTGTTGTTTGTTTGGAGGGGAGAGGGATGTTTACGATATTACAGATCCACATACCCCAAATACTGCTCTAGGCTCCCTTGAAGTAGGAATACCACGTGTCACCAGATCAGGCAGGTTTTGCATAAAGTCGTAAAGAAGTTGTCAACGTCTTGTTGTGTTTGATACTGACAGCAAAGTTGTTCTGTGCTCCCTCCAAAGTGTCAGTCAGCACTGAGGGTCTAAATCTCACTGCAATGAACTGAGGTGTCTGAAAACTGATTATGGAGTTGTATTCAATTTCACTAATTCTCCAGGGTTCTTAACCTTTATTTTTCACACAGAAAATGCTTAATCAGCAATGTGGAATGAACAAGAGGTAGAAGATTTCATGACATGTATAATGCACATCTTTGCTTTTCAAGACTTCCTTAAGGCAGGCAGAAATTGCACACAGTTCAACTCTTGTTACTCTGAAATTTTTGCCTTTTTTCCCAAATCCTCATTCTTATCACAGATGGGATAGAATATGGTAGGAAGCCCTTACAGTATATTGCAAACTGCTTCCACATTATAATATATTTTATATTGAAACTTCAGATTCAGGAAGTAGGAGGAAGCAACTGAAGATATGTAGAATATTTTAACCTTCTCACTGTAAATATTGGCTGTCCTTGCAGTTGGAGCTGCTGGGGAAGGAAATTGGGGAAGGGAGAATTACACTAACTCCGTGAACGTGTGACAAAACCAAAACAACTTTGAAAACAAGATTTTGTGACGAGACAAATTTACATGCAGAATTGGAAAGCTGAAGGATTACAAGCTGCAATGAATTTACAGTAGCAAAACTGAAACAAAATGTAAAGGGAGAGAAGATGGTGTAGGAAATTAAGAAGCAGCTTGATTATTTTTAATGGATTGATTTTAAACCAGGTTTATCAGGAATGCTGCTTAAAATTCCACCTGAAGGGAGTTGTTCTAATTTTTGAGGGCTCTCAACTGCAGAACAATCTTTCAAATCTTCCTTGCTTCCTTTCAGTATTGAACTTTTTGTGAAACCCCAGACTATTTGTGTTAGAATTAGGAGAGCTTTTTGTTCTCTTCTGGTTGTTTTTTTTTTGTTAGCACCTATAACTGCTAAGAAGAATTTGAAAACACAAACCTAAAAGCACAAAGTACCACAGCAATTGTAAGAATGTGAAAAGCAAAACAAACCCACTTTTAAAGCAAGTTATGACTGCTGAGTGGTGATTTCCAACCTGGAACAGGCAGTGCTGGAGGAGGAAGGCAATAAGGAAGGGTTGATCAAGAGCAGATATTTTCTACTTGGTTAACTAGGCAAAGGGGACAGGAGGGATTCCTTGAAGTAGGAAAAGTGACAGAGCAAGTATTGTTAATGCTTATTGCTAGCTCTCTGAGGATAAGACAGAATTCCTTGCTCTGCAGGTTTTTTTTGAAATAGGACATCAGGATGCTTGAACCCAGCCTTGCCTGTGTATATGATGGTCTGGGGTTTTGTGCTGTGATGGTGAGAACGCTCCACAGCAGAGGGAACACTTCAAAATGGCAGTACAGCCTGGAGGTGGGCTGGATCCGCATCAAGGTGAAGTTCCTGTCCTTAAGAATTGCAGAAGGAAGTTTGCAGAAGTGAGCAGTGTTGCTGCTGCTGAAGGGATTGGGTTTTCCAGACCTGGGAGCAGATTATTGCCCTGTCTGTACTGCGTTTGCACTGCGAAAGCTTGTGTACAGTAACACCTTGCTGTCTGTCCCTTCTGTTTCAGAGCTCTGCTGTCAGCTATTTAATACCCAGCTCTGGTTACTCTTGTCATTCTCCTGCTTTCCTTCATCCTTAATTGACCTTGGTGAGCAGCATGAAGGTGGTGATGAAAATGTAACGAATTGAAAGGGGTAGCAGGACCACTGGCAGTGAGAGATTTGTCCCGTGTTCAGTCTTGCAGGTGAAGCAGCTGAGATCTTTCAGAAGGGTGATGTGTTTGAAGGTAGGTCCGACAGGGTCACCAGGACATGATGAAGTTTAATGTTGCATTATAAAGGGATTATCCACTCAACTTCAGGCTAGTAAGCAGTTAGTTCTTGGTATTTTAAAAGCAGTTAGAATCTTCTTTGCTACTTTTGTCATTACCAGGTGTCAAATTGGCAGCTGGCAACCCCAGTGGTCTTGCTTCTCTCTCTCCATCTTCCGCGCCATGTGTGCTATCCTTGTGGGTTTAGGCTGTGTGCATTTCTGAAATCCTTGCACACATTGCTCTGTCCCCTTCTTTCTTATGGGAAAGACTGAATTGTGGTCAGTCACACTCCCAAAATCACATCCTCTGCAGGTAATGGGATGCCTGAGACTATGGTTTGACTGTTTTGGGAATAATTGCAGAACCAGAATGTAGAGTTGGAGAGTCAAAATGTCTTGACAGCAATGAAGAGACAAGGATGCAAAGCATCCAGCTACAAGACTGTACATGCTGGTTATGCAGGGACTCAAATGCATGGCTGCATTGCCCCAAGCTGCAGAAGTTACTGTGTGGAAAAGGAAACAAAATGGAAGAAGTATTATGCCCCAGGGGCACTCTGACTGTGTCCTTAGGGTGTTCCTTTAAAGTCCTGGCCTTCTGGGACTTGAAGGGCAATGAAAAATATGCCTTCAGGCCCAGTGGACTGAGTGCAGGGGCTCTGGCAGGTGGGCCAAGACTGTGCCCAGAGAAGGGATTTGTCTCAATGCACCTGAGCTGTAACCACCAGCTTCCAGTAGCACCATAAATCGTTCAGGGCTTGCTCTGTTCCTCAGCTGACTGTAAAGTGTCAAGTAAACCTGCTGTCTGATGTTTAAGTGCTGGGGTAACCTCGCTCCTTAGGGTAAATGGGAAGCCTTGGGTGCAACGCTGTGACAACAGGAGTGCTGTAAATCAACAAGAGGGAGCAATTTGTCAAATGACACTGTCAGACAGTGCCGACCTGTGATGTGGTGAAGGGAATTGCTACAGCACAGGGCAGAGGGCATGGAAATCTGTGTCCTAGTTGGCTTGCTGGAGGAGACTGATGTTTTATCAAGGATTTGAAGTGCCCATTTCCCACTGAGCTTTAGGATGCAGATCTCAAAGCTGGGTCTATTTAGATGGAGCTCTGCATCAGAGCTGCACTTCAAAATCTTGTGGAAAATATACCCGCAGGGAGGACTGTAATTGCCATGTATTTTGCCCATAGTGATATGGGGGGCAAAACAGGAGCAGCTCTAAGAAATAAATGAGATGTTTCATCTGGTGACCCCCAGATCTTCTTTTTCCTGGGTGTTAGGTCTGCTGTGCAAGGCAGGAGGGGGGAGTGGGAACCTGGGTCTCCTCAGCTGTGTGGGTGCCCCTTTTTTTAAAATCCTGTATTTAGCAGTAGGATGCTTGTTAGAAAGCAGGAATCAAGAAGAGAGACCTGGGTCAAGCACCTTGCTAGCATTTTGCTGAACTCTGTGCCCTTGCACCAGAAGATTATTTGCCTTCCCTCTCACAGAAGGGAAACAATTTGCTCAGTCAGGTTTTCCTTGCCCTTTCCTTTTTACTTAAGGAAAGAGAGCAAACCCTGACGAAGATGGGATCACTGGCACAAAAGGTGAGTCATGGAGTTATTTTCAAAACTAGAATTACCTTTATGAAACTAGAGCAGAAGAGGAAAGTTAGGGTGACTGAGCTTTGGATTTAGCTTCCACTGTGGCCCTTACCAGCCCATGAACAATTGCCCATCCTACCATACATGAGAGCAGCACAGCCCACTCTGATGCCTATCAAAGAGAGCCTGTTGGAGTGGGAGGGAGCTCCTCTTCCCCACCTTCCCTAGCTAGAGGAGAGATGGTGTCCCATACTCCTGCAGAGCTGTGGCAGGGGCCTTTGGAAAGAGTGGTCTCAATCTGCATCTGGGCAGCAGAAAGGGGTATTTGCCTTGTGACATGGAGATATCTCTAGGGAAAAGCAAAAGACTAAATACTTTTTTTGATGGATGTTAATTTTCATTCTGATTTCATGCCATCTGAACAGTTTTATTGAATCCTGACTGTTCTCCCAGCTGTCCATCACCGACTCTCATGCTTTGATGGCTCTTGTCACAAATAGCACGGTGAAAAGATCTTAGTTATTTTCTCTTTCCTTTTTCCCCTTTGAGAAGTCTCATTTACTTTTTGCAGCTGTCCTGACTCCCTTCCCCCTATCATTACAGGGAAGCAATGTGGCAATTAGAGCTGGCCACCCCCGGGAGGAGGTGTGCTCCTCTGGCTTTGAAAGAGTTTGCAGCGCTGTCCTTTGTGCTCGTCTCCAAAGCTTTTCTCTTCTTCCTGTGCAATGGATTTTAATGTTTTGCCGTTCCACGTATAATAACATCTGTAAAGACACAAAAGTGACTGGGACCTGGATTGGTTTCATGAAGGCTTGATTCTTTTAATCTTCCATGAATGGTGTATTGCCCCCCATCATCTCTCTTCCTTCTTCTTTCCCCTCAAAGAATATCTCAGAGGTGATGTAAAGACATCTATCACTTAAATATTGATGTGCCAGGCAAGGGCAGAGAAAGCAGCAGGTGTCTCTCTCTTGGAGCATCAGCCTCTATAGTTCTGGTGCCAAATGGGGGCACCTCTGAAGGGATGGTGTGATGTTCAGATCCAAGTGCTGCTCCCTTTGTCAGTCTCTCTCATACCTGACTTTCTTCCCCAGGCTTTGCCTTGTCCCCTGCTCTGGCTCTGTGGCTGTTTGGCTGTCACAGGCCATGTGGCTGTGGTGGGAATCAAGCTGATCAGAGACTGCAGGACTTGAACTAACAAGGAAGGGAGATTTTGTGGTCTGTCTGATCTTGCTAAAGCTGCTTTCATTACCATTTCAGAAGACCAGCCTAATGCTGGGGTTGAATCGGACCTGAAGGTTTGCTGTAGGGACCAAAGGATGGGGAGGTTTAGAAACCAATACCTAATCCTGTGGGCATCAACAACATTGGTAATGCTGTTTCTTTGATAACTTGTAGGAGGCATTTTATTTTGGGTTTTGTGGAAGGTGGTATAAAGCCATCCAGTGCAGCTGGAAGCAGGAGGCAATGCTATTTATTTTGGTGCTTTGAAAAGTTCTACTCCAGTGATAGCTGTCTTGCTGCTGCAGTGACTGGTTTTATTTTGCTCTGGAGCAACTGAATAAAAATGTTCCTTCCATTTAATTTTCTCTGAGGTGAGAGAATTCCTGAAGTCTACTGAGGAAGTTAAGGAATGCCTTAATCTTTTTTCCCTGAAATGAGTTGAATGCAGCTCCTGGAAAGCCAGGGTTTGGAAGCCTGGGAGCACTGACCCCATCTGTGGGGACTCCTGTTGGCAGGGCTGGGCTGTACATGTGGCTGCAGGTACAGGAGGGAGAAGCAGGATGTGTTAGTGAGCTGAACTTGATTTTTTGAGGGTGCTGTACTTTCTGTACCCACTGCTAATAAGCTGCTTCCTGTTGGCAGGGCTGATGGCCCATCAGTCTGTTCTCAGAGATGGGCCCCTTGCTAAGGGCATCACTGCAGAGAGCTTTGTCATATCTTAACAGCATTTGACATTTCCCAGACAATGCTTAAATCTGCCAATTGACAATGTTTAACCCTCTCCTCTAAGAGCCTTCCAGCAGTGACTCCTATAAACTTTAGTTTTGCCTTCAAAGAATTGTTACCCAAAGCTTCTCTATTTTTGTCACTTGCCATATGCTGCCAGTCTTTGCTGCTTTGGGCTTTTACATGTTGCCTTTAATTAGAATCTGAGCTTTTCTGACCAGGGGCTGATGAACAGCTCTCTGGTGACCCAAAGTGGGAGAAGAACAGAGGTATTATTACTGTGTTGCTTCTTGTATACCTGAAGGAACAATCCTTTAGCCCAGGTGGTTTTGGAAGTGTCTCTTGGGAGAGGGATACATATGCTGCTGGTTTTTGGGGCTTAGTAAGTTTATTAGTTGTTCTGTTTCTGTTCTGCTTCTCGCCCTGAATTTGCAGAAACAAATTAAGGCTGCGTGATGCACAGAAGTTCAGGGCAGGGTTACCTGTTCCTCCTGGACAGGATCTGCTGATTCAGCTCTGTATTTTAATCAGGCATCACATGCAAGATGGAGCTGAATGAGCCCTCCTCCTGGCAAGGGCTGGTAGCAAGAATGGATGAGCAGTTCATTTGCAGTCACTTAAACACTGAAGGAAATGAGATTTGTATACTTAAAATTGCTTTCTTAACCAGTATTTAGCATCTTGGGGTCTCAGAGGTTAAAACACTTCTGGCAACTTGGATCAATATGTGAGGATTTAATAGTGGTCTGGACTAAGAAGGCAAATGAGTTAAACTGCACTTGGCTAATTCTCTGGGTGTGGATAATTCAGCCAGCCCTGTCCTGGAGACACCTGGGGCTTGTCTGGTGTTCATAGTGGAGGTCTCAGACTCTCTCAAAGACATGGTTAGTCTGCAAGTGACTGATGTACTGCCCAGAAGGCAGAAGGCACTTGGGAATTAGCCCCTTTTGATGCAGATCGTAGGGAGACCTTTGCTTTTCTGTTCTGCACTTCAGACAGTGACCTTCGTGGTGGTCCTGTGTTCAGCTTGTGTCTACTTTTTGTCATTAGAATACAGCTTTGTTTTGCCAAGGCTGAGTGAATTAAGGTCCTCTAGTGTAGTAGACAGACCCTTCTAGCAAAGTACAGGACAGTCTTAAACATTGAGAGTGCTAAACTCCCCACTAATGATGTGATGGGAGTGCAGCATATATAGGGGTTTTTCAAGTGCATCCATGCTGCTATTAGCTTCAGGAACCTGGTGCTTCCAGCATTGCATCTTCCTCCTTGTTCTTCCCAGTGTCCTGGGCATATCTTTGTTCCAGGTTTCAGCCCTGCTGTTTCATAAGCTGTGCCTCCCAGGCTCAGATATCAAGTGTTTGGAGAGACTTTGGTTTTTGCACTCTCTTATTGCACTCTCTCTATATGTGTAAGTCACATATAGACAAGTCCAAAGTGCGGACATGTGGAGGTGGCAAGTCCCTGTTATTTTGCCCTGACTCCAGAAAGAAATGAACACCTTCAGTCATTTAAATTTGGATGGAAATGAGTGATGGAAAGCAGTTACATAATTTTAATTTTAAGGGATCAGTGAAAGAATGATCCTTTGCTCTGTTCCCTCAGCTAAAATGCTCTGCAGCTGTATGAAAAGACGAGCAGCAGCTCTGGCTTTGCTTTGATTTTTGCAGTGAAGGTTTGCTGTATTTAATCTGCTGGGCTGTTATACACAATCTCCCTGCTAGCAACAAACTTGTAAGTGGCTGAGCTGAGATTTCCAGGTTCCTAATCAGAGGAAAGGCTGTTCCAGCTAAATCGGAGTCGGGCTCCTGATTGCATCCTGATAGAAAGGATTATTTGTCCGGTGGAAAACAAATAGCATTGCTGTTTTATTGGATGTTTGGCATATATTAGCTGAGCAAATCTTGGTATGCAGTACATGTTAGAGCTCTGCTTTTCTGAGCCCATGAGCTGGGTTCACTTACAGCTGGCCTCACTCTGGAATGTTCCCTGCTTTCTGACTTTCCCTCTGTGGAGTGGCTTAGGTGCTTTGGGGACCCTTTCCCTTCTTTGCTTTTTATCAGCCCATTTACTACAAACTCTGTGAAGTTGTTTGTGACTAAGCCCTCTCTTTACGATTTCCTGCCTGTTCTCTTTGGTTTGTATAATCAGCTGCCTGGATGTCCATCTCTGATTTGGTTCTTCCACCTTAACACTCAGATTCTCAGGTGGGTGTGTAACCAGGGGCATCTCTGCCTGCCATCCCCTGGCAGTGCCCCATGTACAGAGAGGTGGGTGTTTATGCCATGGCCTTGATGACTGGCTTGCTTGGTGCTGTCAGACTGTAGGAGACCATGAAGGAGAGGGAGGTGTCTCACTGCATTTGCAGGACTGAAGATAAAGGTTGCTAAAAGAGGTTGCTTTTATTTCAGTGGAATTATCAGTCTGTTACCCATTTTCTGGCACGTGCATGTGCAGGGCAGATAACCCAGTGCCTCTCTGCTGTGCACTGGCTTTCCTCTTCGGTATGAGGCAGCTGGCATTTTGGTCTCAGACAGCAGTTCAACAGATGGCTGCTTAAAAGCAAACGATACCCAAAATAAGAGTCTTTTTCTTTTTTTCATGGAGCTTTGAAGGCATGTGCTGATGTTAAATTCCAGAGCAAGGGCACACAGTATGTCTTGGAGCCTGTGCTGTAGTTGACAAACTTATGTCTGGTTGACAAACATGTGTCTGGTCACTTTAAAGGTGGCTTGTGTGATCCAGAGAGGTGGGGAATCTCCTTCCTGGGAGATACGTAGCACTGCTGGGTGCATCCCTGCACAATCTGTTTTATCCTGGAAATTGTCTGGTTTGTGCAGAGGGGTTGGACCAGAGGCATTCAAAGTCTCTTCCTCCACCTAAATTTTTCCATGGTTGTGTGCCTGATCCTGCTGATGACCTGTGCAATCTGCTTTATGTGGAGTGAAAGGGAGAGAAAAGAGCCTTATAAAACATGTAGAAATGTCTGCTGCAGGCTCTGGCAGGGAGCAGATGCCAGCTGCCTTTTCTTTTCTAGATGAATTTATTTTACTGGAAGAACAACTGCTGTTGCTGTGAATTTGCCAGATGGGCTTGTACATAGACTTGGGGCAAGTGGGAATGTCGAGGGGGAAATTTGGAAAGGCAGAGAGGCTGTGCTGGCAGCAGCCCCTGCCCTGCCATGGGACCAAACAAGGCTCTGTGAGGGATGTGCTGGGGAGTTCCTTGTGTTGCTTCTATCTCCAAGAGCAGCTGTGTCAGGCTTACCTGGCTTATGACCATAGTGAGAGAGCGTTTCTTGTTGGGTGTACATCCCCAGGAGAGGTGGCACTTGATACCAGATCTTTGTTTTCATTTCATGCCAGGTGTTCTAGACCTTGAAATTTTGCTGTGGGCTCAAATGAACAGTTAAGTCAAGGAGGACAAATGTAGGATTAGTTCCCAGGGAGACAGGATGTGTGCAAGAGGTGTGCTCTCTCACAGGTTTTGTGGGAGACAAACAAGCTTTGTGGGCCAAGAATAGCAAGACTGATGATGGGCATTTCCAGAGGGTTATGTGCCTTCAGAGCTCTCTGCAAATGTCAGCCAGTTTGACTGCTGCCCTGCAAATGCTACTTGCTGGGAAGGAGAAATCCTGCTTTCCCAAGTGAATGCTCTTCCCCAGCTGCTTTTCAGCTCAGTTTGCCAGTGAGACTAAAAAAAGGGCTGCCCTTATGTGCAGGGACTGAGGATTGCTCAGAGATGCAGCCCAGTGAGCTTGAAAGCTTGGAGGGGCTGGTCTGACCGCCCTAGGGCCCCCCCTCCAGTTGAGGGCATGTAGGGACCAGTGTGTCCAATGAGGCAGAAAAGCTTTCTGGGCTGTGGAGGGACTGAAGCTGCCATTGCAACCTCAGATGTCCTGTCTGAAGGGAGGTTTGCTGTCTGATCTGCTGCCTCTGCCTGGGGAGGGAGGGCTTGCAGAGCGGTGGAGGAGGGAGCTCTGATCTCTGAGCAGCTGGAGCCTTCCCCAGCCATCCTGCAAAGCTGTTGCTCCTTTTGCTCCTGGAGAAGTGTTATTTCACAAGCTGGCTTCCTGACCATCCCCATTGCTGGGCTAATTCCCAGATCTGCTCCATAAGGAGATTGATCAGCTCCCTTTGCAGCCCAGCTATTCCTTGTGAAGGTTTGATGTAGCTGGCTTAGTTAATCCCAGATGTATCTATAATGAGATATCATTTGCAAAAGGAGTTCTCAGTGCTGGAGAGACCAGACAGGAAAAAAGAATAGTTTCCAAACAGGTTTGGAAACCTCTGTCTTGTAGTCACAGGAAAATTAAACTGAAGCCATCTTTCTATGTTCAGCCCAGCAAGTTGTTGTAAACATGTCTGGGAGAAATTAGCATCCAGCTCCTAATTAAAAAGGTGGGAGCAGCAGCCAGGGATGGTTAAAAGAAGGGATCTGCCTTGAGGCTGTGCTAAAGAGAAAATGTAGATATTTATTTGTGTCTCAGTTAGGGATTCAGCTGCTGGATGCCTCTAGAAGGTGCTGGTTCCTGGGCATAATTTTACTTCCTCTCTCCCATTTTTTTTTTTTAAGTGATGGAGGATACTGAGGGCTGAAGGCACCAACTGAATGCTCAGTGCCTTTCCATTTCTCTCTTTAAGGTTTTTAGGTGGGTGACTGAGGCAGGAGGCAGGCACTGTAACCTCACTGCAGACGTGCTGGGCACCTAAGCCCACAGCAAAGGTGGAGCATGACACCTTGTGTCTTCTGCGGGACAAGACCCTGCTTCTAGGCCATTGCTGGAGAAAAGCTGATGCATAATAAACTTACACCTTGATTTTCCTGTGCAGTATCATCTGCATCACAGTTCTGCCACAAAGCTGAGATGCTGTTTCCCCTGCCTTTCAGGACTGCTGCAGGCATTTGTGATAAAGCTTTGCTGTAAGGGTATGGACAAGATAAGGTTTGTCAGTAATACATTTTGTTCCCATCGAGTTAGGTAAAAAACACCACTCTCTACTAAGAAAGCTGATTTTTTTATGTTGTTAAAACCACTGGGCTGCTCATGAATTTGAGAGGCTAATTACAGAGAGAAGGTAGGTGAGTTTCCCCATAGCATTCCCACTGTGGTGAATGCAAGTTTTTTGCTACCCTTTGTGACTTTGCCTTTTCTCAGGTAAATATGGAAAGTTGAGCTCCTGTGAGATCAGTCCCTTTTCCTGATCTCTGGCAGAGCTTTAGACAAGAGCAAATTTGTGACCTTTGGTGTCATCCTTGGTCCATGCCTCTGGCACGCAAAGGGGGACTTTTTTTTTCTGTTTATGGGAAAGAAGGAATTGTTTGAAGGTGTTTAAGGAAATGGGGAAGTTTTCTTCTATGTGGCCTGGTTGCCCTGGGAGCCCCTGTGCTGCTTTCTGAGGGAAGCTTGCAGGGCTGTCTCTGTGGTGGAGCCCAAGGAGGGATGTCCTGGAGACAGACATGAAGAAAATACCTGGAAGGGAAGCAATGTGGCTCAGTGTCCCTTCTCTTACTTTCTTGGCTATAGGACATCCCCTGGGTCTGTTGAGGCTCCCTGGAATGCTTCAATACCTGAACTACCGGATGTGAGAGGAGTGAGAGATTCCTGCAGGGGAATCCAGCTGGGGATCCCAGCTCATCTGCAGGATCTTTGCTCCTGGGTTTGCTGGTGCCTGGAGGTGGAGGCATGCTGGAAAGGCTTCAGGCACAGTGGCTGTTTCAGCCAGCACAAAGCCAGCCTTGCTGTTTGCAGGGACGGGAGGGTTCCTGGACATGGCACAGTCATCGTGTGTTGTCTTTCCTGACAAAAGGAACTCTTATTTACCAAGATCTCATCTCCTTCTGCTGTTTATTGCCCACCTGAAATCTTCCTTGTCTCCTGCTGGCATTGTCCTTGCAAGAGCAGCCAGTTGTGCTCCTTCTGCAGTGGGGATAGGGACGTAGACAGGATGGGATCAGTGGTTGGCAGCTGACAGTTTCTTTTTATGTTTCCATCTGTTCCCTCTCTTCCTTTTTAATGAGATCAGGTGCCAGAGTGCACTAGGAAGACTTTTCAATGTGAGAGGAAGTCACAAATTGGGTACTCAGGTCGTTGCTTTCATCCTTGGCAGAGGGAAGCTGCTCAAATCAAACCTGCACCCTCGAGCTGCTCCTATAATGGGAAAACAAAACTCTGCAGTGAGGTTGACAGCTCTGATCAGGTGGGTCTGTCCTGCAGCTCAGCCTTGGAACTCAGAGATGCTTGTGCTGATGGCCATTGAGAACCAGACTTGGCTGTTCCTACCCCCACTGGAGTGCCTATCTTTGAATTTTTATATATTTTTTTGTAATGTGGCTACTGTGTGTCTTATAAAACCCCAGTCATTTTAAATGGCATTGGTGGGGGATAGGTTCAATCTTTCAGGTGCTTGGTGTTTGCTCCACAGACCCATCAGCTTTTCTGATCAACCACTCTAATTTCATGAGTGGCTCCCCTCTTGCTTTTTGTTCTGGAGGCTTTTCCCCTCTGCTTTTGAGGTCATATGTTTATTACAAAGTTGGTCTTTCATGAGTGGGAAGGTTTCCCTGAAGGAGAATCTCAGAAGATGTTTGAGGCTGGTTTTGTTGCTGCCTCTTTGGTTCACTGTAGTTCTGGGGACATGTGAAGGATGGGAAGAGTTTCAAAAGAAGAACCTGGGGACATTGTTTAACAGCTTGGACAATCCCTATGTGGAAAATAAAAATCTGCCCCTCTGCTCCCACTGCCAATATGTGATGTGCTGGGAGTCAGCCTGGAGACCTCGATTAGGTAAAACCTGTAGAGTCTGACAGTATCCCCAGGGCAGAGAGCAAGAGGTTCTTTTAGGGGATGTAAAAGGTGCCTTGTTTAAAAATCAAAGCCCTGGCTCAGGTTCCAGTCCAGAATGGCCTCTGCATGACTGTTCTTCAGCAAAACTCCCAATCTTTTAAGCAAAAGACTTTTGGACACCAATACAGTCAAATACTTGGCTAAGCCAAAGACAATTCAGTAGTCCCTTCTTAAGCAACCCAGTAATTGCTTTGGGATTTTGCTTGAGTTCAGTTCTGCAATTGTGGCTGTTACATGGTTGTATGGGGCCTGAGAGAGAACTGCCCAGTGCACACAAAGGCACACTTGGCTTTGATTTTTTTTTTTTCTTGGTGCCTTCTTGGTTGGTAAGTTCCTTGCCCAGCAGAGCTGGTGCCTGCAGACTGCCCTGTGCACTGCAGGGAGCTGCACCAGCTGGCTGACAGCAGCAAGGAGATCTTGTCCCTTCAGTGCTTCACAAGTGATAAATAAAACAAGCAACTCCTTTCACAGCACTGCTCCTGAACAGCCTGATGCTTTGTAGCTGCTGTGATTGCACCAGGTGCTCCTGTGGGCTCCAGCTGAAACGCATGTCATGGGCTGGGTTTGTTCCTTCCCTGTGTCCCACTTACAACTGCTGTGTTTTCTAATCTTTCTCTTCGTTGATTCACATCACAGAACCAGCTGCTGGTGTTTGAAGTGCCCTGCAGAGAGGTACTAGACCTGCTGGGGCTGGGGGTGACTCACTTGCTGCGAGGACAGGAGCAGAGGATACTGGTCCTACTGCAAATGGAGCTTCCAAGTGAGGCCAGGAGCTGCAAATGCCAGGCAAGCTGTTGTGGTCCAGGTTAAGCATAAGAGCACTTTTTCCTTAGCCTGGAGAAGCTGGAGAGAAGGCCCACTTAGGGCATTTAGGGTGGTCCTTGGAGCTGACCATGGGAGAATCTTGCTGGGTGCTCGTGGTTTTAGCAGAGTGTGATGTCCAGTTGCAGAGAGCTGCCACCTGCTTGGGCTTGAAGGAGCTTCTGTATCTCGGGGGGAGGAGAGGAGAGCCTGGTGCTCCCCAGCCTGTGATGCCCCATGGTGGTGGGTGGGATGGAGAATGCTCTGGCAGGACCCTGCTAGCTGGGAAGAGCTGGCTATGAGGGAGGAGAAACTGCCTCTGTGACTGGGAAAGGCAACTAAGCCCTGATCCTACAGTGAGGTGGTTGCTGCATGTTTCTGTTCTCAGAACCACAGGGTCTCAGATGGTCTTTAGCTGCAAGAGGAAACACAAGGCCAGGACAGTTTGACCAAGACAGTGTCAGTCCTGGGAACAACTACTGAACCATCTTGTAACTGCACAGATATTGTCACCCTTGACATCTGTCCCCTTTCTTGTTGAGGCTGAGATTCTGTGCCATTACCTTGCTGAGTCCGGCCTGAACTTCCATCCAAAGCCTACCCATCTTTCTAAGGCACAGTCTCCTGGCAGGTACACCCTTCTTTCCTGCCTTTCCTAACCTCCATGCCAGAGATTCCCCTTGAACTGTGATTAATTTCTAGAGGCTTTTAAATTTTCTTCTGCATTTATACAGAGACAGCTGGCTGGATTAAATGATTTCCTAGAACTAAGGGAAAAGAAAACCCAGGAGGCATTACACTTGTTGGGACCAAGGATTTTGCTTTCTTTTAAAAAGCAGTGGAGCTGAAACAATTTACTCTTTTCTAATGTCAGGGTCTTCAAAACATAGCTAGTGTCTTGATTTAGGAAAAGAGTAGAGAAGCGGTTTGGAGTTTGAAAGTGAAATGTAAATTAAGTAAAAAGTGAGGAAACCAGATTCATTCCCAGCATGGGAATAAAAAGGAAGAAAACAGACCAAAGGCTGTGTGATGAGATCTGTCCTACCGAAAAAAAATAAAAATCAATGTTCTCTCATGCAATGGGGGATTGCACTGCTCAGAGGAAGGCAGGGAAAACATGGCTTAAGAGAAGCCAACTTTATTTTCCTTCTTTCTCAGAAGAAAACAAATATGAATGAAACTTGGACCAAAGAGGACAGTGGGCTGCATGTTTGGGGGTTCATGGCTGGAGCTTCATAAGGTTGCAGTTGGGTAAGTGATCTCAGTGCAGTTATTTGGTAGGAAATGTTTTGATAGTATCTAAAGTGATCAAGTGTTACAGTCAGTCCTTTCTGCAGCTCTGTGAGTTAAAATGGGGGTAGGAAATACTCCCTTTGATCCTGTAAGCTGTCTCTGCCAGCACTACCCACCTCTCCCTGGCTCCTTATTGCAGCCCTTGACTTTGCTGCAGCTCTGTGTGTTCTGCAAGACACCAAAAGTGTCCAGTTAACTCTGTGGATTTGATTTGGTGAGTGCTGCAATGATGACAGGAGAGATGTTTCTGATGTGCCTGTTTCAACCCTTGCAGCGGTCCTGGTTCTGAACCCAGCTAGTGCCTGTGCTGTGAGGTCTCATCTCAGAGCCTGCAGCAGGTTTTGGGGGGATGCTGGCTGATAGTGTTCTGTGTCCTTTTAGCACTGCAGCAAAGGAAAGGTTAATAATGCAACATGCCTCCCTGTTGCCCTTGGCTGTATGCTCATTTGCTTCTGCAGAAGGAGAAGAGCTGTGTAAAGAGCATTTCCCAGGGGACAGGAAAAGGATTTTAGCCCTGTAGAGCAGCTCCTTGCACAAACTAACAGTTACCTGTGCCTGTAAAGAGAGCAGGGATCGGGGTATGGTTTGGTCAGACCCTCTTAGGATGGAGAAGGGTGGCTTGTCTGAAGTGCTGAGGTGCCTGCCTTGCTTCTGTGCTGGGCTGTGGGCAAGTGTGACCCCTCTCTTCTTCCCTGGGACATGCTGCAGGTGCAGGTGTGTTGGAGGGAGTTCCACTGCATGTTTGCTGTGGTCACTATGTGTTTTCCCTGGGCTACTTGGAGACAAGGCATGGCTGGCCAGACATTGCCAGTGTCACACAGATGGGGGGGGGGGGTGCAGCTGGGGCAGCAATTAAAGGGTCAGAGCTTGCTGCTGAAGCAGTTTGGTGGGCTGGGGCTCATGTGGTGCTCTCTGGGTCTCCCTTCCACTGAGCAAGGGCAGGGTGACCACAGACAGCTCATCTGTGGGGCCTGGGTGGGTGCTGAGCATCCCTTTGTACTGCTGCTGCCTCCCAAAGCCACCACTGACTCCTCCTGTCTTGGCATCCCTGCTGTTGCCATGGCGGTGGTGGGACTGGCTGGGAGTTCTGAATGAGGGCCACAGCCTGGCTGGCTGCAGGGATCCAGTGTGTGAGTGTGGCCCCTGCCCACTGTGGAGTGGGGAAAGTGGGGGATGCTGGTGACCACCCCCAACAGCTGCATCCCCTCCCCAGCTTAAGTATGGAGGGTGGCTTTTTGTGTCCAGGCTGCCTGGTCTCAGAAGGAAGGGCTTGGGATGGGTTTTAGGGATGCTGGCACTGTCCCTTGTTCCAGCTCAGGGGTGCAGCTGAAAGGTGCATTAACAAATCATGTCAGCAGAATGGAGGAGACTGTTTATGAGCCAGGCAGTGTTCAGAGGTTACTATTGGGATCCTAAAGGCAAGAGGTGAAAGCACTTTTATTTATCCAGTGTAGGTCATGGCAAAAACCCCTCACTGGGGAGAGGGTGCAGGTCCTGTGCAGACCCTTCTTTTCTGCCTAGCCCGAAGCAAGGAGTCTCTGTAGTAGCTGTGAGCCCACATTATGAAACAAGTCTTTCCTTCACTTTAAAGATGAATTTTTTTCTTTCTTTTTTTTTTTTTTTTTTGCCCTCCAGAAACTGCTTATGCATTGTACATTAAATAGTCATTAGCTAAAAGTCTTTTTCATCCAGGGAGCAGAGCTCCCCAGCCCTGGCTTTTCCTTAGCTCTTGAGCATCCAAGGTACCAGCCTGTGGATCAGACTTTCTCTCACTTGTGTTGTCTTTGCAGCAGTTCTAGGAGATGGGGAAGTGACCTTGTCTAGGCTGACAAGCAGGACCAAGGAATGGCTCCAGCTCCCTGGGAGGAGAGGAAGGTTTGGGCTGGAAAAAGGGATGGCGAGTTCAATAGCAGGAACACAGCTGAGTTTGAGAGTAGAGTTGTCAAGTTTGAGAGTGGGCTGAGGTACCAGTGACAGTAGGTGATAAAGTGCTGCAAGCCTTGTGTGGGTTTCATGTTGTTTCTACCATGCAGTTCCATGAAGATCCTTTCCTGCCAGTAGTTTCCTTTGCTAGCACCTGAGGCTTCTCTGGCAGGTCCTCTGAGCATGAAACCTGGCTTTGTGCTCTTTGCCTGCAGCAGGCAGGAGTCACTCCTGTGCTGAGCAGGCGAGAGGCTCTAAGGTTGGTTCTAAGATGCTGGAACTGTGGGAAGGAGCACAAGGCGACAGCCCTGTAACCCTGTGAGTGCATCTCAGACCAGGCATGATGGACTTGGTGGGTCTAACCTTGACATCCAAGCTCTGCCTTCTGAGCCAGGAAGCATCTCCCACCATCCAGTTTCCTTTCCTTACAGCACTACTGACTTGGTGCCTTGAGTGCACAAGAGTGCCACATGGGAGGTTTCTTTGCCTGACCTCTCCAGGTTCCACTCAGCTTTGTAGCTGGACACTGTGTGGGAGATGTTTTGGAGTGAGTCTTTGCAGACTGGCTAGCTGGAAAGCCAGTTAGTTTTCAGGGCTTGGATCCTTCCTGACTGGATTGTAACTCCCTAAATAATGAATGTTGGTTTTCAATTGGAGGGTTCCTTATTCCCTGCCAAGCAGATGTGAGGATTGAGTTTGCCTGTGGCCCAGAGTCTCCTGAGAAGCTTTTGTTTATAGCATCTGCTCTGCCAAAAATGCATGAAGCTCCCTGGCAGCAGAGATGCTCTTGTCAGTTGGGTTGTCCTTGGCTGGGGTGTGTGTGTGTGTAAATGTGTTCGTGATTAATTGGAACAAGCTCATCAGAGGGTATTCACCAGGTGCAGCACCAGAGGACACCCCCAAAGGCATTGTTGGAGCTGCCACAACACGGAGTTTGCCTGCTGTCCTTTGCATTGATACGATTGGGGTCCTCCCTGGGTGAGCAAAATACAAATTAAATCCCTGTTTTGTAATTCAGTGTGGAAAGTTTTTCTTTACTCCTTAAACAAAGACATGATTGACTTGTCTGCAGTGGCTAAAATTAATTTACCTGAAGCTTGTGGAGCATTACCAAATGCCACTCTAAGGCACACTTTCTAATACTGCTGCAGTCACAGGAACCAGCTGTGCCAAGAGAGCTGTGCCACCTACAAAAGCAGTAAAGAAATATGCCCAGGGCTGGGTACAATTCCTGATAATGTCTCAGGAAACCCAGAGCTATGAGACCAGGGTGCCAAGCTGAAGATCACTGAGGACATCCCAGATTCAGCCTCCTCCATTCTCCCTTTACTCCAGTATTGACAGCTAAGCTAGAAACCCCCACCATCACTGCAAGCTGCACAACAATTTCAGAACCCGTTTACCTCTCCAGACTTACCCTTAGACCAGGACTCTCGTTAAATCCTGCTGAGTATCACAGAGCTGTCTGAGGCAGGGAAGGTGGAGATCTCCCCTGACAGGACAGGGGTAGTGGGCTGGAGCTGTGCTGTGTCATGGCTGGTGTTTCATCCTGTCCCTGCAGGGGGATGGGGTTGATTTCTTAGGTCTGCTGCTTTCCCCCAGGCCTGGGAGGCTGATCCCTGTAGGCCTTAGGGAAGTGGAACTGTGGGGCTATGGCAGAGCATCACTCCAGAGCTAGAGGGAAGCTCCTAGGCTGGGCTGGGGGCATGAGAGTGGAAGCCCTCTGGAAACAAGCACTGTGGTTATGATGGACAGGCTTCATTTTGAGTGAAATGAAATTGCAGTTAGAAAATTGGAACAAATAATCCAGTTATTCTCAAGACCCAGTAATAAATCATTGAAATCCAGATTAATGTGTTATTCCCCTTTAGATTTATCTCTTGAAAAATAGTGATTTCCAGCTTCAAATCCTAGCTCTTGCTGCAGCATGTCCTGGTGTCCATAGGACAGTGCTGTGCTCTCATGTTTCATGTAAGAACAAAAGGAAACAACATCCTGGTGGATTATGTGTACAGTGCTATGGCTGTTTTGAGAATAAAGGAATGAAGTTACTGGGTTGTTTGCAGGATGTGGGTAAAACTTGTGGGGAAGGAAATGGTCATCTTTGCATAGACAATGTCTTGCTGTATAAATCAAGTCCACACACACACCAAAAAATGAAAAGTAGAAGCAGGAGGGAATATGATCTGAGATTTTACTTAAGGTCAGGATGCAAATAATTCTAGTTCAGAGCTGGTCTCCCAAGTCTGAGAAAATAAGAAGGGGGCAAATCTGTTTCTTGGTCCAGTTCACTAGAAAGGGAGGGGACATTATTTCTAATCCAAAATAGTGCTTAGTAAGTGTCGTCCATGACTGAGTTGTGTTGGTGCTTGAGACCCCCTTTCTGGGATTGTCTTCTGTTCTTGCCCTTTCTTGCACACCCACTTTGTGTGACAGATATAGAGAGGTGGCTGTCAGGCTGGTGATTAGAGGAGGAATGGCTCTGTTTACCCATAGCTTCTTGTAGGATAAGGATGCTGAAGAAGAATTGCCAGTAGAATAAAGTCTGAAGTGGTCCTGCTTTCCCATATGTTGAATTTCAATTTGACCTAATTGCTCATGTTCCTTTAATGGTTTAATGCTTTTATTTCTGCTGTTGCAACTTCTAATGCCTATAGGAAGCCTTGAATTTGGATGTTACTCTGTGAAAATTAGGGTCCTAATCCTCCATGGAGAAATGCTCTTGGGCAGTGTGGTAATTTCATGCCTGGAAGGAGTCATATTTGTTGGATAATTTTTGTAACTTAACCAAATTAGTCTTGAGAAACTATAGTTCTTAATCAGAGTCTTGAACTCTTTGCTCCATTAGTCAGAAACATCAGCTCCTTGCACAAGTGTGGACACTTGGTTTGCAAAGCTCTGATTTAGTCAACACTCAGGGCAGCAGCATTCCCTGGGTTTGAGGTTGCTCATAATACACTGAGCCCTTGGTAGGGACAGGCACAAAGCCACATCAGGTCAGCTGCTCTTGCAAAGTGAAGCAGCCAAGTTATGTTCACTTTTTCTTCTGAACTGGATTCCTGAGAAGATTCTGAAGAGTAATAAAGGACAGTTCAGGTATTAATAGGGATTTGGTTAATAATTCCAGTAAATGGGGTTCCAAAAGTCATGGTGGGGGCTTGGGGGGAAGGTGAGAAATGCCAGCAGGCTCTGATGTGTTTTTGTCCCCTGGGCAGACTGGAGTTCACTTGACTGGAGATGACCCAGTGCTGAGGCTCTGCCAAGGAGATCTCTCTGTATTCTCTGGTGGAGAGGCCTGTGAGACCAAACAGAGGGAAAACAAGTGCTAATTAATGAGAGAACTAAAACTTGGACCCATTCCTATGTACCTCAGTCTTGGCACAACACTGCTTTCCTTGAACTCACCCAGCAATGACATCTCCACACACTGTGGGTTCTGAGTGTTGTGCAAGGATGGAATTGGGGGAGTTCTGATAACTCCTTCCCATTCTCTTAAAAGGTCATTGGCTTAATCCAGTGCAACTAAAGATAAAACAAATGCCAGAAGAGCAGAAATCCCCAAATATGTCACATCAAATCATGGAGAAGCTAATGGGACAGAGCCACGTGGTTAGAGCATGTGCATTCTGCTCTATATCATTAATTTACTGATGTTAAATATTTCAGCAGGTGACTTCCAGGACTGTCCTAGTGGCTGTGATCACAAATTATTCATCAGTGGCACTTGAACAAGAAAAACCTTTCTGAACAAGGGCATTTCTGAGACTCTTGCTGGTTTTTTTGCCTTCCAGCTGACTCCCTCTGCCTTTCAGAAGGAGATGTCTCTCAGCACCAAGCAGAGACTGGTCAGCACTTGGGAGATGAATCTGCTCTGGATTGTTCAGCTTCTAGACAGGAGTTAGACCTTCCATCACAAAGTAGCTTTTTCCTGCCCTTTTCCTTGCTGTTTGATGTGACATTTGAAGAGGGTGAGTGCTTGTGACAGGCTTGCCCCCAGCTGATTAAAATACATCAGTGTCCAGGTCCTGTTTCAAACCGCTGGTGGTGGAGCTCTTTCTGCGGGGGGAAAGGCAAAACATTTTCCCCTGATGAGGTGCTGGAGTCCTGATCTGTGCTAAGCCAACACAAATAACCTCTGCTGAAGCTCGTGGGGTTTCTGGAGTGCAGCTGCCATTGCTAAAGCACAATACTGGGGGAAGGCTGGGGCAGGACACAGGGGCACAAGCTTGTCATTTTCCATTGTCCCACTGAGAGAGTCACCTCTTGCTTTGGTGTGGTCACCCTCAAATGCTTGGGGTCATAGGATTCCCTCCACAGTGGCCGTGTTGGCCTTTGAAAGCTGAGGGCCTGCTGTAATTGCTCTGATTTAACAAAACTAATTGCATTAATGCTTTGGGTTGGAACAACATGTGGGACCCTGAGAGAGTGTTATATTTTGCAGACTGCCAGATATACAGAGAACTTGCCCTGGGCAGAGGGGAGTGGATGTGCTTTATCTGGATCAGTGTTTACTCAGAGCTGTATTTAAAGCTGCTTTTCTTAGAGGACTGCTCAGTATGAAGCACAGTCCCAATGGGTTGATGACTGAGGTAGGCTGTTGAAATTGTCAGCAAGAGACCTGTAACAAACTGGTTAAGGATTGTCCTGGAGGGCACAGGAGGTTGGGAACACCTCAGACAAGTGCACAAATGTGCTGCAGCCACTCACTTCAGCACAACTGTGGCTTCTGTGGAGATGCAGGAGAGCTGCCTGTGTGTTTTGAGTGGCAGCAATGCAGCTGGAGAGTGAGATAAAGCAAGGGGGTTTCTCCAAGTAATGCCTGTGCTCTGTAAGCATTTGCTGTTGTATCATTTCATATATGCCTCTGCAATGGTGTTAAATAAACCAGCAGTAACAGATTACAAGAAAGCAGCCATTTAAAACTCATGGGAAAAGGAGATACCAACTCCAGTCTTACTCAGGTTGCCCAGTACCGCTGAGAAAAGAGCTGAACTTTATCACCATCCAGCATTCACCTCATTTGTCTTTTTCCTAACTGCTGTGTTACTTTCTTTTTGCTCTTACCTCCTCTGGTACTGTTCTCTTCTTACTTAGCTGTTGTCTAAGCTCTAGATAAAAAGAGATATTTGGAGTTCTGTGGGACTCAGTGTCTCTGTCTCAGAGTAAAGGTCATCCCAAAATTGTTTCCCATGGAGTCTGATGTAAATTCTGGGGTTTCACTTGCTCCCTGAGTGCTCAGTCAGGCACTGCCCCGGAGCTCTGTGACCCCATTAGCACAGCACTCTGCTGGAGGTAATTGCTCCCTGCCATTTTGGAGAAGGAAACCTGGAGAAATACTTACCAAAAGAGCTGCTCAGCTTGAGCCTGGTCTGTGTGACCCAGCAGCTTCTGATGAGCTCAGAGCAGAGGTGGGTGAGCTGCTGTTTCCCCAGTGTGAGCTGGGCAGACATACTCATTGAGAGTCTGCACTTCACTGGGGATCAGTGTGGGATTCTCATTCATGAATCTTCCTCCCAGCAGCTGAACCTCTCCCTGCTCTCTCTTGCCTCTGCAGTTCTCGGCAGTTGACCCAGACCAGACCTTGTTTCAGCCTTTCCCATCAGAGGTGGTATTTCAGAACTATGTCCCACACAAGGTCTATGAGATGCCAGTGGTTCTGAGGAACATGGACAAGGTAAGTCCTGGGATGTGGAGGTGTAACAGAGAGCTGAAAGAGGAGAGAGGTGTAATTTCTGTGGTGTACAGCAGAGCAAGTGACCTGCTGCAGCACATCCAGAATGAAATGTATCAGCCCCTCTGTTTTGCAAGATGGTGGAAATCTACCCATGCTGGGGATTCTGCCCTGGTTTTGGCTGTGTGTTGGTGGTATCTAACCCAAAGGACATTTTCTAGCCCCTTTCTTTCCTTTGAAAGCCCTGAATTGACGGGAATGTTGGGGGCTGTACAGTTTTTACCTGCTCTCATGATTTAACTTGAGTGTGCACCATGTCCTGTGGCTCCTTGGTTACTCTTGGCTCCTGGCAGGAATCTCTGCCCCTCTCAGAACCTCTGCCCCTCTCAGCCTGTTTAGCTGCCTCTGTGCGACTCACGCTCAAAGCTCAGGGATTTAGACTTTTCCACTTTATGCTGGAATTAGTTATAATTAGTGGCATTGGCACTGCAGGAAATGTGTTTTGAAACAGCCCTGGAATCAGACTGATTTAGCAGAAGCAGTGGGAGGCCTTTAGGTGCCACTTCAGGCTCCTGCTAAACTTAATTCAGCTCTGCTCAGGTTTTCCAAAGGCAACGTGGTGCTCTGCTTTCCCTTTGGAGAACTGCAGCACATCCAGAGCAATGTGTTCCTGAAGGTCTCAACCTTCACTTGAACATATTGTGATTGTTTTGCGACTTCCCAAGAAAGTTGAGAAGGGGAAAGTTGAAAAATGTCAGCAATTGTGTTCCACTGTAAAAAGGAAAACTGAGACCTTTTGAATTTCAGTCAGGGGAACATCTTCTCAAATGAGGCTTGTGCCAAGAGCAAGCTGGTGGGAAGAGACAGGATGGAGGAAAGGAGCAGAGTTCAGTGTTTTCTCCCAAAACATCTTCTTACCCACAAAGGTGTCTCTTGATACATAACATTAAATGTATTGGAAGTAGAAAAAGGCCAGAAAAAGAACAGTGTAATTAAAGATACCGTTCTGTAATGAAGAGTAAGATATATACATGAGAAAAAGGCAGGATGGGAAGATGGAATTGTGCACAGGAGCAGGTGAGTTAACACCTTCCTTCTCCAAATCTACCTGATGGAGGAAACAAACAAGTGGGGACAAAAAGGCTGTTGGAGCATATTTCAGGTGGAGAAACAGCAAGAGAAGTCAAAGTATATACTGAGATGACAGGTTTTGACAGGGACATGGCTGCAAGTGGAAGACTTTGGCAAGGAAGGATGCAGATGTGGTCTTCAGTTATTCCTGAAGAGTAGTGTACCATTCCTTGTCTGGCATTTATCTTGGGAATATTGGACAAGTGCAGCATGGGTGTCCATGCCCAAGGGATACCATTGGTGGGGTCCACACTGATTCTGGGAACTTTGCTGATTCAAATGTGCCTCACTTTCTCTTTTCCTACTGCTCTTTTTCATTTCCGTTGAGTCTTTTGCTTCAGCTGCTCCAGTATCCATGTAGCTCTTCAAAATGTTTGTCTTTGCCAAGTACCAGCCATCAGACAAACAGTGGATTTGCTCTACTCGTGCTTCTTCAAGTGGAAAAGGACACTTACATTTACATTTCTGCCATTCCCAGTAAAAAATAAAGATTTTGTACAGCTGCATCTTGGGATTTGTATGACCTGTAAAGGGCTGTTGATTTTTTTTCCCCAAAGGAATTAATTTTGAAGCTAGTAAGACCTCAACCATTGGATAGCATGGTTGTAAAATAGGATCAGCTCTGAGGAAAATACATGGCATATTTAACTGCACAAAGACAGAGATGATAATCCCAAGAGAAGTTACTGTATTCTAATTTTATTGGGTTTTGGTAATGTCCTGGAGAAAAGCAACATTGTGCTCTGTCTCCAAGGTTTCTCACCAGATTCCCAGATTCCTCTAAATCATACCAGCTTGCTCTATGTGGTTGCCTGAGGTTGTCTGCTCCATAAAAATTCAGCTATCAGCCAAGTGTATTCCAAGTGGAGGGTCTGTGGTCATGCAAATTCAGAAATCCTTTACCTGTGTGTTGCCAAATTGTTTTTCTGTCTCCTGCCTGCTTCTCATCACCCTCAGAGATGTACTGGGTGGCTTTTGCTGAAGGTCTCAGCTGGATGTGTTCATCTTCCAAGGGTCCTGGTGACCAAAATGTTTTGCTGCAGAGTGAAATTGGCCTCTGGAAGTCACTGCCCCAGGCATTGCTGGAAGCAGAGGGTGTTTGGAGAGTTCAGGACTGCCTTGGCCGTGGGTTATCAGGCTCAGATGGGTGCTGCAGAATGAACCTCCATTTTCTTTCCAAGTCTAATGTGAGTTTGTTTATCGGTGAAGCTGCCTGGCAGTCAGAATCGCCTGTTTTAGACTTTGTGAGACATGATTTGGTTGATATCTGTGTGCCAGAAGATGCCTGTTTGCTGTCCCTGTGCGTGTGTATCCCAGAGGGCAGGCACTGGCAGCAGAGGGAGCCTGCAGGGCCTCCTGCATGGGGAGAGGAATGCTCAGCTTCCCTGCACTGGCAGCTGCCTGGCCAGATCACCAGGCAGCAAGAGCCCCTGGAGAGCCAAGATTGGCTTTTAATAATGAAACCACACTGTGAGTCAGTGCTGGTCATGTTTCTCCAGGCAGAAAACGCCTTTGAAGCCCATAATTGATAGCCACAGCCTGGGTTGTCGTCTGGCGTTCCATCACCTTGGCAAGTTGATTGCTCTCATCTTCTGCATCAACTTTTCCTGGTACTGTCTTGTGCTTCTCCCTTGATTCTTTACAGTCCATTTAAATTCTCTTCTTCAACTCCTTGTTTCAAGGGGTGTCTCCTTTTATTCTTGTGTTCCTCCTGTTGCTCTTCAGGTTAGCTTTGACTCCCAGTAAAGCAACAGTGTCTGGTCTCCTTCTCTTGCTGGTCTGCCCACATGACTGTATCCCCACAGCTGGACTGCCCCACTCAGACTCAGTCTGTTAGAAGGAATTTTATCCTTCCCCAGGATAACGTGCTGTTATGCCTTCAGGTAGCAGCACATTGCCCTCTGGAACGGGGCTGTGTGATGGCAGGTCTTTGACCTTGTTGAATATGTGGTTCAGATGTTCCATCTCCATGCTGCTGGAGCCTGACCTTCTTGGCACTTCCTTCCTAGCAGGAATTCCCCTCCTGTCTCTGGCCAGGCTGCTTTGCCCAGGCAGAAGGGATTCAAGTCCACCCTTGTGTATTACATGCTGAAAGTGCTTTGGAATTTAGTTAAGGAACGATGTCACCACAGCATGGACAGGTCTCTTCCCCTCCTGTTTCCACAAGTGGGAAGATCATTGTTCTGTGTCTTTCCTGCAGGCTCCTGGGTTGGTGAAGGTCACCTTGGAGAGCTCACCTTATTTCGGCCCCAGTGGTGTGTCCCGTAAGGTACCACTGTAAAGTCTTCTACTTTACACGTCCTCTTCACCCCTGAGGAAAACAGGTGAGTCTGAGGAACATTATCTCTAAAGCCACTGTTTTTCTTGCACTCTGGTCACAGCCCACCCCATGCTGTGAGGTTGGCTCCAGGCTGTGGGCAGGCACGTGGTGCTGCCAGTCACTGCAGCCAGGCTTGATGGGCTGTGCTTTCCCTCCAGGCTTTTTCTTGAGTTGTGCATAAGGGAAGACGCACATGGAACAGCAGGGAAATGACATGAAGGGGTATTGATAAGATGTTTTGCCGGCTCTAGGCTTAATGGAAGGGGTTTAATTATGGAAAATACTAGAGGAACAGATAGATAAGAGAGCTTTTCTCTTTCGCATCTGGCAACCACTTCCTGCCTCGCCCCGGACTGAACCAAAGATGATGCTTTTTCACACCCTCTGTTCTACAGCCTTGCATCTCTGCTGTCCCTGAGGACATTTGCCTGCCTGTGATCCAGCTGCGAGGCCAGGGGAGAGGATGTGCTGTGCACGTGGCAGGGAGCCAGCCTGGCACAGGCACACTGAGCTCTAGATGCTCTTAGTCAGGAGGAGGTTGTTGTGCTGCAGGTGACTTGGGCACCTGACTGGAAGAGCTCGTGTAGGGCAGGTGCAACCTGCAGGTAGATGCTTTACCCCAGAGCTTGTGGGCAGTAACTGCTGTGGCTGGGTCTTCATGTGTGTTACTGTGGTTGCTCTGTCAGCTGGCACCTATTCTGTGCCAAACATGCCATGCTTTTGCTTGAAGGTTTGAACATCAGTGCTGAGGCCCTGGTAAGTCTGATCTCAGTGCTGTGATGTGAGGGGTCAATGCTGTTATCTGGAGGCTTGTTAATACCAGAAGGATTTAGGATAAGGCGTGAAAGGGAGGAAACCTTGCTGGGAAACAGAGGGGCAAGTTGACTCTTTCCACCAGTATCCTGCTACTTCTTAGCACAGTTCTTTGCCTGACTTGTTTGGAGAGGCAAAGTTAGAGAGGAGCACTGAGCCATGGGCACAACTGTTCTCTCATCTTTCCTTTGCTGCTTATGGTTATTTTAATGCTTTGTCCTATCCTCAAACAGTATGGATATAGAAACCTAAAGAGGAAATGCCCTGTGTTCCCCAGCTCCCTGTTCCTTAGGAGGGACTGAGGAATTATTTAACATCATTAAAATTTCGACTAAAAATTATGCTGGCCTAGGGCAGTTCTCTGTACTACCCAAGTGACACAAGAGCTTAATGTCACTGAGGCAGGCTTTGAAAAGTACACAGGTGCCTTTAAAATGTGATTTGTTAGTATGCATTAGTGTTCATTTTTGGGGTGGAAGAGGTAAATTGATGCCCATGAAGGGCAAAGTGCTGCTCTTGAACTTTAGAGAGGCAGCAGAGCAACATGTGAACATCACCACAGATAGAAGGAGGGTGAGATAACCCAAAAGAGCACTAATGCTTTGTCCCTTGCCTTGCCCTTGAACTGGTGAATGTACAGCACAGGGAGCTCTGCCAGTGAGAGCTTCTCTGCACAGCTTCAGCAACACCCCAGCAGTTTCTGCTGGGCTTTGGGCTCCTTGCAGGGGTTGTGCAGGGCATCAGGAGAGGTTTGTGCGCTGCTCAGCAAGGAGCACGTGGGGATTTTTACCGCAGAATCAGAATTTTGTACAAATTGAACATTTTGTCTTGTACTTGATGGAGCTGCGAGTCAGCGAAGTACCGAAGTGCTGCAGCTCAGCTAGAAATGCATCGATAGCACAGGCAGGAGGTGCAGAGCACCTTGAAAACCCCTTAGCAAAGAGGCAGGCATGGAGAAATGGTTCTGAAAAGCCATTTGCATTGGGCTTGCAGCCACTGGCATGCAGAATATCTCTGTTTCAGTTATGGAAGGCCTAGGAGTGCTGCTTTGAACCTCTGCCTCTCAGCAGCTCCATGATCCACAGGGTACAGACTCCTGTGTCATGGTTGTGGATGTTGCAGTTGGTTTATATAATTCTCTTGCTTTAAAACTGCTTTTCCCTGGGGTAAGTCTGACTTCAGCAAAGTCAGACTTATTCAAGGCAGTAAAATTGTGACTGAGCCCTAAATAAAAGGACCATGTGAGTTGTTAGTGGCTGAAATGCCACGTGCCATGCTGCTCTTTCTTGACAAATGAGCAGTTTCCTGTCGTCTTACAGTCACTTGGGAATGTGCCACACGGTTGGACTGTCAGAAAGTAAATGAATAGCTGACGTGTCTCTTTGTTTATTGGCACTTGCATTATAAATATAAAATGCTAATGTTTCTGCTGGGCAACATTTCCAATTAGTTCCTCTTTCTGCTTCTGATTTACGTGTTCCTGTTCTGTGGCTCCAGTTGCCCAGTGTGGGTCTTCTCATGCCACCCTGTGTTCCTGGGTGTCCTTGCATTGTGGTCTGACAGCTTCTGCCTAATTGGAAACCATTATGGAACTGACTGGCAAATACCCAACAGACAGGAATATTTACATTTGAGTGTCCTTCAGGCTTATTAATAGATTATCTGAAAGGAAGAAGGAAGCAGGAAGCATATAAAATCATCACAGCTTATTCTGTTCTGTCCTCTTGTTCTTTTCACTGTAGCAAGACAATATTTTCAGGCAATACAAGCTCAGGCTGTAAGGTTTGCAAAATTCATTCCTGATGTTCAGTGGAGACTGAATTACTGCTCACTGATTAATAGGAAAGATGACAGGACAATGAGTTACTGCATTACTGAAATTAACTCCTTTAAAGTTCAGTCCAGCCCTGTTAGATGTTTTGTAGCACACAGAAGTTATCCCAAACAGACCTTTAAGATGACTCTTGCAGGGACAAAAGGGACAGAGGATGGAAGCAAATTGCCCTGTGCACAATGAACCTGGAGCTCAGCGACTGATTTCAAAGTCTCCTGTGGATTGGTAGCTGAGGGGGCAGGAGCACGGATACCCCTTCTCCTGTGGAGTTCTCCTCATCCTCCAGTCTCTCCTGTATTTTAATGGCCATTATTTGCCAGCCTTTATGATATCATGGTTTCAGCAGGGAGCTTTTCCTGCTTGACTTACCATGTTACATCATGCCACAAGGATCTTTCCATTAGAAGTTGTCTGCTGCAGGGAAATCAGTGAAGGATTTAGGATTGGTTATGCAGGAAAACTGACATCAGAGTCTGGTGTACTGGGCAGGCATTAAAGTTGATGTCACTGTGACAGCAATTAATTCTGGCCTGAGTCTGCAAAGGGCCTGAAAGCAGTGCTGGGTTAATGGTTAGACCTGATGATCTTGAAGGTCTTATCCAACCAAAACCATTCTATGATTCTACAAAATAACTTTGAGACAAGCAGTTGGTTTAGTTTCAGTGGATACTAATTCAAATGCTAGGGGTGATATTTGGGAGGCCAGAGCTTGTAATTTAGTGCTTATCAAAGGGGAATAAGAACAGAGGAACCATCCTATAATCGTCTGTATTTTCCTTGAATTTGAGAGAGGGATTGTTTGAAGGCAAAAGTCACATTTGCATGAAAATGTATAGCCTAAAGCTGCTTCTAAATAATCTTTAAAGCAGAGAAGTGATGCACTCTCTTGCTCACTTAGCCGTTCCTATTTAGAAATCTGGTTTTAAAGTCTGCTTAGTTGGAAAGTAAAGTAAGATTTTCAACTAGTTTCAGCTGTGCCCCTGGGTTTTGTCACAGAGTTAGTGCCCTCATAACACAGGGCAGTGCTGCAGTGGAGAATATGCACCCCTCTTCTCCCAAGAGAGCACAATTCAGCTTTCTAAAACTGAAGGGACCACAGGTTCACAGCAGCATGGACAGCCAACTTCTGCCTAGCACACCCCTCTGTCCTTGGTTTCCCCACTTGGCCTGACACTGTATTCACTTTGGTGCAAGGTCCTGCCTCGGGGAGGTCATAGTGTGGCTGAAGGGTCAGTACACTCTGCAGGGCTTTGGGTCAAGCCTTGCCCAAATTGCAGCCTCCCAGAGAAAAGGGGCCCAGCACACAATGTGAATGGTGAGAGGCAGAGCTCTCTCTCGGGGTCATGGTTGTCTCTGTGAGGCCAAATCCTTGTTGCTCTCACCTTGCCTCTGCAGACACAGAGAAGTCCCTTTCCTTGAGCTGTGCAGGCAGTCCCAGTGCACCCACTGACAGTGTTGCTGGGAACAGCTGCCTGTGCTGGATTTTGGAGGGATTTATTCCTTGGACTCTTATTTACATTCCTGTTGATCCCCTAACTCCTCAGCAGTGACAATGACTTGGAAATTTCCTTTTACTTCCCTCAAATACCTCCAGCTGTTGAAGTTTCTTTTCTCTTTATCCCCCTGCTGATCTGAACTCTTTGCATCCTCCTCTGTCTACCTGGCATCTGGAAGGAAGAGATAAGTGAATATAGCATGCTAAGGCTTAATAAGACACAGCATCCTTCAATTGGATTTACAATGCCTTTGTTACAGTGGTGTGGCCAAAATAACAACAAAAAAAAAAGGTAAATAGCATTCTTCATTTGCTAATGCAGTTTCTGAGGATCTGAGCAGTCTGGGACGTGAAGTGCCCAGATAATAGGTGCTTTAAATTCCCATGGGCTGCCCGTAGCTTTTATTTTAGAGGGCTTAGGCTGCAAGATTGAGTGCAAAATTGCTAATTCAGAAAGACTTGCTGAAGATGAAACGCTCTCCTGAAATGTGATCTTCAATTCTGTAGGTCATTTGCTGCAGTTCCCTTCCTGGTATTTTACCTTCCAAATAGGAGAAGCAAAAGCCCTTCTGCAATTTCCAGTGTGAATATTTGAGATGCCTAGAGAAAAAAAGATCCTTTTTTATTCTTTCATCATCTTGGATGTGACAGCAGCTGTTGGGGTGACCTTAGGCCCCGCTAAGCAGGTAGTTGGTAGGCACTGGGTGTTAGCTGTTGGGCTAAAGCAGTAGCTGTGTGCCTGTGCCTTGTCTGGCAGCCATAGGACCCTCCCAGGCTTGGAGAGGATGGGTGTGGAAGGAGGAGGTCGCAGCCATGGAAGAATCTGAATTGGTTTTGGTTAAAGGAGTTTGCTGCTGTGTGCAGTTCCTAAATCAAATTGTCTGCTTGCTGGTTCAACAATGATAAAAATATCAAATTAGTTAAAAGCACCGAGGAAAAAAGATCAGGCCAGCAAGTGAGTGATAAGAGGCAGAGCTTTTATCAGCTTATCAATACGGGAGCTGCTGGAGGCAATGGCTCCTGGCCCTGCTGCAGCAGCTTTAGCATGGATTTCGGCAGGGGCAAGGTGATACTTCCAGCACAGCGATGCCACACCTCACATCTGGAGATTGAGCTGCCCATCCCTACAGGAAAATGGTTTTGGTGATTTGATTCACCTTCCTACTGCTAAATACCAGAGAGCTGGAGGGGAGGCTGTCTGGCTCCTTCCTGAACAAGCCAATGACTGGGAATAGCAGGGTTTAGTTTGCTCTGGTAGGATGGAATATCTGAGGGTTTCCCATTTGCAGCTCCTGATCCCACCCTTATCCAGGTAGGCACCAACTCACTTCTAGAGACCTTGGGAGAAAAAGGTGATTAAGACCTTGAAGCAGAAAGGGAGCAAAGTTATCAGCTCTGTCCTCTGATGCCACAGTGAAATATAAAGGGAGACTGAGATTCTACCACAGGAGGAACCCTCTCTAAGTCTCAGGCAGAGCTGGAGTAGGCTGCTGAGGGCAGGGCTGGAATATGTAGTGATTTAAGTACTTGTCAGATATCTGGAAAGAATAGTTTGGGGTTATGGCTGAGTCAGTTCTGTGGGGGGAGATGGATCAGATTTTTTTTTTAAGGATGCATATCCCCAGCCTTGTCCCTGTGATGCCATGGGAAGGGGTGGGTAGTACACATGAACCCCGCACTCACCTGGCATTGAAGCAGTTACTGTATCCACCTCGGTAAGTATTTCAGCAAAGATGGGCTGTTGATTGTGCATGTGGCAAAGTCTTTTTGAAAATGTACCTGAGCATCCCCTGCCAAGCTCCATCAGCATTGCTGCATTGCTGGGACTGGAGTTAGTGCTGTGGCACAACTGGGTGTGCTTTTGAAGCTAAGCAAGTACTGGGCTCTTTGTGGTGCCTTTAACAGTCTGCAGTGGTGGTCGAAGCAGGTTCTGCTATTGCTGCAATCTGCTACCTGAAATTACTCTGTTTTGGTTCCTCAGAATCAAAGTATCAGATAGTTTTGTCACATTCTGCCAGTGTGCAGTGAAAGCAGGTGAATCAATAGGGTTATTTCTTCTTTGCAGGTTAACAGGCCTGTCCAAGTCATCCTACTGGAATGGAAGGTCATTGCAGTACAAAGTACTATTAATTATTGAATGCTATTGTCAGGGGCATAGAAAACAGCATTTTTTCTACTGCCATGGGGATGGCACTAAATGTCTTGTGCTGAGACTGTTTCTCTTCCTACAGGATTATTTCCACCAGCTCCTCTGCATCACCAATAGGGAAAAATTCATTGTGCTGATCCAGGCTATTGATGAACAATCTGTCTTGGACTTCCCTGACCAGCTGGACTTCTCTTTCTGTCCAGTCAAGTACAGCACCCAGAAGACTCTGCTCGTTCATAACCTTGGTAACTGGGAACCTCGTTACCAAATCAGCACCCAGAGGCAAAGTAGCTCATCTCTCTTTGTCCAAAATACTTCTAGTGTTGTAAGCAGGATCCAACCTTTGAGCTTCTCCCAGTTTTCCTGGAGAGTGCTGGGACACATTAGTAGCTGGCTTGCACCCTCCTGAAATGGTTACCTATCACTGTCAGCCAAATGGGCCCATTCTCTGGGAGGCCACAAGCACGTGGCATTCCAGTGGCCCCCTCATCAGATGCCCAACATGAGCTGTGTTGTGAACAGCCTGTGCTGTTCCTGTTAGTCAAAGCTGATCTGATTTCTCTTGTCAGCTGAGGGCATCAGTCATCTCTTGTGTTTCATGATGAACCTTTGAAAGTCAGTTTAAAATTTCAAACAGATTATTTAAATCTTTGAATCAAAGCAGCATTTTATTCTAATTACGTCACTCCCACTTTCATTCATATTTCTTTTTAAATGCTCTGAAGTTTCTGTGGTTTTGCTCTTTTTAATTTTTTTTTTTTGTTTTGTGTTAAATGTTCATCAGAATGTCATCATGATTTCTTCACTGGGAGCTTTCTTAACGGTTGAGCTCCTCTAATGCCTGTTGATCTACCCATCTGCCCATAGGTATATGCATGGGTATATAGGAAATATGAGAAATTTGGGGTATATGCAAAAAGCAATGGTGCTGATTTAGAAGATAAAATCATAGAATAACTTTTGTTGGGAGAGACCTCTGGAGATCATCTGTGTTTGTGGAGCAAACTCTCTGCTCAAAGCAAGACCAGTGTCTGGGGCTTGCAAGGTGCCTTTGGGAGATCTGGACCTGTGAAAGTTTAGATGTCATACAAGAAACCAAACATACAAAAGGATATAGTTAAAAAGTAGAAGAAAACAAGCTATTAAAAACCCCTCCAAACCTTATCTTTTCTGCCTGTTGGAAGCAGTAGTGATTAATTGAAAGGGTAGATCTAACGGGATGGGAATTATCTTAAGGAACAGCTCGCAATTAATGGATAAAAGGCCAAAGTTTGGCCTGCCAACTCCATCTCTTGGCAGTGGTTTTTGTTTGGCTATTACAGTGTGTCAGGGATGTCTCCCTCACAGCTCTTCTTATCTGTGGGCTCAGGGAACAGCTTCGTGATGTTGGCTGAAATTCAGAGCAGTTAACTTTAACTGTGGAGTTTGTGTCTTTGGGTCTTGGAGAACCAGGTCTATGTGAGGGATAATGAGCTCCTGGTACAGCAGTAATAGAGGTGTCTGGTGGGTACAGCTTGGGGTGGGGATGTAGGAGGTGCAGGGGCTGATTTCCACTCCGTTTCTCAGTCCCAAGAACTTAGTCCTGAACTCGGCTGGATCCTCTTCTTCTGATAATTTGCAGATATCTTCTTTCTGAGGCAACCCCTAAAGTTACCTTCAGGAGTGTTATTCCCATCCAGTGCCCTGTGGGCAGGAGTATGTAGACAAGGGGCAGGAGTAGGAAGGGAACAGGATGGAAAGCAGTGCTGAAATGTTGGCAGGGACTCCCCTTAACTAGTAGTTTCTCTGTTCTGGCAAAAAATAGGAAAGAAAATTCTGTGCTTTTCCTATACCAGGCAATGATCCCCCCAAGCCCCAGCAGAGTCCTGCAGCAGTCCTGGCAGCAGAACTGGGGCAGATGCAGGAGCATGGAGAGTAGTCCAGCTCTGGGGCTGGTGGGGCCTTGTCTTTCCTCCTCTCTCTCCAAAGTCTGAGGTCCAGCACATAAACATTCCTGGCCCAAGGCTTCTCCAGTAGCAATATTCTCACTAGTGGCAATAGGCACAGGTCAGGCCCCTAATTGCAGCAATAGCTCCTTAATGAGCAGAAACCGCAGCAATTTCATCAGCTGTCACTACTGACATGAACAAAGTTCAGCTTGCTCACTGCTCCAGTTGTTCTCATTATTTCTGTGTGTGTTGCATTCTCTAATCATCATCAAACTCCCCAGAACGTGTTTAAGGTGAAAAATTGACCACCAGCAAAGAACTGAGACCAAGAACTTTTTGTTTTCTCAGTGAGGCTGTACAAAAGCACAAAGCCCAGCAGCCGCTGGGCAGAAGCTGTTTTGGCTGAGCTATCCCTACGCATTAAAGCGCTGAGTTTTGTGTCTGCCAGCCAAGAGCTGTTTACCTGGCGACAAATCCTAATTGCTCCCGCTAAAGCCAAAGTGCACCAACACATTTTCATAAATATTTCCAACACATTGTACAGAGATTGTCTGGTGGACCAAGCAGTTACCAGCCTGGATGACGACCCAGACTCCCAGACTGCATCGCTGGTGAATACACAGAAACCTGCTGTTCAGCTCCCTCGATGTGCTCCTGTTAATGGCATTTCATTTAGCTGGGATTGAGTCCTTCAAGCTGTAAATGGGATCCTCCTTTTGGGTCTTGTTTCCATGTCACTGTATTGTTCTAATCTGCATTTGTGCTCATTCAGAGTTTGATTGCTCCTTTTCTTAGAGCAGCTTTCATTGAAATGCTGATAGACTATGCCCTTTCTTAGGCTAGAACAGGATGTTTTCAAGGTAAAAAACTCCAAACAACGACACTGCAAATTAAACAATAATTATTCTTTGCTCTTCAAGGCTTTTACTCTCCCTATCCAATTCCTAGGCTGTAATCTCAAGGGACATGTAGTGCCCTAACATTTGTATCTCTTAAGGTGAGGTTTATAGGTGGCAGGAAAAGAGATTTCTGAGGCAGTGAGTGTCATGTTGTGCATGAATGTAGCTTTTAACCCTCTCTGTGCCCTTCACTGATGGGATTGCTGGCAGTCAGACACTTGAGCCTCACTGCAGATAACTGGATGAGGGGAGTATGGATGAGATGAGCTTATTTTATCCTACAGGATCTTTTGAGGGCTGCACCTCCCCAGAAGTGAGTTAGCAGCTATTTCTGACCCTTTGAGTTCTGTCTTCTGCTGACTGTGGTTGGTTTGTTCCTTCCTTACACACGTGAGCTGAAGTGGACTGCAAAAGGAATATCATCCCTAAATTTCCCCCAAGGACCCTGATGTCTCTTGGTGTCGCAGCCCTTTCTCTGTCATTCCGGCCATGGGAACTCTCAGCATTGGCGACACCAAGCAAGTGACAGTGGAATTTCTCCCTCTGCAGGCCGGTGATCATTCTGCATCCTTGGTAGTGCACTACGGCACAGGTGAGTGCTGGGCACTGCACAGTGCACTCTCTGCATCCTACAACGCAGAGCCCTTTCTAAGCAGAATAATGTTAAACTTGCTTTGCAAACTGCTTGTGGAACAATTTCTTTCAAAGCCTCTGCGTGTTTCAGTGCTTAGAAGTGAGCAGATAAGGATGAGAAACTAGAGAACTGGGTGTGCTTGACTGGCAGCAGGGGAAGCAAAGCATGTGTGTCTTGGCCATGCTGGTAAGCTGTAGTAGAGGCAAGTGGGCTGAAGGGAATTATGAGCTTTATTAGTGACTGCTCAGCTGCTCAGAACAGCACAGGGTTGGCAGCTGAATATAAATGTGTCATGAGGCTGAAGCTCTTTCTTTGGGTAAAACTGATGCTGGGCTTGGCTGAATCAGCTTGCTTCAGTACACAAGACCATGCAAGGGCTTAGTGGTGTGTTAGTGGTCACTGTACACATGCAGGAAGCTCCTTAAATCCCAGCCCTGACTGATCATTGCTGGTTGAGACTGAACAAGGAACTGTGGCATGGATGTACCAGCAACTGTCAACATCTCAGCTACCCACAAGGGTAAAGCATCTGAGAAAATCACTGCCTTGCTCTGATACTCATCTGTTCTTTTGTGTAGACTTTGCAGAAAACAACCACCTTTGCGTAGCTCTGTTCTTTTTTCTTAAGAACCCCTTTCCACCAAGGTTTGTCATCTGTCTGGCAGGGCTGGCATTGCAATCAGTGGCTTCCAGGAACTTCTTTGAAAAATGAAATGAAAATCCTATTGATTTAGTCTTTAGATCAAACCTTTTCCTTTCTTTCCTTTTTTCTTTTCTCTGTAAATCCCCCGATGGATGTGGATAGGCAGCAGGGTTTAACTGAGGTTTAGCTCTTGTCGTGTTGCATTTTACATTCCCGAGATCACTCAAACAAGTTCCTGAGTGCTTTCCATTTATATTGACTTCACCCAGAATGGAGGACGCTCAATACTTGCCTGAGAAACTCACTACTGTGTTAGGTATTTATCTGAGTCATCCTTGTGTTGTGCAGGATACCAGAGTGGGAATACCAAAACCATTTTGGGGTGGAAATCAGTCTTGTGCGAGTGTTTGGAGGGGCTCTGCTGCTGCTGTGAGCAGTGGTAAGTTACTATTGAGCTGAATTCATGGCTGCAGAAGCTCCTAATGGCCACTGCGATACACCATTGCTAATCAAGTCTGGAGTTGTCCGTCTTCTTGCAACTCTCCATTCCTTCAACCTCAGACAGATTGGTAGCAGCTTCTTAGAAATGCTCAGAGGTGGGGGAACTTTCTGCTTCCCAAACAACAGCCTCTTTTGAGTTCAGAGCTTAATTGTGGTGCACCAAGTGATGTAATTTTTTCAGTTTGTGTTTGGTGCTGGCAGATGGTTAGAAACTTATTTCATTCTATGAGTTTTAAAAGATCTTGTTTACTGTGTTACCTTAAGGTGTAAGCCAGACTGATGCTGCAGTTATTACAAGAGGATGCTCTAGCTTTGCCTCAGACTATCAGGCACTTTAAAACTTGGCAAAGGGATTTTTCTTTCTGCTGGTTGCAGGTGGCTGGGGCTCCTTCTGCTTTTCCTTTCCTTGCGAGAATTCCCACCAGTATGGCTGGCTCTTGTTGAACTTTCATGTCCTTGTATGCTCACTTCAAAGTGAGTTGAGGGAGGCAGATATTGTAGGCAAAAAAAAAAGGTGTAAGGAGAAGTTTGTGCAGTTATATGTTGATTTTGCATTGTAATAGTAGCAGTGCTGCCACAGATGGAGTATTCGTACCTAATGCTTTATCCAGCTGATTGGTTATAGGCTTTTATAGTTCCAATTAATTAGATTGATGGGTGAGTCTAATTGGTCTCCAAAGTCCTCGGTTTTGTCAAAACAGCTAATAGGTAACAACCACTTCTTGCCTCTGTCCACCTTGTCTAGGAGTTCTTGTAATAATGATTTTTATACTGTTTTAGATAAGGTCATTCTGCTGCTTGCAAACAGATCATGGCCTTTGCCCCCTCGCCAGGGCCCTGTGTTTCAAGACAGATGGTCTGTCATTTTGAGGGTAGGTGAAGGGGAATGAAGTTCGTGCTTCATTTGCTTTAAGTTTTCTGCACAGATTTATAGCTCCACAACTACATAACATCCTCCTGACGAAACCCCTGCTAAAGCAACCTGCAGAGTTGACTGCACAGACTGAGGGGGGTGTGCCAGGAAGGTTGCTTGGAAGTTAAAACTCTTCTTTGGGCTGTTTCGCTCATCCCCAGGTACAGAAACAGACTTCCTGTGAGCCCACACAGCCCATTTTTAGCACATGAAAGATTTCTGGAAGAATGTGGTTTCCATCTCTTTGCAGGTCCTCCTTGACTGCAGCTTGTCTACTCTATCATCCATGGAGATCCACTAATATGTTCTTAAATGCCATTATCTTTGGATGTGTTTCAGGGAAGAACTGCCCATTCGTTAGATTCTTTTTCTTGTGGATCAATCAGCATCTCCTGAGAAGCAACAGAGCAGCTTGAAGGGTGATTGATTTATTAAGTGGTATATTGAGTCTGTCTTTGCCAGACCATTAGAGTGAAGGTTCCTGCAGTTTTTTCCCATGGGCCAAAAGCAATGTTTCAGCCAGGCAGGTACCCCAGTGTATCATTACTGTAGCAGCAATAAAGATTAAAAATGGCCCATGGCACCCTGGCCATGCAGCAGAGCTGCCTTTCATCACCTGACAGTTTGTGTCCTTTCCAGGATGTTCTGCAAGGCTCCTTCACCCCAGACAGAACAAAGCCCCCATGCTGGCTCCCAGATATTCCTATGCTGGAGACTTTCATCCTGTAGCAAGGCAAACAGATCTTCCTAAGCACAGTGCAGAGGAAATAAGGTACTTGGATGCACAATTATGTAGGTATTAAATTAATTATGATTGAAAATGAGTTGACTTTTAACGTGCCAGGGAGCTGTCTGAAGAGCCACAACCAGTCCTGTAGACCACTGCTGGCTGGTCATGGCTTTCTGTCTCCCATTTCATCCCCATCCGTTGTCTTGTGATTCCTTGCAATGCCTTTGGTGTAGACCCTCTTCTTGCAATGTGCTGCCTAAGCTTAGTGGGTGCTTTGCTGGGGCCTGGGCCATGCTGGGGACTTCTGATCATTAACAGCAATAACTGTAGCAATGATGATGAGGATGCTCTGAGGTTTATTTTAGCCTGGGAATGATTCAGATGTGCTCATGGAAGAGATGAGAGCAAGGCTGAGTCTTCTGACAAACTGGGCAAATGAAACTGCACTTGCTTTCCATAATAGCCAAAAAATCCAAACTTGACTGTCATGCTCTCCTAAAAGATTTAAAATCCAAATTCAGCAAAGAGGGACTGACAGGGATAGAGGAAGAATAAGTCTCAGTGAAGAGAAAATGCAGCAGAGGCTGTTTTATTTCTCTTCAGTCTAATCAATCTGGCTACCAGTCTCCCAATATTTAGAGCAGTAATTGATGAAGGAAAGTACTAGTTGTTGAATCCTAGGAAAAGCATTCTTCATAAACCCTGAAATTTGTTTTGGAATCTTGTTCAAAGGTCTGCTCCTCCATTCACTGAGATATACTTTCAGGCTAAACAACATTTGTCTCTCTATTTAAGAACAATTTGTGCTGCTCTGAGCAGTATTCCCTCTTGCACCAGGCGGATCATGTAGTATTAGAAGAATTCAGAGAAATGTTATAGCTCTTCTGTAAATTCCTTCTCATTCTTTTTACAGGCCCCACAGAGTATGACCCAGTGCTCAATTTCTTACTTCCAGGCAGTGAAAAGTGATTGTGATGTGCAAAGATAGCTGTGTCCATAGTCCTGCAGCTGGATGCTGGGATAAAACGCAGTGGTGTTTCTGCTGTGTCAGAACATCGTTCAGGATTTCTGTGCACAACCCAAAAAGCATCTGCTCTACTGCCATATAAAAAGTCTGGCTTTGAATTTTAAGTCCAGGCATTGTTTTGCTCAGGTTATAGAGAGAACTGTGTCCTGTCATCTGTAGGAAATACATCCAAAGGATGTAAGGATGAGAGAATTGACAGCCTGTAATAAGATCGTGTTGTGTAAATAATGATAGGGCAGATCCATCTAGATTCAGTAAATGTGCTTTCATGGCAGCAGAGCATCCCAAACTGCACACCGTGGACATTACCCTGTCAAGTGAAAAGCCTCGTGCTGCATCGCTGGTACAGTACAGAGATTTATTTTTTAAACATATGTATTAAACAACCAAGAGTCTTAAATGAAATGTCACATTTCATTTGGCACCCAAGACATGAAGTCTGCAGCTGCCCTCAGCCAACCCCGACAGCTCCACTCTCTGTGTCAGTTCATCTGCCTGGCAGAAAGATCTGCATCCTCCTCCCGACTCACTGGCATCAGTGCCCGCTCTTCTGTACCAGCAGTTTGTGGGGGTATATGTCCAGCACGGGCCATCTATTTGCCTTTGTGAAATGAGGTGCTCTGGCAAAGCCTCCAGCCTTCCATGGAGCCCTCAGCACCTGCAGCCAGGAGTGTTGGGGTGGCTGCAGCCCCAGCTCCTCCTCAGGAGTGCAGCAGTCAGGAATGTTTAGCAAAGCGTGACAGAAAGTCAGAGCATCTGCTTCCTCCCTCCTGCGCTCTGGAGTTGGCGTTTTCCTGTGCTGGAGGCTTTATTCTCATCTTTGTTTAATAGCTTCTGATGGTTTTATCTTCCAAGCGTTGGTCCAGTTGCTCCCTGGATTTATAGCTGTGAGCCTCTACAACCTCCTCTGGCAGTGTGTTTTAAAGGATGGGATATTCCCTGGAAAAGTATGACTGCTTTTGTGTAATTTCTGACTAATACAATTTTCAGGCCCTCAGGTTCCTGTTTGATGAAGAATCATGACTAATTTTTGCATATTCCCATTTCCTATGCCATTCACGCTTTTGCAAACCTTTCCCATCTATCTCTTATTCAAATTCTAGGTTGGGGAATCCCATTCAGTCTTCATATAGAAGCTGCTCCATACTTTTAAACTTTTTTTCTGCCCTTTTTTATATAATTTCAAATGCTTCAGCTTAGTTTTTGAGATCAGAACAAGCCCAAAGATTTCAAGACTGATGTGGCTGTGGATTTAGACAGGGAGATGATAGTTTTCATGGTGTTCATTTTGTAGTGGTTTGTCATACTGAACATTGTAGAGCACTGGGTTGTGTTTCCTCATCTGTATCCCCTTCTGTCAGATCCAGAGGAACTCTCTTTTCTGCCCACATGCCCCCAGGCATCCTTGTCAGGAGAGACAGGAGCTCCTGGAATGCCTGCAGGGGACCCTGGGCAAGCCATGACTGAATGGGGCTTCTGAGAGTCACCTGAATGACTTTGATGCAGAATTCCCTGTGACCTGAGTGGGCCACCTGACCACATCTGACTAATCTCACTGTAAATACTGTCGCCTTGGGGACAAATCTCTACAAACACACCAGAAATAAGGTGCTTAAGGTGGTGTCCAGGACATCCCCACACTGTACACACACAGCAGTTGGGATGATGTGATAAATGTACTGATCTATGGAACTGCTAATACAGCTAAAAGCTGGGATGTTTTCTTCTGTTGCCTGTTTTGCTCTGTTCCTTGTGCTTCTCTCAGCAAGTGAGCTCAGCAGAGATTCCCCTCTGCTTTGTTCCAGGTGAAGATACCCACACAAGCCTTCATGGATCAGCTGTGAATGTCCACATCAGGCTGGACAGGAATTCCGTGGCACTTGACAAGACTTACCTCTCACTGTCAAACCACAGCACTGTGATGATCCACAACAGGAGCAGTGTCAGAGCCTGCTTCCAGTGGAAGGCTTTTGCTACTCAGGAAAGGGAGGATCGGCAGGAGAGGTGGGTTTGAAAGATGCATTTCAGTGAGATCCACTGCCCAAGGGTAAAACTAACATGACCTCAGGAGGGTGTTGGTGCTTTTGAATGGTTTAGGACAATTAAACCATCCCTGGCATCAGGGCACGTGTCCCTGGGCTTCAGGGAAATGGAGCTCAGCTCTTCCCATTCCAGTTCCATCTGTACTTCAGCTGAGGATGATGTT
>JAWWEV010000022.1:13288746-13301046 GCA_035583235.1 Hafferia zeledoni | reverse complement strand
AAGTCCAGAAGCCATTTGTGTGTTCTTGAGAGCAGTTTCTTTGATTGAAAGCAGCAGAGGAAGGATGGGGACAGAAGGGTGGCTGTTGGAGGGCGAGATACTGTATAAATCCCTTTGCTTTTCTTCCTGGTCTCTTTTCTCTTCTCCTGGGGAGCAGAATGAGTTGTATTCCCTGCGGGGATCTCCAGTGGGGACAGGAAACACTCTGCAGCCATGAACTGCCCAGCATCTGCTGAGCTGCATTTTGCCCTCAGCTTCCTGCTGTAAAGCTGAACTCATGCTGTTCAAGTCAACAGATTTTCTCTGCATTTGTCACTGTAGTCAGGTGGAAAATTGGGCCCTTAATTGAAATACAATGGTGAGTAAAGCATTAGTCTACTGGTGCTTTAATTTAACTTGCCTATGCCCTAAGAACTGCAAGGTCAGTTTAACAAATCTGATATTGCCAGAAGGCTTTTGTTGCACCCAGAGATTGTGCTCTACACTTGCATCAGGAGAAGAATTAAGTAAAAATCCTTCCTTTCATTACCATAGAACAAGAACTGGAGGATACCATATATGGGTGATGAGCTTTTGGGAGTGAGGAATTATTTGCAGCTCTTCTTTTCCACCAGGTCACCCTGTGTTCCAACACCGTGCAAAAATATAAGATGGAGCTGGTGGTAGATGTGGATGATGTTGGCAAGGTGTTAGCACTGCCTGTCGAAGCCAGGTACCAGCACTGTCCTTGCAGCTGCTTGTCTTTCCTCATGCACCCACCACTGCCTTGCACGGGGTTTGCTGGCTGCTGCTCCAAAGAAGACTTGTTTAATGAGCTGGTTCTACCCAGCTAGATGTGAGGATAGCAGTGCTTGGAAAGCACCTGTGATGAGAAGCACCCCTCCTCATTGCCAGGCATGGCTCTGGGCCTTTTTCTAAATGGAATAGGAATGACATTAATGATTTGCCTGGTTTTTCATGCTTGAAGTGTAATAAATTTCCGAAGGGCCGCCTCTCCTTCTCCCTGCAAGTGGTGGGTTTGTGCAGGGTTGCCACCACACTGCAGCATTGGTTTGGGACTCAGTGAGCAGCCTGCTGAGGCCTGGGGTCTGGCTTAGTTAACCAAAGCATGTGCCAGTGGGAAAGGGGCTTATGGCAGGAGTGGTGAAGTAAAAGGAAGGCAAGCTCTTATGAAGGGGAATATAGTCCCTGATGTGGCAGGTGAGCTCAGGTTTTGCTGCTTCCCACTGGCTCTTTGAGCATTAATGTTCTCAGAGTTGAGGCCAAAAGTTGTTCTTGCTGCAGCCAAATTCAGTCCTGTTATGCTGCTGTGGGTGTCAGTTTAATGACAAGAGGGATGCAGTTCCTTGGTGCTGTTCCCTCTCCCAGGCAGAGCCATCAGTTCAGTGCCTGGGCTGCAGTTTTATAAAGCAAGCGCAAACAGGGACAGGTAGTGTATAGACCTGTGGGGTGAAGTCCCAAGGGAGCTGTAGGAACTGGGAGAGAGTGATAGCCCACTCTATATGGTGTGTGCCCTCCACTTCTGGAGCAAACAGCTGAGTTTTCAGGCAGGGCAACAGCACTATTGGGGATGAGGGAATAATTTTTACTGAGACGCTGTAGTCTTGTGTTCTTTGAGCCTTGGAGAGAACTGATCCTCAGTGGGAAGCTCCTCCAGAGGCCGTGGCTCACTGGGATTGTTGCAGGAGTCCGTGCAAACCTCCTTGGGCAAAGGAGGGACAAAGCTGCTAAGACAGCTCTAGAACAGGGCACATGCTCTGCCTGGGCACTTGGAAGCCTCTGCAGTGCTGAGTCTCACGGTTTGCCCCTCCTTGACAAGAAGTGTTCAAGTGAAAAGAAGTTAAAGGTGATTTATCACTGTAGGGGTATTAAATGTCTGTTTGACATGACAGATGCATTATGCTCCATTTCATGTTCACTGGGGGTACAAGTTCTCCATTCTTTCAGTATCTCTAATTCCCTTGGGGTCATCTCTTTGCCCAGATGTGGCGTTCCTCCACTGCGAGTGCTCAACCCCACCGTGACATTTGGACGGTGCTGCCTAAAGGTCCCTTATGAGAAGATGCTGACCCTTGTGAACGACAGTGACTTTTCTGGCTGCTATTGGGTTCTTCCTCAGGTTTGGCACCTCCTCCTCTCAAATGTTATTGAGTTCTTTATTAGAAAAAAAAAAGGGGGTTGGATAAGACCTTGCTGGTTTCTATGCAAACCTAAAGGTTTGCTGAGAACAGGAACCTTCCTGAAGACAAACTCTGGGAAGCAGTTTAATCTCTCAGGGAGGCAGTTTATATTTTAGTCTTTGGGGTGTTTTCATGAAGGAGAGCTTAGAGGGTTGTTAAAAGCTGCTGCAAAGAGGCTGCCAGCACAGGAATGGGTGTCTGTGGATGCAGTAGCTTTTGGACCCCCTGAGGATGCTAAGCCCCTACAAAGTCCTTCATCTTGTTTTGTACCCTTCAGCTTTCTTCTAGGGAATTTTGTAAGTGTGAGTGACTTGCTGTTGTGGTCGGTATTAAAGACTTGGAATTTTCCTCAGAGGTCCCTCTGAAGCTGCATCTGATTCTGTCCCATCTAGGAACACAAGGAAAACGCTGCTGTGTGGTACTCCAGCCCTGTGCCTTGTGGGATTACCAAGGCTCACAGCTCAGTGGAGATCCCATTTATACTTGAAGCCCAATTGTTGGGAGAGCATGACATCATTGCTGATGTTGCCGTGTTTGGGAATGAAGAATCCCCACTGGTGAGTGTGAGGAGAGATGTGTGCCTTTGTGTGACTCTTCCTGATAGGGTGTAAAATGTACAGGGATTCTTCCAGGGAAAGCAGGAACTTGTGATATATGGCTGGTGTGGATAAGGAAAGCAGGGCTTGGTGGCCTAAGTAGCATTTATGCCTAGAAAAGAGGAAGTATGGAATCCTCATGGGTGGTAATCTCAGTGCCTGACCCAGCATATAGTTATGGATACGGGAGATGGGATAACACCTCCAGTCTGAAGCCCAGACCAATCCTGAGTCTCACATTCTGCTGTGTTATGAGATGAACAAAGTGCTGCTTCATTAGAGCTGTTGTTCAGGGGCACACAGGGACATCCCTGAATCCTGGTAAAGCAAGCACTGCATGTGAGACCACGCTGAAGGGACATTCTGTGCAGAGCTGGACTGAAGCTTTGCTGAAAATCAGGTTCTTCATGTCTGAGTAATATCCATCATATCACTTCATCAAAATCCCCAGCCCAAGAGTTTCCACAGTGCTTGCATCTGGAGCACAGAGACTTTGGTTGTTTTTATCACCAAGCCTGGAAATGAATGAGTCAAAGCATTTCTGAACTAAAGCCTCCTAAAAGAGGATTCAGGCATACACCACTACAGCAGCAACTACAAAATGTAGGCCCTGTCAGCCAGGGCTGGGTGCCCTTTTTGCCTAAACAGTCAAATGTGGCACTGCCAGCCCACTGACAAAGCCAGTGGTACTGCAGGGGGTGGAGGTGTGTGTATGTAGCAGTAACACTGATGGCAAAGTTCACATTTCCCTTTATTCCCATTCCCTGAGTGTCACATTGCCTGTACTGCTGTTCAATGGGGCTTTCTCTGTGCCATCTAAGAAAACTGAAGATGAAGGGTTTGGGTTTTTTTCATAAGCCTTTTCCTCAGTGAGGATATTTTGCATTGTTACACACTAATTGAAGCCAGCTGGCCTGGGTATCCTCCAGGTGCTACTCTGCTCATCTCCAAGGGTTCTGCCCTGCCATTGCTGCTTCTGTCCCACTGTCACCTGGAAGCAAAGCTGGCTGGTGAGGCACAGCTCTTCCCTCCAGCTTCTCCTTCCTGAGCTTTGGGCAGTGTAACCCAGGCTGCAGCTCTCTGGGACTCCCTTTTCCCAGAGGAAAAGGCAGGGCTTTAATTCCTTTATTTTTGAGGTACTAGCCATGGTACATTATTTTTGGCTTTCCCTTGCACATAGTCATGTCCTGTAGAGATGAGCATTTCTGGATGTTACCCCTTCTTACTCAGTTGGGCTGGTGATTCTGACAGCTCTCAGTGCCATTCCCTTGAGTCAGGCAGCACTGAAGGTTTTACATCACGGGGGCTGGTTTCTTCTGTGGTTAAATCATACTCTGACCCCTCCAGTGAATCATCCAGCAGCTTCTGGGTGTTGGGAGTTTTAAGCATTCTGGTCCCGTGTAGGAGTTGGGGTATTTGGGGCCAGTGAAATCCAGCAAGACAGGATAAATTCTCCTGGTTTTCATTGGTGTGAGCTGGTAGTTTAGCAAAGGGATCCGTGTCCCAGCTCCCAGAGTCTGTGCCAACTCTGCAAGAAAAAACCTTTTGGGTTTCAGACTGTCAAAAGAATGAATACTGCTTGAATGATGTAATTACTAATTAATACCTGTTACTCATATAGTATCAGGACATAAGCACAGAGTGGAGGCAGATAATTTGCCTGATCTCTACTTTGAAGAGCCTGCTTTGCTTCTGACTTATGCTCGTTTCACAGTTGTAGCTTTAGGAATGTTAAAGAACTTTTAGTGTCCAAGAATGGCTGTGCAGCAGCAGAAGCTGGAAGGGTAGGTTGGGACAAGGTGGAGAAATGAAAAGAGTGGGAGCAGGCATGATGTAGAGGAAGGAGAGAGTGTGGAGAAGGTGGGAAGAAGCAAGAATGGGAAACAGCATTTGTTTGTTTCTTGATAATGGGAGCTTGTGGCTTTCAGATGGGATCACTGCAGACCCCACACCTGCTCCAGGCCTTCTGTTTCAGTCTACAGCAGTGAAAACTTCAAACAGCCATAATTATCTCCAGTCTAGGAGTGCCCTTAGAGCTGTTGAAGCTTTTCAAACCTTCCCTGTTGCTCTTTTTTTTTTATCTTTCCTACCTTATTCCTGGAACAGAAAATCCATTTAGAGAGCATTGGACAGGGACCGGTTGTCCATGTATATCCAAGTGAGATCAACTTTGGCACTATCCAAGTCCTACAAGACATTTCCCAGACTCTGCACCTCTCCAATCAGAGTGTCATCCCTGCAGTCTTCTGGGCAGAGATGGTAAGTATCTGTGGGGCTGTTTTCCACTGAAAATGATTGCTCATTAGCAGCCTGTGACTTGGTTTTATAAGCAGTGTTTCCAATATCGCTCTGTGCAAGACGTTCCATCTGAGTGTGGCGAGAGGAGCCTGGCTCTGGGGGTGGTTTTATCTGGGGCAGCCCTCAGTGACAGTTTGCAGAGGGGCTGGAGCAGAAATGAGTATTGGGGTTTGCTCAACCAGTTTTGCAGTTATCCTTTGGGCTCTCAGCAACATCCTCCAGCTGTGTGGCTGCTGTTGTGGGATTTGAGCAGTCCTGGCTTCCTCTGGCCTTGAGCCTTTGTGCAAACCCAGCTCTGTTGTCAGGAAGCCACGAGAGAGAAAGTAGTTTCCCTTGGTGCAGATTCCAAAGAGAGACTGGAGGGGGAATAACCTTCTCCTGAGGAGGAACATCCCTTGGGTTGAGCAAAAAGTGAATCTGTGAAAGGAGGGTAAAATACAGGTTGTATAAGCTCTTGAAGAATTGCTGTTGCCAGACACTGTTGTTTAAATTTAGGGAAATTAAACCTTTGTGGTTTTTACCCTCATGTCTTTAGTCCTTCCAATTCTTGCAGCCCACAGCAGACCAGGGTCTGTGGTTTCCATCCTAAGTCTGTGTTTGGTTTGTCTTACAGGCTGGCACAAGCTCACGCTGGAGGACTGAACCCAGTAAAGGAGTGATCCCTCCCAAGACTGAGGTGATTGTGAGTGTCACAGCAAACCTGGATGGCACAGGGAAATTTGAGGATGAGGTGAAGCTGTTCATTGAGAACAGCCATACGAGCGTCATCGCTGTCCGGGCTGTGGGCACTGGCACCACAATTGTCACCGACAAACCATTTGCTCCAGAGCTCAACTTGAAGTCTCACTTCAGGTAGGATCTCTCTCAGCTCCCACTTCTCCCTTGGGCTCAGCAAGGAGCGGTTTTGCTGGAGTCCTTTGGGCAAGATCTTCTTCAGTGCACAAGGTCCCAGCTCTCTTTCCCTGAAGCCACAGGGATTCCTTTAAAAACGTGTGATGGGCATTTGAGGGTCATTAGATACCCTCAAAAGCCATCCAAATGGAAAATGGGTAGTGATAAACTTTGGGGGCAGCCAAGGCCTGGCTGTGGCTGAAGCTTTGAGGTCAGGTGGCCTTTTCAGTGGAGGTTTTAGCTCTGAGGGTGCAGTCAGGGAAACACCATCAGGATGCTGAAACTGGGTGACTGCAGGGAAACAGCAGCTCCTGTGACATTTTCTCTGCTTCTCTTCTAGCCATGACATTTCAGTGTCATTTCATGACATTTTCTCTGCTTCTTTTCTAGCCTCACTCCCTGCCGGTATGAGTTCAAATTAATAAACAAAGGACGACACATCCATGACCTGTACTGGACCACAGAAGGTTTCAGCATCTTTCAGCAGCGTCGTGCCACAAAGGGTAAAAAGACTTCTGAAGACCTCAAACCTCTCGGGCCTGTGTTTAAGCTGGAACCACCACAGATGAAACTGATGCCAGGCCAGACTATGGAGATGGTGCTGGAAGGCTTCTCCAGCACTCCCCAGGTGAGGTCCCCACCAAGGGCTGAGCCTTCTCCATCAGATCCCCTGCCCTGAGGCTTCTCCTGTAGCCCCTTGACATCTGCCTGGGAAAAGGAGCAAGTGCCTTCAAGAAACTGTTTTAAGGCCACAAGTTTCCATGGCAGCACCAGTTGCTTTCCTTGCTGGCCACCATCAGTTGCTAAGGCTTTTTTGTATGTCCATAGATACCAAAACGCAACTTATTGATACCAAAAGATGGGCTGAAGGAAATAATTGTTCCTTCAGGGAAAACGAGGTTACCAGTGTCACATGCTGAGGCAGAAAGGAAGGGCAGAGAAAAGAAGTTACACTTAGACTAAGAGCCCAGGCAGAGAGTAATTGAAACAAGTGCCAAGTGCACTGGGGAAAGCAGAGAGTAAAACAAAAGCCCTGTGAAGGGAGGGAGTGTCTGGGAGCAGCATCACTTTTCCTCTGCAGACAAACATGGGCAAAGGGCTGGTCTAGCCCTGAGTCCTGGAGAAGGAAAACAAACACAGGGTGACAGCTCTAATGATCAGAGTGCTGTCCATCCACATGGGAAACTGTTCTCAGGGATCATTATAATTGACAGCTTGACTTTTGCCAATCTTTGTCTTACTGCTTGTCCTACTCTCTCAGCCAGCCCTGTTGTCCCAAGGGCAGCCAGGTCTTGCATCACCCTTGGAAAACAGCTCAGAGGGGGAGATTTTAGCAGGGTCATGGTGTGTTCTCCTCCCTGGACCTTTCTTTCCAGGGGAAATACAACTCTGCAGAGAAGCTGCCAGCTAACCGTGGTGTGCATTCCCTGGCTCCAGGACTCCTGGAAACATATTTAAGTGAACATGAAAGGAATCTGTACGAAGCTTCTGCTGATTAGCCCTTCTGTCACTTGTTTCCTTAATATAAGTACTTTTCTTTTAGTCCATTCCTACAGCTTTCTATAAGCACTATGCTTAGCAGTGGCACAAATCAAAGCAGTCATCATTTGCAGCTGGGATTACTGCAATTGTAGGCAGCACGTGACTCATGAGTGCCTTTTGTGGCCACTGGGGTCCAGAGTTACAGAGTGCAGAACAAACAGGCTGCAGCACAGAAAGAAAAGGTGCTTTGGAGGAGAGGAGTGACTGTAACTCTGTGGCAGGAATAGGGTCTGTGAGTGGTGAACCAGCGAGGGGTGTTTGCTGCTTGCCATGCCAGCACCCACTGGTGACAGTGACCTTTGCATGCAGGAGGTGAAGGAGCGGCTGCTGTGTCATGCTCTTGTGGGGAGAGAGAAAAGAAAGAGACTAATAATGCAAGTGGATGTCACCTGTGAGTTCGTTTCTCCCACTGTGCAAATGTCTTCCAGGGCAATCGTTTTCCGTGTGGAGAAGGTAAGTCTCTGGATTGCATCCTTTAACAGCGTGTAATGGCATGGCTGTTAAAACAGCTGGAAGGTTAGAAACTCTCAGAAAGAGTAAATAGAATTGTATGCACTTCTGGGGTTGAAAATGAGAAATGCATTGGAAGGGGAAGGGGGTCTGTGGCCACTTAAGATTGTTTTGTCTTGTCTCCTGTTTCTGTAGCAACCCAGTGATGTCCTGACTCTCCAGTACAAGCCGCTGTCTTTAAAAAACACCTGCTCCCTGCCACTCAGCATTGTGCTGGACTTGAAGAAGCCATTCCTTATCTGCAATGTGGACCAGCAGCCCCTCTCTGCAGATGCCTGGGTGAGCAAGGACCCTCCTGCCAGTGGGGTTTGAAGAGGTAGGGATGTGGTGGTGCCCTTCTGTTGGCCAGTCATTGAGTCGAGAAGTTTATTCTGTAAAGTCAGCAGTGGACTGGCCTGAACTGAATCAGCAGAGCTGTGGAAGGACACAAAATCACATCTGAATGGGGAAGACTCATCCTGGCTCTAAGACACAAGGAGCAGGCAACTAGACCTGTCAAACCATGCAGGAAAGGTGTCTCCTGGAAAGCATCCCAGCTCTCCAGCAGCCATCCCCTTGTGTTGCTGCTGAGCACAGAAATGTGGGCCTGAGAAAATCTCAGACCAGAGTGTGGTCAGTCAGACCCTCACTGTAAGGAAATGAAGGGAGAACTGAGAAGCCCACACTGGGGTCACACTTTGAACCTTTACTGTTTCATGCTGTCAGACATTGGGACTTCATCACATGGGATATTAATACTATTCATCTCCTTGCAGCCCATGAAGCTGGAGGTAGGGGAGGAGCTTCATCTGTGCATCCAATTTAACCCAGCTTATAAAAAGGATCTGAACAGCTGGGTAGCAGTGACAACACTGAACATGCGGTTCCTGGAGCATCCTCATGAGGAGCAGATCTCCATTCGGGGAGAAGTTTACTTCCCAAATCTCCATATCTCCACCAAGGCCCTGGACTTTGGCTGCATCATGAGTGACACTGAACAAGTGCGTTATGTGGAGATGACCAACTGCAGCCCAATTGCTGTCCACTACCACTGGTCATTCCAGACAGACAGCCAGGTGAACACGATAAGGTATGTGCACCTTTGCCCTCTCCTTGAAGCTTTTCTTCCTGGTGTCCTGTTTGTACTTTGCAAAGACCAAGGCTGTTTGCCTGGGATCTGACCAAGTGCTTTTGAGACTTCCTTCTGCAAATAACAACAACCAGCTGTGGTCAGGCTGGATGCTCAGGGAATAGACTGTCTCTGCCAGCTTGACACTGGCTGGAAACAATGTCCTCCAGCCAGACTGGGGCTGGAAGACACTCCCAACACTTTTCACACAGCAGTAACCTGGAGTTCTGCTTTATCTCTGGAGCTACAAAGCCATGCTTAGGCACTTGAACAAGCAGATCTATAATGTGATTGCTTTTCCTTCCCTGCCAACCCAGTTGGTTGTCCTTTCCTATGAAGAACCTACACAGGTGCTGCCACCAGAGTGCAGTGCTGCTGTCCCAGTCTCTAGCTGCTTCTTTGTTAGCCCTCATAGTGGTTTCCCCTGGGAAGGAAAGCTGCTGGGGAAAACTGATTTCTCAGACGTCCATGACCTGAGGCAAAGAGCACCTTGGTGAAGGGAGTTTTCACCTGTTAAACCACATATTACCTTCACAAAACAGTTCTTTGATGCTTGACAGCAATCAGCAGGTTCTGCTGAGGCTTTAGGAATGGCTGTAGCTGTTGGTGGCAGCACTTGTCTGAACACCCCTGGGAAGCAGCTCTGGGCTGTGCTTTCCAGGTGCAATCCTACAGCAGCGCTGGGGCACATCCAGAAACACTTTTGTGGTAGTTCCTCCTTCCGTGCCATCTGCAGAGTGCAGAAGTCTGGTCTGGGCAGCTTCCGTTAGAAAAATGAACATTTTTTCCATAATGCCCCAGGAAACCAAGCCAAGTTAACCACTGGGCCTTGAAATGCTGCAGTTTCAAAGAACAGAGCTCACCCAGAAAAGGGTTTTTTTTAATGAACTGGGCCCTGGCTCAGAGGAGACAACCCTGTTGGGAGCTGAAATGTTATTTTCCAGGTTCACTCCTTCACCATCTAAATTCAACCCCCAATCACCGAAGGAGGAGAGAGACTCTTTGGAGTCCTCAGTGTTGTCAAAGAGTCATTTCAGCACTGAAAGTGTGGAAGAGCCAAGTGAATCCCTGGGAGCAGTGCAGGATCCTGCCCAGCAGTCAGAGAGTTTGGAGGACTCCCTGGAATCCAAGGTAGATTTTCTTGTGCACCTGTCACTTGTGTTGCCTCCCCCAGCGTACCACTGAAAAGCCATGCTCGTGCCAACCTCCTTTTTGCTGCCCTGCTGTCCTGTGCTCTGAGAGTGGGCTGGGCAGCGGGGCCAGTATCTGGACATGGAGTGTCTGAGGAGGGAGAAACAGAATAGTTTTCCTCAGAGAAGCCCACTCAGATCCTACAGACCTATATTGGGATTTTGGGGCTTATTTTATTTACAGTGTAAAATGAGGTTTTTATCTGCACCATGATGAGAAGGCTTCCAGTTTTCTTCCTGTATCAAGCCATGCTGAGTCTTGATCTCCATTTGCCCCTTCCCAGCCCAGCTAGAACCACTTGTTTTCACATCTCTGCCTTCACCCAAGAGCCAGTGTTGCAGTGACAGCCCTGGAGCTGTCTTTTATAAAGCAAGACTTTGCAAAGTGGCTGCCTCTTCCTCCTAGCATGAAAATGTCCTTTGGTCTGCTGACCTACCTGGTGAATCTTGGAGTAGCTTTGGAGTAGGAACTGGCCCCTTGTTCTATATCATGTGGTACAGAGGCTGCTCGTGGGGCAGTAAAAAAGGATGTAAGGAAGCCTGGGAGTTTGTGAGAGTGCCAGTGTTGGCATTAGGTTCAAGGAAAGGGGTTGTACCTGGTCACAGCCAAGTATCAGTCATTTTAACTGTGTTTTTTCTGAATCAGGAGAAACAATACCCATTAGACCCAAATAGTGTGGCTGAATGTTCTCAGACAGAAGCATGAGATCATCTTTATTTCCTGGTTGCTGCTGTGTATGCACAAGTAAACCAGGGAGATTCCAGTGGCTATTCTAGAATCCTGGTTTGGCTTGGAAGGGACCTCAGTTTTGCTTGGAAGTGACTTTCAAAGATCATGCAATTCCAACTCCCACTGCCCGAGTGTTGGGGGCACCCAGTTGTCCTGTGCAAATTTGCATGTAGGAAGTGCAGACGGAGCTCTGTGGATGGGCTTGGACCAGCACTTGACTGATAACATGGACATACCCACACTTGGTTTGTGTCCAGGTCCCATTTCAGCTGCTTCTGGTGTGGTGAGGTGGAGGAACCTGCAGCAGAGTGATCTTGCTCAGACCAGCCAGCTGCTCACTGAGCCCATGGTGCTTGTTTTCCAGGTGCTGCCATCCCCTACTGTGGAGCGTCAGAGCCCAGTGACAGGATTGAGACAGTTTGTGGAGGTGGAACACCCTGCCTTGGGAGCAGAGGAGGTAAGTGGAAATCTTCTCACTTCAGTGTTTCCAGTGTGGAAAACAGTTCTGTAGCCCCCACTCCCACTGGTGGCTCTCAGCACTGCCCACAGAGGGTCCTCACATCCCTGCAAGCCATTGCAAACCACTGCTGAAGCAACTGGTTACTGGAGGCACCATGTGGGGACATGTCTTAGGACAAAGGACACTCCCTGTGCAGCACCTAGGGAGGGCATTTCTTCCCTTGTACCTCATCAGGTGGTTAATAGGAAATTTTTGCAGGAGCTTTTGCTGTAGCACCTTAAGAGAGCAGCATGTAAATCACAGAGAGTTAAGGAAAACTTCAGGAGTCAAGTGAGCTGAGCTGGAGTCCTCCCCCCAACTCCAAGGGCTCTCACCTCTTAGTCTCCTGTTTTTCTGAAGGCAGTGAAAGTGTTTTCAAAGGCAGGTTCTGCAGTGGAGGGAATTTCTTGCTGCCAGCAGACATCCCAATCTACTATAATGTAGTGCATTAATTAACGCATTGATCAGTGAGTGTGGGAGAAGATTTTCCCTGTGATCCTGTGAGAAAAATTCTCGGCTCAAAGAATTTTAGACAGACGAGTTAAAAAAGAGCAAAGCAAAAATAGGGTTTATTGGCCAAACTGCACACAGGGTGCCTCGCCACAGTTAACTTGCCGGGGAGCACACGGAGGAGGGGGAGGTCACCCCAATTTATTTCCTACACGCCACGCCCCTTCCCCCCCTCCGAGAGTCCAGCCCTCCGGAGTCCATGTGTGGCACCCTGCACACTGATTCGATGTTACTCCATCACTTCAC
>JAWWEV010000022.1:13277839-13288646 GCA_035583235.1 Hafferia zeledoni | reverse complement strand
AAGTCCAGAAGCCATTTGTGTGTTCTTGAGAGCAGTTTCTTTGATTGAAAGCAGCAGAGGAAGGATGGGGACAGAAGAGTGGCTGTTGGAGGGTGAGATGTCATTGTATAAATGACTTTGCTTTCTTCCTGATCTCTTTTCTCCTGGGGAGCAGAATGAGTTGTATTCCCTGCAGGGATCTCCAGTGGGGACAGGAAACACTCTGCAGCCATGAACTGCCCAGCATGTGCTGAGCTGCATTTTGCCCTCAGCTTCCTGCTGTAAAGCTGAGCTCATTCTGTTCAAGTCAACAGATTTTCTCTGCATTTATGTCATTGCAATCAGACAAAAAATTGGTCCCTTGATTTGAATACAGTGGTGAGTAGAGCATAAGTCTAATGCTGCTGGAGGGGGAATCTGTGAGATGCTTGAAAACAGGCTTGAGAGGAGGTTTGTTCTTCACCACGTTGAGTGGGTTGAACTTCTGGAGTTGGTTAAAGCCAGCCCTGACACCGTGGAATTGTATCTGTGGTGCACCAGCCATCCACACAAGTAGGGACGTTGCAGGGAGGTGGGTGCTAGTCCTGTGCTCTGTGCAACCACAAACTGGCCACAAAACAGAGGGAGGCAATGTCAATGTGATTAGTGTCATTGTCCTCTGCCTCCTTCCCATCTGTGCCTGAAGGCTTGGCTTGGGGTTGTTGCCAGTGCTGTCAGCTCAGAGTTACCACCAGGTGAGCTGAGATGGGAACGGGCTTGAATGAGTTAGGTGTTTCTAGAGCCACAAATTCTGCATCTACTCAGAGCTTCTCCAAGCTATCATGTGTTGCTGGCCCCAACATAAACCAGCCCATACTAATCTTGTACACATCATTTGTGAACAGTCTGTTTCAAACTGAGTTTCTTCTATACCTTCACTTCAGTGTTTGTGTGGAGCTGCTGGCACCAGGCATGCGCTTTGTCAGCCACATATTCGGTGCCTTTCAAAAAACCAATAACTTTTCCAGGAACAATTTGTTTCCTGGCCATGCTCAGATTTATTGAGAATAAAATAATGGCTCCAGACTAGCCTGCAGTTAGTGTTTCTTTACATGAAGGAATCAATTTCCATTGAACATTCATTTTGTTTTCTGTCTAGCTGGAGTTATTAATCTCTTCTTGTTGCTTTATTCCCTCAGTAGCTAGACCTGGTCTTGCTGCCATCTTTGTATCAGGGAAAGTTCTGTTGATCCTGTGTTCCCACAGTGTATTTCTCTTCCTAAAACACAAACCCAGCTGCACTGTTCAGGCAAAGGGCGATCTGCTTGGAACAATGAGGATTGGATGCTCTCTAAGAGCTGAAGGGAATGAGGAGGATGAGTGCCAGGGCAGGGGCCCCACCAGCCAAGCAAGTGGTGCCCAGATCACCAGATGAGTCTCTATACCCTGCAGCTTCCAAGTGGCATCCTCAGAGGATGCTGCCACCTGAGACAGCACCTCTTAAGGGAAAGGTGGAACAGCAGCAAAGCTGTTCCTCCCTCTGCTTTTGCAGCCAGGACAGGCAGCTTAGTGTCTGCTACAGTGAGACCTGCAGGAAGCACCCTGGAAAAACCCTCACAGTGTTAAGCAGCAAAGGCTGGTGATGCTCTGAGATGAGGCAGCAACTGAGAAGATGCTTTTCATGAAGCTTTTCCTGGCTGTATGCAAACTGAGCAGCTGCTGGAGGATGAACTTAGGTGGAGCCAAGGCCTGGCTGTGGCTGAAGCTTTGAGCTTCAGTGACCTTTTCAGTGGAGATTTTATTGCTGAGTGTGCAGTCAGGGAACACCATCAAGGTGCTGCCATTACATTTTCCATCTCTGCTTCTCTTCCAGCCTCACTCCCTGCTTTTATTGGTTCAAAGTAACAAACACAGGACAACACATCCATCACCTGTACTGGACAGGTACAGTTTCAGCATCTTTCAGCAGCGTCGTGCCCTTGGTACCACCAAGGGTGAAAACACTTCCCAGAGCCCCAGACCTGTCAGCCTTGTGTTTAAGCTGCAACCACCACAGACGGAACTGATGCCAGGCCAGACTATGGAGATGGTGCTGGAAGGCTTCTCCAGCACTCCCCAGGTGAGGTCCCCACCAAGGGCTGAGCCTTCCCCATCAGATCCCCTGCCCTGGGTCTTCTCCTGCAGCCCCTTGACATCTGCCTGAGAAAAGGAGCAAGTGCCTTCAAGAAACTGTTTTAAGACCACAAGTTTCCATGGCAGCACCAGTTGCTTTCCTTGCTGGCCTCCATCAGTTGCTAAGGCTTTTTTGTGTTTCCATAGATACCGAAACCCAGTGCTGATCCCAAAATATGGGCTGAAGGAAATATTGCTCCTTCAGGCCAAACAGGAGGTTACCAGTGTCACATGCTGAGGCAGAAAGGAAGGGCAGAGAAAATAAGTTATACTTAGACTAAGAGCCCAGGCAGAAAGTAAATGAAACAAGTGTTAAGTGCACTGGGGAAAGCAGAGAGTAAAACAAAAGCCCTGTGAAGGGAGGGAGTGTCTGGGAGCAGCATCACTTTTCCTCTGCAGACAAACATGGGCAAAGGGCTGGTCTAGCCCTGAGTCCTGGAGAAGGAAAACAAACACAGGGTGACAGCTCTAATGATCAGAGTGCTGTCCATCCACATGGGAAACTGTTCTCAGGGATCATTATAATTGACAGCTTGACTTTTGTCAATATTTCCATAACCACTGGCCCCAGTCTCTCAGCCAGCCCTGGTGTCCCAAGGGCAGCCAGGTCTTACAGCACCCTTGGAAAGCAGCTCAGAGGGGAAGATTTTAGCAGGGTCATGGGGTGTTCTTCTCCCTAGACCTTTCTTTCCAGGGGAAATACAATTCTGCAGAGAAGCTGCCAGCTAGCCCTGGTGTGCATTCCCTGGCTCCAGGAGCACCAGGCACAGATGGGGAAGTGAATGTGAAATGTATCTGCATGAAGCTCCTGCTGATACTGGTGTTCTCAAAGTGGTTTTAATGGGTTGCCTTAGTGGTAGCTTGAGCAAGACTCACTCAGTCACCAGCAGTGGGACTCTTCCTGAGCAATTCTGAGCCCAAAGGTTTTGCTGAAGAGGAAAAAGGGTTCTAGAAAGGAAATAGAGTGATCAGACCACTGGTAAGGATGTCTTGCCTGGAAATCCAAAAGGGCATCTGTGAGCACAGTTATGGCTGCCTGGCTCCTACCGCCAGAACCAAGAACCTGGGAATGGGCTTCCACCTTCCTTGGGTCTGAAGAGCTTCACAGTACTCAGGTCTGAGCAAGCCACACAGTAAAGGCGTCTCCTGGAAAGCACCCCAGCTCTCCAGCAGCCATCCCCTTGTATTGTTGCCAAGCACTGAAATGTGGGCCTGAGAAAATCTCAGACCAGTGTGGTGCTTGCAGTCACTCACTGTAAGGAAATGAAGGGAGAACTGAGAAGCCCAAGCTGGTGTCACACTTTGAACCTTTACTGTTTCATGCTGTCAGACCTTGGGAGTTCATCACACAGGTGATTGATGCTCTTCATCTCCTTGCAGCCCAAGAATCTGGGGGTAGGGGAGGAACTTCATCTCTGCATTGAATTTAACCTGGCTCATGAAAAGGATTTGAATATCCAGGTAGCAGAGAAGGCTCTGAAGATTCGGCTCATGGAACATCCTCATGAGAAGCAGATCACCATTTGGGAAGAAGTTTACTTCCTGAATCTCCATATCCAGACCAAAGCCCTGGACTTTGGCTGCATCATGAGTGACACTGAACAAGTGCATTATGTGGAGATGACCAACTGCAGCCCAACTGCTGTCCACTACCACTGGTCATTCCAGACAGACAGCCAGGTGAACATGATAAGGTATGTGCACCTTTGCCCTCTCCTTGAAGCTTTTCTTCCTGGTGTCCTGTTGGTACTTTGCAAAGACCAAGGCTGTTTGCCTGGGATCTGACCAAGTGCTTTTGACTTTCCCTTGTGGAAATAACACTAACCAGTCATAGTCAAGCTGGATACTCAGGAAATACATGTTCTTCACCAGTTTGTTGCTGATGTAGCCCTCATACTGGTTTCCTCTGCAGTCATGCTGGGGCACATCTGTAAACACATTTCTGGCAGTTCCTCCTACTGTGACCTCTGCAGAGTGCAGAAGTCTGGTCTGGGCAGTTTTCATTACAGAAGCAAATGGTTTTTCCATAATGCCCCAGGAAACAAGCCAAGTTAACCATTGGGCATTGCAATGCTGCAGTTACAAAGAATAGAGCTCATCTGGAAACAATTTTGTTTAGGGAGCTGGGATCTGGCTCAAAGGAGATGACTTCTTGGGAGTTGGAAATTAGCTATGGCCCTGAGGAGGGCTTGGGCAAGAAGCCCTGGGCATTGAGGCAGCCCATTTCCAGCTGGGTCTTACCAAGTCCCAGCAAGTTTTTCATGTGGCCCTTCTTGATGCACAGCACCATCACAAGCAGAATGCAGAAGAAAGTCTGCAAAAGGAGGTGGAGAGAGAACGAGAAGCTGGGCTGTAAGCTCTGCTTAGGCCCCTGTCATCTTCTAGTAAATTAGATTAGAGTTTAATTACAAGCTAAAGGGAAATCTAATTTTGATGCTAGAACAATGCATATATTTTATAATAACAGAGAAACAAGCACATTCCAGCAAAGCCCATAAGGAATTAATTTCCTCTGAGGCCACTTGTTGGCTGCTTGCCTGTTTCTCTTTACTCCTATTTTTTTAGAAACAATTTAGGTTTTTGGAATGGGGATGCTGAATCAGTTTCCAGCTTTTAATCGCCCCATCTCCCACTAAATTGGCTCTGCTGGACCTGAGCCTGCAGGCACTCGCTCTTCCAGCTGACGCTGAGTCACCCCACTCTGTTAAGTTGGTGGCAGCTGAGGGTCCCAAGGATCTGGCAGGAGAGCATCCTCTGCTCCAAAGGGTTTGGCATGGCCCCTTTATTGGCTCTTTAGCACTGCTCTGCTCTGCATGTTAATTAAGCAGTAATGTATTCTCTCTGGATCCCTCAGCAGCCACCATGTGATTCTCTGTGGCAGAGCTGGAAATGAAGATGGTCTCCAAGCTATTAACACCTCAAATTGCTCATTAAGAGCCCAGCAGAAGGGCAGCATGTCAGATATTATATCTGGTCCACATTAAGCACTGTTGGTGTTCTTAATGTTCAGATCAAACTAACTCAGTCTGACATCGAGGGAATCAAACACCAAGTCTCAGGAAGGTGAGATCAGTAGAATTTAACCATCCATACCTCTAACCCTACTGGAGCCAATCAGCAGACTCCCAGCATTCATCGGGCACACACATTTATTTTGGCCAGGAGAGAAAATGTTGGTTTTCTGCCTGGACAAGACTGTGTGCTTAGATCCCTTTTTTCCCTCTAATTGTTCAACTGTTCTTTCCTACTCAATCTCTAGTCAGTGCTGCTGCTTTAAGCAGAGCACAGGTATAAACAGCACAGTCCAGCCGTGGCTGAGGAGCTGAATGTGCCCAACTCATGCCAACCTATGTCTCTTCTCTGACACTGCTGAGCCATGAGACTCTCATGGTTACTTTATCTACACCTAGGGAGTTAGTGAGAGACTGAGAACAGGTTCTCCTCACCCCCTGGACCTTTAACAGCTCAGAGCTGAGTCAAGCCTTTGCACTAAGAGGTTTTCTGTGACACTGGAATAGACCTCCAGAATTGCTCCATAGGAGATACTACACCTGGATTCCAATTCAAACATTTCATTCTATTTGTTACCTTCAAGTTTTCTTCTTGAAAGACTAACTTGTCCTCTTTCTAAAGGCAGTAACCAGCTCCTCAGCTTTCTTTGGGTTTCCCCTCAAAAGGACAACATTAAATTGAAAGTACACTACGAAGATTTTCTTAGAGACTGTGACAAAGGCTGCCAAAGTCTCATGCCCAAACATAGCTGTTCTCTAGAGTTTTCATCCTTTATTAAGACTTGTCATTTGCATTGAACATTGCTGTTCCTGTATCACCTTTTTGTCCCCTTCAAGCAAGACGTGTTCCCTCCCTGGGACAGAGCTAACAGGCATCAAGTGGTCCATGTGCCAGGATGGATCAGCAAGGAGCTCTGCACCTTCATGGCACATGTCAAACCCCCTCCATGTATTCATCTGACATCTCTGGAGATCTGGAACTTCTTGGCTATAAATCCAGCTTAATGAATTGCCAGTAGATTCTTTGGGGAAAGGATTTGTTGAGCTAAAGGTGTAGAACATGACTCTTTCCATTCCATCCAGGATTTTCTCAGCCAATTTGTTTTGAACAAGCCAGGAGCCTTTCTCCTCCTAAGTGGGTCTTTCTATAGCATTAGTAATATCTCCTGCCTCTGCCCTCTCTCCTTTCATGTCCCCTGATCAGGACCCTGTGAGCCAGAGCCCAGCCTTGGTGCTGACCAAACAAACCCCACTTTTGTGCTATAGTTGATGGGGTTTTGCTTTGTTGTTTTTATAACAAGGAAGAAATGGAAAATGCAGACAGTGAAAAAGAGTGCAAGGCAGAAATCTGACAGCAATGCTCTGTCAGCCACTGGCAGGGAGAGGCAGGAACATTGGGAACATCCATCAGAAATCTGTACATCCCCTGTGCCCCTGGGGCTGGGGAGTCTCAGATGAGTGACAGTTGTGCACGCTCCTTTCTTGCCCCCTGGTGCTTTCAGCTCTATGGGTAGTACAGTTTGAGCATTGGTAGCCCCACAAGTGCTATTTCCCTGCTTAAATCCCATGGGTAACATAGGAAAGGAGGGCTGAGTCATGATGGAAAGTTGCTGCCCCATGTATCCATCAGCTGTGTGAAGTCTGGCAGCAGCAAAACAGTGGTTTGCTGGGTGTACCAGAGAAGTGGCTCTTGGAGCAAGTGCTGGGCAGGTATCACCTCTGGGATGGCCATGCAGCTGCTGCACACAGAGAAGAGTCTCTGTATTCATGGGCAGAGACACTGGGGAACTGAAGCAAGGAAGACTTGGAAATTTGCTACTTGTTCTATTCAGACAGAATGAAAAGTAAATAAGATGCTCACCAAGGAGGGGTTTGTCAGTGAGTGTATGCTTTTAGCAAGTCTGTAGTAAAGAAACAAAGCCAGACATGAGGTGTGGGACAGTGATGCTTTGCCAGGACAAACGTGGATGGTGATGATTTCCTATTTACAATGTGTCTGTGAGCTTCCTTCTCCTCTACCTTCAGCATGGTGAGTGTCACTGTGCACCTTCCACCTCTGTGCCTCTTCCAGCACAGTGTTGCTCTTCTCCCCAGCTGGCAAGGCAGCCAGCCTGTCCCAGGCCTGGGCAAGACACCCTCTGGTTGAGCTCATGGGAGCACTATGACACGTTTGAGGCAGATTCTTCTGCCTCAGACCTTCTGCCTACTGTCACACACCTGGAGGACATTGGCTGGGGACACTGCAATGGAGGTTGGAGTTCAGAACAGCTGCATGGGTGTTGCTTTAACTATAGCACTTGGGTTTGGGGAGCCTCAGCCTCCTCCTCTGCACAAGGGTGGCAGATCCTGAGAGCTGTCATTCCACTCAGTGGACTGGGGAGCAGCCCCAGTGTTGGAGGGGCAGACTGAGGGTAGGGGAGGTGAAGAAAAAAGCATTGTCTGGAGGAAAAGCACTGCACATCCCAAGGTGCTATCAGGTGGCTGCCTCCCTGGCTTTGTACTGTGCCCTCGAGACCAAGCCTTGGAGATAATCATGTGTCATCCATGCTCCAAGCAGGCTGTGGGGGCTGGGTGGGGGTTGCCTTCTGCTTTTAGAGCCAGCCTGCAAATGCTGGCTAGAAGGTGACTTCTTTTTGCTCTGCCAGCACTGTTCAGCTGCAAACCTGGGGCATAGCCAGCTTCTGCCTTTGCTTTCTGCACATCTTCATTAGCCAGGGCTCACAGTGGGAGCCCAAGGTACACTGGCACTGCAAGGGGTGTCCCTATCCATGCCATTCTGCTGGTCCTGCCTGGATGGCTCATGCTTGAATTCCCTTGGGCAGGAGGTTCAAGGTCTGTCTCTGCAGAGTGTTACTGTTTGTGAAACAAAAGGTTGATGCTTCTTTTTGTGTATTGGTGGGAATAGCCCTCATTTCATGTGGCAGTGATGAGTAAGGTGACAGTCTTCCAGACCTCATTTCTCTTAACTTTGCCATCTGTTTCTCACCGTTCACTCTTTTTCTGCTTCCTGCAAGTTGTGCATCAAACAGTTTTCCCAGGGGAAAATCTATCTGAAACCCCTGGCATTGTTCTGCCTAAGAGTGTTGTTTTTAGTATGGCTGTGCTCTTTTCTGGTGCATCCCTGTCTTCAAAGGGTAAGTGAGAAATCTTCAAACTCTTGGGAGAAGGGTCTTAAGCCCCTCTGTAAATTTGAATCCAGGTGCCAAATCTTTGCATGCTTTTGGCTGTAAGTCTGCAATGGGGATTTTTGTGCTAATTCCTGCTACCCAAGGGGCTTCCAAATGCAGAGGTGATGGCGAGCCCAACTTAAAATCATATCACTAAGAGCATCCTTCAGACACTCCTTGAACTCTGATGGATTGCCATGGATTGTCTTTGCTAGCTCAGAGAAACAAGTAGCAGTTGGTTAAGGGTTAAGGTGAGGATTTGGGGATGTCAGGGGTATGTCACAATCCATCTGTATCTCTTGGCTGGGACAGGGAGGCAGCCAGGGGCAGAGAGAGGGGAAACCTTTAGCTCTGTACAGCACAGAAGCTTGGAAAGGACTTCAGCTCCCAGAAAAACTGAATGGGGCTTGCAAAGAGCAGGGCAGTACACAGAGATGCCCACCCCAGAGCTATTGGTGTGTTAGTAGATGCTGGGAGAACGGTTGATTTACTCCCCATTGCGCGCTTCATGTAGCAGAGGGAAGCCAGAATTCCTGGGGGCTCAGGGACCCCAGGAGTCCTTCTGGTCCCAGCTGCCATGCCATGCATTTTTGAGATCTGACTCAATTAAAGCTGCCTTTTCAGTGGCTCTGCACTCAGAAGAGTCATTATTCTCCTCTGCAGGAAACCTTTCCAGCTGTGAGCTTGCTTTGCATGTTCCCTCTTTGGTGGTAACTGTCACCTCCCCTCTGTCTCCTGGCCTCCCTGTCCCCAGCAGTCCCTGGTGTGGCCTGGATGCTGCCAATCCTGTCTGGTCACCCCTCAGTTCCATCTCCAGGAGTTCTGTGGGGCCATTGGACTGCGAGCATGTCCTGGGAATATGCTTGCCTTGCTCTCAGTAAAGCAGGGGGGAATTATGTTCTACTATGTGAGTGACCTTTAACAGTAACTCAGCAGTGATGTTAACTTGGCTTTTACACCAAGTAAAAGCCTCCCACAGCCATAATCTGATTTCTGCCAGGGTGAGGGTCCCAGCTCCTTGAGGGCAGGGAATGGATAGAGATGCTTGCATTCTCAGCACGGTGGAGCTTCAACTTCTGATTAATGTGGGGATTCAGTCCTAGGAAGTAAATTAAACTGGAGCTGGGTTTGATTTGTTTTTCATTTTGTGCTCGTTATAGTTGCTACTTTACCTTCTCCTTCCTTTCTCCATAGTGACCCGCTGCAGAATCCCATTCCAAGGGTACTCTGGGCTGTGGCTTCGCTGCCTGCCCAGGATGTGGTGCATCAGCACGGGCCGGTGGAGACACCTTCTGGGATTCAGCAGAAGTGGTGGAGACGAGCAGGGAGGTTTCCTTTTTGGTGAGGACTTCAGGACATGCTCAATGATTTCACCTCCCTCCTTTTCCTCGATGTGCTCTTGGCCGATGTGCTCTTGGCCCTGTGGAAGGACAGGAGGACAGGTCAGGGAGGCTGCAGGCTGTGCCATGAGCGTGCCCTCAGGGTTCAATTTTTGAGAGCCATCTCCTGCAGCCTTTGCCCAAAGAAGAGGACCCATTGAGAATCTCTCTTTTTCCATGGCTAGAAACCTTCTGCTTTCCTGTCTGATGAAACTAGGAGCAGCCTGCTGCTCGCAGCTGGTTACACTGAACTAGTTGTATTGTTAACCCTTGCAATCATCCTCTTTGTATTTCCAAGCTCTCTGTGCTTGTCCGCATGAAAACATCTTAAAATGGTGAATGTCCAGATCCTGGTCACACAGAGGGCTGGAACACATCTCTCCTCCTTTACTCTCCATTATGGGAGTCAATAGTCATCTGTTTTCTGAGTTGATTTTTGAAGTAGCTGGTAAAATTGTAGTTGGTGCTGATTGCTTTAAATAGCATCTCCAAATTACAGCTGTCAGGGCTTGTTTAATTTTGAACAAAGACTACAAATTGTGTTTATTGTTAGAGATGCTGATTTGTTCGGAGGGACCTTTGGCTGGAGTCTGATGGACAAGCATTTTTCTGTCTGATAGAGAATCAGGAGCTTTAAAATCCTCTGACCGCTGTGCAAACCATAAGGAAGGGGAAGACTTAATGGGTAGTGTTCTATCATCTGTAAAATCAGCACTAGTCAGAGTAACTCAAGTAAAGTCAGTGGAGACTACTTCAGGGCCATAACTTGTGCAGAGAGGGAAGTACTGCTGCCTAGGGATGATCTGCCCAAGGACCTGCTGTGCCTTACTGCACTGCTCATTGTGGCCCTGGTCCAGCTTAGCTTGAAACAAAGTGGCTGAGAAGCAAAATCAGATGAGCTACTGTAGGAAGATGCTGAAGTCCAAAACCAGCACTGGACAAATACCTGAACTCAGAGACTCGGTTGAAGTTTTAAAAAGCAGTTTCTGGTTCTGTTTCCCTGCTTAGTTCTGTTACCCTGCTTCGTTACCACCGCACCCTGTCTGTGCCTGGTTCTGCTGTATCACACCCTGCCAGCCTTCTTTGTGTTCCCTGAAAACCTTTTGTTCTCTTGAGGACC
>JAWWEV010000022.1:13255180-13277739 GCA_035583235.1 Hafferia zeledoni | reverse complement strand
GCCCCCCGCCGCCGCTGAGCCTGGCCCGCCGCCGCGGCCTCCCCCGGCGGCGCCGCCCGCCCCGGGCTGCCGCAGCGCCGCGATGGAGACGGCGGAGAAGGAGTGCGGAGCCCTCGGCGGCCTCTTCCAAGCCATCATCAACGACATGAAGGTAGGGTTCCGCTGTCGTGACAGCGCGCCCCACGCACCCCCATCGCGCTCCCCCGGGCAGCCCCCGCGCTGCTGCCGCCGGTACCGGTACCGTGGTGGGTACCGGGGCTCTGCTGCTCAGTCCCGAGATGGGGATGGGAACCTCATACCGGGTTTCGGAGCCCAGACATCAGTCCCGCAGTGGGTGTCGGGGTCCCGCATCGGCTGTCGGAGCCTGGCACGGGGTGCCAGAGCCCCTCATCAACCCCACACTGGGCATCGGACCTCGTGCTGGGCATCAGAGCCCTGGGGATCGCAGCCTCACAGGAGCCCTATATCCATCATCGGGTATTGGGTCCTATCATGGGCATTGCAGCCCCACATTAGCCTTGGATCCGTCACTGGGTATTGGAACTACATCCTGGGTGTTGCAGCCCCACATCAGCCCTCTTATCCCTCATCGGGTATCAGAGCCCTATGTCAGGCATCAAGGTTTCCCATCGGGTGCCAGAGCATGGCACTGGGTGCCGGAGCCCCACATCAACCCCATACTGGGCATCAGGGCCCTGAGTTGAGCAATAGAGCCCATGCTGGGGATTGTGGCTCTGTATCAGCCCTGTATCCATCCATCCACCCACCCATCCATCCCCGGGGGCCGCAGCCCCGTGTTGGGTAACACAAACTAGGCATTGCTGCCCCTGACAGGGTGCCACTGGCCCCACATCGGGCATTGCTGCCCCTTTCAGGTATCACGTTGCCTCTGCGACCCCCCACTCCCAGCCTGGATTTCTGCTGGATCCACTGGGGTTGACACCAATGGAACAAAAAGGTCCCCCAGCTTCTCAGTCCCATTTCCCAGCCTGGGGAGGGAACGTTGCCACCACCCTCCCTGGGAGCAGAATGGGCCATGTTTAAAAACCCTCTTTTTTTGTTTGTTTTCGTTTCAAAAAATAAAAATTAAAAAATGCCAGGGGCATTTCTGACTGGGGGCTGAGTGAGAAGGAGGTGACCAGCTGTGTTTCTTCATCTCAGAGGGCCAAAATTCCCACTGCCAGCTCCAGCACTGAGGTTTAGCCCCAGTCATTTTTGGGAGGCAAAAGCTGTCTTCCTCCTCCTCCTCCTCTTCCTCTCTTCATGCTGCAGACCCGTCCAGACAATGCTGTCATTGCCAAAGCAGGGGAGGGGGGATAAAAAAAAATAAAAGCCTTGCTGGGAAGGAGATTAACCCCTTCAAGGGGCGGTGGTGGCTCCGCAGCTGGACTCTGGCTTGGGGCCGGGGAAAAAGCTCCAGGGAGAAAATCCCAGCGCTCCCCAGGGCAGCAAGATCCAAGGCTGGTGGGGAACGGGTACTGGGGTGATCAGCTCCCTCACCCAGAGCACCTCCCCAGGGGAGGTGGGGGCAGCCCGTGCCTCAGTTTCCTGTTCTCCTGTTGAGGCTGTGGAGGGGGTGAGCCAGCACAGAGCCATCACCTCCCAGTGACATGCCCAGCACCATCAGGATGTGGTTGGACTGGGAACCTCTCACCCATGGAAACCTGGATTCAATTTCATGCCATTTATAGGTGGGAAAGATGAAGGAAAAATGATGAAAAAGAAGGAGAACCCCACAGTGCTACAGCTGAGGCTCAGTTTGTGTCCTGTGCAGCCCCAGCTGAGCACTGGTGGCATCTAAGGGTGCATTGTCCCCATCTCCCAGCCACATGGGTGTCCTGGCACGGGCACTGGGGGACAAATAACTCCCTGCCCAAAGAGCTGCTGGCGTTGAAGGGCAGCAATGTACTTGGGGTCCTTATGGCTGGGACCCCTGTCCTGGACACAGGGAACAAAGGGACCTTATTTTGGTGGCAGGTGGCCTTTTCAGCACCCCTTGGCCTGTGGTGGGGAGGACTCACTTGGTGGCAGTCCCCAAGCCAGCTCTATTCCTGTTGCCTCTCTTCCCACGTGCTCGGCGTCCCTGGATGACCTTGGCATGTCCTTGTTCTCATTGTCCTCTTCCCCATCCTCCTCTTGCCTGGCATCACAGAGGCTGGGGGCATCAGGACCTGCTTGCTTGCTGCAGGGGAGCCTCACTCACTTTGCTCAGGATGGCCATGAAAGGTGGCCCAGAGACGGTGGCAATGGCAGTCCCTGGACACCCATGACCAGGGCACTGCCACAAGTGGTGTGTGAAGTGGCACCCTGAAACCCCTTCTTTGCTGACTCATGAGGAAACCAGGGCTTTCGTTGTCCCTGGAAAACAATGCTGGGCTGGTCCCATGACACCCTGGTGCAAACCTTGTCCCCAGAGCCACCACCAAGCCAGGGTGCCCACAGGGATGTATGGTGATCCACATCCTGCAAGGCTGGCTCTGGTGTCCATGTCTCAGCCTGGTGGCTGCCTCAGCAGGGCTTGCAGACCCCTGGCACTACTCTTGGATGGTGACACTGGGATCACCAGGATATTGTCTCTAGGATGACAGCACAGGAACTGACCTTGCTAGGATGGCAGCACCAGGATGGTGACACCAGGACTGGCTCCACAGGGATGGCTGTGCTGGGATAATGATGCTGGGACCAGCCTTGCTGTAATAGCACCAGAATGGCCTTGCCATGCTGCTGGCACCTGGACAGCCTCACTGGAATGCTGGCACAAAGACTGGCCACGCCAGGCTGGCACTGGGAGGGCCTTGCCAAGACAGCACCAGGATTAACCTCACCAGGACAACACTGACTGGCCTTGCTGGAACGGTGACACTGGGATAGCCTTGCTGTATGGTTGCACCAGGATTAGCCTTGTTGCACTAGCACCAGGACTGGCCTTGCTGGAATGGCACTGCAGCTGGCATTACTGTGACAGGCCTCACTGGAGTGGCACCAGGGTGGTCTTACTGGGATTGGCATCTCTGAGGCATCACTGGGACTGGTCTTACTGGGACTGGCTTCAATGGCATGGCGTTGAGATAGCCCTGCTGGAATGGTGGCACTGGGACAGCCCTGGGATGGCCTCGCTGGATGGTTGCACTGGAACAGCCCTGGAATGGCCTCGCTGGGATGGTGCCACCAGCACAGTCCTTGGATGGCCTTGCTGCGGTGGTGGCACTGGAACAGCCTGGGGTGGCCTTGTTGGCATGGTGGCACTGGAACATCCCTGGGATGGTTGCACCAGGATAGCCCTGGAATAGCCTCACCACACGGCAATGGGATTGGTCTTGCAGGGATGGCCTTGGTGGGAGAGCCCTGCCAGACTGCCACTGGAATGGTCTCACCAGGACACTACCGGAGTGGCCTCCCAGGCACCTGTGCCCTGTCTCTGTCCCCATACAATTGTCCCCACCCCCAACCTCCACTCCTGCCCCACTGCCCTTCATGGGCTTGGGGGAGGCAAGGACTGGGGGTCCTGCTGTGGGAATGGAGCCCTCCATGATGGTGGGTTTGGCCACCAGTGCTTTAGGGGAGGCTGCAGGTGCTGGGGGGCTCTGCTCCGCTGCTGGCCAGGGTCTAAAAGCTTTTTCCTTTCATCTCCTCTTGCCTAACCCATAGGCTGCCTTGACCCCTGTCAGGAAGAAATCACCCAAAATCCTGAGGTCTGCAATGGTCTACAAGTTTGGGTGGTCATAGTGGAAAGGGAAAAAAACAGGAGGGGAAAGGGTTGTGCTCAGCCTTTATTAGCCATCAGAGAAGCCACTGAGCTCCCCTGTCTCTCTATACCAGTGAAGGGGAGACCTGCCCTGTCTGGGAAGGGTGCAGGGGGAGAGGGGCTCTCTCTCTCACTATGGCACTTCCTCCTTGCAGAGCTCCTACCCTATCTGGGAGGATTTCAACTCGAAGGCCACCAAGCTGCACTCCCAGCTCAGGTGAGTGACCAAGGGTGGGGGCAGGACATGAGGGACCCCTCTTCCCATGGGCACATCCTGGTGTGCTCCACACCTGCTGAGCTCCCACCTCGCTCTCTCCACCACAGGACCACAGTGCTGGCTGCAGTCGCCTTCCTGGATGCCTTCCAGAAAGTGGCTGACATGGCCACCAACACCCGAGGTAGGTCCTCTCCCCTAGGGGTGAGTGTCCCCAGGCTTGGTCAGGCACGAGGACAGGTGGCAAGTGTGCGCTGTGGGGTGTCCCCTGCCAGTGTGACCAGGGTGGACTTCAATCAACAGCTCCACCATTCATGGAGAGATATCCAGCCTGTCCCCACACCAAGGTGGAGCATCCCCTGGGAAACAGGGTTGGAAAAATGGGGAGTGGAGGGGATGTGGAGGCATCCGCATGCTGGCTTCTCACCACCCATAGGTGCCTAGCCACATCTTCTGGTGGGGCTGGGACGTTTTGGGGTGGCTCAGCCTCACACTGTGGTCCCCTGCACCCATCTCTGTCCCCCGGAATTTACAAGCCACCCTCCCTGTCCCTGGCATCCACCTGGGAGGTTCCCAGTTGGGTCCTGGCTGCTCCAGGTGTCTCCAGGAAAGGGAAATAAACTGGAGGGAAATTCAGGGGTCCAGGCTCAGCTCTTCTATGGACAAACCCTAACCTGCCAGGGAGGTGACTGAAAAGTTGAGACTGTCTGTGGGGACCCCCACGCTGATGAGGGGTGGGAGGGAAGGACCCCCAGACCCTCTCTGGGTGACTGTTGGCAATGAGGAGCCACTTCCCACCGATCAGCTTCTGCCAAGCAGATGGTCCCAGGCTGGTTTGCAGACTGGCGGCATCCAAGCCATCTGGAGCTGCGCAAGGAGGAGGAGGAGGAGGAGGCGGCAGCTTGAGCCAGGATCAGCTTTGCCTCCAAACCCACTAGCCCACTGCACTGGGGAGATTAGGTCTCCCCCAGCTCCCCGCCAGCCTGGGCACTGAAAGAAAGGAGAGAGCATGGGGGGATGCTGGGAACAGCCGGGGACTGGCACCGTGGCAGTCAGCATCACCCTGTAGTGCCGTTATAACTGCAGGGGTTTTGGGAGGGTGGGAGGCAGAGCAGCAGCGCGGAGAAACTGAGGCACTGGGTGGGGGATGACTGGTGGCCTCGCACACAGTGCATGAGAATCGGATTAGGAGCAGCAGGAGCTGGGATAAGAGCATTAGGAGCTGGATTAGGAGACTACCCCAGTGCAGGAGAAGGCTCTAGGCCCTCGGGTTCCCCTATTTCCACAGCACTGAGGGACTGGGGAGTGCCCAACAATCCTGCGAAAGGGTGGAAGGTGTCTCTCAAGGCTTTTTAGGGGAGAGAAAAGCAGAATATCACTCCTCAGTTTGCACCCAAGGATTTTGGATTGCTGCTTTTCCTGGGATTTGCCAGCAGCACTGCCACCATGTGGCCATCCTTAGGCTCCCGAGTTAACAGTGGTTTCACCTAAAAGGGATGGTTCTGCTTTCTCTTGCTGGCAAATAGCCTCCCCGGGGAGTCTGGGCTCTCTTTTTATCCACTTGGGATTGTGCCTGGAGGTGTGGGACAGAGCTGACCGCCTGGAACTACACCGGGGTAACTCATCCTTTCCCTTCCCTGGCCCCATCATGCCAAATTTGAGACAAACAAGTTAATAATGAGAGCAGGTTTTAATTTCAAGACTGACAGAAGGGTTATTTAGTACTTTGGTTTGGTTATCAGTTAGTGGAGGATGATGTATTTATTTTGTGGACTTTACTTGGGGAAGAAAATGAACCACCCCTAACCCAAAGAGTCCCCAGAGCTCAGCAAATCCCAGTGCCAGTCGTCCCTGCCATGAGCCACCCTGCTCCCACTGTGCAAACTGGGCTGAGACCAGTGTGGGGATGTCCCTGCCCCTTGTCAGCAGCACTTCTCTCCCCACCAGGTGCCACGAGGGACATCGGCTCTGCACTGACCCGTATGTGCATGCGGCACCGCAGCATCGAGGCCAAGCTCCGGCAGTTCACCAAGTAAGCAGGACCAGGGCCTTGGTGACACCAGTTTGCCAGACTCATCCCTCACTGAGGAAGGAGATGCTGGATGTCAGCTGGGCCTGGGATCAGGGGCATGGCTTCCCACCCCTGGCTCCAGCGCTCTCCCACACTCTGCTTCTCTCTCCCTGCTTCAGTGCCCTCATGGAGAGCCTAATAAACCCTTTGCAGGACAGGATTGAGGACTGGAAGAAAACTGCCAATCAGCTGGACAAGGACCACGCAAAAGGTACAGGGAAGGGCAGGATAAATCCGTGCAGGGTGGCTGTGCTGCTTGGCAGGGGCCCCTCTGACAGCACTTCTGTGCCCACAGAGTACAAGCGAGCACGCCATGAGATCAAGAAAAAATCCTCTGACACCCTCAAGCTCCAGAAGAAGGCTCGCAAAGGTGAGGGAGGGTCTCCTGGGGGGTGCCCCCACCAGCCCCTCTGCAGCATGCCCAGCCAGGGTGGGCATCCTGGCTGTGGCACTGCCAAATGGGGGTGGGCACTAGAGGGGTCCTGCTGCCCCCCTGCAGAAAGGGAGGTGCCAGAATGGCCCAGGGGGGTGGCAGGGAGGCGGGGGCTTGTGCCCCAGCCTTTGACCTCTTTTCACACGTTTTCTCTGTCTCCTTCTCTCTTCCCTCCCCTCCACATCCTTCCTGTAGAGCTACTTGGTAAGTGAACTGCTGCCCCCCACCACCGGCCCCCTCTCTACTTCCTCATCTGCTCCACCCAGTCTCCCCAGCCTCTGTCTGTCTGTCCGTCCATCCATTCCTCCACTCCCTGTACCTCCCTCACCCTGCTTTTAGCTTAGCTTAGCTTGCACCCCAAATCCTGGGGCAATGCCAGCCCTGCCACAGTGGCAGCCCAAGGGGTCCCCTGGTCCCAAGTGCCAGGAATGGGGATGGAGTGACAGAGGAGGCCCCTGTCCAGGGCTGCTGTGGGGTGAAGATGCTCCTGGAACCTCCAGGGATATGGGCACAGTGGGGGACCTGTGGCACCCACTGGGAGTGAGGATGGGGTGAGCTGGAGCTGGGGGTTGTGGCTTTGGCTTGGCAGTGGGAACCACAGCAGATTGGGAGGGTGTGTCAGGGGAGCCCAGTGCTGACGGTGCCCCATCTCACAGGGAAGGGGGACCTGCAGCCCCAGCTGGACAACGCCCTGCAGGACGTCAATGACATGTACCTGCTGCTGGAGGAGACGGAGAAGCAGGCGGTCCGCAAAGCCCTCATTGAAGAGCGGGGTCGCTTCTGCACCTTCATCACCTTCCTACAGCCCGTGGTGGTGAGTGCTGAGGGCCAGGAGGGTGTGGGGGTGTTTTCTGCTGCCCAACAGATGATAATGCTCTCTCTTGTCTGGCCTCAGAATGGAGAGCTCACCATGCTGGGAGAGATCACCCACCTGCAGGGCATCATCGAGGACCTGGTGGTGCTCACAGCTGAGCCCCACAAGCTGCCCCCCGCCAGTGAGCAGGTCAGCAGGGGCAAGGTGAGGGGGTCAGGGGAGAGGAGAGTGTCCTTGGGGGCACTTACACCCCATTCTTCCTGCAGGTTATCAAGGACCTGAAGGGCTCTGACTACAGCTGGTCCTACCAGACCCCCCCGTCCTCGCCCAGCAGCTCCAGCTCCCGCAAGTCCAGCATGTGCAGGTATGGTGGCGTGGGCTCCACACCCAACTACAGCCAGGAAAACCAGTCCTCCTCATTAAACCCAGTGGGCTAAGGACACTTACGTCCCTTGGGGATGCTCACAAGGTGCATGTCCACCTTCTCATATTCATATGGCAAACTGGTTCCCACTAATGTGGAGAAACTGGTCTTGGCATGCTGGGCAGGGCTGGTGGACCCATGGGGCAGGATGGGTGCCTGGCACGTGACCCGTCCTCTGGCATGCAGGGGAACCCTGGGGGCAAACATTCCACCTTTGTCATGTCCCCAAGCCTGTTCCCTGCCACAGGGGCACCCCAGACGGACCGTGTGCCTCAGTTTCCCCAGTTTGGAGTGTGACAGGGCACTGGCCACCCTGCAACCTCCAAACCTCTGTCTTAAATTCTCTTTTCCTTCCTTTGTCCTCCCCACCGGCGTGTCCCCGTCCCCCCGGCGCCCCCCCAGCAGCGTTAGCAGTGCCAAGGGTGGCATGGCGTGGCCTGGCGGGGCTCAGACCTGCTCACCCAGTTCCACCTATCGCTACCGCAGCCTGGCACAGCCCCCCGCCGCCGCCACCCGCCTCTCCAGCGTCTCCTCCCACGACTCCGGCTTCATCTCCCAGGACGCCGCTTACTCCAAACCACCGTCCCCCATGCCCTCGGACATCACCAGCCAGGTACGGGGAGGGCGGTCAGTGCTGCCCACCTCTATGCCTCAGTTTACTGTTCTGTAGACAAGTGGGTGGTGCTGGGTTTGCAACACAAGGGTCCCACATAGAGGTGATGAGACCCAGCCCCAAGAGTATTTCCAGCTGCACTGGCATCATGGGAGATTAATATTGGGAATACTAGGGGTACCTGCCCTACTGAGGAGCAACACAGACCACACTGCAGAAAAACCCCAGCCATGACCCCCATCCACATGGATAGGGCACAGATATCCCTCTTCCCGTGCCAGGGAATAGGGTATTTCCCACTGGGAGAACAGAGTGTTTCCCAATCACCCCAGCTCTAGAGTACCCAGTTTATGCCAGTCCCTTACCAGACAGCATGGTGCAAAGCTTCCCCTTCACTCTGCATCCTCTGCAGTGCCAAGGATGCTCCAGAATCCCCAGGGAGCTGCCATTCCAGCCTACCCCTGCTAACCTGGCCCCACCAACCTGCAAGGTGCCCACTCCCCAAAATGCCTGTAGGCACTGTGTGGCTTGGGGTGAGCACAGGGGAGGGTTGGGGTGGAGCATCACCTCAGCTCTGTAGACCCCACTGCCAGGTCACTCTCCATCCTGCATCTGCACTAGAGTGGAGGAGGGCTGGGGGCCTGGCTTAGCCTGGGAAGCTGTGGGTGCTTCTCTAATGGGGACTGTGGCTCTGGCTTTGCTTGCTAACTGCCTCTTCTCTCCCCCTCTGGCTCTTGGCTCGGCCTTGTGGCACGGCACAGCAGAAGTCCTCCAGCTCAGCGTCCTCAGAGGCCTCCGAAACCTGCCAGTCAGTTAGCGAGTGCAGCTCCCCCACCTCGGTTAGTCCTTGCCATCCCACCAGGGTTGCATATCATATGTGGTTCCCCCCTTACCTCATGGGGTTTAGTCCCCAGATCACCCCATCCCACCCTGCCATGAGGCAGAGCATCCCAAGCAGCACCCATGGCTTGGTGGGGGACATCAACACGTGCCCCCTCCTGCCCCACTCCTGGTCCTAGTGTTGCCAGCATCAACCTCATGCCTTGCCCATTACAGGACTGGTCCAAGGCCAGCCCCTATGACCAGCCAGTGGTCCCCACCCTGCAGCGGCGCAAGGACCGCGTGGAGCACCTCCGGGAAGCCGAGATGGGCTCTCCTGCTGGTGGGTACCCAGGCATTGGCGGCGAGGATGCTCCCAGGCCCCGGATGTCACCGGCTACAATTGCTGCCAAGGTACTGCCTGGGGCAGGGAGAGCACAGAGGTGCAGGGTTCTTGGGGGTCTCCCAAGAGAGAAACCAGAGTGCTGACAGTGCCCCTTGCCCCTACAGCATGGGGAGGAGGTGTCCCCTGCCGCCAGTGACCTGGCCATGGTCTTGACCCGGGGGCTGAGCTTGGAGCACCAGAAGAGCAGCCGGGACTCACTGCAGTACTCCAGTGGCTACAGCACACAGACCACCACCCCCTCCTGCTCCGAGGACACCATCCCTTCCCAAGGTACCTGGGCTACAAGGGGCAACTGGGGCCACCTGAAACAGCACTCAGTGTAGGGAAGAGGACAGCAGAGGCTGGAGCATGTTTGCGTGCCCTGGGTGTCGTAGCATCAGGCTGTGGTCACATCACTGGGGCTGGTGGGGAGATTTGATGTGTGCTGGGGGTTTGGGTTGTGGCACAAGCTTTATGGCACACATAACCGTGGCTTTTTTTGTGAGTATTTGTGTGTTAGGTGGGGCTTGGTGGCTACTGCTGTGCGGGATAGTTCTGTAACAGTCAGCATTTCAGCGAGGTGGTGTTGGTGATGGTTTGTGGTGATGTGTCTGCACAGCAGTTGGGTACAGGTGGAGATGGTGGCAGATGTTCGGTGATGGCAGCAGAGTTGACAGTTGGAGATCAAATAATGTTTGTAATCATCATGTTGATTATATGATTATTACATCATGTTTGTAATCATCATATTGGCATGATAATGGCTGAGCCGGTTATGAGCATGTGATGGTGACAGTGGAGGTTGGCTGTGATCATGTTGTGATAGTGGTGGTTAGGGTGGTTGTAATGGTAATGACTGGGTTTGACTACAACCAGTGGCAATGGCAGGGGCTGGTTTTGTCTGTGTTGCAACTGTGACCCATGGGTTTAGTTGTGATTTCAGTGTGATAGTTGGGGTGGTTGTGGTTGCCCTGTGATAGTGGTGATTGGGGTCAGTGGTGATTGGGGTCATTTTAGTTGCCTTCCAGTGGTAATGGTTGGGTTTGGTGGTGAGTACGGTTTGCCAGCAATGGTTGGGACCGGTAGTATTTTTGTCGTGATGATGACAGTTGAGTTTGGTTGTTGTCACACTGTGCTGGAGGTGACTGGGGCTGGCTGCGATTGCATTGTGAGGTGGTGGTCGGGCTTGGGCACCCACTGCCTGCCTGGCCACACTGCTGCTGCCTCCCCAGGCTCCGACTACGACTGCTACTCGGTGAACGGCGACGTGGAGTGTGACCCCCAGAGTGACTTCGACAAGTCCTCCACCATCCCACGCAACAGCAACATCGCCCAGAACTACCGACGGATGATCCAGACCAAGCGTCCTGCCTCCACCGCTGGGCTGCCCACTGGCACCAACCTACCAGCTGGCACCACCCCAGGGGTGGCCACCATCCGCCGCACACCCTCCACCAAGCCCTCGGTCCGCCGTACCCTCTCCAACGCCGGCCCCATCCCCATCCGACCCCCCATTGTCCCCGTGAAGACTCCCACAGTGCCCGACTCTCCCGGATACACTGGCCCAACACGGGTGGGCAGTGAAGAGTGTGTCTTCTACGCTGACGACGCCTCTCCAAACCCCCTGGATTTTGCCAAAGCTTCGCCCAAGCGGCTGAGCCTTCCCAACACTGCCTGGGGTGGTGGTGCCATGGAGATCTCTGTGTACCCCGGGGCTGGCCAGCACCTCTCCGCTGAGGAAGAGGAGGACCAACAGTTGGCTGCCAACAGGCACAGTTTGGTGGAGAAGATCGGCGAGCTGGTGGCTGGGGCCCATGCCCTGGGGGAAGGCCAGTTCCCCTTCCCCACCACCCTTGTGGGGTCCGGCCCCAGTGAGGAGACCCCAGTGCCCCCCCCAGCGGCCTCCATGGACCCCCCGGCCGAAGACATGCTGGTGGCCATCCGGCGTGGGGTGCGGCTGCGCAGGACCGTCACCAATGACAGGTCGGCCCCGCGGATATCGTGATGACGCCCTGGCCAGTGGGGACGTGCCCAATGTGGCCAATGGACCTCCTGGGGACGACCTCTGCATCTCCCTGGGAACCCCCACCCGCCGGCACCCGCTGCCCTATTCCTCCCCAGTGGCCCCCACTTCCTGCCCCGTCTCCTCCTGCCCTGCCCTCTCCCTTCCTTCACTTGCTCTTTCTTTGGCCCTTTTTCTCCTCTCTTTCCCATTTTCTCCTCTTTTTTTCTGCATCTTTTTCTTTTTTTTATTCTTCTCTTATTTGTCTCTTTTTCTTCTCTTTTCTTCTTGTTTTCCTCTTTCTCATTTTTCTTTTCCTCTTTCTTTTTAACTCTTATTTCCTCCTTTCTTTTTTCCTCTTTTTCTCCTTTCCATGTTTCCCCTCTTTCCCCTTGTTTCTCTTTTCCCCTCTGTCACTCCCTTTCCCGTTTTCTCTCCCTCGGGCGCAGGCGGGTGGCCCCAGCCGCAGCAGGAGAGGACGGTGCCAGCAGGGCTGTGGCAGCAGGAGCACCAGGAGTGGGGGGCCCTGGCTCAATTCCCCTCAGCTGCCTGCTAGGGGCCAGCACAGCTCAGCCTCATTTCAAGGGGCAGAAACAGTGGGGAGGGGGGTGCAGGGGCAAGAAGAAGTGGGGGGATGTGTGAGAGTGTGGGGGGACTGGGGGCACAGGCACTGCAGTCCCCTCTGTCTTGAGGAAGTCACCAGGGTGCAGCTGCTGAAGATGCTGAACATCTTTGCCCCTCCTGGGAGTCACCGAGGATCCCTCTCAGCCCCCATAAACTCCCTCCCTCAGCACCTGAAGAGCCTGTGCAGGGTCCTGCTGGGGGGATGGGTCTGGGGAACAGGAGGTTTCACCCAGACCCCCCAAAGTGAAGAAGCTGATTTCTGCCGGCGGCTGGAGGAAAGCACAACCCCCGGCCCCCCGCTGTACATAGTCCCCTGCCACCCCGCTGTCTGTCGCATCGCAGCCCCCTCATCCCACCCCCTTAGGAATAACAATTTAGTTCTCCCCCTTTCCCCTTCTCCTGCCCAGAACCACTGATGCCAAGTGACAAATGTTTGGGTTTGAGGGGGGAGGGGGGGTCTCTTATTTTGTACAGAAAACAAAAATTCCTTGGAAAAGAAAAATACTGACCTGTCTTTCAACTGAAGTAACTTTTCTGGTGCTGTTGTTAACTTGGTCCTTACTCTTTTATTTTTTTAATTTATTTTACCCCATGTGCTCCTGCCTCTGCTGCCGCTTCCTCCCTCCCTGTCCCTCTGCCAAGTTTATTTCTCTTTCTTTCATTCCCTCTTTTCTTTTAAATTTTTTTTTCTGGTGGTAATTGCCCTCTTCCCCACCCTTCCCCATTTTCCATAGTCACTGCTACAAGTAACGAATGCACTGTGAAGATTCCAGTATTAATAAAGGTTGTACTGTAATTAATAGCCTTGCCTGCGCTCCTATGAATGTTCTGGTCTCGTGGCATCACCTCAGTAATGTGGGACAGGTGGGAAGGTCCCCTCACCCCTTTCAGGTGCCCATGGCTGGAGGGAGTGGGTGTTTTGAGGTATGGAGGGGTGAGACAGCCTCATGGTCAAGGTGATGGGTGACTCGGGATGCAGAAGAGCTTCCTGCTGCCCCATCCCCCCCAGGAGAGGAGGTGCCCCCCACCTCCACCCATCCCAGCAGCACCCGCGTTGCCACCTCATGGATTATTGAGGCCGATTGCCAAACCTTGCTGGAGCAGCACAACCGGCTGCCGCGAGCAGTGGGGATGGAGGGGCTCGGCGTGGGCAGCGTCCTGCTGACTGGCTGCGATGGGGGTCTGGGCCTGGGGCTGCTGAAAGGATTGCTGGAGCAGCCCAGACCACCTCAGCACATCTTCGCTGCTTGTCTGGACCCCCAGGGAAAGGTAAGGAGGACACTGGAGTGGGAGAACAAGGAGGGGTCAGCTCTGGGAAGGGTGCCTGGAGATGCCACCATTTTACTTAGAACTGGGGGGCTGAGCATCAGCATCCTGCACGATGAATGGCATGGAACGTATATAGAAACATATATAGAAATATATATAGAAATATAAAATAGAAATAAAAACACACAAAAATGCATATATATATATATATATAAATATTTTAAATACCTATATATGTATTAAATATGTATGCATTTAAATTTTTGTGTCTCTTGACCTAGAGATGTGCATGATGGGGAGTGCAGGGAGGGGTTTGCTGGCAGCTCCCATGCCAGGGGCATCACTCCTGGGAGCTTTGAAGCTGCCGGGCTCAGCCAGGTGCAGAGAAGCAGCGACTTGCCTCAGATCGCTCCCACTGGATCTTGTTGAAACCTGTCCACTGTGACATTTGGGGCCACCCTGTTCCCACCTGCACAGCACAGGGTCCAAGTCCTGGTGAGCCTTCCCACATGACTCCTCCCCTCTGCTTTCTCCATGTAGGCTGTCAACGAGGTGGCTTTGGGCTTTCCCAATGTCCTGGTCCTGCCTCTAGGTAAGTGCTGGGGCGGGAAGCGGATGAAGCCTCTCAGGATTTAATTGCAACCGTGGGCGGCTGCGGGAAATGCCACAAAGCAGGCGGATCCCTCTGTTTGGCTCAGCTCAATCAGGTCACTGACAGGACCAGGAGGATGCTCAGGGGCTGGGAGCTGCCTCCTGCCATGTCTTACAGCATCTTGCCAGGGACATGGCCACCAGCCTGTCTCTAAGCCCTCCTATTCCTTTGCAGATGTGACAGACCCCAACAGCATCAAGGCTGCAGTCAGGAAGGTGCAGGAGAAGGTGGGAAGTGCTGGCCTCAACCTCCTGATCAACAACACCAGCACCACACGCCGCACCACGCTGGCCACTGAGACCGCAGAGAACATGAGCCTTGTCTACACCACCAACACCATCGGGCCCCTGCAGACAAGCCAGGTGAGCCCACAGGCACCCCCGTACCCCGAATACTGGGAATAGGGAGGAAGAGGATGGTGATGCCCGAGCTCCCATGCCCTGCAGGCCTTCCTGCCCCTGCTGAAGAAAGCGGCTGAGGCTGAAGGGCAGCATGAGATGAGTTGTAGCAGAGCTGCCATTGTCAACATCTCCAGCATCCTGGGCTCCATCGAAGTGGCAGAGGCTTGGGAGGAGAGGCAGGACATCTGCTACCGCTGCAGCAAGGTACTGCCACCAGGAGGATGGGGAGGAATTTGGGGGTCACCTCCTATGAGATTCCCCCCACAGCTGGCGCTGGCATTGTCAGCTCATGATGGTGAGAGGGTGTGGGTTGTCCTCCCAGGCTGCTCTGAACATGCTGACCAAATGCCTGGCCCTGGAGTATGGGAGCAGTGGGATCCTTTGCGTGTCTGTTGACCCCGGCTGTGTTACACCTCCCTTGCAACAGGAGATGGTGAGTGATGGGAGATGTTTTGCTATCCTAGCTCAGCAAAGTCCCATGGGCATCCCTTCCTAGCAGCATCCCTTCCCAGAGGCATCCCTTTCCCAAGGCCATCCCTTTTCAGGGGCATCGTTTCCCAGGGGCATCTGTTCCTGGAGCATCACCTCCCATGGATGTTCCTTGCCACTGACATCCCTTCTCAAATAAATCCCCTTCCAAAAGCATCCCTTCCCATGGACATCCCTTCCCAGAGGCACCCCTTCCTGGGACATCACTTCCCATGGGCATCCCTTTCCTGGGCACTCACCTCTGTGCAGTCCTTCAGTTTCAGAGTAGCTGCACCACCACAACAAATGGCCAGTTCCAGGCTGTACTCTAAAACCATCCAATTTTCTCTCAGTTTTTATTTGCCTTTTTATTTCCTTTCTCATTGCGATGGTGTGTCAGCAGAGGGCACCCTGGCCTTGCACTCGGCTGCCCCTTTACTCTGCACTGGCTGACAGAAGAGTCACTTTTTATTTAGGAACCAAAAAACAACCTCCAACCTTATAGCAACAAATTGGGGACAATCAAGTTGGTCAAAGCCACATCCCTTTCCTGCTAGAGCACCTCTGGCCTCTCCCAGACCACCCCAGCCAGAGCTGGCATCCCACCATGCCATGGGATGGGAATGGGGGTGCTGGGATGGAGGGTCATGGCTCATTTTTCTCCCTGCCCTTGGGTCCAGCAGGGCCCAGTGACAGTGGAGCAGAGCGTGCAGGGTGTCCTGCGGCTGCTGTCCCAGCTCTCGACCACCAGCAATGGCACCTTCTGGGACTGGAGAGGGCAAAGGCTGCCCTGGTGAGAGCAGTGCCTGTCTGCCGATCTTCATGAATTAAAGCTAATGAATTTCCATTTCCAGGCTTGCTCTGATTCTGTGCAGGGAGAACAGGGACACCCTGGCTGGGGGGTGAGAGCTGGAGTCACTGCCCCCACTGTCTGGAATGCAGAGTGGGGCCAGGGCAGCAGAGGGAAGGATGGTGGAAGTGTGCTCCTGTATACAAGGCATCCTTTGGAACTGAGGGAATGCCCCAGGCATCCTCCCTTTAGGGCCATAAGTCACGCTGCTTTGTGGCCTGGGGACATCATAGTCTCAAAACTGCAGCCATGGGCAGACTCAGCACAGCCCAGCTCTCACCCTGCTGAGCCTGCCCTCCCCAAAATCAGCCAGCCTTTCCATGCCTACCCCGAGGATGCTGCCAGGCTTTTTTCCTGCTGGCTCAAGGCCAGCGAAGGCTCTTCGTATTCCAGCAGATGGGGGTTTCACAGTGGGAGATTTCCCAAGTCCCAGCACATCTCTAGGGATGTCTTTTGGGACCTGGACCCTCCCTGCATTCATCCCACCTCACAAGTATACCAGGAAATATTGCAAACAGGCTCCCATTCCCCATTGCATGAGCACATTTCTATGGTAGCTCTCAGCTGACATTTTTGAAGGCATCCCTCAAAAGAGGGACTGGAAGAAAATGTTGCAATATCTCAAGTGGCCTGGACATGCAGGGCTTGGCAAGCCCCAGGCCCAGCCATTTGCTGCAGGGATGCTCTGGGAAGCTTGGCCAGGGTCATTTCGCTGGGACAGCTTCAATTTTCCCACAGTGGAGGAGGACAGAGGATCATTCCCACGCTTGACATGAGGGAGCAGGAGGTGGGGGCTCAGCCCTGTGGGGTCAGGCAACCCCAGGTGGGTGTCTGGACCACACAGGGGATCTTTGTTAAAGCCAGTGGGGATGGGAGAAGGCATCCCACTAATTAAAGCCTTTTATCAAGTGGTGGATCATGGCTGGTGGGCTTTATATTAGCTCTGTGTAGGCTTTATATAAACAGAAACCATTGCTAAGCATGAACAGAGGAGGAGGAGGAGGAAGAGGAGAATGAAGAAGAGGAGGAAGACAATGTCTCCACTCATGCTGCAGTGCTCATAGACTCATAAGCCTAAGCAGCCCTCAGCAAGAAATACACTAATTAAGGTCTCTAACAGTTGATTAAGGTAATTAACTAAGCTGTGAAGCAGGGGGCAGGCAGCCAGGCAGCCCCCAGTCCCTCCCGCACACCGCCCGCACTGCGCCGCCAAGCACAACAAACCCAGATGTTTTCTTGCTGGAGAAGCAGCCGGGCCTGACTGAGGCAGCTTGGCAGGCGGTGGCTCTGGGGGTCCCTATGTCAGGGTGACTCTCTCCCCCACGGTGGCGAGGGAGGGGGCTGACACAAAAAAAAGGTGTCATCTCCCCCCCAAAAGAGGAAGTGGTAGAGGCAGTGTGGTTCTCTTTGCTGGTCCTTTATTTTGGGTAAGGCTGGAGGCTCCCGGGACCTGGTCGGAAGCTGAGCTGCAATGCTATAGAATTAACTGGCATTTAATGAAAGCTGAGGGAAAAATACAAACCCAAAGGAATGGGGTGATGCCCTCACCCCCTTTGTGGGCAGGGAGGGCAGTGTGTTCCCCCCAGCAGCTGCCTGCCATGGGGGGCTGTGTTCGACCCCACACCCACGCAGAAGGTGCCAGGCATTTCAGATGGGCAAGACTCCATGGCCATGAGCAATCCCACGGTCCTGGAAGGGGTGATATTTGGTCCCAGAAGTGGGGGCATTTGTCCCACCTTTGCACCTTCCTTGGTAACCTCGCTGGGGGCTCTGTTGGGAGAGGCAGAGCAGAGGCAGCATCCGAGGCTCCAGGGCAAGGAGAAGGTGTTGAGCAAGGGGTCGGTCTTCTGCAGCATTAGGTGGACTCCCACCGACCTGAGCAGAGGGAACAGGTGTCATCAGGTGGACCAAGGCCCCCCATGTATGGCACCTGGATGCCCAAGGTCCCCCCACCCTGATCCCCAACTCACAGGGCACTCCATACAGCATCCGCATGACCTTGAGGCAGTTGTCTAGCAGTGCCTTGGGGCGCACAGCCTTGCTCCGGCTCTCAGCGCCCGCGCTGTGCACCAGCTTCACCACGTCGGCCACCACCGCCTCCACATCTGTCTACAGGGACAGTTCATCAGGATGTCACCAAGGTCCCCCAGGGGACACCAGAGTGCAAAATGCTACTAAGTCTGCATTGGCCGGGAATCGAACCCGGGCCTCCCGCGTGGCAGGCGAGAATTCTACCACTGAACCACCAATGCCAGATGTGCATCACAACCCAGCCCTCCCCCACAGCCCCAAACCCAGTGGGGTTGAAGCAGCAGGGACAGGCACTGTCAGCTGGGAACACCCCCTACAAAGAGACAGACACCTCTGACACCGGCGCTCCACACTTTGGGAGCATCTCTTCCTACTGTCTCACACATCACCTCCAGCAAGGACAGCTTGTCATGAGCCTTCAGAGTTAACACTCTGTCTCTTGAGACAACCGAGCACCGCTCTCTCTCTCCTCAGAGGGGCTGCACAGCCTGACCCACAGTGTAGGACAGTGCAGACACACTTCAGGTTCATATTGGTCACCCGGCTGTCACAGGGCTCCCACATCTACCACACAAACGCAGCTGTCTCTCCAGTGTGGCAGCACCTCCCAGCCTCACGTAGCCCTCTTCGCGCAAGGACAGGAGTCCTCACTGCTGCCAAGCCAAGGACCCTTGTTATAACCACCAAACCAGGGACCCTCGCTGTCACTGAGCCACAAACACTCCCTGCACCACACAGGCGATGGATGTGCAGAGGTGAGGGGGTTGCACAATCCCTCCGCTGCAGGCGCCCCGGGCCAGTTCCCACGGTTCCCCAGGGATGCAAAACAATGCAGCTGTTGCATTGGCCGGGAATCGAACCCGGGCCTCCCGCGTGGCAGGCGAGAATTCTACCACTGAACCACCAATGCCAGATGTGCTACCCTACGGTGCTGCCGCACCCTGCCAAAACCATCAGAGCAATAGGGACATGCGCTGTTGGTTTCGGATACACCACACACGCGTGCACACACACACACACACACACACACACACAAACACCAGGGGACCTCAACAAGCAATTCTAATACCCGGGCTCCAGACATGGGAACACCTCTCTAGCTCACTCACATCACCTCCAGCAAGGAGGGCTTGTCATGAGCCTTCAGAGTTAACACTCCGATGAGATCACCAGGCAAAGCTCACAATTTCTTTGGACGGGCTGTAGAACTTGCCTCCTGGCACAAGACAACATGGCCACATTTTGGGTTCTCTCTGGAGACCCGGTTGTGACAGACCACCCTCGTCCAGCACCCGAACACCTCTACCTTTGGGTGCAGCAGCACCTCCCAGCCCCAGCCTGCAGGGAGCGCAAGTCAGGTGGAGGGGCTGAGGGCTGCAGAGGTGAAGGACATCGGGCTGCCCTGGCTAGAAATGAAAGCTGGGCTCTTGGGGAGGGGGCACAAAAATCGTCACACTAAGCCACCCATGCCAGATGTGCGGCTCTCCACAGCTAAACTGGGCACCCCTGACAGGGAACAGCATCTCCCACTACTCCTAAGCCAAGCACATGGCACACCTTGTCACTGCGCCCTCCCTGCCGTGCGGCTGAGATGCTCACTGTCATCAAACCACCTCTTTCACTACCGCTCAGTGCCACCAAACCAGGGACACTCACCGCAAGCAGAACAGTTACGGTGCCGAGGGGACAGCAGTGCCCAAGGGAGTACCCTCTGTGCCGCTCCACAGGCACCCTTGGCAGCCCTCAAAGGACAAGAAGGTGCAAAATGCTACTACGTCTGCATTGGCCGGGAATCGAACCCGGGCCTCCCGCGTGGCAGGCGAGAATTCTACCACTGAACCACCAATGCCAGATGTGCATCATAACCCAGCCATCCCCCACAGCCCCAAACCCAGTGGGGTAGAAGCAGCAGGGACAGGCACTGTCAGCTGGGAACACCCCCACACAGAGAGTATCCAACAGACACCCCTGACACCGGCGTTCCACACCTTAGAAGAGTCCCTTCCTTCTGTCTCACACATCACCTCCAGCAAGGATGGCGTTCAGAGTTAACACTGTCTCTTGAGACAACCGAGCACAGCTCAGGCTCTCCTCAGAGGCGCTGCACAACCTGACGCACAGTACAGGACAATGCACACACACTTCAGGTCACAGGGCTCCCACGTCCAGCACCCAAACACAGCTGTCTCAGGGTTCAGCAGCTCCGTCGAGACAGCAGAAGCTTGGGAGCAGAGGCACGACAGCCACCGGGAAAACAAGGATGAACTGGGGGGCAAGCTTCTGCCTGATTCCCCCAGGGGTCGGCCGCGGCAGTGTCACCCTGGGACCGGGCGTTGATAGTCCCGTTTCACCTCCACAGCTCTGCGGGCCTCACAAGGAGAAGGGGTTTCAGTCAAAAAAAATATGGCTGTTGCATTGGCCGGGAATCGAACCCGGGCCTCCCGCGTGGCAGGCGAGAATTCTACCACTGAACCACCAATGCCAGATGTGCAATATTCCCCGGCGCTGCCCCACGGGCCCACAACCTGCTCCCAATTTCTGCCGCTGCACCCTGTCCCTGCCCACCTTCCCAAAGGACCCACCTGCAGGGAAGGTGTCCGTGCCCATGCTGTGCCCCACCCTGGGGCTTACGGCTGTGGGTGCGTGTCTTGCCAGCCCACGTGTGTGCAGCGTGCTGGGCTGGGGACCCAAGGGCTCCAGGAGATCCTCACCTGCTGGTACTTGCTGTACTCCTCACCCAGGGCATCAAAGAGCTGGCACAGCTCCTGGGTGTACTTCCAGGAAGGGTGCTTCTCTGGCAGCACCTCACGGATCCGCAGCACTGCCTGGGAGCTGACATGGAACCAGAGGTACCGCAGTGCTGCCTCCGACACTGTCCCATTGCGCTAAAGGGCAAAGGGGGTCCCAGGTGAGGCTTAGGCAGCCCCCGTGGGTCTCCAGAGTGCCCCCTTCTTGGGGCTGTCCCCTGCCACCATCTTACCAGGCGGGTGATGTTGGACGGTCTCAGCACCTCTTCGTACTGGACCTGAACTGTGTAGTCAATGGGAAAGTAGTGTTTCTGGAAAAGTGAGAAGAGCGGGGGGGCTGGCATGTGGCAAAGTGACAAGGACATCCCTGCCAGCCTCGGCATGACACCAGGGGGCTGGTGGAAAAGCCCTTTGACATGGTCAGCCCCCAGTAGAAGTAGCTCTGGGCACCATTCGACACAAGTTGCCCCGAGAAAAAACCCATCCCTCAGCACCTGGCTACTGTAGAGCAGTGGGTGCCGCTCTCTCAGTTTCCCCTGGGGCAACCCGGGGCCCTGCAATGCCATGTGCGCCCCCCACCCCCGGACCTGGGGTTACCATGTACTGCAGGCGCATCTCGTACTGCAGCTTGTCCTGGAGCAGGCGGGTGAGCTCGCATTCGCCCGGCGCAGTCGCCTCCAGCCCCAGCACAGCCAGGACACCTGGGCAGCCAAAGCCAGCGGTGTCAGCCCCCTCTGCGACAGCCCCGAGGCCATCCCCCCGTCCCCAAGCTCTACTCACACAGGACGGCCGCGTAGCCCTGCTGCATGCTGACAGTGGCCATCGGCGGAGCTCCACGCTGCGCCTACATGGCTGGGGCTCACCGGGAGCCTCCTGGGCAGCGGCGTGGACGGTGGGGGCACGAGGGACGGGCGCAGGCTCTGGGCGCTGGGCTGCTCTCCAGTAGCCCCGGGCAGTCGCCCTCTGCCATGGATGGGGGATTAGTCCCCCTTCCCGGCAGTCCCCGCTGGCTTCTCCCTTATCCAGCTGGTGGCAGGGAGGCAGCAGGTCCCGGGGCCATCACAGGGTTCCGGCAGGGATGTGCTCGCGGGGGTGCAGGACCCCCCCGGACTGCAAGAGAGAATCTGGGGGAAGAGAGCCCCGGCTGCAGCCCCAGGGCAGGCGGGCGCCCAGGGTGCAGCCCCCAGGGAGGGCACCCGCTCCGAGCCCCGGGGGCTGCGGGGAAGATACCGCCCCAGGTGGCCAAAGAGCTGTGGGTGGCCGTGGACGACTGTGTCTGTTTGAGGCAGGTCTACCAGGGCTTCCCTGGTGACACCCCCAGGGGATTTCCAGGAAAAGAGGTGGCCCAACCCAGCCCCGTCATCCCATCAATGAGTTAGTCCGGCCTCAGCTAAGGAACGCTGGGAGGACAAGTCTGGCGAAGCGGCCAGGCCACCCCTGCTGGTTCCCCACACAGACAGGGGACGTGTCGTGTCCCCACACCCCTGCGAAGGGGATTGTGCCTTGTTCCCACGCTGTCACCCCAAAGGAAGGAGACCACAGTATGTCCTCGTGCCGCATCCTCCACAGCGTGTCCCCCAGCGAAGGGGGTGGTGCTGTGCCCCGCACGGTCTGTGCCATGTCCCAGCACAGAAGGGGCCCCATCTGTGCCCCACTCCATGTCCCGCTGCCAGGGGGCCACACTGTCTCCACCCCAGGCCATGTTCCAGGGTAAAGCAGCCATGCCCTGTCCTGTGCCGTGTCCCCACGCGAAGGCGTGGCTGGCATCCCACGTCCCCAGTGAAGGGATCTGTGTGTCATGTCCCCGCGCCATGTCCCCACTCCGTGTCCCCACGCGCGGCGGGCGTGGGGTGTGCGTGCCCCCCGTGCCGCGTCCCCACGCGGGGCCGTGGGTGCCCCGCCGGCCCCGCGCCCCCCGCGCGAGGCTCCGCGGACCCACCTGGCGCGGCGCGCGGGGCCGCGGGCGCGGGACGCGTCCACCCGCGGGCGGCGGCGGC
>JAWWEV010000022.1:13234262-13254908 GCA_035583235.1 Hafferia zeledoni | reverse complement strand
CGCCGCGGGTGCTTGGCTGCCACGGGTGCCCGCGGGCTGCGCGGCGAGACCGGGAGGTGTCCCCAGGGTAAGCAGGTAGCCCGGTCGGGTGTTCTTAGGGTGCTGGGCTCACCCAGCCGGCTGGCCCCCAGGCGCTCAGCTCATGCAGCTGGATGCGGTCGGTGTGCTCATCTCACCCAACTGCGTGTCCCCAGGCTGCTCAGCTCACCCAGCTGGGTGTCCCCAGGAGTCCTCGTCTCACCCAACTGGGCATCCCCAGGGTGCTTGGCTCACCATTCTCGGTCCCTTCCTGCTCCCTGGAGTGCATTTCTGCCCCAGTCAGGTGTCCTGGTGTGCTGGTCTAACTCCTCGGGATGCTGGGCCATCCCTGGAGGGTGTCCACTCAAACCAGCCAGGTTCCCACATGGCCCCTGGGTTCTGCTCTTCCAGCACCAGCACCTTCAGGACACTGGATTCTCCTGGCCAGGTGTCTCAGGGTGCCCACTGGGCTGGGCACATACACATGAGTATATTTTGGGGCATTTGAAGTCAGAGTTGCTCCAGCGTTTCTCAGCAAGCACCTTGGCAAGGGCTGGGCTACAGCACAGATCTCAGAGAGGCTGGGGCATTCCTGGCTGTCTCCAGGCCAGTAGGACTGTGCTCCCTCTGGCCCAAGCCCACGTTTTCCTCTTAACATGCTTCTGGTCTGAACTCCTGCCAGGAACAGGGGAAAAGAGACATGGGACATTGTCCTCCTGCCCACCATTCCCAGGAGCCCCTTGGGAGAGTCACTGTGTCTGTGCTTGGGGCTGTTGGGCGCCCAAGGGGTGGACAAGAGAAATCTGCTATCAAAGAGCAGGTCAGTGCTCCCAGGGAAATGCGTGGGAAGGAATGCACTTCTCCCTGTGAGGAGAGCGCGCTGGGATTCCCCTGGCATGGAATCAGGGCCACTGTTGTGCTCCTGCCAAGCTTCCCCTGGTCCCAGCCAGCCGCAGGCACAGCCCTTGCCTCCCTCCCAGGGCCGGGCTGGGGGCGAGATGCTCAGCTCTGAGCAGGGAAGGAGTTGGTCCAGCTCCTCAGGCAGGTGTCCCACAGGGATTTTGCCCACAGCTGCTGCAGTCGTTAGAGGAAGCCATTTAATAGCATTCCCTGCCCACGTAGTCATCAGCTTGGCAGCCTGGGTGGGTCGAGGAAGAGAAGGGAAAGTGCAGAACTGCACAGCACGATGCTGGGGGTGGCTTGCCCTCCTTGCAGCAGGCAGGAAAACACCGCTGGGTTGAGCCCAAAGCAAACAGTTCCCAGTGCACATCCTCAGGAGCTCTCCTCCCACTCATCAGCAGGACACAGCACCCTGTCAGGTGAATGTGATCTGGGGGCTCAGCCAGCTCCCCCCAGCTCACTGGGTTCTCCTGATTGGGGCTCAGCCCCTCCCAAGCTTTGTCTTGCACTGAAGGCAGATTATTCCCCAGGCCCAGCCAAGGAAATAAACCCTTGCGCCTGGAACCAGCTTGGGAACATCCCAAGCAACACCACCCACCAGCACTTTCTTTCTTAGGGAAACCAACATGGTAAATGCCAAATGCAGCTAGAGCTCTGCTGTATGCACTCTCTGATGCAGAGCATCATGCCCTGAGGGAGGACAAGGGGACAGGGAACATGGGGAGCACTGTGTGGGCATCCAAAGTCCATGGCAAGCCAGAAGCTGGACTGCACAAAGCCCAGGTCCCCTTTGCCCCTCCCCTGATGCAACCATCCCCAGACCAGGGAAGGGAGTACAAAGCCCTTTGCCCCCCGGCAGAGGATGGGTGGGGCTCAGGGTGCCCTGCCTGAGCCAAAGGGTGCAGTCCTGGGTTAAGCCCCTGCCAACGTAGGCCTGTAAGGACGAGCCAAGGCAGGAGAGGGGAGAGGAGGGTGCAAAGAACAGGGCAGGAGGGCACGTTTGCCCCCACCCTGCACAGCACACACACGGGAGAATGCGGAGGCTGTTCAAAGGGAGCACATAAACGGGACACGGGACACCTGCACTGCCAAGCCCTAGGCAGGAGCAGCATCCTTAAGGGGATGCCCACAGGATCTCAGTCCTTCAGACAGAGCCACTGGCAGGAGTAAGCAGGGAACAACTCAGCAGAACCAGGAAACACCTACTGTGTGGTACTTTGGCTCAGAGCCTCTGCAGAAGACTGCTCAGGTTGCCAGGACAAGGACCTTTCTCCCCCCTTCCTGGCAGGCATCTGCCCCTCTCAAACCTGTTGCTTCTTCAATGGGCAACACACAGGAGCCCTGAGCTTCAGCCATGACTTGGAAGGACTGGAGAAACAACTCTTCCCTTCCCTCTCTCCATACCCTGCATTGTGTGTGTCCCAAGGCAGAACAACTGCTCTGCTTTCAGGACAGGCTGCAAGGCACAGGGCCAGCTCCAGAAAGCACAGGAGGGCAGCGAGGGGTTTGCAGGAGTGCAGGGCACAGGGCTTAGGGTGTACTCTTTCCTGTGTTCCTCCTCCTCCCCTCCTGCTAGGTCAGCAGCAGCTGCTGCGAAGGAGAAGAGCCCCAGCGCCAGGGTAGTGAAAAAACAGGCTTTTATTCTTCATGTGCTGCTCACAGTCACAGCTTGGAGACACTCTCTTGCCAAAGTTATTATGAAACAAATCAAGTCCCAGACTCAGGCCTCACTCTTCCCCACCCCCAAGAGAGTCAACATTGTACAAAACTCTATTTACAGGGAAAACAGTCAGAAATGGTGAGTCCAAAAAACCCTCTGCAATTCAGAAGAAAACGTTCAAATCAAGTGTGACAGTTACACCCTCCACACAGCCAGGCTTCCCATCAGCTGCTCCCTGGGATGGTGGAAACCCAGAGCACTATTAAGAGCCTGGTAATACTGGACCATGCCACAGCTCTTTCCTTTCCTAAAACACTGGGAAATCACAAATCCCACCTGACTTGACGAAGACTCAGCTGGATCAGCCCTACAGGACTTTCTACAGACACCCATGGGCTCCCCCATCCTAAAGGGAGGACAAGGAGATGGGGCTGAGGATCAGTGTGCATCCTGCCTTGGACACTTCCCAAGAGAGAACTGCTCTGGCTGGAAGCTGGAATGTCAGGAGCCTTCACATACGCAACAGGATGTGTTGGGAGACCTAAAAGCTGATACTGTATTTACTGAAGTCACGTTGCTTCGAAACATAAACGAAGAGGACCAAATCAATATTTGAAAAGGGGAAAAAAAGCACACATTCCTCCTCCCAACAGTGCCTGGAAATGTATCCAGAGAAACCATGAGCTGTTCTGCCCCTGTCAGCTGCCACTCAGAAAGCATAGCGTGTGCGGATGTCTTCCAGCTTCTTGGATACCTCGGGTGGGGTCCGGTCCAGCTCCTCGGCCACATTCTTTTGTTTGTTTGGCTCCATGGAGTTGAACTGCTCACACAGGTCCCCATCGATCACATTCTGGAGGGGCAAGGAGGACAGCACTGAATTAACACCACACAGAGGCACTGAACCCTGCCTAAGTGGGGAAAAATGGCCACAAACAGTTTGTACCCAGGAGCTTCTTAATCCTGTCCTGGAAACAAGACCATGCTTGGTGACCTCATCTGCTGAATAGCAGCGGTTAGCATCACATTAATTACTGGCCAGCCTGATTAACAAAAGAGAAACCCAAAACGCTGAAGGGTGCAGCTGAAGAATCATACACAGGAAAGGAAGAGGGATCATTTGGGTTCAAGGTCTGCACTGGGAAAGATGAGGAGGCCGTGAGCAATGACTGAAAGGGAGCCTCAGCCAGGTATCTGAGGCTGTGCACTCTGCAAGTCAGCCTTGAGCTCCTCAAGTACAAGAACACCCTCTGCACCTGGGCAGCTTCAGCTGCCGGGAGACAGTGTTCTGACTGACTCTACACATGTTACTCTGGTAGTAGTTACCACACAGTTACTCTGGTCCAGTACTCTGCACCCTCCTGGTCATAGCATTTAGCAGTCAACAGCTTCTAATGATTCCTCAAAAGCAGAAATCAGCAGGAACAGCTGTTTCTTAGATTTCCCTTTTCCATGGTAGTGGAAAAAACATAACCCAAGGCAGCATCCAATTTGACTCAGCCACACCAACAGCTATGTAATGCTGCTTCTCCTCGTGGAAAAAGGAGATGCTCTGGTGTAAAGAAAAGCAGCAGCAGCAGCAGCTCTGGGCTTGAGTCTCAGGACCAGCTCTCAGGAGGCTTATGACAAGAAACCAAAACAGACACGGCATTAAGTGCTAAGTACTGCTGTCCTTACAGAGTCCTGCTCAAGAGCCAGTGTCAATTCCTACCACAGGCACTACATGAGCCCTGGGTGACACCGCCCCAGTCTCCCCCACTGAACAGCAACCGTGACTCGCTTCTGCCAGCCAAGACAGCTCTGTGCCCCAGAGCAACTCTGTACCCCCACAACCAGCTGATCCTAAATGCTCAGGCCTACCTTCACCGGGAAATAGTAGGAGCGGAAACTGAGATGATCTCGTCCACAGAGAGGAGGGTGCTCAGACCGTAAGTGCATTTCCACATGCTGGAAGAAGTCGTGATCCTGGGGAGATTAAGGATTATTAAGAGAACACATCGGTGCTGCTGGCAAAGCAAGACAACACCCCCCAGACAGGTGCTCCTGCATTGGCTGAAAGTTGCCATTACACTGGCAGTTGGGGCTGGACCAGATGATCTTTAAATATTCCTTCATTCTGTGGTTCTGTGATTACAAGGCTCTGTCAGAGAAGCCCTGCACGTGGCAGCTGAAGTCACAGCTACACCGTCACCACTTCCCCACAGCATGCACCCACAGCAGAGCTAAGCATCACCCTGGCCAGGATCTGAGGCACAGAGCAGCTGTGCAGCACGGAGGTGCAGCTCCAAAAAAGAATGTCTTAGCATCCACTGCTCCAAGAGGCCACAACAAATGGAGAGGGGTGCCTAATCAATAGTCTAGAGGCTACACAAAGCATGCCAAGGCCAAAGGACTCCTCCTTAGACAATGAATCACCCAAGAGCTCCTTGGAAGCAGAAACAGGTTTGGAACAGCAGTGCAACAAGGAAAGCTGTCAACTCTTAACAGAACCCATGCAGAAAGAGAAGTGAGTAAGCTCCTTCTCTTCCCCTCTGCATTGCACAATCACATGGGATACAGCACATTTAATGCACTGGCTGGGAATGAGCACACAGAAATGCAGCAAGACTGCAGTCTGGGCTTACTTACCTCATGGGAAGTGAAGGGGACCAAGATTCCTATCCCCCCTGATAAGGTGGTATAGACAAGAGATTCAGAGCCTCCTGGGATCAGCGTGGTCTTCTGCAAGGAAAGCACTGTCTCTCCCACGTGATAGTTCATGATCACTTCAGCCTGAAAGGCAAACACATGTTTTTTCTTCAGCTTATACAAAAGCATCAAAAGGCTTGAGAGAGGAAAGCAGAATAAATTTGGCCACCTGCTAGTTCTGAAATGCCTTTCCAGAGAAGAAGTGCCTTCCACCTGTGACCAGATGGCAAAACTCAGCTGGACAAACGGATGCAAGTAATGAGGGAAAGCAGCAAGAAAATGAGCTGCTTCCATCAAACACCACCAGGCTTCAGCTGCGATTCAGAAACTGAATTTGACTCCCAGGAAGGGTGAAAACAGAACACCCACAATACAGCACACTGAATAGGAGCAAAACTGCCAATATACCTTCTAGTCAACACTGCAGAGGCCTTCACAGAAAAGCAGTGCATTCTTTTCCCACAATAACCATGTGCTTCCCACAAAGTTTTACCTTCTGCGATGCTCCATTAAGAAGCCCCCTGTCCCAGAGAGCTTTGTTGCCTGTGGGATCCTCATCTACCTCATCGTTGGTGTTGGGAGGCAATCTCACCTGCATGGAAAGCAAAAAAAAAAAAAAAAATCAACAAGCTGCAGAGAAACAGCATGTTATCTCTGGAGAATACTTGTGCTTTCTGAAAGGCTGCTTTTGTGGACTCAGTAAGAATCACTTTATATTTACAGCAAAATCATCCAGCTGCCCCTCCAACACAACCTTTAGCGTCAAGTGACAACTGTGTTGTCAAGACCAATGGCCCATCACTCAAAACCCTGGGCAGAACTTTCTGACCGGCATCTGCCTGGCCTGGCACTTGCACATCACCCTGGGAGTGGTGGTCAACTTGATCTGAAGGTGGTTGCCACTAAAGAAACAGTTTGATGAATGTGGAGCAGGAGAACTGAAGAGGACTGATTTGTGTGTGCTGGCCAAATCCTGCAGGCGCAGCATCTGACACTTGCTGAACTCTGCACTCCAAAGCACCCGAGCACGCTTCAGAGAGAGAGAGATCAAAGCTCTGCCAGAAAGACCATCTATTCTTTCCTCCTCCCCTGCTGAAATCCAGCCAAGTGGGGAAGTGTCAGCACTGACAAAGACAAACCTTGGAGAGGAAGTTGAGAGAGAAAGCTAAATGCCAGCAATGAGGTTCAGACAGAAAAAGTCAGTGATAACCCTGACTCAGGTTCTCATGGGTCCTCTTTCACAGTCACAAGTGTCTTTTCAAGGCTTATTCACTGCAAGTTTTGAGGCAATTTCAACACAAAATATTGGACACTACAGAAATATGTTTATGATTTGCTGATGCTTTAACTTGTTTGCTCCATTTAACAAACTGATAAACTGCAGCCCACTATGACGACAGCCAGTCGCTCCATAAAAACAAGTCAATGGTACAGGGCGTTGTCTCCAGCTAAGGACAGATTCTCATTCTTTTCAGATAAATCATGGCTGTTCTGAGGAAAAATACATCCAAAAAGCCCCAACTTCTCTTAGGCAAACTCACCACGCAGATGTTACCAAATTTGTCTGCTCCAGCCACAGTGTCGTAATCCAGGAGAGTGGCAGTAGTGACCCAGCGGGGATAAGTATCATCAGCAAAGATGATGAGCTGGTTCTCATTCCTTTTGTAACGCACCCAGATGAAGCTCTCCTGAACGTCTGAAACAATCACTCTGTGTCCAATAGTTTGGATACCACAGATGTAGTTGGCAATATGCTTTTGAGAGAGAAAGGACAAAACCTGAATGCTTCAAACAGGGAAGCATAACCCATTAACTCTATCCTACTTCAACTGAAACATGATTCCCCCCCTGTGAACTATAGTTTACTCCCCACTTCCCAATCATTCCCTCCAAAACTACCTCACACTTCTGCCATATTACAGGCCCACTCCAAATACACCATCAACATAGTGCAACCTGACAGCAATCACACAGTATTCAGTCTACTCCACATGAGTAATGTCCAGAGAACAAGCTCGGCTGGTGAGCCTGTGATTGGAGATGCCAGGGCACCCCTGCAAGCAGGTGTTGCTTCTGTCTCCCCTCACTATATGGTCATAGAAGGCACAAGGAGAAAAGCTTCAATTTTTCATGTGAGTCATGTTTTAGGGAAAAAAATATCCAAACAAAACCACACAACACATAAAAATGTTCCCCTACAAGTTCCCAGTCTGTCTGTGAGCTTGCTGGAGTTCCTTTGTGCAGTAATGAGCTACTGGCACAGGTTTTGCAGCTTGCAAGAGAGAGGGAGGAACAGGCAATTAAGAGTTAGAAAACTGTGCTCTGCAATTTTTTTCCTCAAGTACCAGAGACGTTCAGCAAGAAGTACCATCTACTTCAAGGAGAAAACCCCCTTTTCAACACTGAGGATCTGATGAGGTACTTATATGAACCCTCCAACTTCTGTCTCCCACCTGCTTATCACCCAGACTAAGGAAACATTTCCAGCAATTGTCTTTTATCTGGGTAAGACCTCTCTGCAGCAGCCAATTTACAGTCTGTATAGGCTCCTGTAAGCAGCCAGTAACAGCCTGCACTGAGCTGGGACAAAAAGGAACCTGCAACACTACTGTCTGAGTGGTGATGAGAAAATGATGTGGGCACAGGGTACAGAGGGGCAGCACAACAGCCCAGTCCAGTCCAGCACCATTCCAGACATATGCACCCAGCAAGGTACAGGCACACCTCGGCTGGAGTAGCAGCTAAACCCCTGGTTTTGCTCCTGCTACAAAGCATCACTCATTCCAAACTGACAGCTCTGGACAAGAACAGAAGCCAGTACCTTATTCTCACACTTCCGAAGCAGTTTCTTCTTGCCCAGGTCATATACACGCAAGAGCTTTCCAACTCCAATTAAGACTCGGCCTTGGAATGGAGCAATGGCTGCAGGAACCTCCTCCACGGGGGTCTAGAGAGGGAAGACAAAGACTGTCAGACCTCCACTAACAGAGCTAACTTTATACTGAAATTCAGAATAGATTCAGCTAATGGTATGGTTGAAGCTCACTGGCCTGTACCAAGGCTTTCAATGCAAAAGACTGACCACAGCCTTCTACAGGAGGGGCAAGAGGTTGGTCCTCTGCAGCCTCTCAACAGCTGCCACATGTGCAACTAACAGAGCTCTGGGTACTCACAGACAACATACTGCTGGCAGTGTACCTTAACCGAAGTGGAGAACTGCTCCAAGAACCTCACACTGGGCAGGCAGCAAAAAAAGACAAGGATCCAGCAAGAAGTCTTTAGACTTTGCCTAAATCCACTCAGACTTTCAGTTTTTAAAACAAAGGCATGAATCTCGTTCAGCCATCTGCCACAAACACTCTGATGCTGCCACTGAAGAAATTGTTACATGTGCACAACTAGTGTGCCCACAATGCCAGTAACTCAGACAGGGCTGAAAAATCTCCACTAATCAATCCAAAAGGATCAGCCACAGCAGAAAAGGGAACATGGAGAAAGTTTCCAGTTACAGAATTTGTAGTTTGGCAGCACTGGCTAAGAGGAGTTTATTTCACAACATCAGGTCAGTCAACTTCCCAGTGGGTGTTCAGCGGCACCAGAGAAGGCCCTGGTCCAGGACAGAACCCACACACTGTACCAGCAGAAAGTGAATAAGCCACAACATTCCTTTCTATGTGTTCATCTGCTCCAATCTGAGCCACGCTGGAAGCATGTGGGAAGGAGAACAGTATTTTTTCTGCTGAAACCCTCGCTAATGCCCCTGAGACCTGTCAAACAAGTTGGTCACTAATCATTTCTACACACAACCCAAGGGCTTCCAAGCAAAGACAGCAGCTTACACCAACTTCATGTGGTCAGCCAAGGACTGACAGTCTTAGGCTCATCGGGGCTCAAGTGACCCAAGTACGAATCTGCTCTGTAAACAAGTGCTCAAGTGGCTCTCTGAGCTCATATTCCAAAAAGCAAACAGAGCTGTTTCCCTCCCCTCCCTAACAGGGGTATGAAAAACACTGCTCCTTTCCCGTTTACCCAATTAGATGGGTAAGACTGGGACTCTGGGAGATCAGTGTTCAACCCTCACTTCTGCAAAAGATGTACCAAATGATTTTGTAGCAGGCAGCTGATGTTTTCCAAGGCTGCTTCCCGGGTTAACATCAGCACAATGATCTTGCCCAGGATTCACTAAATACTGCAAACATTACTACAGCATTCAGTCAAGTAAGAGCTACTAAAACAGCCTCACTGGAAATGAGCCCATCACCCCCCTCACCTTGTGCAGAAACTCCAGCTTCTCACCACTGTTCACCAGCTTGTATGTGTAGACAAACCCCCCAGCAACGGAGCGTGGGTTCAGAATCAGGTCCTTGGCGACTCCCACCAGCACGTACCACTCATCCCCAGTATTGGAGAACCGGCACACAGCCACGCTGGGAATGACAGGACACACCAGGGGGTCAGTGTGATCACAACACTAATGCCACACACCTGCACTGGATTCCCTGACAGCATAACCTGCACCTGGCTCAGCAGAGATTCATTCTTCCACTCTCTGTGTTTCAGCTGTCACATGTCCCCAAAGCATTTTATGTTTTCACAAAGCCCAAAGCATTACTTTTACACTTTCACAGGCTGGACATTACCCAGTGATGGGCAACACTCCACTAGAAGCTGTTTTTCAAAGGTTGTTACAATCTGGACATGTACATATAATTCTTCTTATCTTCCAGTTCTATTTCCTGCCCAGTGCATGGCCAAGCCAGGTTGGAAATCCTGGGAAAAACATGACAGTCAGCCTTTTGGACTAACATGACCTAACTCTACCTGTTGAGGCACTCACTGTCCTTTGTGCTTATTGTGTTGGTTTTCCCCTCCGGTCCTCTAACACTTCCTTTCCATTTAATTTATCCTCAGTTTATCTGGATGAGAAGGGGAAATGAGAGATAACAGCACATTCTCTTGTTCCCTGATCTGTTATCTATAATTTACATCCCTGTGTTGTTCTTTAAGCACTGGGGTTCAGCAATTACATTTGGAGCATCACCAGTTCTTAATGCCACATACAGACAAGATCAGGGTGGGAAGGGAAGGAAAGGCAAGACAAAAGCTTGAACCACGTGGCAATCACTTCTGGAATTTCTAGTCAGTCTCTTGATAACATGCTGCACCTGGGTTTCAACTCAACAACAGCTAAGAAATAGGAAAAAACCACTTGAGACTCATCACAAGCAGAGATTTTTGCTGCATCCAGCAATGCTTCTTACCTGAAGGCAGCTTCATTCTGCTCCAGCTGGACCAAGTCTAACGTATTTCCCTGGATGGGGTTCATCACTCTGATAACAGAGGCCCACTGTCCATTCCCTGCTTTGGGAGCACCAAAGATGGATTCGGGAAGATTCTCGTTCAGAAAGGCTGCAGCCATCTCTGCAGCCAACTCCCTCTCATCCTCACCCGCAGCCTCCACCATTTCCTACGGCACATTAAAGACAGAAGAAAAGAACAGCTCAGTGATTTCCTTTCCCAGAATGCTGATACTCTGTGTAGAACACAGAGTATCCCCTAAGCCAGGTATTCCAGGGCAAGGTATTGCCTTGAGAAGACAAAAAAGCCATTAGGTCCCAAAGCTTCCACCCACCCTCAGCTTATTCCCCAGGGAGGCTCTGCAGCTCAGAGCACAGCAGTGTCAGCTCTGCCCTGCCCAAGGGGCAGTTGTCTGGGGAGCTGGTTCTCCAAATCAACAACTCTGGAAACAACACTGAAGAAAGTAAACAATCCACTGAAATGCAAACATTCTCTGCAACAGATATCCCAGAGAATGATGTTAGACAAGCATGACTGTCCTCCACTATGTGGTTCTTACAGCCTGCCCAAACAATGGGCAAAGAAAGGAACACTGGGAAGTGGTGTATTCTACTGAAATTTGTGTTTTGAGGCAGATGTGCACTCCCTTCAGCCCCTGCATTCCCACAGGGCATAAAACCTTGCAGGCAATGGCAGCTGGGAATTAATTGGCAGAAAGTATTTCTGCTGCAGAAGCCTCCTCCAGGGAACAGATGTGTGCACCTGTCCCACACCCCAATTACCTCAGCCATTTGCTGCTTCCTCTGCGCCTTGGTGGCCTCTGTGTAAGCGTTGTGGTCTGTCTCAATGATGATCAGGTTGTTGCTCTCTGGGTGAATGACAAATTTTCGGGGTGTGTACTGCAATGGGAAGGCAACCTGGTTGAAGACTGCTCCCAGCTTCTCCAGTGCCAAAATCCTGGGGGACAAAGATGCAACATGTGTTGAACAGGGTATAAAAACAGCTGTCCAAGAGAAGGCAAGTGGAGTTGAGCTCTTTGATAGTGTTGGGGAGGAGCAGCAGCTTTCTTAGGCCACAAAGCAACTAGCACACAGCCCCAGAGAGAGGAGCAAAACCAGCATCCTAGAGTGGGACAGGTGTGTGCTGCAAGCAGGAGGTCCTTTACTTCAGAGCTCTCAGTGTCCCAGGGTGTGTTCTGAATGGTGCTGAATCAAGCCTATCCCAAGAGAAACAACGAGCACATGGAAGAGGGAAGTGCATGCCTGGGGAGCACTTCTGCATCTAAATGTGACACTGACTTTCACACAGTATCAAATGCTCCTCAGAAGCACTTTAGTTAAAAGAGTACCAAAAATGCAATGCCAGCTCTTTCTTCCTGTGACTTGCCAGCTGAAATGCCAGTTCTTCTGGCACTTAACGTCTAAAAACCACAAGTCTTTCCAGAAAGAATGACTCCTTTAAAAGCAATGAATGCTGTAATATTTCAATGAGGACAGATATGAAAAAAGTGTCTGTTCAAGCGCATACAGCAGAGTTCCTGAATTTGTGGTCCATTATTTTCATTTGTCTTTTTAGTATCTCAGCCGAACTTTTAAAAAAAGCAACAAATACATCCCTGTCATGCCTCTGGTTTCTTAAATCACGTAGTTTATTCTCTTCAAAGCAGCCAATTCAGATCACAAACCACAAGATCCTAATAAACAATTGGTTCACATTTATTAAAATCTTCCCTCTCTAAGGATCAGAAAATTTCAAGATAACTTGGAATTCCCCTTCTTAATTAAAAAAGCTAGAAAATAAAAATCTGAGAAGTATAGCCTATTTCTTTTTTGACAGCACCACTATCCTTGTATTGTCTGTTTTCTGAAACCTACCCAAGTCTTTCTGTCAAATTATTATCCATAATCAAGTAAAAATTAAGGTATTTTTGAGGTTAAGTCACTTTACCTCTTCCTTTTGATGTCTGGTGGAATTCACCAGGGCTCTGCCTGACTGGCATCCCAGCCCAGAACTATTCATGATTCCCCATCGGTGCTTACCTCAGTGTGTTTGTGGAGATGGCCACAATGCCCTCGGGGCACTGCTCAGAAGCAAAACCAGATGCAAACTCCAGTGTCTCGTAGGACAGGGGAGTCAGGTGGAAGCGTGACTGATAGGAATAACTAAGCCAGGAACGGCTTGACATGGCCAGCACCTTGGGAAAGACAGGCAAACAGATTTACTAGGTGGAGGATGGAGGCAAGTGCACCCCACATAATATGAACAGATACACAGTGCCTGGACTCTTACCCACTACAACAATTGAATCTTTGGGTGGTTCCCCCCCAGCTCAGGGCACACCTGTGGAGACACTGCCTGCTTTCAAGGGATAGTTCTATCTGGAAATTGCATATGGCATGAAAAGGAACTTTAAAGCACTATCAAGACAGTGAATACTCACACAGAGGCACAATCATACTACTTATCTATAAAAGCCAAGATCAGCAATACTGTCCTACCTTCTTTTTTAAAACAATATCCTGTTCTAATGGGAACATGTCTTTTAAAATAAGTATTTACTGGTCCATCACAATTCAAATGCTGTAGCACTTTTAGTGAAGTTTACTTAAAATAACCAGAAGACCATATTCAATCAAATTAAGTGAAACAAAGAAGCAGATGGACTTCTAAACTCTTCAGTTTTATACATTTGGCTAAATCAATTTCCGTGCAACCTTAATTTCTACCCAAGTGACAACATCTGGTCTCAAAGTAGAAAAGCACTCAGCTATTCTACAAGCATTCTCTGCTAGAGCTGCAAAGCTCCTCATCTCCAGGTTTCAGCTTAACAGAAGCAAGTTGAAGAGATTCAATCAGTGCACCTTAATGCTACAGCAGAGGTTAAATTCCCAAATCCAGCCCCCTACGCTGATCAGCAAGATTTCTCAACTCTTAAGGTGTCATCCAAAAATGATTCAAGCAGGGGGTGGCTCATTTCCCCAGTGCCACATCAGAAGGGCTGGAAATGGCACTTTGGATGAAACACATTCTTCCTTCCGTGCCAAATTATGCAAATATTTTCCTTGAACCATGCATGGCAACTCTCCAGCCCCTGGCTGAACCATTTCCAGCATGCAAGGAGAGAACCATTCACTGCATCAAGCACTCAAGGGTAAGACTTCTGCACGGGGCTCTCTCCATCTCTCTCTGCACTAAGGCAGGCAAAATGAGGTTTTTCAGTGTCTTTCAGCCCAAAAATGCGCTCAGAGCTCTGCAAACATGCTGCAAACACAGCCTATGGGTCAGACAAGTTTAGAGAAGGCAAGACAGCACTACACATCACTTTCTAAGTAGTAATGGGAATACCAACAAGAACAAAACTGTTTGTGAAAGAGCAATCTCCAAGCCAGGCAGCTCCATAATGAAGTCATTCTACTTCCCACCCTTACCCAGAGGGTCCTGTTGTGCTGCAGGGATGCTTCCCCACCCTGCCCACCCACAAGGAAAACCAGGATGCAGTGGCTGGGGACTGGATCTGCACCCATCCAAGAGCTCTCCTCACTCACCGCCTCCTGGCCTTGCATTCGGACACGGAAGAGCTTGACCGGCCGCGAGCCGAGGTACCTGGTCCTGGTGTCAGACAGGTCGCCAGTGACGGGATCCAGGACTGTCCGCAGCAACACACCGTTCTTGACAGCAGCAAATCAAAGTGTTAGATCAAGACTGCAGGTAAGAAATAACTAACTACAGCCATAATTCAAAACAGCGAGGCAGTTTCTGAAGAATTAGGTGTTTGTTTTCCTCGCTGTTGGGACAACTCTCTCCTACAGCCATGCTCCAAGTTGGCTCTCAAAAAAAGCACAGCTCCTGCACAGTCCCATAGGGCAGAAAGGAATCACTGTAAAACAAACACACATGCACCCTCCCCCCTCCAAAAACAGACCAAGGACTTCAGTATATCATGTAAGTCGTTAAAACCTGAGAGCCAATTCCAGATCCCAATCCCTCCTGGTACGAAGGATTTACTCAAAAATTCATGCTACTTGAAAAGAGCTTGCATTCTGACATCAAACTTGAGGCATGTGAAAGAAGCTAGACTGTGCTGATTATTTTTACCACATGTTGAATTGTCAAAACAATTTTTGGTCAAAGATCACAGAGTCGGTACTGGATGTAACAAAAAGCTGTATCACAGCAGTTATTAGAGCAGTTACTTCTTTGATACTCTGCCCTACAGGCAGTTTCTAAAGAGCTGCTCAACATTTCACCCAGAAATATTTTTTAGAACATGCCCTCTGTCTATAAGGGGAAAAGCACAGCTTGTCCGAGTGGAATCTGGAACAATACACTGTCTTTTGACTTGTCTTAACTCTAGGAATGTATGGGGAAACTTCCACATCTACTATGACACACAGTGCGTGCCCCAGTCATGGCTGTTAAGCAAGGAGGGAACAGTCAGGCTTTGTGTTGTGCTGCACAATGACAAGGCAACTTTAACAATCCACCTTTCAAGCAAAAAACTCCCCAAGACACGCCTGTCAGAACCAGGCAGGCACCTCTCACCTGCAGTCCAATGTTCAGGTACAGAAAGCCAATGGATCCCCTCTCCCCCAGCTCATCCTGCTTCTCTGTGCCACCCATCTCCACGATGCACAGCGACTCGGGCTGCGCGGGCAGCGCCTGCATGCTCAGTGGCTGGAGGCAATCCTGTGGGACACAGAAGGGAAGGCTTAGCATGGCACAAAGGGGTCCAAGTTCCATCTAAGGAGCTCCAAGATGCCCTTTTAAATCTCCATGAGTAAGTGCCCAGCACAGAAAAAGTCACAATATATGGTGGTTTCTGTGGATTTTGGCAAGCAGGAGTGGTAGCAGTCTAGGCTTTAGAGAAGATAAACTGGATCCTTCCAAACTGTTCTAGCACAGTTTGTAGCTATTTAGAACGGAGTGATCTGAGCAAAATTTAGGTTACTGTAGCCATCTTTTGAACACACATCTGTTGCAGGTAGAGGAATGATAAGGCTGGTTTGCTGCTAACTTGCTTGAAAAATGAGTCTGCTTTTAGTACAGGTGCAAACAAGAAAATGCATGGGAACCCCAACAAAAGCCACCCAGAACAGAAAGAAAAAGAAGAAAATGCTTTTGTGTCTCATCAGATGACCCCTCCAGGCATGGGTGAGACTAAGTAAAACAAGGGTATGTGTTCTAAGGGAGGATCAAGGTCCGTTATTTTCTCACAACCAGCAGACAAAAGCCATGCAAGCTATCCATTCACAGTCATCCCCCTGAATACAAGAAGACAGTTTGGAGGGACACAGCCCACCTCTGGAGTATTCTTCTGAACATTTCAAGCCAACAGAGGGCAGGGACAGCACAGCTACTCACCGAAGGGTCAAGGGAAATAATTCTGACAGTGTTGTCCACCAACCCAACAGCAAGGAACCGGGAGCGCTGCTCCCCAGGGGGAACATTGGCCAGGCTCATGCAAACGACGTCAGCTGACATCTCCTTTCTCTCTGTGTATTCATTCAGCTGTCCTGACTGAGAAAGAAACATATGACTTATTAATGAGACACTTTGTTTTTAATATGTGCTTTGGATTCATTATATAAACAATGTAACAATTTTTAAACAATTTCTTTGGAGATTTAGTTCAGCTACAAACGGAAGAACCAGAAGAGCAGGAATATAAATACACAATTTTCAGCCTCAGTTACAAACTTCAGACTTTAGCCAGCAATTAAATAATCTCAGAGAGACAGAGTCCAGAGACGCAGGATTTTAATCTACCCATGCCAGAGGATGCTTCACTACTGAATCTTTTCCTGCAGATCTTATCAAGGATCCATCTCTGGCATGCCCCATACTCTGACTCGCTCTTCCAAACTCATTCACAACATTAACAAACATACCGGGTCCATCTCAAAGTAAACCAGTTCTCCTCCAGTCAGTGCTATCACTACTTGTCTCTGGTTCACAGCACATTTTACAATGGTTTTCTTCCCTGGTGTCTTCCATTCATTTACTCTCTTATCTGCCCGGATGTGCCGGATTCCATCTGGATAAACCTGAAGGGGAAAAGGTCACATCAATTCTGTATTTACCATCCCTTCACAACTCCAATTTCACTGCTGGTTCTGGCTCAGCAAAAGCCAAAGGCATGCACTGCTCTGGCAGCAGTGATCCATCAGCCATCCACCAGGCTGAACCAGCAGAAAGCCAGCTGGAAGCACTGCATCTTTCAAACACAGCAAGTAAATACTGAAGATTAGGATCATCTTCTACAGGTCCAGTTTCACTTAGCAAGATATAAAAAGGGAAAGACTGAACAAGCATCATTCTCTGCCAATCCACACCTTCAGACAAATGTGCTGCTGTAGAAACCACATCTAAGCAGCAAGCAGAGAGTGGCAGACATAGTAGTCATGTCAGAAGCAGCTTTCCATTACCTGTACCAAGGCATCATCACCAAGAAGAGAGCAGGACAAGGTGGGTGTAGTACCCAGGAATCCAGAGTCAGTCACTTCTTCTACAGTCTCTCCAATAGAGAGCACCAGTGTGGCATTTACGAAGGACACGATGATGTAGGCATCAAATTCATCTGGTCAAGGGAGACAGGGAAAAAAGGGTGCTGATTAAATAAATGCAAGGCTTCCCAACACAATCAGCAGTCTGACACACGTCTAGCAGTTACTCTTCAGCAGAATTGCTGGGGTAATTACAGCTGCTGACAGTATTGCACAAGTTCACTCCAGGACATGCTGTCCAAACGCCAACCACTGCTTGACTCTAAACAATGCATGATCAAGCCAGGGGTCAAACCATGACACAGGGTCATGGATTCTGGAAAGAAGATTCCTGCTCACTTTTTTCAAAGACCGCACATAGTCTAGAAGCCTTTAAGACACTTGCCCCACCTCACACATGGAGCTGAATCCAGATTTAACACCCAACGAAGTCAAAGGAAACACTCTACTCAAAAAACCTGAACATATGGAACCCATCTGCAGAAACCACACCACGGATGCTGCACACAGGAGGCTGCAGGACCACGGTCTCTTATTAGTAGCCACAAAAAACAAGCCTGCAGAGAACAATTAGGGTGCATTACAGCAGAGGAGCTCAGGGTTAAGCCTGCTCTAGCCTCCTCCAGAAGCTCAACTGGCTTACATTCACACTGACATGGGTACAGTCTCCTGGAATGAGAAACAATTACATTTTTAAGATAGAGCACACATTGACCTTTAGTTCTACTGCAGTGAGTGACAGTGTTGCAACTATTAACTCCAGTACTGACCTCTCCTAATGGGGACAGCTCGGGAGAGTCTTGTAGCTTGGATGTGCAAGAGCTATGCTAGTCAAAATAAGCTTAAGAGCTCATTTGGAAATAGAGAAACTTTGTGGGAAACAAGGGTAGTAGGACCGGGTGAAGGCAATGTCCCATTTACTGCTGTCTGTTTTGATTCTGGAGAAAGCAACAGGCCTTAAGAAGGGGAGTCTCATTAAAAAAGAGTAACAAAGCAACAGAAACAATGAAGTCTGTAGGGAAACGGAGCCAGGAACCTTGGAAGAGAAGTAAGATTGCCTCAGAGAAGCAACTCTAATTCTGCTGCTGTTGTCAGGCAAGTACTGTTTCTTAACAAGAAAATTCCTCATTTTAACCCAACTCAATCCAGCTCAGACCTGGGCACCACAGTACAACCAGTGGAAGTGAGGGTGTAAGAGAGCTGTCACAGTTTCTGCCCTTGAACAGAAATTCTCCATAATTTTCAAATGTGGGAGACCTGGTGAAGTGGCTAATGACTCTAATAAAAAAACAGAGAACTCTCTCTGGGATGGAAACAGGATGCCAACAAATACCATGCAGCAGCTTAAAGAACCTGAAGTTAACCAAAAGAAATACTTCAGGAACTGATCCTTTCCTTATCCACCCTTTTTAGAAGGAAGCATTGCCAAACCTGCTGTGTCACGTTTATAACAAAAAGTTCTTACATACAGCTGAAAATATGCAAGTGGAAAAAAGCCTTCATTACTCTTCCCTCCAACATCTGGTATGCAGACCATGGCTCTGCTCAAACGGAAGAGCTCTGTGTAACTAAAGCAATTCCAACAGCGGTCTGTGGCAGAAACTGTTACTGCTCTATTAAGTGGCCACAGCCTATGACCTCCAACAAGCTCTAAAACCCACAAACAGGAACAGGTCCACTTAGGGAAACGAGAAAACAAGAACTGAACCCGCACACAGAACTCAATTAGTAATGCCAACTACTTAAACACTTGGCTTAACAGAAGAATTCCTCCATATTAACAGGCAATGGTTGAGAGTTCAGCAAGACTTACAGTCACACACAGGTTATTTTCTATACTGAACAGCAGCTTCTCCTACAAACCTGCGTGACTTTTTTAACACTAAGTCTGCAAAAATTCCTTGATCACTTTAAATGGAGATTCTAACATTTCACAGGCTAAGCATTTGATTCATAAATATCCCATAGACAGGATGTTCTAAGAATTCCATTTCAAAGACCACTGTTGCTTTCCAATTTTCTTGAGAGCCGCTGCCTTCCTCCCTGGGGCCTGTGAAATCTCATGACAAACCACTGTGTCCCAGCTGGAGGCTTAACCATGTGATCTGGAACAGGACAAAGAATACCCATTTGAAACCAAAGCAGATTCCCTTAGTCCTACTCTAAACAAAAACTCATTCCTGCCTCCTAATACTTTTTTAGCTCTTTCTTTCCATTGGCTTACATTTATATTAGAGCATGTCTTAAAGTCTGTGTCAACAACAGTGACAACTGCATTTTTTGCTTTTTTGCTTCAAGTCCTGTGTTGCTTAATGTGTCTCTGCTGGAGCTTTTGAAATAAAGGGTTTGATTTACTAGAATTAAGTCAGTGAATAAGACACATCCATTTAGATTCAAACAATACAACTTTGGTTTAGAAAATATAGCAGCCCAGCTGAAATTAAGAGGACTAAATCCCTAGGGCACACTGAAGTGTTCTCAGTCAGTAAAAGGATCTATAGACTTTAATATGAAAAGATACCTACTTAGCTCTGCACAATCCCAAGCATAACATCAGGCTCCCCAGAGTTTTGAACAGATAGACATCATTTTGTATGCAGACACAAGACTTCAGAGATGCTTATTACTGTTCTAATTGCTCCAGTAAGCTCCTTTCAACAAGTAATAGAGACATTTTAATGACTCTGAAGAACCACAGCTGGACTCATTCTCCTATGCATTCATTACAAGTTTTCTGCAGCTTCGTGCACGTCACGACCAGTTATGAAAACATGACATTTCAATCCATGAACTCTGCACTACTGTGGTTTTTCTTATTTGTCATGGATTCAGTTTGAGTTAGTCCATGAGAACTCCATTCCTACATGCAGTCCAGAAGGCCTGATACAGTTTTTTCATGCTCTGCAGCATCTGAATTTGCACTGATACAAATACAGTCACCACTAGCTAAGAGGAGTTCAGTGAACAAACTCATGAGCAATGACAGAGCTCAGGATTACTCTCAGTTCAACAGGCAATGAGGAGATGACAGCACATTTTCCTGGGCTCCTGTTTACTACTGCATGGTGACTCTGCAGGAGTGACTCACTGCACTTGCTTTTCATGCAAGAGTGCCAGGTAGGGAATGCTGACTGTCTGTCAGCTCCCAGCTCCCATCTATCTCCACAGCAGAGCACACAGCCAGACCCACAGACCGCAATATCCAACTGCAAGAGAAGGTTTGGTGCAAATCCCATCCACTTCTGTCTGCTGGGCAGATGCATCCTGTAACCACAGGGCATGGCCATGCCAGCAACACCTATAGGTGCTTCAAGCACACTTGATCTTTTTCTCTTTAAAGTCTGTATGAAGCAGGTGGGAGCCAAACCCTGGTCTACAAGGGAGCTGAAAACAGCCCTGAAACACACAAATCTGACTTAGCAAGAACTGACTGTTCTACAGAACACACCTCATTACTGTGCTCCTCAAAGACTCCATGATCATAGAATCATAGAATTGATTGGGTTGGAAAAGACTTCTGAGATCATCAAGTCCAACCCTTGGTCCAACTCCAGTCCCTTTACCAGATCATGGCACTCAGTG
>JAWWEV010000022.1:13133878-13234162 GCA_035583235.1 Hafferia zeledoni | reverse complement strand
CTCCAACTTAAATTTCCCCTGGCAGAGCTTGAGCCTGTGCCCCCTTGTCCTATTGCTGAGTGCCTGGGAGAAGAGACTCGATGGAACGGGATCTGCTTTCTACTCCTCCGCTACTCAACTACAAAGGCAATGACCTCCAACTACACACCAGCCTCTAGAATTACTTTACTGAAAAGCTTAGCATAGTGGCCCATGCTGTTGGGATTCTCTGGTTAACCTGTGGGACAGTACAGCAGCCCCTAGCAGTAGGTACACACCTGTGGGGATCAGCACCTCCACCACCAGCCACCTGTGGAAGAAAAGAAAAGGCTTGGTATTGGTAGTGAGTATCACCACGTACCAGCCATGGTTAGTATTTGCTTTGAGGGCTGCAAACCTGGATGTGTCTTACAGAGGCCTTGCAGCACAGGCACACCGTAGCACTGAGGCAGAGCCAGCAACCCGATGCTACACACTGAGCACTCGGGCAGTTTTGAGATTAGATACTTGTCTGAAAATGTTCTGTATTCTTTCTGATCAAAATCCACTAAAATAATTTCTGAATTCAAAGAGTTGGAACTTGAGGATTGGTTTCACACAGCTATAAACTGTATTCATCAAGTAGCATGGCTGCTACAGATTCCAGCCTTTCTGAAATCATGGCGACGATCATGCTGAAACCTGGAACATTTGGAAGGTGGAAAAGAGATGAGGCAATGAGATCTGTTTCATGCTGATTAGCTATAGTCCTCCAGCTCCTGAAAAGTCAAAGTCAACCCCTGGAATCCCAAGAGAAAAGGCTGTAAAACTGTCAGGTAGTGTAAGAAGCCTCCATCCCTCAGAGGGAGCAAATGTTACCAACTCCTTTTCTAGAATGCTGGAGCAAAGGTTTCTCTCTACCAAACTGGAATGCCCCTTTTTAGAAAAGCATGTATTTTCAATATGAACTGTGGAAATACTTTCTTTTTATCTCTGGGGAACATGAAGGCACTTTAAGCTCAAAGTTCCTCCCATGCTGCTTAGGCAATACATGAGTCTCAGGACATAAGCACAGGAATTGATGGCAGGTCTTGCACGGCAAAGTAAATCCCACAGCAATGTTTAAAATTCCCACAGGGTTACTGCCTGGAAGACAAACTACTCTGATTAAATACAAGATACCGTGTCACCACAGTGGGTTAAGGTCTCTAATGCACCAATCTGGCATGTCTAGATCCAGTGCATAAACCCAGAGATGCCTTTGTGAGATTTATAAAAAACACTGCCTCAGAAATAATCACCGAAACAGATATCTACAACAGATTCACTTCAAGCTTTTTAGGTGTTTCTACTGAACTCTGTTCTCACCCTCAAGAGAAAGGCAGGACAAGGGACTACGTTTCCACTTATTCTTTAGTAAGGCAAACCCTATTATTTCAGATCAGGAAGAAAAAACAACCAAACTCCCAACCCAGTCTGACAATCTGCAATCTTCACCTTCCTGGAATCAGCAGCATTTTACACACTGCTGGGCTTTTGAACAGGAAGCGTGTCCAAACACAGACAGACTGTTTTCTTCACAGGTACGCAGAGAAGGAAGTAATAAAATACACACATTGTTGCTGATTTATCTTCTTTGCTCCATAATTTGTATCCCACTCTCTTACAAAGGGCTGCTTACTACAGTTGTCAACACATACATAAAGAATATTGAGTATGTTCCAGCAAAAAGTGTAACTGTTGCCTGCTATGTTTGAGAAAGAACTTATGGGAAGTGGGGAAGGATGAGAAGTTCAGCAGCTTCAGGCTGGAGATGTGCAGCTGACACTGCTTACTGGGTGATGGATGCAGCTGCAGGCAGGTGCTTCTTTGTCAAAGTGTGGCAATGCTACAGGACCCGAGGGTGGGTGGCTTCTAAATACAAGCAGGTGGCTAGTGACTCAAGCCAGAACTTTTGGGGATGGCACACAACCACCATGCAGCACCTTTCCTATCTCCTTGGACAACAAATTAAAAAACAACAAACAAAATACGTGAAAAATCATTATGACCTCCCTGTGGTTTAGGAAAATACTGCATACCTTCAACATGTCTCCTCACAGTCCATACAGCGTTGGGGTTACCAGGCAGCTCTGAGACAGCCATTTCAGAAACCTAAGAGTAAACAGGAAGAAGATTCTTTTGCAAACAGATGTTCAGGCTTACTAGAGTAAGCAACCAAACCACCAGCAGTTCTTGAGCTTTCCCACAACTGGGCAGGAAAGCCAGCAATTCCCAATTCTGACGCTCTCACCCCGTGCCAGATGTGCTACGGGGTAAAATATATTCAGCAATGATATGGCTACACCAGAGCTCTGGTTGAGCAGCTTTGACATGAGGTCACCTGCCCCCAGCAGAGACCAACAGCAGGAATGTTCCAGTTCAATACACTTAAGCTTAGAAGAGATGAAATGCAGACTGTTGGAGTTAACTAAACAAAAAGCCTTTGAGACTGTAAGAATAAACAATACAACCCTTCTTCTATTTCTCCAAGAAGCAAGTTGCTCCCCAGACTACAGCAGAATGAGAATCCCTTCATTTCGGCCCCTTTATCTGAAGCATTTTCTCCAACTGTCCTCACCTAGCAAGCTCTTCTTCTACAGTGCTGGAAGTCTTACCTCAAGACCATGTCTTAGAACTCTCAGAGACGACCTGGGCCCCCGACCACAAGCCACATACAACTGGGGTGTGTCTTCATTGGCCAAATCTGCTATCTATGTGGGGGAAAAGTGTCAAATGATAACCATGCAAAGGGAAAATTAAAAATATATGTCGCACTGCTGCTTTAAGAACGTTTTCTTCAAACACTAAGAAGAGTGAAGATGCCATAGGGTGTACCATCTGCTGCCACTGAAGTACCATCAAGTTTTAACCCAACTATCTGCAAAGAACTGGTCTGATGCACAACAGAGAAGCAGTACAGAACTGCTGGCTGACACCCTGTGTTCAAATACATATTTCTCTCCACAGAAATCAAAAGCTGACAGGCCAAGTACCAGTCTTCGACAGCTGTTTGAGAATTTTGCAGTTTTGCTTTCCTACAAGTCTTTATTATAGAGCAGTATTTCTGGCAACCCAGGATTACACAGCTTTGGTGACTCCACTCATGTACATGGTTAACAGGAGTTTGCTCTTGGCAACACACCTGACAACACAGAATAGGAGACAAACTATCCAACTCATCCACCAGCACCAGGTTCTTGAGAGGTCGTGGCTGAAAAAAGAACGTATCTCCTTCCTCAAGAGGCATGGCAGAAGAAAACTCTGGCTCCTCATCATCATCCCCCAGGTGTGCTATCTGGTACAGGTAACTGGAGACAGAAAGAAAGCACAACAGCATGTTCAGTGCAAAGCTCATGTGGTGCTCTCTAAGTAAGAATTAGCCAGATATTCAGGCAGAGGGGAGGAAAGAAATCCTACCCTACATTACACAGCTATTAAAATTTGGCTTTAAGGACTGTCTTGGTGATGAAATGTTTAAAGGGAATCAGAGGCCTGCAAAATCTCCCTGATTCAACCCTTCTCATTTGTAGCTGTCACTGGCAAGGTACCCCAGAGTTTCAGTGTTTTCTGTTGCCCTTGAGCCCTTCAGATATTCTGTTAAAGCAAAGGCAAACCGACAGCTGAGGCCAAAAGCAAGGCCAATGGCTAAGACTGCAACTCCACAGTTACCTATTTTAGTGGAATAATCTCTCCTTACCATTTTTAACCACATTCAATTTCTAAGCCTAAATACCATAAAAATTAAGTTAAACTGCAGAGAAGCTAAAAAAAAAAAATCAAAAGAGGAAAGACAGACAGTTACTTCTTGGTTTTAATAAAGCTCGAATATGGCTTCCTCAATTCAGATTCAGTCCAGGAAACTGGCTGGGGCTCCCTCAAGTGGCTGACTGCAGATACAGTCACTAAAAAAAGTTTTAATCTCCATTCCTGTGAATCCCCCACTTAGACACTTAAACCATCTTCAAAGATGTGCATGAGTATTCCAGAACATATAAGCCCTCAAGAACACATTTATTAATAAAATCTATCTACTAAGGAACGGAACAGAGTTACCAATAAGAAACCTTTTTGAATTGGTCACAGCACACAAATATTCAAAACTATCAAAACTAACTGGAAGGATAATTCACCTGGATATGTGATGAAGCAAGTGCTCAATTCTTTCAAAATCTCCTGCAACAGCAAGTCATCTTTTATTGTCTGTACTACATAATCTACTAATCTATGTTCAAACAAGAAAATTCCCCCACTCAGTCATAGTCTAATCCAACTATTCTTCTCAAGCCTTGTGAACAAAGCACTGATTTAGGCTTTAAATGAGAGGTGTTGTCTTTCTACATACAGTGGATTCAAGGGTCAGCCTGCAGGTCTGAACAGAACCAGCATGTTCAGGGAAAAACACTGATGTAAAACTGTTTACTCACTGGTTTCCAAATTCAGATGCCACAAAGAGAAACCCTGTTTTCAGCACACACATGGCAGCAGCAACAGGAACAGTGTCGAAGTACTTCAGTCGAATCTCGGTTACCTGAAAGCAGATGAAGACATGACTGTGCTAACAAAGGACCAGAGCTCCACATGGGTGACTTAATAAAAAATCTGCCCAGCTCTCCTCAGAGAAGGAAGCCAGAGTCAGCCAGGCTTAACCACATCAGTAGCTTAGAGCAGCAGGTTATAAACCACAAAATCCAACAGACTATTTAACACACATAAGCCAGGCCGCCTGTTTTGTTCTCAGACTTTCTGGCTTTTTAAACACTGAGCAGTTTGGAAAACAAAAGCTGCAAAAACAAAGCTGCCTAAAAGAAAAGAAAATTGCTTCACTGAACACGAGCCATGCCCCAACATGTGAAAAATGACTGTCCTGAGCAAATTTCTACATTTGACATGGTCTCAACAGCTCTTGGTGAAATATCCAAGAACAATCCTTAGCCCTTTGAAGATCACAGAAGCGCAAAGTATCCCAGGTTGGAAGGGACCCATAATCATTGAGTCCAGCTCCTGGCTCTGCACAGGACAACCACAAAAATCACAACATGTGCTTGAGACTGTTGTCCAAACACTCCTTGAACTCTGGCAGGCCTGATGCCTGCTACACAATCATCCCTTAAACCAAATCTGACGTGTTTAGATGAAGGAGGTACTAACATTCAACATTTACTCAAAAATCCCAACTGATTCACTGCAGCAGAGACCTTTTCATAGCAGAATACTAAAACAAGGAGCAGTAAGCCACTTCAAGTCTGTTATTTCCACTCATGGACCAGCTGTACCAAGATGGCTATGTCAATTTACAAAAATATTTATTGCACTATGTAAATATTCTATTAAGAGATTAGAGTGCACCTACTGCAATCAAGAGAAACTAAGTTCCCCAGAATTAGTTTCTGGAATACTCTCCATCAGGTTCATGGACTGCACTTTCCATCTTTTAAAGAAAAGACCACTGTCAGAACATCTAAAATAAACCCAAGTGACTGCAGCATAACCCTCACAGGATTTTGCAAACCTTGTGTAGTGTCTCTGCACGAGTAATACCCACAGCTGTGACTGGTGTTAGCTGTATTACAAATCATGTAAAATATGTGGCTTAACCCACAATATTAACTATTTAATCACTTTATAGAGAATCAAGGTAATTGACTAAGGACTCCTCTCAATGAATGCTTTTGCTACCCTTCACATGATGCTTACCATGTCCTCATCAGTCTCCAGAGTAATTTTGAAGATGTCTCCCTGCTCTGTCTGGGCCAGGAAGAAGAACATGGACTTGGTCTTGTGTGTAGCAGAGCAGACGAAAATCATTCCTCTCTCTGGGTCATCCAAGTCATTCTGTCAAGAAGGAGAGTGGAATTCATTGGTGAAACTACCCAGCAAGCATAGATGTGACTTCACTGACACAGGTATTTCTATTTCACAGGTGCCTTAAGAGCTGACACTGGTGAGGAGGCTTTTAACACAAAGCACATCCTCTCCCTTATATCCACAGCCACCCTCAGCACCTCTCTGCCCCAGAGGCAAATACATTTTTGGGACACTGCCTAAGCATCATCCCTCCTATCTTTTTTGCTCTCTGCTCCAGGCAACTCTCTCACATATCAAAGTTAAATATGGAGGAAAGGGCTGCAGCCCACACAGTCAGTGTTGAGCAGGTGTTCAAAGCACTGCCAAAGCATGGAACTCCCAATACCAAAGCAGGAGGAAGTAGCCTAAGATGTAACAGAGCAGCTGTTGAACTCACCTGCATCTACAACAGCCCCCATGACCCACCAGCTTAAGTACTCCTACCCTGCACTGACAGCACTGCCTGATCAGAGTCTTTGAAGCATCTCCAGGGTAAATCTCAGAGAAGAGACATGAACCAAGCTCATCACTTCAGGCTATGACCACCTCCATCCTCACTCCCAGATAACATGCACCCAGGGAAGTAAATGATAAGCCAACACATTTTAACTCCTTTTTTCTTATTTTAAAACCTGATGCCCTGAACTTTGAAAGGCATATACCAAGCATTCATAATCTTGAAAAATTCTCACCCGTCTCCTCGGAATTGGGCATCTGATATCAGGCTGGTCACCAAAGTTTTTGTAAGTAATATAGTTCTCAGAACAGATCAGCACCCCACTAGGGCCATCAGAACCACCGGGAACTGAAAAACAAAAGCAGCATTAGAAGAGCCCTTACCATGGATCTGACTTACTGCTTGTAGACTATTTCTTTTGTGGTTTTTTTAATCAGTGTAGTTTCCAGTGCTTTCTATCACCTTACATATACAAATCTGCTCTTATTGAAAAGGAAGACAAAAGACTGAGTACAGCTGCCTGTGCCAGCACAAGAACAGGTCAGATGGAACCAGGAAGGATGCAGCTTCAGACAAATTGCTTAAGTTTTATCCTTCCTGCCTTATTCTAGTCTAAAAAGCCATGACAAGCTCAGAACACACGTGCCAGTTGTCAGACACAAACCTTGGGTTACTGGCATGTTTGCTTGCTGTCAGAAAAATCCATCAGATGGTTTTCTGACACACATTTTTAGAGTATGGTTTTAAAAATGCTTCTGTTGAGATTCCAGCCTAATAAAAAATATCATCAAAACAGTAGTAATGGTCAGATCCAGCCCAATTATTTGGTGTATGACAGCTGCACACAGGAAATGAGACAGGGCAAGCATACAAGGATGCTCTCCTGGCTCAGCATCTTTTGTGCTTGGAGAGGAACCTGCAGCAGCTTCCCAGGCTGAAGGTGTGAGGTCCATCCAAGACCTACAAATGGGCTTTTAGTCTGTGGATTCATCTACTGCCTCTAATTGATGGAATCCCATGCAAGAGAATAGAACAGCACCTATGCATTATCTAAACATAGATCCTTTTGCATTGCTACCACCAAATTTCAGGAGCACTCTCAAAACACAACTCCTTCTATGAATTCCTGCACATTTCCATCTGTGAACCATCACTCATTACCTGATCCCAAGGTCAATTAATTTATACCAATGGCTAAATAATTCCTAAGATGTAAGGTACACCAATTCTGTTTCCCTGAGGAATGGGAGGGAACCAAGTAGACCCAGGAGAAAATGACCTTGTGGGCAGTACCTGTTATGAGGAAGTTGCCGTGCTCTTCCAGGGGCTCACTGTATTTCCTAACAACGTGGTTCAAACCCAAGTCCAGTTCATAAAATGTCAATGTCTGTTGTGTGTTGGCTGCAGCTTCTCCTGTTGGATCATTGTCTGCTTCCTAAAACAGAACACATGGAGGCATCTTTCAAGGAAAGGGAGGAACAAAGCTGATGTGTGGGGAAACAGTTTTGAGTAACAACAGAATGAAGGCCAAAACACAACTTGCTGGAAGATGCACAGAAGAATTTCAGAGGAAAACAGGTACATTTGCATAGCAAGAATAAGAAGAATCACCAAGACAGAAAGTAGCTGTCCATTCTGACTGAAGGCAAAACAAAAATCCAGTAAGCTTGTGACAAATGAAAACTGTCTCAGACAGCAGAAGCAGCGATTCTTCCCCACAGATAGATGGAGAAGAGTAGAGGGAATGACAAAACTCAAGACAGCAGAGAGAGATCAAGTTCTTCTCACCTCATAATCCATTTCCAGACATGCAAACATCGGGTTTTCAAATCCCACATCGACTCCCACCACGTGGTAGACCAGGGTATTGGCCTTGTGGGCTTCCAGCGGGGAGGAAATGGTGAGTCGAGCAGCAGCATCTCTGTTCAAGATATACACCAACTTCTGCTTCTCAATGGCACCTGCAAGAAGGGACAACAGCCCCTGACAATCAAATCTGACCATACCTGAAGCCCAAAATCAAGGTGCAACTTGGCAAGACAACATCAGTGTTACTTCAGCTGAAGTTCACCATTGGTGTTTATCTCTGTGTCACCAACTAACCTTGAATGCCCCATTTTAAATCTCTCAGGCTACAAGCACAAATGACAATTCCAGCCCTGTAAGGGGCTGACTGACCCTCTGAGCTACATTCACCCAGCCCAATATTCCATCTACAACAGCTGTGAGCACATCTACTCACTCATTTCACCCCAGCACGGATGACAGACTGCAGGGAAGGAAAAACAAATGGAAACAAGCAACCAGATGTTCCACTGTTTAAAGCCATTTGGCAAGACAACTTTTCCTCAAAAGTTTTTAAATAAGAAAATGCATTCTTGCCTGACACAGCACCCACAACATAACAAACACCAAATATCAACATAATGGCACAACTGTGACTGTGCTACCTTCTCATGCAGGAAACCCAGACTTGTTAAAAAAGAAGTTATTATTTATTGCTATTACCAGTATAAAGTGGCCCTGGTAAACCACCATCATTCCATCTCAGTGTGCAAGAAACCAGCACTGCACAAAGCACCCTGCCAGGTCACTAACACACCTTGTGCTAAATTTTGCAAAATAAAACTTACCCAGGTGTCCTTCTACCCATGAAGCCTGATCAGAAATGCATCTGGCTGTCTTCAAGAGACATCTCAGAGAAGAGACATGAACTCAGAACATCATTTCAGGCCATGGGAACTGACTGACCAAACTGCAGCACCAATGACTGCAATCCCATCTTCTCTCTGCACTTCAGGGCCCTGTGCAGGGCTAACCAAGCTGGTCTCTGTCCAGCTTGTTTTGGCCCAGGATCAGAATTCCCTTGTGCAAGTCCATCAGCATCAAGGACTATTCTGCATGCCTGCACTCTCCCTGACACCCCTCACAGCCCAACAAACTGCCCAGGAAACACTTCCAATTGCACCTGGCATGAACTTACTCCAAAATAAATATTCATGAAGAGAGGGGATGGGAGAGGGGAGGAGGAGGGGAGGGGAGAGGGGAGGAGGAGGGGAGGGGAGAGGGAGAGGAGAACCAAGGCAAACACAGCCTGACAGAGTGACTTACTGATCATGACAGCGCGGCCCTTTGGGTCCACAGCCAAGTACTGGCCTGGGACGATCCTGCGACATCCACTCTTGCCAAAGGTCTCCTGATGGATCTTCTCAAACACGTTCTTGGAGGGCTGGTACTCCAGGATGACGATGCGCCCCGAGTCGCTGCCCACCACGATGTAGTCCTTGGTGCCCCCTGTGAGCCTGAAGGCCATGAGGGACCGGATCACTCCAAACACCTCCACGGTCAGCAGGGTGTGAACCTTCCCCGTGTTGGGATCGGGGCGGAGCAGCTCCAGGATCTTGCCCCGGGAAACAACAATTTCTTGTTGTTTGGTTCCTGAAGAACCCAAAACATGAGGGCAAGTCAGCAACAGAACAGAACATGCAACTTCAGGAAATGGTACAGGGAAAAAGGGAAAATTTCATGGCTACTGAATGTCAAGAGTTTTAAGATTATTGTAACAGAATTCAAAGCAACTTATTCACCGCATTAGGTACCACTATTGTTTGAATATCTTTTAATAGACTAAAAAATTGGACAAAATACTAAATTAAATCTAAAGATAAATCAGATCTATAGATAATCAATCCAAATTTCTCTTATTTTTCCACAAGTTACAAGTAACAAGAGCAAACGATAATTTAGTATCATAACTTAACCACTGTACTGAAGCACCAAACCAAATAAAAACACTTTTTCCTACAGTGCCCAAAGGAGCTCAAGCCAAGAGGCACGAGGGGAGGAGATTACCTGAGAAATTGCCATGGATAGCAAAGCTAATGCCAGTGGCTCGCTGCAGCGTCAGGTTGTACAGGAACATGTTTGCAGCTGGTTGGCTTCAGCTCTCTGCAGCCTCACTGGGTCTGCAACAAGTAGAACAGAAATATAAACTCTGCAAAAGCACCGCCTTTCACACAGCTCAGACAGAACGCTGCCCTCGGACAGCTGCACCTTCCCCTTTACAGCAGGAGCCCGACTGCCACAGTCACCCGTTACTCGGCATTTACTAACGCTACGAGGCAAAAGGCTGTCCCCAGGGGAGCTCCTCACTGACGCGCGACTAAGCGGGACTCCCCGTAATTACTGCTAATTACGCGTGGCTTTAGCTGCTCAGAAACCAAACACAATTAGGGAACCCGTCCGGAGGTGCCGGGCGCCGTCACACCCCCCGGATCCCCTCACACCCCCCGGATCCCCTGACGCCCCCCGGATCCCCTGACGCCCCCCGGATCCCCTCACACCTCCCCGCCGCCGCCGCCGTTTCGCTGAACGCGAGCGCAGCCCCCACAGCCCACCGGGGCCGCCCGGTGTCCGCGGGGCTGGAGCGGGAGGGAGCCCCGGCAGTAACAGCACCGCCCTGCCGCCGGTGTCAGACCGGGCAAACCTGCCCTGACCCTCCCCGCGCCCCGGAGCCAGCCCCGTCCCGCGCTCCCGCTCAGCCCCCGGGACCAGCCCCGGGTCAGCGCCCGGCCCGGCCGCCCCCCAGCTCCGTCCAGGCCCCGGGGGGCCCGCGGCACTCCCCACAGCACACCCACGGCCCATCCCGCGCGTGGCGGCGGCGGAGGAGGCGCGGGGAGCGGCCGTGGCGTCTCTCACCGTGCGGACGGCGGCGATGGCGGCGATGGCGGCGGATGCTGCTCCGGCCTAGGCGGGCGCGCCCCCGGCCCCGTCCGCCATCAGCGCCGCGCCTGCGCGCTGCCCTCCCGCGCCTTCTCCGCGGGGCTTTCCGCGGGCCCGGCGCGCGCGGGCGCCCCGTGGCGGGCGGGAGGCTGCCCGAGACAGTGCCTGAATGATTCGCGGCGCAATGGCAGCCGCTCCCTGAACTAAGAGCCCTCCCCCAAAAACCTCCCTGCCGTCTGGGAGCGGAGAACACCAGCGAGCGTCAGCTGCCTGCGCTACCGGGGCAACCGAGCGGCCGCCAGCACTCAGGCAGCGACAGCGACAGCCCCGACGGGCTTCACGGCGATACCGGCCGCGTCAGCGGCGCCCCAAGATGGCGGCGGCCACAGCGCCGCGGGGGGAGAGCGGCGGCCCCGCCGCCTCCGCCCTGTCCATGGAGCGCATCCAGTCGCTGACCGACCTGGCGGACCTGGAGGCCGCCTACAGCCGGCTGTGTGAGGAGGAGGTGCGTGTGACCGGGCCCGTGAGGAGGCGAGGCCCCGGCGGCGGCGGCGCGGGGGGTGTGGGACGCGGCACCCGGAGGTGTTCGCTGTTCCAGCCCGCTCCGTCCCGCCGCTGCGCTGACGGGGAGAGCGGGTGCCTCGCTGTCACAGCTCCTCTAGTTGTCTGGATCCTCTCCAGAGTTGTTTCATACGGGCTCAGCCGGTGCCGCCGCGGCAGATCTGCTGTCCCCGGGTCGCGAACTGCCCGGGGACTCCGGGGCTCGTGTGCTGGAGGCTCGGCCAGGGGAGGAGTCTGTGGGTTATCTGACTTAAAAGCTGTGTGATGATGTTTCCGTAACCGATGCTTTAAATGGCAAATATACAAAGATTTATAGGATTAAAATGAGAGCTTAGGAAGGATTTCTTTGTCACATGAGCTCTTGGAAGCGCTAACGCCTTTCTGGCTCAGTGTCCTTGACTTTCACACGGGGTCTGTGGTAAGTTGCTGGCCTGGGCAGGGCTGAAGCCACACACAAGACTTCTTTGTGTTTTGTTTTTCCCAGAAAGTTGTGCAAGAAGAGCTGGATGCCCTTCTGGAGCAGCAAAGCACTATAGGGAACAAGATGGTTGCTCTTCATCGCATGGGGTTAGTGCTTCCCACCCCTTCCTTCTCCTCACTGCAGGACCTGAGTACGCATTTCAGTGTTGTAGGGGAACATTCTCAGAAATTGTCAGACTTTAAATCAGTTTGTGGCAGGGAACAGCAGCTGATTCCTCATGCCCAGCAGCACTGACAGAGGGCACTGCTGTGCTCTCACACAGACTGACCCGTTTTGGTGTAGGCTCAGGGGTTTTTGAAGGTCTCACCCCAGAGTCTGCCAGGTTTCAGCATCAATGATTGGGTCAGAGGTTTTGTGTCAGGCTGCCTGCAGGTGTGACAAAATATTACCCCCTCTTTGTGGTTCTGTTCTGCTGCTTTGCTGCTGGAGGAAAGGTGTGAAATGAGAGGGAGTGTTGTGATAGGAGCAGTTGTGTTTGGGGGAAGAACCATCCTGCTGGCACACACCATCTGGCTGCTCAGTGCTGTCACCTCATGCTCAGTCCCCTTGTGTTCCCAGCCCCAACCTGCAGCTGATCGAGGGGGATGCCCAGCAGTTGGCAGGAATGATCACCTTCACCTGCAACCTGGCTGAGAACGTCAGCAGTAAAGTCCGACAGCTCGACCTTGCCAAGGTGACTGGGCCCAGGGGCTGGGGACTGGTCACCACCAGGCCATGTTCTGTTTGCTTGCAGCACAGCAGGGATGTGCTCTTTTCTTTAGTGGGCAGGGAACTGCTTTGTACTTTATTTTAGCAGGATCTTTCAGGGGTCACAGATATTTCATGATATAAGGGTAAATATCATAGAACGATAGACCGGTTTGGGTTGGAAGGGACCCTAAAGCTCATCTTGTTCCAACCCCCCTGCCATGGGCAGGGACACCTTTCACTAGACCAGGTTGCTCAGAGCCCCACCCAGCTTGTCCTTGAACACTTCCAGGGATGCTACTCCATAGAGCAGCTGGTTCTCCAGCATCCCCTTCTATCCATGCAGCTCCTGGTACAATATCCTGGATAAGGGAGGGTGGTCTTCATAGCACCCTTGTCAATGACACAGCACTGAGGACACTGGACATGGTCATTGTCACCCAAGCCTGGTCAGGAATCTGGGCTGTTCTGTTCCTTGTCCACAGACAGGCTGAGAGGTGTCAATCCCAGGGCTCAGCACATCTGCTCAAATCAGACCAGATAATTTGTGGGTGTCTCTCTGGTCTCTGCCTGTTTGTTATAGTGGAGTGGGGCTGCTGAGCTGAACCTCAGTTTTGACAAATGCTGTTCTTTTTGCAGAGCCATTGGTTTTATCACTTTTTAAGTAGTGTGAGGTTTCTGCTTACATAGTTGTTTATTGTGTAGAGAAGTGTTGCTTCAGTCTGTTTCTCCCAATTTCCCCCCACGCTGACTCTCCTCTCACTCATTCCCCGGCACATCCCGTAGCAGGAGCTTTACTGGGTGCCTTTCTTGCAGAATCGACTCTATCAGGCCATTCAGAGAGCTGATGACATTCTTGACCTGAAGTTCTGCATGGATGGAGTTCAAACAGCCCTGAGAAATGAGGACTATGAACAAGCAGCAGCTCATATCCATCGCTATCTGTCTCTGGATAAGTCAGTGATTGAGCTCAGTCGTCAGGGCAAGGAAGGTGAGCTCTGTTCAGGAGGAGAAGCTGATAATTCAACTGCAGTCTGCATCATTTCCCATGGCAGGTAGTCTCAGCCCAACAGGCAAAGCAGAAGATCTAATTCTGGCCAAAGTTCTCAGTATGTTATAGGCTGACTATGAGATAAGTGTTTTTGAAGTGTTATTGAGTTAGAATTAACATTAGTTTAAGGGGAGCTCCTGGCACGCAGCTTTGATAGTATTTCAGGAGATGACTCAGCAAAAGACCAAAAGTTCAGGTCAAAAGAAGTGAGGGAGGAGGCTCTGTCAGGGAGAACTGTTGCAGTGTTACAGTGTGCTACCAAATACAGCAAGTGGAAATGAAGGGGTAAATTGCCAGATCCCTAAAGGGAATGTCCTCATGGATGTGTTCTCATCCTCCATGAAAGACCATGAGATTAGCTGTGAGTACATCACACATCTATCTACCTTTCTTTCTTTGCCTGTAGAGGAATTCCAATATGTCTTTTGCTTTTTCAATCTAGGGCTGCACAATGTTGGGGTCTCTCCTGGGAAAAAAAGGAGCCCTTGATACAGTAACTGACATTGTAACTTTTTCCTTTCTTTTCTGTCCTTTTGACCAGGGGGCATAATTGATGCCAACCTGAAGCTCCTGCAGGAGGCAGAGCAGCGCCTGAAGACAATTGTCACAGAGAAATTCGACACAGCCATGAAGCAGGGAGACCTGCCCCAGGTGGAACGGTTCTTCAAGATCTTTCCCCTGCTGGGCTTACATGAAGAGGGGCTGAGCAAGTTCTCTGAGTACCTCTGCAAGCAGGTAACAGGGTCTGTGAAACCCAGGGGAAAGCAAAACCCAGTCTCTGTCAACAGATATTGTGAAAGGAGATTTTGGCTGTGGCTTGTTAATCGGAGAAACCAGCACTGGCCTTAGTTCATCTCTCTCCCTGCATTTTGTGTCCTGGGATGGGCTTTCTGGTGTCTGAACACAGATTCTCCTTCTGTGACTTGCTGTCTTGACTTGCTTAAAGCTCATACAATGAGCCTGAAAAGAGAAAAACAAGTTTCTGCCTTTCCTTGATCCTTGAGTTTTCCACAAGAGAGGAAGGGATCCCAGTTCAAAGGAAGAACCACAGCAATAGCTCTCACAGTGGGAGGGCCAATGAAAGCTGTGTAGGGCAAGGACAGAGGATCACCCTGTGGAATGAAGAATACCTTTGGGTGTTCAGCTGACTGGTCCTGTTGCCATGCAGGTGGCCAGCAAAGCAGAAGAGAACCTGCAGCTGGTGATGGGGACAGACATGAGTGACCGTCGAGCTGCTGTGATCTTTGCAGACACACTGACACTCCTCTTTGAAGGTAATCAATCTTCCTTCCCTCGTTCCTGATGGATTGAAAAGAGCACATGATGAGGTTGTCCATCAGTTTAAATGTTTTTAATTTTAGCTCACAAAATGCCTCGTTCCCCATTGAGCTGTGGAAGTGTCACACCTGAGGGACAGGGACACAACTAACAGAATTTGTTCCAGCCAGGAGAGGGCATCACAATAAGCAAGTTTTCCTACTTACAGTTTGCACAGGCACTAAGTGGATTTGCAAAGAATTTGTTTGGTTCCTCCAGGAGTCAGACTCTTCCCATTCTCTGCATCCTTTAAATAAATGGGTATTCCCTGGAGGTTTCTTCAGACTTGCAGCTCTCCAGACAAACTGGATCCCTTAAGGATGAGCAGCTGTTGATGCCTCCAGGCCTGGATATTCAAGAAACACTATTGGAGAGGGAAGGGAGAGAAGGGAATATGAATGCTCTATGGGAATGTAGCCAAAGACAGTAATTGAGATTCCGTGATGATTAACCATCTTCTCTATGAAGTCTGCTCCAATTCCAGGCTGCACCACTGCCAAGTCACTCTCCCAGCCTGGCACTCTTAAAGCTTTCTTGGCAGTGGCATTAAAAGAGGGGGAGTGTTGCTAGGTCTTGGAGTAGAGTTTGTGAGAAGAAAGCAATATTGTAGAGAGACCTCCTTGTAGATGAGCTTTTCCTCCAAGGAGTTCTTGCCTTCACTAATTCTTGCTCTCTGTGTGCCCAAGAACCATCCCTGGGCTAATTTTCCCCAGCACTGCTCTCCTGTGACTTGGCAGGTGCTGAAAGCTCTGACTGGCTTTGGGTGGCAGTGATGCCCCCTGCCAGGTTTAGCTTGTGTGGCTTTCTCCTGGGGAAGCTTCATACCTTTTATCTTGCTGGGAGGGCAGCTGGCACACCTGGCATAGCAGGAGCTCTCTTTAGGGAGAGAGACATGGCTTCTACTCCAGGAGATTTGCACTGCAGTAATTTCAGTGAACAGTGGAGAGGATGGAAGGTGTCCTACCCAGACCTGCAATGAGGCACTGGAGAGTGGCTGGACAGTCTGAACTCTTTTATTTGGGAGATGTTGGTTCTGGTTTGTGGACCTGTGTAGCTCTGCTGTGCTCTGAGAACTCCTAATTGAGTCTCTCTCGCTTTTGCTTCCCCTCTTCCCACAGGAATTGCTCGCATTGTGGAGACCCATCAGCCCATCGTGGAGACCTACTATGGGCCAGGGAGGCTCTACACCCTCATCAAGCACCTGCAAGTGGAATGTGACCGGCAAGTGGAGAAGGTGGTGGACAAGTTCATAAAGGAGAGGGACTATCACAGGCAGGTAAGAGCAGTGTGGTGCTGCCTGGTGCAGCCTCCATCCAGCTTCACAGGGCTCCCACTGCCACAGAGACAGCAAAGTTTGGCCTTGTGTATTGAGAGAAATGTTGCTTTACTCCTTATTTAGGATGATGGCTGAAGGGGTTCAGCCTGTAGCTGTTCCTTCTCTTGCAGAGAAGGTTTCATTGTGGGAGTGTGGTAATTGCACCCTGGGCACAGGACTCTTTGCTGTGCAGGTCTATGGGGTGCTTTCAGCACACCTTCCCCACTGTCTTGTTCCTGCTTAGATATAGGGCTGCTGTAACTGTCTCTTGGCCACATACCCTGGTGCCTCTGTTGCAGCCCCTCTGCCCTCCCTGGCAGGATGAGCTTTGCCCTGGAGGAGGAGGAGGAGGAGGAGGAGGTGAACTGATGCAGTTCCCTTGTATGGCAGTGCTTCCTGCAAAGCATTCCTATCACTCCCAGTGAGGAAGAAGCAGCTGGTAACTCCCATGTCATCAGCTAAGACTGATAACTCTCCCTGGGGTTTTTTTTGTGATTGCAGTTCCAGCAAGTCCAGAATAGCATGATGAGAAGTTCGTCTGCCGAAAAGATTGAACCAAGGTACAAAGAAGGACTCCTTATGCGCTGTAACCTTTCACTCTTGAGCTGTTAATAACACTACTTAGCATTTAGATAACTCTCCTGGTCTTCCAGAGGCTTTGTGGCTACTAATGCGTAAAATCCAGTTGTTGGGTGCCCTTCACTGCCCTTTTATAAAGGCAGCTTCTGTCGTGGGACTTCATCTTACTTAGTCATTACTTTTAAGCCTTGGCCCTAAGCATTGCTGGAGGGCTGGTGGTATCAGTGCACATGAAGGACTGAGACTTCAGTTGGCCTGTGCCCTCTACCCTTTGATGGCCACAGGACAGTCCTTGAAACCCACAAAATGGAGCAGCTCCCTGGGCAGATAATTTGTGACAGAATCAGGAATAAATTTGGGTCTTATTTAATCTGCACTGCTGCTGCAGAAGCTCTGAAACATGTTTTTCTTGCTAATGAACAGCAGTGCTTTCAATCTCCCTACTTTTTTTATCTTAAGTATGTACATAACCCTTAAGGAAGGCCACGAGAAAGTGCACCCAGCCCTTCTGGCACTGCCTGACTTATAAATATGTTTTGAAAGATAACTTAGGTTCCTGAAGCAAGATCTGTCTGTGAGCCTGCATAACTAATGATTTCAATGGTAGTATAAAGATCCACTTACTATTTGCTCTGAGTAACTCTGCAAGCATCCCAGGTTTTCTGAGCTTTTGCTTTTCCATCTGTAAAATAAAGGTACTGTTTCCTTGTGTGTTTTGAGGCTTTGAGCAGGCTTTGTAAAATTCTTCTGTGCAAACTGATGAGAAGGCTGCTGATGTGAGTGTCTTCCTTTTTTTCATGGTCATCTCTGATCTGAACACTGTGTTCTGCATTGCCATGTGCTTTTTGGTCTCACATTTCCTGAGCTTAAACAGATTCTTCATCGTTTTCAGAGAAACACATGGATCTGTGCACAAAAGCACATAAGAGGAGATGACAGGAACCAGGCATTTCTAACACTGGCTGCTTAGGGCTCACAGAATTATAGCAAAACTGAGGTAGGAAAGGGCTGAGGAAAGTCTCTAGTCCAACCTCCCACTCAAAACAGGGCTCATTTTAGAGTTGTATCAGATTGCTTAGAGTCTTACAGTCCTTACCACTGTGATTTTAATGTGGATGTCCACATGAGGAAACAAGAGAAGCAGAGAAGAAAGCAGTACTGTAGAGATCCCTCCTTGGAAATGATTTTTTGGGAATATTTTGATTGTGAGTGCGTTCTTTGCACGTACCAGTTACTCTGCTGTGCTCTGTCATTGAACAGCACAGATGGAAAGGGGCAGTACTGATCTCATAGAGAACACACTACTGAATTAAATTAGTGCCTCTCCTTTTGTAGTCTTGCTACCTCAATTCTTGCTCTGTTCCTTGCAGGGAGCTTGACCCTATTTTAACAGAAGTCACCCTGATGAATGCCCGCAGTGAGCTCTACTTGAGGTTCATCAAGAGACGAATAGTAGCCGACTTTGAGGTGGGAGATGCCACGGCCTCAGAGGAGGTAAAGCAAGGTAACACCTTGAATTACCAGTACATGCAGGCTCTCTGCTCACTGGAGCCAGAAATCTGAGGTAGAGACAGAGGAGAGTGACACAGGATCTGCAACGATGCTTCAGGAGGACACTGTGGAAGAGGCTTGTGTAGCCTGGCCTCCCCAAACCTGCTTTCAGCACTGGTTGTTCCCTCTAACAGAGAAACCAACATTAAGAATGAGTATAGAGTATAACAGACAAGGTCCCCAGAGAAAGGGTGAGCCATTTGGTCCCTCAGGCATAAATCCTAAAGATGGAGGCCACAGGGAAAACAGGCTCAGGGGTTTGGTACTCTGTGGAGTTCTGGAAATCACTTTTGTCACAAGCAAAATTCAGCTCAGCAATTTCAGCTCCACATTTGAGGCCTCTGATTTCTTCCAGGTTGGGCATGGCAAGTGTATGTCCATGTGGTGCCCATGAGAGAGGCAGCAAGGGGACTTGGTGAAACTACTTTCTGGCATTTGGTTCCTGCTGATGGTTCTCTCTTGTGTCCTGCAGAGCATCAGAAATACCTGGACAAGCTTCTCAACAACTGTCTGCTGAGCTGCACCATGCAAGAGCTCATTGGCTACTACATCACCATGGAGGAATACTTCATGAGGGAGACTGTCAACAAGGTAGGACTCTGACTCTGCTGAGAACCTTTCAAATGGTTCTCTGAGTGTGCTCCTCAGTCCTTTGCTGAGCACCCCATGGGAGGGATATGAGTATATGGCAGGTCTGCAGTTGTTGGGAAGGCCTTTTGTTTCCCTAGCCCTTGAAAAGCAAGTGGTTAGTTCTGAACTTTGGCTACGGAGATACCCCTGGGTGTCTTCCTGAGACATGTCTTCCAGGTCTGTGGGCTACTGAAAACTAGGCTGAGTGCCAGCCCACACAGGGTACAGTCCCACTCAGGGAAGGGGGCAGGGAGGGCAGTTTGGTGTCACAGCACTGCTCTGAGAGGGCACTGTCACTCACTGAGCTCAGGGCTCTGAGACAGCTTTCTTTGCAGGCTGTTGCCATGGACAGCTATGAGAAGGGCCAGCTGACCTCCAGCATGGTGGATGATGTGTTTTATATAGTGAAGAAGTGCATTGGGCGTGCTCTGTCCAGCTCCAGCATAGACTGTCTCTGTGCCATGATCAACCACTCCACCACTGAGCTGGAGTCTGACTTCAGGTAATGCAGATACACCAGGTTCATTGTGATGTGCCTTCACCTCGTGTTCTTCAAACAGTGTTTGCTGTCACGTGGTCTTCCTTGTGTTTTGCACAACCTCTGATTTGTCATCTCCATGGAAGATGCTCATGGGAAGTAGTGGCTGGTGTGCTGTGGGAAGCTGGAGCTGGTCATCTTTTCTCACAGTAATAGTGACCACCTGTATGACAAATAAAAAGGAACCTCACAGCCCAAAATCCCTGTGAAGCTGAATCACCACACAGCATTAGGGTGCTACTCTGCTTGATGGTACATAATCACCCCTAGTTGTTCCTTGGTGATTTGAACTTGGAGTGAGCCTGCAAAAATTGTCCTGCTGTTTTTCATCCCACTGCAGGAGTGGGGAACTGACTGAAGACAGCAAGCATCTGCAGGGAGGATATTGGGGAAAGCTCAGAAACTGGGTGGTTATGTTTTTCTTTCAACCTTTAGGTGCTGTCAGGAGAGATTTGCCAGCCCTCTTTTGTCCCTGTGAAGTTCCACTCATCTTGTTCAGGTCCCAGCTCAGACAGAATGCTGTCCCCTGTCACAGAGGATAGTTCTGTTGTTGCTTGCAATTATTGCTATAAGCCCTGATATGTTCTGCTTGCTTGTAGGGAGGTTCTGTACAACAAGCTGAAGCAGGGCTTTCCAGCCACGACCTTCCAGGACTTCCAGAGAGGGGTGACCAGTGCTGTGAACATCATGCACAGCAGCCTGCAGCAGGGCAAATTCGACACCAAAGGCATTGAAAGCACTGACGAGGCCAAGCAGTCCTTTTTGGTGAGTTTAGTGACTGTTCTGGTGTAGAATGAGTTGGGGTGGGGGGAAAGGCCATGGGGAGCTCTTGGAGACAGCATTGGCATGACTGTCGTGTTCAGAGAATCTGAACATCTCTTTGGATGTGGTGGGTGGCTTGACTTTGGGTGTCTGGGAGATGCATCTACCTCACCTTATGTGTGTAGGGCTTCCACACCAAGTCTGTGCAAGTGTGATCCTGTGAGTGTCCCTTGGGCTGCTGCAGTGATGATTCCTTCTGGGCTGGGGAGGAATCTGTGCTCTTTAGAGGTGTCCATCAATCCTCTTCATCACAGGCTCTGTGCAAAGGTGGTGGGGAAGCATCTTATTCACACCTTCCTCCAGATAAAAATGTTTCCTGGCGAAGCTCAGGGCTCCTTCCCATTCACTTAGCAGATTGGAGAGTTTCCATTAGAGCAGGGTTGTTTGCTCTGCTTGGCCTGCAAGATCCTCCTGTTGCCTTCTATCAGCAGTACTGCTTGAGCAGGCCAGAACATGGCAGTGAGCTATAGAGATCCCTCAAAGAACATCTGAAGGTCATCACTCTGTCTTCTGCAGCATAACACATCCTTCCCCGTGGTGGGATGCTGTATAGACCTTGTGTTGTGGAATAGACCTCACTGGGAGAACATCTCTGGCTCTGCTCTCAAGGTTTGAGCAGAACTGTGGGCAGAAACTGAGAGCACTGGAGAGGGGCTGCCTCACCCTGACTCATCTGCCTCTCTTGTAAGTTGCTGTGAACCGCCAGCGCTGAAGAGATTCCTTAGAACTTTCAGGGTACAAGGAGAGAAGGCAACAAAAGGAGCAGAAGGGACTGAACTCCTCCATTTCATTGAATTCTTGGTTACAGGTTTCTCTATTTCTTGAAGCAAAGAGCTTAGATTGTCAGTTCTCCCGCTGCATTTCCTCATTCACCTGTCACCTTGCCTCGTTTCCCTGTCTGCACAAACCCCAGCCTTATACTGACATTTAGTTCAGCTTCAGCAGGTAGAGAACAGTCTGTTCAGTGGAGAACAGGAGGGCTGCTGATTCCTTCCTGTGCTTTCCTGCCTGTTCTCCTGCTCTAGACACTGTGTATAAACCATCAACCTCAGCCACTCCTGCTCTGTTCCTCATGACACTTACAGAACGCTGGGGGTACATCATGGCTTCCACCAGTCACCCACAGGTTGGGCTTCACTGCAACATTGTGTACAGAATGCTGAGGAAAGGTGTAAACTGTATCAAACTGTCCTAGCTGCAGGTTCAGCGCACAGGCTCAGTTTCTGTAGTTTGGCTTCATGCAGCTCTGTCAATGTGCAGTGCTTTGATCTCACAACAACTCTGTCCCTTAAATATTTACATTTCAGCCTGTACTGTTGGCAGGGCATGGAGCAAATGTATGGACTGGGGGTTGAGGTACTGAGAAATTCCCATGCATTCTTCTTGAGTTTGTTTTGGGTTTTTCCAGGTGACCTTAAACAACGTGGAAGTCTGCAGTGAAAACATCATGACCCTAAAGAAAACATTGGAGGTGCGGTCTGTATTCTTTACTGTTTTTTCCTAAATCAGATTTGTAATATCCTCTCTTGGCAGGGGTCAGTTAAAGCATCTGGACTTCAATATCCCCAAATTCCTGAGGTCTTTGCCCTCCAGCCTTAAGAAAGCAATTTTGAACTGGCAGAGCAATTTCCAGCTGATGGGAACAAATGGAAATACCAATTCCCCGAGCCTGACCAACCTGGTGCAGGAATTAAATGTACATCATGGCGAGGCTGTGGTTCTCTGGTGCTGGGCTAGACAGCCCCTGGCCTCCTTTCTTGCTGTCCTCTCTCCCTCTCCCCAGCTGGAGCCCTCTGCCTTTGCAGGGGCAAGACCTGGGCACCTGTCCTAGCCCACAGGCCGGTGGGCAGCCAGAGCTCGGCAGCATGAAGGGGTAGAACCGACTTGCTCATGGATCTCTTCCCTGCAGAGTGATTGCAGCAAACTGCTTAGCCAAGGCTTCGGGGGTGAGCAAGCACAGGCCAAGATTGAGAGCTGCCTCTCAGACATGGCTGCTGTCTCCAACAAATTCCGTGACCTGCTGCAGGTGAGTGTCTCTGAGTCACTGGCTGCTGGTGCCTTCAGGGAGAACTCAGGCAGGAATCAGTTCAGCCCAGGGCCTGGGCCACGTCTGACTCCAGGAGAGCTGGGTAGGGCTGCAGCCAGCTTTGAGGCATGGAAACAGCCCTAGCCGGTTTGCACAGCTGCACCAGCTGGCAGCTGCATAAAAAGCACTGGAAGCAGCTGCAGAGCCAGAAGGAATGTTGTTCCATTTGTCTTCACTCAGCCTGAGTTGCAGTTTGTTCAGCATTTTCAGAAGAAATATTAATAGCATTTCCATCTCCTCCATTCTCCCTCATGGCACAGCACATTGTCAAATTGTCCACAGCCTCACTAAGTAATGCTGAAGACATTCTTGGTAGAAAAAACCTGCTCTTTTTTCTCGAGTTTCTCCTCCTTTCCCAAATGGAAATACTCCTCAGCATGGAGTGGAAGGCTGTCTGGTTAAATCCAGTCTAGTGTGGCATCCTGGGGCCTGTTGTCCTGAAATGTCATAGTGGTCTTTGGCAGGGAGAGACGCAGGAAGACCTAGTCCCTCCTGTGGAAAGAAACCAAGCAAAAAGAGAGTATTTTGAGCCAGGCTTGCCTTTGTACTTCACAGAGAGGGCAGGCTATTTGTCATCTGACTTTGCAGTTCAGGGCAGCCAGATGTTTTCAGACCAGCATTGCCAGAAAACCCTCTTGGGGCTTGTGGTCCATATCGAAACCCAAGAGCTCGTCAATAGGGAGTGAAACTCCAGTCTGGCTCTAGTGCGGTGTTAAAACTGGCTGCAAAGCAATCAAGAGGCTGAGCAGCAAGTTCCTGTGCTGCCTGAGTCACACACATTGAATTTGCCTCGGAAAAGGACAATTGCCAGCAGGGCCTGCTCAGAAATGCCAGTATTAGTTAAAATCCTCCATCAAATGCCAGGCAGTATCAGTACCTGCATAGTTTCATGCTGGGTGAGCTTTCGTGACACCTTGCTGAGGCAAAGGAGGGTGGCTGACAGGAGAGGGCTTTGAGAGCTCTCGAGCATCACAAGGGATGGAACAGTCTTTGCTGACAACCTGCTGCTTGGGGGAGATGGTGTGTGCTGGGGTTATGATTAATTCAGGGAACTCGGTGTAGTTACAGCTTTTAGCTTCTCCCACTGAGCTAAGCTGCACTGGAGGTGGGAGGCATCAGTTAAGTCCAATCACAGTGTCCTGGCTGGTGCTGAGTGGAAAAGCTGAAGTTTTGTGTCCTTTCCTATGTGCCTCACTCCTGCCAGGAAACCTCTGTAGCTGTGTGGAATTGGCTGGGGGAAGCATAAGCCCTTCAGACCAAGGTGCAGGTCCAGCACAAAAGCAGCTTCTGGGCCAACACCCTTCCTTTTTTTGTTGTGATGTCCTCAGAACCCTCCAGCACTGGAAGAATGTGGTATTTGGGACTTCTGGGCTCAGTTTCCTGTGCACGTCTGTGGGTCGGTTTCCCAGATTATAGTGAGGATGGAAGAAGCATCAACACATCCTGGCCGTAAAGGTTTTGTGCTTCACTGTCCTCTCTTCTTGCTGTCCCCCTCAGGAAGGTCTCAACGAGCTGAACAGCACAGCCATCAAGCCCCAGGTGAAGCCCTGGATCAACCTATTCCTCTCTGTCTCCCACAACATCGAGGAGGTAAGGCTCCCTGTTCTCTGCTTCCAGCTGTACCTGGGCACTCTTTATCCCCTGCTCAGCAGCACAGTCAGAGCAACACTTTCATTCCACTCAGTTACCTGCTGTTTCCTTGCCACAGAGCAAGAGTAAAATACGCAGATCTTGCTCTGCTGCCAAGCCTGGAAAGGGACATTTGACTAGAGAGGAGCTTGAGAAAACGGAAAGGGTGCAGTGCTGCTCCAGGAGGGACCTCCCTTCCTGTCCTCTGGGCCGTTGGCTGCAGTTCACTTCAGGCTACATAAACAACTCTTTCTGCCTTTCACTGTCAGGAGGAGTTCAGTGACTATGAGGCCAATGACCCCTGGGTCCAGCAGTTCATCGTCAATCTGGAACAGCAGATGACAGAGTTCAAGGTGAGAGAGGGAAGGAGGGAGGAAGGTGGCAGCCTGCCAGGTTTTAGCCAGACCTCCATGTGGCACCTCCCAACTTTTTGCTTGCTCAGAGGAATGGTAGGCAGAGATGTCTTCCAGAGCCTTGCAGGGCTTTTAGGGTTCCCATCACCCCCTTCTCCTGCAATTCTCAAAGCCTGCTTGCAGGCCCTTGGATCACTTCTGTGGCACTCTCCACTTGACAAGCCTGCAGGTGATGGGTCTTTATTTGAAAGCTCTCCTAGGACTGAGGTTTGGGGATCTCTGCTCAGTTTTTCTTGACAAGAATGACACAGGTTTCTGCTTCCAGGATGGACTGTCTCCAGTGATTTACGATACCCTCACTGGTCTTATGACCAGTCTCATAGCCATTGAACTGGAGAAAGTGCTGCTCAAATCCACCTTCAGCAGGGTAAGCAAAACACTCCTGTACCCTGTAGTCTGGTTTGACTCCAAACCCTCAGTAAAGGGATGGGGCAGAGCAGAGGGAAATGTTACTCTCAACAAAGCTCTGCAATCACTGGTGTCCAGCTCAGGAACATCTTGCATTAGCACCCACAGGGAGAAATTGTTTTTTGTGATAGAGCTGAGAAGAGCTGGCACCAATAAGGGGAGTTTTATGGCAGCCCCTTTAAGCTGCAGTAAATGGCCTAACTGGAACCCTCCTGTTCAGAGACCCTCCCCTGCTACCCTGTGACTTTTAAGTGTGTCTTTGGCACGACCCCTGGTCCTGCTTTGAGAGTTAACAGCACTCCCTCGGTGCCTGCAGCTCGGCGGTCTGCAGTTCGACAAGGAGCTGAGGTCTCTCATAGCCTATCTCACCACAGTCACCACATGGACTATCCGCGACAAGTTTGCCCGTCTTTCCCAGATGGCCACAATCCTCAACCTGGAGAGGGTGAGCTGCACTTGGTCTACTTTTACTGGGGGATTGTGGGAGCTCCAGCTGGACTTTACCCCATGGCTTTACTGAGCTTTAGGTGTCACACCTACAGGGTGTGGGGAAGCTGGAGAAGTTGCCCAGTGCCCGATGGGTGTACCTGCAGGGTTAGTGGCAGAAAATCACTTGACTAGAACCAGTTTGAACTCACCTGAGGGCGGTCTGTGCTGAATCATCTCCTACAACTCCCTTCTTTTTCCAGGTGACAGAGATCCTGGATTACTGGGGCCCAAACTCGGGCCCACTGACCTGGCGCCTGACTCCGGCCGAGGTGCGGCAGGTGCTGGCTCTGCGGATCGACTTCCGCAGCGAGGACATCAAGCGGCTGCGCCTGTAGTCAGTCGGTGCTCGTGTCAGCGCCGCACTGGAGGTAATGGCAGGAAAGCTGCAGCCCTGGAGCCTGCCCAGGGATGGGGTGATGTCTGCCCTTCCACTCACATTCCTCAGAGCAAAGAGCTTTCCTGGGCCTGGCAAGAAGAGCTGCTGTCTTTTTGTGGGAGCAGAAATAAGGCAGTGGAGAAATCTCTGACACTGAGAGCAGCGTGATGCTCTTTCTCAGGACACAGGCTAGTGTGAGCTCCCTGTGAGAGGCCACAGGGCAGGACAGTTGGGGGCTGGTGTGGCTCAAATGTGGGCCTGCAGAGCTCTGCCCGTGCAGCTGCTGCAGATGTGTTCCCTCTGTGCCCCCAGTTTAAGGGTCAGCTACTGAAGTCACAAGTCCTGCGCCCTGGCTCTCTCCTAGTGGTGATGGGGACTGTTCTTCTGAAGGGAAAAGGAGTGATTTCCTTGGGAGGGTGCTTGGAAAATCACTGGAAAGCCTCTGTGGGAAGCAGGGACAGCTGTGTCCCTGTTGGCTTGCTGTGCCCTGTACAGCTACTCTGTAAATAAACCTCGCCTGGCTAAGCTGTGGTTTCGGGTGGTGTGTGCGTCTGTGGGCCTGGAGGGAGCAGGAGAGAGATGCAGGACAGTAGCTCTGCTCCATTTCTCTTCTTCTACTCTTGCCAGTGCATCCAGAGGATCTTCCTGCCCTGCCTGCCTCCTGCAGCAGCAATCCTGTGCTGTCCCCATCAGCCAGGGCTGCAGAGGGCAATGACCAGACCCTGCATGCAGGTTCTACCCTTCCCACTGCTGGAAAAGCTTTGCCCATGCGTTGCTGGGCCTTTGCTATGGGCAGGAGCAACCTGGCTAAGGACAGAATGGCACAAACATCTTCCTAGAATGAGGTTTTTTTATTCAGACTGCAGGGACTAGTAACTTGCTTTCATTATTCACTACTTCAGTGCTGAAATAGTCCCTCAGAACAGGAGGGGATCTTGATTCCACATCCAGGGGCATCCTTGGTGCAGCAGCATTCCATGCTGAACAGACACCATGGGTCCCTGCTGCTGGAAGAGCAGGTAAGTTCCTGCTAGAGACAGCATCACAAATGCTAGTCTTTTCCCTTTGGAGAACCATAAAACTAGAAGGGAAACTGCCAAATGAGGCTGGAGGCCTTAGCAAACTGTCCTTCCAGCAAGGCCACCCTCCAGGGAGAGTTTTGCCTGCCCAGCTTGTCACAGCTTCTCCAGCCTCTGTGGCTTTTGGGCCAAGCAGCAGCACAAAAAGGCCATATCAAGACTTAAGGCAACTGCTGGAACTTGCTGAAGGAGCTGCCCCTAAAGCAATGGGGACTTCTCTGCAGCTGCCAGGACCTGGCCAGGTTTGAAGGCCTTCACACAGCCCTGTCTCCTCCAGGGTGAGCACCATCCTTTGTATCACATCCCACAACCTCCACAGAGAAACCGCCTGTGTCCACCTCAATGCTGTGAATGCTGAAGTTACCCAGTCCCTAGAAAAAAAAGAGTCATGTGTTGGGACAGGAGCCAGCAAGGGACCTGTTCTCACCTCCAAGGTCCCAAGGAGGGCATTGGGATAACAAACATCCCACACACAGTGGGGTGAGATGCTCCTCATGCTCTATATAAAGCTTCTGAACCTCCTGGGAGCTCACATCTCACCTCGGTGTTTTTGAGGATCTGGTGCAAAGCCTCTTTTTGCCGAGGGGCTTTGGTTAAGACATAAAGGAAGCCACCTCCACCAGCCCCAGCCAAGCACTGCCCGTGGACGTGGGGCCGCAGAGCATCCATCATGTGCCCAACAGCCAGCGGCTCACACCCAGGGGCCATGCACTTCTTCTGCTGCCAGTAGCAGTCCAGACACTTGCCGATAAGTGGCAGGTCACCTGCAGGGGAGGAGACACCACAAATTACTTATCTCTGTTTCTCACCAGAAGGGGCAGAAACCTATCTCTGCCTCCCCTGCTCAGTACAAACTAAATTCTGCCTTCTCCTCTCCCCAGTTTCTCCCAGCTCTGCCTGCCAAGCAGGCAACCCCAGCCTTGTCACATTGCTCTTTATTTTTAATCCTCCACAGGGGGAGGATTTGCTTGCTTTAATGCTCTGGCTTCCTCTCTGCAGCATCCCAGCAGCCAAATGAACCCACTGCACAGGCCAAGAATGGCCCCCAGCCTTGTCACCAATGGCTCACAGAAAATCAATTGGACTCAGCATGTCTAACCCTCTCTTTCTCAAGATCTTTGTTCAAGCCTTGGGGCATTGCTTGGTGAGGGTGGGTCTGGGGGAGGACTTGAGATGTTTGCAGCTGCAAGATCCTGGACCCCTCTGCCTTTGCCACCTCCAGGACTGCACAGCCTCTCGAAAGAGAAGTTTCTGTTTCTTCAGCTGTTGAAAGGGCTGGCTTGGCACAGGGAAGGGGATTCACACCTTGCCTCAAGGCCTGGGCACACTCCTCAGCGTTGCTCACCAGTGCATCAGTGTTTTGCACAATGGAGGGCAGCCTGGCATACCAGTTCCTCACCACATCCTGCAAGAGGCCAGAATGTCCCTGTCACCATCCTTCTGGCTTTGGCAGCACCTGGGGAGGTTATGCTGCACCCACAGCCTTGGATGTCAGCTCCCATTGGGGTGACAAAGCACTGCAACAGTGAAGGGGACAGGTACCAAAGGCCACAGGGGCACGCAGGCAGTACCTGGAGCAGGTTGCGGGCCAGGCGAGTCTTCCCCGTGTACACCAGCAGCAAGTGATCATTGAGGGTCTGGATAAAACCATCAGGCACTGGGATCTGCTCCACTTCCACTCTGAGTGGCAGCTGGGCCTTTGATCTTCCAATTTTGATGCCAGGGACAAGCCCACCAACCTGGTCCTGCCAACCACCACCTGTAGGGCAGAGGGTCCTCAGCCACCCCTGGAACCCCCACCCTGTGGGCCAGCTGCTCCCCCAGGCCACTCACTACCTGTTGTGAGCCTCTGCTCCAGGTGCAGCACCGCGTGGATGAGGGACTCGGTGCTGGCAGCCTTCCCGGCCGCCCGGTACAGCGACGCCATCACCGCTCCTGCCAGGATGCTGCTGGTGCCTGCAGGGAGCACAAGCAGGGCCAGGGCAGTGAGGTGCTGTGTGCCCCAACAAGGGCCAGGGGACAGCGAGGGGGATGCCCCATCCCAATGCTGGCAGCAGGAGGGACTCTCTGGCACAAGAGGGACTGCCCAGGCCTCTCCATGCAGACTTACCAAGGCCAGACCCATGAGGCAGCTTGGACCAGGTGTGCACTTCAAAACCACTCCCAAAGTTCTCCATCAGCTGGACCCGCAAGGGTTTCTGTGAGGGGAACTGCACAACCTGGGTGCAGATGAAGGCAGCTTTGAGCAAGGCTCCTGAAAACAAGAGGAGACAAAGCTGATGCCTGATGTGCTACCTACCCCCTCATCCCATTGGCCCCAAAAGGGGCCACCCTGGCACCAAGAGGACATCGCAGGTACAGAGCCAGGCTGTGCAGCTGGTGATGCCTCACCTGGTGCATGTGGCTGGCAGTAATCCTGTAAGTGCTCCAGCCCCCGGCACACCAGCTCTGCCACCGCCTCGCTCTGTGGTGTCCCGCTGAGGCTGACGAGGCGCAGCTCTGGCTCGAGGATGCGCCGCACCCGGGCACCGATGGGCCGGCACCCATCCACCAGCACTGCCACGTCCACCACGGCACCCCCGTGCTCGTAGGTGATGGGGGGGGTGTCACTCCAGCCCCCTGCCAAGGCTCAGCATCAGCCCCCCAGGGCACTGTGACTCCTTTTTCCCCAGCACCACAGGGATGAGACACGATCATCTGACTTGGGGGATGCACTCACCAGAGAGGTCCAGGCGAGCTGGACACGCCACCTGCACCCAGTGCCCCAAGGGTGGCAGCTCTGCCTGCCCCACGGTGACAAACTGGCATGAGGACATCACTGCCTGCCTGACGAGGATCTGCTCAGCCCCCTCGTAATGCCGAGCCGCTCTCACCAGCAGAGCTGGCCTAGGATGAGAGGGATGCTGAGCCCACCCCATGTCTCCATGACTGCACTGATGCCTGGGACAGGGCAGCTGTCACTCGGCAGCCCCAGCCTCACCGGCTCATCCATTTCTGCCGCTCAGCAGCCAGCTCCCGGACACCACCGGCAATGTCCCCGCGCTCCAGGCACCCAAAGGCCGAGGCCCACTCCCTGTTGGCAGCAGGGCCACTCCGCAAGCCCCCTTCCCCCTTTGCCATGCAGCCCAGGACCTCGGCGATGCAGGCGAGGGCTCGTGCTGCAATGCCAGCATCACTGGCTGTGGAGGCAACTAGAAAATAAAATTTAAGGAGCCTTCAAAGCCACAGTCAGGCTGCAGGTCATCCCAAACCATCCCACTTCTGCCAAAAGCCAGCTCCAGGGGAGCAGGACTCAGATCTGACTTGTGCCCACCCAGGCTTGTTGGATGCCCCATGGGTGCACCCTCATGGGTTCCTGCAATAGGCAGGGTCATTGCAGGGGGTGGGGAGCATCAAACACTTCTGATAGCCAAAGATGCAGCTCGTGTGAGTCCAGCTCACCCTCATCCAGTGTGCTCAGCACAGCCTCGTGGTAGCCCTCATGGACAGCACTACGGGCAAGAGGCAGGAGGCTGCTGTCCTGGCGCCCCAGCAGCACCCGCCGGATCTTGCACTGGCCCTGCAGGAAGAAGAGGGCCTGGCGGGTGCCCAGCTCGGCCGCTGTGTCCAGGCAGGGCAGCAGCTCCTGCCAGGACATGCGCCAGGCCGTCCGCCAGCGCGCCAGCCGCTCGCCAGCCACCGCAGCCGGGGCCAGCAACCACAGCACATCGTCCAGCCCCAGCGACTCGTGGGCATGGAGCACTGGGAACAGCCGGGCATTGAGCAGGCAGCGGCTCCTCTGCGGCATCTCAGCATCCCAAAGGTCCCCTTCCCTGATGGAGGGAGAGCCCATCAGCACTGCCCTGGGGCTTGGGAACACCTTCCAGGAGGGGATCAGGAAGGCAGGATGGGTTGGAGTGGCCATAACCTCCCACTGCCACCAGCCCCATGGGAGCTGGGTTTCCTGTCCCACTCTGGCATATGGCACCTACCGTATGCCAGTCCGCTGGAAAAACTCAGCCCAGGGCACATTCAGGTAGGTGGCCTCTTCCACAGGGCTCTGCAGGGACACAGAGGGGCCAGTTACACCTTGCCTTCCAGGGGAGCCTCGTGCCCCCTCACCATCCCCGCACCTGCCAGTCATCGAGGCGGCCAGTGAGAGTGAACACGCGGCAGGGCAGGTCACGCAGCCGGACATGGTGGCCCTGCAGGACAATGTCATGCAAGGGACAGCCCCGCAAGGCAGGTGAGGAGCCCACATCGAGGCCTGAGAGGAGGCAGCCAGGACCAATCTCCAGGGGACCCTGAGGAAGAGGCAGCAGAGCCTGGAGTGGCATGGCGAGCTCCCAAATCAGAGCCAAGTCTGGACCTTGGACGGGGACAACCACCCTGGGAGATAAGCTGGAGCCAGCACGAGGCAGGTGGCAGAAGAACATAATTTGCTTTCTCATGGGGCTGCAGGGACATGGACTACAGAAATTCAGTTCAGGTGACAGCCTCCAGGGCTCACAGCCATAATAGAGCCCTCAAGGAGAGAGTCTGCCCTGGTCCCCAGGGAGGGACAGCCCAGAGATGACAGCCTTCTGCCCTTGTTTGTGGAGGCTGACAGCCACCAGGGTGCCCAGCACCAGCTAAAAGGCAGCCCTGAAGAGGAAGACACCCCAAACTCACAGCTGTGGGTCCTCCATCCTAGCACCACATCACCCTGCTGTCCTTTCAGTGTACTGGGAGCTTGGGGTCACTCCCATCCTAGTCACGTACCTGGAGGTGACAGTGCTGGATGACACTGCCAGCTGCCAGCCACACAGCCCCTTGCAGCAGGCAGTTGGTGACCGAAGAGCCATCCTCCAGGAGACAGGGCTGCTGTCGAGGGCACAGAGGCACATGGGACCAGGGTCCAGGCACACAGTCTCGAGCAACGCGAAAAAAACCATGCATGAGCAAGGCTGGGGATGGAAGGACATACGTCCACATGGGAATGGGCTGTCTTGCAGAAGCGGAGGTGGCTGGCAGAGCCAGGCAGGAGAGTCAGGCTGCGGATGTGGTCGCTCGCAGAGGTGGTCATGTAGTCGTAGGATGCATTGTGGATGCAGGCTGTGGGGAGCAGGAGAGATTTTAGCACACTAAAATGTGGGTGTGTCTGACACCCAGGTGAGCCCAGGAGAGGTTGAACATCCCCAGCTGAAGGGGTGGGGAGACAAGACCTGGGGACCCGCAGTTATGGGGAGACAGAGATGGCTGCCAGGCCCTGGCCACTCCATCTTTCCCCATGCAGGGAAGGAGGGCCCAGGGATGGGTCACATCACACACAGTCACTGCAGCATAGAGTCATAGACTGGCTGGGGTTGAAAAGGACCTTAAAGATCATTTAGTTTCAACCTCATGGGCAGGGACACTTTCCACTAGAGGATGGAAGGAAGCACTCACCCACACTAAGAGGGAAGCCCCGGAGAGCCGTCCACAGCACGGAGCGGGCGCTCCTCACACTGGCATCACTGCCACCCTTCACAAAATCCTCCTCTGTCATCCCCCCTGCCATGCACAGCACGATGTCAAAAAAGAGGGAGAGCTGGGGAGAGAAGGGACTTGTCAGGTGCAGCCACCCTGACACCTACCCTACTGCTGGGTGCTCACTCCCACCCAAACCTGGCAATGTGGGTGCAAACAGACCCTACAGAGATGCAAGAAGTGGCATCCATGTGGCATGGGGTAATGTCCCCCACTGAGGGACTGTCACCTGGATGGGAGGTGCCCCTGAGTCCAGCCCCATGTAGGTACAGGCATCCAGAGGAGGGATGACGTGGGTGGCCAGAAGCTGCTCAGCAGCATCCGAGGAGAAGAAAACAATCCCGCACACCTGCCAGAGCACAGCAAGGCTGAGGCTGCAGCTCTGGTGACACAAGGGATGGTGCTGGCAGGGTCACCAGTGCCCAGGTCAGGCCATACCAGTGGGACGGTGCCATCAGGCCCTGCACACTGCTGGATTTGGGCCTCTGTGCCTTTGTAGATGATGTCACGCACCAGTCCCTGTGAATGAGACCACCCCAGTGAGCTCTTCAGGGAGCCCCAAGCCAAGCAGCCACAGCAGTGCTGTCACCTCAGCACCCAAAGGATCAAAGGGGTGGGGACCTCCAAGGGATGTCCCTTGAAGGGTGAGCTCCCACCGACCTGCTCATCAGTGAGGTAGACCCCGTGGTTCCTGGCATACACCGGGCTCCCAGGCACTGCAATCACTCTGACACCCTGGAAGCTGTCCCAGCTGATTTCTGGGGAGAAGGACAGAGACCAGTCCCACTGTGGCAGTGCATGTACCTACACTGGGCACAACTGCCTGAAAACTGGGCCCACAGCAGAGGAGGTGGCATCAGCACCCAGCCTGGGCTACCTTACTGCAGGCACAAAAGGTGCTGCCAGCCACACACAGGACAGGAATGCTCGAGCATCCACACCCTCATGTGGGCATAGCGCAGGCTGAACCAGCTGTGCTGCTGGCTCAGAACCCTGTCCCAGACCAAAGCACGTGCTGGAAGCAAGGCTGGTATTCACTCACCTGGTGCTGAGGGCACGGTGAGGAGCATGTCGGTGCTGCAGACCCAGACGCCGGGTGGGGAGCCCACACAGAGCTGCCGAGAGAAGGGCCACGTGCCCAGGGATGGCAGGGAAGGGGCCCGGCCCTCGTGGGGCACCCAGCACCCCTCCCACCCTGCTGGGAGCCGAGCCCACCCCAGGACCCCGTCCCCAGGCCACACAGACCCGGCGTGTCATGGTGCCCAGCAGGCTGTCCAGGTTGCAGACCAGCGCCTCGGCCGGGGCGCCGGGTTCCTCCGCGGGCAGGCAGGTGAAGGCCCGGCCGCAGTCGTCGAAGGAGAAGTCGCGGCCCTGGTGGGACAGAGGACGTGGAGGGGCGTCACGTTCAGGGGGCGGGAGCGGGTGCCACGAGGGGGCCCACCCTGCGCTGCAGGCGGCGCTCACCATGTGCAGGATGAGGATGCGGGCGTCCCTCAGCACATCAGCGGTCACCACCTGGCAGGGGACAGCGGGACAGTCAGCGGGGAGCGCACAGCCACTCCCCGCTCCCTTCCAGCCTCCCCGGCCCTCACCGTGCACCCGGCCCGGGCGCTGAGGTGCTCGGCCGCCACCAGCAAGGCGTTCAGGGTGGCACCGCCGCTGCCCAGGCGGGCCCAGGGGTCCTCCACGGCCAGGAGCAGCGCGGGGGGCCGCGGGCCCAGCGCGCCCCGGAGCCGCCGCGCCTCCAGCTCTGCCAAGCGAGAGGCGGGCGGCGCTGAGAGCCGGTCCCCGCCGCCCCGCCGCGGCGGGCAGGGACGGAGGGAGGGAGCCCGCGCCGCCGCTTGCCTCGCTGCAGGGCGGACACGGCCCCATAGCCGCGCCGGCAGGTGAGCAGGACCGCGCTCCACTCCGCCGCCATGGCCGCGCCCCCGCCGCGCCGCCTGCTGGGAGCTGTAGTCCAGTCCCCGCCGCAGCTACAAGGCGCCCGGCGCAGAGGGACTACAACTCCCAGCGTGCACTGCGTGGTCGGGCACGACCGGGCACCCTGGAGCTGCTCCCCCCACCCCCGACCCCCTCCCGCCACCCCGGGGAGTTTGCAAAGGGGGAAGGGGGGTCTTGATGTGTTCTGACCTAAAATGGGTCCCGGTGGCGGCGCGCACCCCTAAGTGCCGTGGGTCATCCCTGTCACGAGCCTTCCCGGACGCAGCTCGGCTCCTCGCATGTTTCTGTGCAGCGAGGGGATGGGCGCTGGTGTCGGTGCCCAGTGCGGGCCAGGGCGGGTGCTCGGTGGGTGCTGGGTGCGATCGAGGTGGTTACTGGGGAATGCCGATGCGCCAGGGTGGGTGCCGGAGTAGGTACCGGATTGGGTACCCGGAGGTACCGAGAGATGCCGATGCGCCAGGTGGGTGCAGGAGTGGATAACGGGAGAAGGGCACTGGGGTGCCGATGTCCCGGGCTGGGCACCAGTGTAGATGCTACAGATGCCTGAGAGCCGGGCGTGTACCGGCGTGGGTACCGGGGATGCCAGTGCGTCCGGTGGGTACCGAGGTGGGTACCGGGATGGGTACCGGGGTGGATACCGGGGTGGATACCCGGGATGCCGGTGCGCCGAGGGGATGGGTACCGAGAATGGTGATAACCTGGTATCGCGGGCTGGGCACCGGACCTGGGGATGCCGATGTGCCGGGCTGAGTACCGGGCTGGGCATCGGGGTGAATCCCGGAGATCCCGGTGCGGCAGGTGGGCGCAGGCGGTCCCGCTCGCCTCCTACAAGTCCCACAAGCCCCTTCCTGGAGGCCGAGGACTACATCTCCCAGGCTCCCGGGGCCGGCCCGCCGCCCCTCACGGCACGGCACGGCCCCGCACGGCGCGGAGGGCGGTGGCGGCGGCGCCTGGGTGAGCCCGGCGGCGGGGCCGTGCCGGAGCTGAGCCAGGTACCGCGGCGGGGATGGGCACGGGGCGAGGGGGACGGGCACGACTCGGCTCGGCTCGGCTCGGGGGACCGGTCCCGGGGAGCCGGCGGGACCGGCGGGGATGGCGGGATGCGGGAGGGAGCCCGACCGGGAGTTGCCCCGGTGCTGCGGGCTGGTCCTGCCACCGGGAGCTGGCCCGGAGAGCATCCACAGGGGCTGCCTTGGGTTCTGCCCCGGCGTGGCGGTGCCGGTTGCTGGCCCGGTCCTGGGTGCAGGTCCCGGCGCTGGGGGGCTGGTCCCGCTGCTGGGAGCATCCAGCCGGGATTCAATGGGTGCTGAATAGCCCCGGGAGGATGCGCTGCCCTCGGGTGCTGGCCTCGACCCCGGGTGCATGTGCGGGTCCTGGGTGCTGACCCCTGGGAGAATCCACCCGGGGTGCAATGAGTTCATACCCGGGAGGTTGCGCTGGCCTGAAGTGCTGGCTCGGGCCCTGCGGTGCTGGCCCCGGGGAGGATGTGCTGGCCCCAGCCCGGGGGTGCCGGTCCAGGGTGCTGCCCGGGAGGTTGTGCTCACACCAGGGAGGCTGCCAGCCCTGGCGGGGGCTGATGGAGCTGCTTCCCTCCAGCCGTGTGCTCTGGCGTGGACACAGAGGAGACCGGGGTGGGAGCGCTGGTTGCAGGCAGCTCCGGTCCCCAGCAGTGCCAGTGCACATGTGAGGTCCCTCAGCAGCACTGTGACACATGGCTGCGTGACACATGGCGTCCATTGCATGGGTAGAGGCAGCCAGGATTTCACAAACAGCCTGAGCATCCCTGGGGACAGGGTAGGAAACTGTGTCACAGAGTAGGGAATGTCCCTTGCCTGCTTCTGTTTGTGTGTGGGGCACGAGCTGGGGCACTGGTGTGACATCTTATTGGTGTGCCTGTGCCAGTGTTTTGTGGTGTTTGCCTGGTTGTGGCACAGCTGCCAGAGTGGGATTGGTGCTGGAACCTGGATTTCAGGGCCTGGTGATGCAAGGGGTCCCCAGACACACAGGGTATGGAGTGCTCCTGGCACAGGAGAAAGGCAAGTTTTGCTCAGGCTCCAGCTGCAGAATCAGAGCACTTATCCCAAAACTCCCAAATATTTCCCCAGAGCGAGGGCTTCCCATCCCAGCAGGGAGATTTTTATGGGGGAGGATGGGCATTCCGACATCGTGCAAGCTCAGACTGGAGGAAGGGCCACGTCCCCTCCCGCTGCCAACAATTACAGAACATGGCTGGGGGGAACCCAACCACACCAAACCCCCAAAACTTGCTGAGTCCCTCCAGGAAGCTGTGTGGGCTATAGGCCGGTGGTGGCAGTTTTGCCCCACGTTATCTGTGGCTCCCGTTTCCAGCCCTGAGCGGCCAAGGCAGTGAGCGCCGACGGGAAGTTCCTCAGCGCTTCGGGCTGGGTTTTCCTTTTTCTTCCCCTTCCATCAGAGCCAAAGGTGGCGGCAGCAGAGGGAAAGCTTGGGCTGGGGGTGCTGCCCTGCCCACACCGTCTGTCTGTCGGTCTGTCTGTCCCCATCTGGCAGCGAGCAGCGGCCCCGCTGCCAGATGTGTGCGGCAGCTGCCTGTCAGAAGCGTTTCCCTCCTCCGAGGAGCTCATGGCGGTCCTTGGGAACGGCGAGGCGCGCTCTGCTCCTCGCCCACGCCTCGCCGGCGCCGGAGGCAGGCAGGGAGGGCAGGCAGGGAGAGCCCCGGCACTGCACGCTGCGGGAACGCTTGAATTTTCATGCCCAAACAAGCTCCAAACTGCCGCTTTTTGGTGAAAGGCTCTGGCGCTCCTGAGAGCGCGGTGGTTTCACTGCGGGCTCCGGGCACGCCGGACGCCGCCCAGCTTGGCACACCGAGGTCCCGGCAGCTCAGTGGCTTTCAGCTGCTCCCGTTGCATTAAATTCTTGCACAAGTGCAGACTGCTAATTGCTCTCTTGACCGACTTCAGTGCTTCTTCATGAGCCGGGATTTACCGGGGCTTGCAGGACTCTGGGGGCTTGGGATGTGGTGGGAGAGGCTGGGAACCTCCTCTCCCTGCACTGGGCTCTGGGACACCTCTTGACTTCATGTTGCTCTTTGATATCAGTATCTTCCATAAGCTTTTTTTGGAAACTGCAAGAGATTTGGGTCCCAGGTCAATGGCAGAGTTCCCAAAGATACCCCCAAAACTGCGCACAGATAAGTGGTAAATATATATGAAAAATTATATCATATATTTGGATCTATATCTGCATGTGTAACATATGGGTTTTTTATTTTTTTACTGGATATTTTTTCAGTGTTGGAAATCTAAAATAACCCTCTCAACAATTGCTCTTGGGAAACCAGAACAAGCTGCAGTCACTTTGCTCCGGGTGTCACTGTGTTCCCACCAAAGGACTTTTGATCTGCAGCAGTAATTGGGCTAATTAGGAAGCTGCAAATGTTCCCCCTTCTCCCCAGGTGTGTGAGCAGAGTCCCACCTAGCAGAGAGAAGTCAGGGGCCTTTGCCAGTGGAACTGAGCAATGCCTGCAGGCAGAGCAGACCTGTGTGGTTTTATTGGGCCACTTGCAGGGTGTGCCAAGTTTGCAGTTCTCAGCTCAGGCTGTGCCCCGAGGGAGAGATGTGGCTGTGAGTCACAGCACCCATCAACCAGCCCTAAAGCCAAAGGACAACCTTTGTGTTTCCACCGCCTCCCAGACTCAGCGCTCAGAGACCCAAGGGTGGGAAAAGGGAAGTGCAGTGGGGCCCCATGTCCCTGCTCATCTCTCCTGGGCAAAGGGCCTCAACTGGCAGCAGTGGCAGCACCTCCCTGGTGCAATATCTGCCCATCCCGCACTCTGGCACATATTTGCCTGGTGAGGCATCAGGCAGGAACCTAAAGGGTCCAGACTGGTAAAACGAGCAGTGGTGATGAAAGAAGAGCATTTTCTTCCCAGCAGCCAGCAGGGATGCTCAGAGTGCTGCCGGTGGCTTGCAGGGTGATGAACTGGGACCAGGGACCCTGCCTGGCCTAGGAAACACATCTGTGGTGTGGCCACATCCTTGCAGACACCTGAGGGTGGGGGGAGACCAATTCAGAGGTGTCCATGGGATGCAGCTCTGCTGCACCAGGCAGGAAGGGAGCACAGTCCAGTCAGACCCTGCTGATCCCAGTCTAGTCTGTGGTTGTGGGAGGACAAGATGGAAATGTGGCAGGCAGTGGGCAGCTGGCTCCCCATGGGGCCAGATGGCTTTGCACAGGGAACTGCAGCAAGGATGGGAGAGAGGAGGCAGTGAGGGGGTGGTGAGCTCCAGACTGCCCCTTCTGTTCCACTGGGGGTCTGTTGGCACCCCCACCTCTTAGCCAGCCCCAAACCTGGCTGCTCGTGGGACCCAGTGTGGTGGTACCTGACCCAGTGGTAGGTGATATGGTGGTACATGACATGGTGGTTCAGTGGTACCTGACCTGATGGTAGCCAGTCTGGTGGCTTGGTGGCACCACTTGGTACCTGGCTTGGTGGCACCCACCATCTGAGACAGTTGGTGCAAACTGGGGGTTCTGGGGTGGGTGCCTGGGGTGCAGGGCAGCTGGGCTGCCTCATCTCCACAGGCATTCGGGGTAGGGCAGGCAGTCTCACTCCCCTCCTTGCCTGTCCTGCCCCAAGGAGGGAGCTGCACAGGGACCTGAGTGTGACAAGGCCGTGCTGTGAGCGTGGCCTTAGGCTTATCAACCCCCTTGTTGTTCAGGGTCCCCTCTTCCCCGTGGCAGCCCAGGGAGAGGCAGGAGGGGGAAGCAGTGCTGCCAGATGGCTGAGCGAGCAGTGTCCTTTCTTGGGCAGGGGGACATCAGCCACATGGGCTGGTGCACATGAGTCACTGGTCCCAGTGAGTCCATGAGTGTGAGCTGCAGGGGGGTGTCTGTCTCAGTTGCAGGGGAGAGTGCCCACCCAGCATTCCCCATCAGGCAGCACAGGGTGTTTGAACTGATGGAGTTCCCTAATGGTTTCCATTGTGGTTGAACTGAGGGGCTTGGGATGCTGCTGAACCAGTCCCTGCAAGACCCATCCACCAGCAAGGGTGGGAGCATTCCATACTGAGCTTTCCCACTGCTGGCACTTCCCTGCACCGCCAAATCCCATGGGAAATGGCCTCAGCGAGGCTGGCTCCATCCCAACTCCATGCTGAGGGTTTGGCCGCCATGCTCGTCCCTGGCCCTATCCCAGCGCTGAGGGACAAGCCCGAAATAGCCCCTCCAGAGGCCAGGCACGAGGAAAGGCTGGAACTGCTGCCATTGGCAACCAGGGATGCAAGTAGGGTTTAAAACATGGGAAACCCAATTAACTTGGCTCCATTAGCTGATTGAGCTGGCTGATAAGAGTATGATTAATTAAAAGGATGAAGAATAAGTTACCAGGTCCTTGCTGCTGTTGGGATGCGACGATGGCTTAATGCATGAAATTGGCTTCTTCTCTTAATACCTGTTGCTCAGCTACCACTGGCCATCAGTCCTTCATGGCATCGCTCCACAGCAGGGAGAAACATCCTTGTGCCAACACCAGGTCTGCTCCCTGCTCCCTCTCCCATCCAGCTTCCAGGGATGAAAAAAAATTCAAGGGGAAAATATAATCCCCCTGGATGAGCAATGCAGGAAAGAGCCTTCTTCATTAACTGGGCTTTTCTCGCCATCTCTTAGTTTGGCTTTGCAAGCCCAGTGATGCAGAGGGACAGGGTATTGTCCCTTCCCGTGCCGCTCCCGGCAGATTCCCGCTCGCTGGTCCACACTAACGTGAGCTGACATGGAGGCACTGCCTGCGGGGCTGCAACCTCCAGCGGTGCTTGGGCCACAGAAAAAAAGAAATTTGAACAGTTTTACAGATTTCTATAGTAATCCAGCTCTCTGAAATTGGGTCTGAAACAAGGACAGGTCACCACTTGGTGTTTCTGCCTGGGGTTGAAGGAGGTGGGAGAAGACTCAACTCACATCCACTCCCTCCCTGTCAAAAAACCCCAATCCTAACCCAATTTTTCCATAATGACAGCAGGAGAGATGCCAGTCTGATCCGAGGGGTCCCTGCATGCTTCCCCCTCTTCCACCTGCAAGAGCCATGCACCACTCTGGCACCGTCAGTGGTTTGGTGATGGCAGAGCTGATGTCCCTGCACAGGGACCATGGGATGGGTGGCACCTGGTCACCTGCATTTCCTGAGGACTTACAGGGGAATTTTCAGCCCTGTCATCCCTGGGAAGGGCAGCAGCTGGTGTGGGCAGTGCTGCCACTGCTCCTCCACTCTCCTTCTCTCCCTGCCCCCAAAAGGGCGATATCCCATCTCTCAGTGATGGCTCCTTCCTGTGCCCCCCTTGCCATTTACCAGCATAGGAATTGGTGCCAACAACCTCAGGATATCTTAGAAATGAGCAAACAAAGCCGAGAAGACCTGAAGATGCCACATGAGGATGTGCTCCATGGTGTTACAGCTGATGGGGAAGGGACAGGCATCCTCCAGGCCCTGGGGCTGTCGGTCACATCGTTCCAGCACTTCATCCCGAAGTGAAAGATTATACGATTGGAAAAAACCATCCAGCTGTAAAAGCAGCAGAGCAATTTGCTGGGACCTTTTAATAGCCTTGTTTCATTATCTCCTGCAATCAAAGAGAAACTTGTGTTTGATGAGCACATGGTACTCAGGAGACAATTTAGGATCCTGAGGAGGTATTTGGGAGTGGAAGGGTATTTAGTGGCATCACTGGGTTGCTGGGCTTATTTGCCACAGGAGAAGTTCTGAAATCCCCTGTTATTTTAAGAAGGAAACATCAAAATCTATTGCAAAGAGCTCCTGCAGTCGGGTTTTGTTTGTGGAGGCGTGTTGGGTTAGGATTGGCCAGGGAGGGCATGGAAATTGTTGGGGTATAGATGGATGTGTGGGTGCCCTGTGTCTGCTGAAGGCTGCAAGGACCAGTGCAGATGGAAATAGCTGCCAGCTCCTGCTAGGAAAATGATGACTCAAACCAGCCGCTGGGATTTAAGGCTTCTTTTACCGCGCATGAGCTGGGCTGGAGGGGGGTTTTCCCCCCTCTGTGGTCGGGGGCAGTTCCGGGAGGCCCCAGGATGGGGCGGATCAAAATGTGCTCCAGATACTGTCAGGGCTGGGATGCATCGGGGAGGACCAGGCTGGGCTGGGGAGCCGGAAAGGGATTTCCCCCCTTTTCACCGGGAACAAAAATAACACAAGCACGTGATAGCTCATTTCCTTTAGCCTTTAAAAAGGCCTGTGGGATGGCGAACGGCGGGAGCAGGGGAAGGGGATCAGCCCATCCCTGGCGTCCCTGCCACGTCGCAGCTGAAAAAAAAGCCCCAAAATTGCCTTTTACCTCCGAATCCTTCCAGCATTGTACATCTGGAGGGGATTATACCTTTTCTCTGCCTTTATCCCAAACTCCCCTATATGCAAACCCTCTGTTTAACAACCACCCTGTTTTTTCTGCTGGCAGCAACCCAAGGAACTGGTTGCAGTGTCTTCTGGACATGTGTATGCCATGTAGGTGTGTTAAAATTCCTCCCCCAGAGCTCAGGAAAAGACTTGGAGTGGGATGTGCCCTTGGTTTTTGGCTCTTTCCTTTAAAGACTGTCACCCTCCGAACAAATATTTGACGGTGGGTTAGGGAGTTGGGCAGGAGGCATCCATGGCTGGTGGTGCAATGGGCTGGGGGAGACTTTGGGGTCCACGGCTTCCCCTCATCCCAACAAGGAGTTTTTTTGGGGGGTGCAGCAGTCTCTATTGCTGGTAAGAAAATGAGCATCTTCCAGAGGATGTTTTTCCCTAGGGAAGAGGCATCCCAATGCCTTCTAGCTCCTAATTAGTGCTGCCGGCCTCAGTGCTGGCCTAGCTGGGGCCAGGACTGAGCTGTGGAGGTGATGCCACTGCAGGGTTTGGCCTTGGGTGGGGGGGTGTCATCCCCTCCCAAAAATGCTTAGAGGGGAGGTCATGCCTCCATTCCCCTGAGATGCTGGATCCTGCCCCAGCTCAGTGACTGGGTTAGAAGGGGATTTTCAGTCTTTTTTTAAAATTTGGCCAAGAAAGGGGGTCTGACTTTGCCCCTCCAGCCCTGCTCGGGGGTCTTGGCTGCTCCTCTCATCTCTCCTCGGCGCTGGCGCCAGCAACCTCTGCCCTGGCTATTTTTACCCGCCGGGATCACGAGGGAGCGGGTGACCTTCCCTGAGGGACGCTGCCACTCGGGGTGGGGGGACAGTGGCCAGTGTCGGTGCCCGTCAGGCTGCAAAGCAGTTGCTTCCCGCCTGTCTGGGCGGCGGCAGAAGCCGGCGAAGAGGGTTTTGGAGGGGCTGCTCATGGCGCCATAGAGAAGGATTGAGCCTACCGAAAGGAGCCCCGTGCTCGGCTCCGTAGGCGAGTTCGTGGCTGAGCCTTTGTCTGGCAGAGACAGGGAGGGCACAGCCCGGGAGCTGCCGGGATTTCTCCCGGCAGACAGTGCCAGCATCTCGGCTCCTTCGGACCGTGCGCCCGCTTGTCCCCTTTGGGCATGGCTCGTACCCTGTGCCGGGAATGGGCGCTCAGAGGGGAATAAACTCACCTCCAGCGCCCTCCTCCTGCTCGGCACAGCCCCCCAGCTGTGCCGTCTGTATCACCGCCCCTTGACCCGCTGTCCCCTCCTTCCCGCTCCAGGCCGTTGTCGTGGTGGCCGCATTCCCGTCCAGCAGCGCGGGGCGCCGTGCCAGCGGATCAGCTAAACCCCGGGGATGACGAGCACCGTCGCAGCTGAGCGCCAGCCGGGGCCGGGACCCGGGGGAGCCGCCGGGACGCGGTGCCGCGGCTGAGCCCGGTGTGCCGGGCCGTGCCGGGCCGTGCCGGACCCCGCGCAGCAGATGCTCCCTGCCTGGCACGTGGAGCCACCGGGGGCCCTCGCCGCGGCTGAACAACGCGGATGGAAAGCTGCAGCCCAGCAGGTAGGATTCCGGACACGAGTGGCTCTACATTCCCCCCCTCCCACGCTGCCATCGTGGGCAGTTAAAGCTCTCATTCCTGCAGGGAGCCTTGCTGGCCGGCTGACACCATCCCGTGCCCTATGCCCGCGCCCGGAGCGGGCGCCGTCCCCGGCTCAGCCACCCGCCGACCATGAAGTGCTCGCTGCGCTTCTGCTTCCTCTCGACCGCCTTCCTGCTCGTCTTCGTCATGTCCCTCCTCTTCACCTACTCCCACCACAGCATCGCCTACCTGGACCCCGGCGGGCTGGGCGGCATCCATCGGGTGAAGCTGGTGCCCGGGTACGCCGGGATGCAGCGGCTCAGCAAGGCGGGGCCGTACCCCCGGGGCTGCGCCTGCCGCCGCTGCCCGGCCGAGGAGCCCGGGGCCACCGACTGGTTTGACGGGCGCTATGACGGCAGCGTGTCCCCGGTGTGGACCAAGGAGAACATGGACCTGCCTCCCGACGTTCAGAGGTGGTGGATGGTGAGCACAGGGATGGGAACGCTGTGATGTGCTCTGCGGGGCACAGATTTCTCTTTCACCAGCGAGGAGGAGGTCACTGGCTGATGCCTTCCTGCCCTCCCTGCAGATGCTGCAGCCCCAGTTCAAGTCCCACAACACCCACGAAGTCCTGAGCAAGCTCTTCCAGATCGTGCCAGGCGAGGATCCCTACCGCTCCCGTGACCCGCGCCGCTGCCGCCGCTGCGCCGTGGTCGGCAACTCAGGCAACCTGCGTGGCTCCGGTTACGGGCCGGAGATCGACGGGCACGACTTTGTCATGCGGTGAGGGGCGGGGAGCGCTGGGGGGCACTGCCCACCCTCCCATCCAGCCCCATGGCAGCACAGAGACTTGGGGCAATGCTGGTACTACTGGGATGAGTGGGGGTGGGTCCAGGCCTGCCACCTCCCCTGGGCTGGTTGGGGGGGACCCTCATGTCATCCCAGCACTCTGAGCATCAGCTCCTTGGCAGCATTCAGCAGCTCACAGGGGAAACCCATGTCATCTGCAAGGCACAGGATGGCTGGGAGAGTGGTGTGACCGTTCCTGCTCTCTCCCCAGGATGAACCAAGCCCCTACCGTGGGATTTGAAGGTGATGTGGGTGGTCGAACCACACACCACTTCATGTACCCCGAGAGTGCCAAGAACCTGCCTGCCAATGTCAGCTTTGTGCTGGTGCCCTTCAAAACCCTGGACTTGCTCTGGATTGCCAGTGCCCTCTCCACTGGCCAGATCAGGTTGTAAGTACCCAGTGGGCATGAGCAGCACCAGGCTGGTGGCTCAGCTACTTTGGGGACAGCTCCCCTGGGAGCAATGGGAATTCATTGGTTCCTCCTTCCCAGAGCAGCCCTTGGCAGCTCAGGTTGGAGATGGGGGCATAGGACCCCCAAGAGCTCACCTGTCTTTCCACTCTTTTCCCAGCACATATGCACCTGTGAAGCCTTTTCTGCGTGTGGACAAAGAAAAGGTACGTGGGGGCTCATCCTTACCACTGGCATGAGCACCTATTTAGCCCTGTCACCCCATCATCCCCCCGGATTCCCAGTGCTCCTTCCCAGGGTGCTAGTGCTGAGAGGGGCATGGCTGGGGCTCCAGCACTAACCCCAGCCTGTCCTCCCAGGTGCAGATCTACAATCCTGCCTTCTTCAAGTACATCCACGACCGCTGGACGGAGCACCACGGGCGCTATCCCTCCACTGGCATGCTGGTGCTCTTCTTCGCCCTCCATGTCTGCGATGAGGTTGGTCATGGCTCCTTCAGCTCCCAGCTGGCAGGGGGTGGGTTTGCTGGGATTCTGAGCCTTGCAGTGTTAAGGAGGGAGATGGATTCTTTGGGTCCAACTGCAGCAGTGTCATTTGCTCTGGCTGCCTGACACCATGGTGATGGGCACCCCTGAGGGCTGGGAAGGCTGTGCAGGGAGACAGGGAAGGGAAAAAGCCCCCCGGCAGTGCTCAGACAAGGGAGTTCCCATGCTGGTGGCAGGATGTGGCTCACTGCCTTCCTTGCCACTGCAGGTGAACGTCTTTGGGTTCGGCGCTGACAGCCGGGGGAACTGGCACCACTACTGGGAGAACAACCGCTACGCCGGGGAGTTCAGGAAGACGGGGGTGCACGATGCCGACTTCGAGGCGCACATCATCGACATGCTGGCCAAAACCAGCAAGATCGAGGTTTACCGGGGGAACTGAGGGCTGTGCCGCCTCCGGCTCCCTGCTCTGCCGGGTCCTGCTGCCTGCAGGGGCACAGGGCGAGGGTCTCCCTGGTGGCCTCGGGCAATGAACACCAGTTGGGCAGTGTGGCTCTGTGCCGCTGACAGAGCCACCCCGGCGACACTTGGTGCCTCCAGCAGCCAATCAGGTTCAGAGCTAAAGGAGACTTTTTGCTTTTTTTTAAATCATGATTATTATTATTAAGAAACCCAGCTGAGAAAGGATTTATAAACACAATCAGTGACTGACCAGGCGGCGGGGGCGGCTGCCTCGCATCTTTACAGTCAAACCAAATGCTGCTCTTTTTAAAACAAATTAAGACAACTCCCCCACCCCGAAGCCGGGTGACTTTGGGGAACCAACCCCTTGAGCATCATGTCTGGGCCAAGGGAGCCGTGGCGGCTGCGCAGCCTCACCAGTGGAACCGGCTGCTTCTTTCTTTCTTTATTCTGGTGTTGGTTTTTTTTACCCACCTGGGGCAGCCAATGTCTTCTTTCTCTGGGGAAGGCTCCCAGCACAGAGGCAGGTCCCAGCACATGGATCCGTGGTGGGGAGCTGGCAGCTGCAGGAAGCCGACCATTGCCAGCTGGTGATTACTGGCACAGCTGGGCTGGGAGATGAAGAGGATCCCCGACCTCAGCGCCCAGGATCCCTGCTCCTCTACCCAAGGATTGAGAAAGGGTAGGACAGATTTTGGGAGTGACTGTGCAGGAGGCAGCTAAGAAACCCTCTGGAGCAGCAGCCCAGTCCCTCTGGCTGGACTATGCGAGTGGTTGCAGGATTCACAAAGGCTGTGGGAAGCAGCAGGCAAGGAGACAGGATTTTCTTCACTTTCAGGCTAGGAAAAAACAGATTAGAGACAGCTTTAGAGGGTGAATGAACTGTGCTTTTGCTTTTGTGTTACTCTGAAGAGCTCTGTTGAGAAGCTGAAATCCCAAAGTCTGCTCCGTTTGCAAGGGTGGCACTTGGTTTAGACCAGCCTGATACAGCTGGTGCCCTCAGGGTCCCCAGGGCTTCCCGGCCTGGACAGGCAGATGGGGAGATGCCCAATGAAACTGCCTTCCCAGAGGTGTCACTAAAACCACTTTTCTTTGGGTCAATCAGGTGGGTGTTTTTATTGTTTTTTTTTAAGGGGGTGCTGGAAAGCCCCAAAAAAAGGCAATCATGGAAAAGGTCTCCCAGAGAGGGACCCTCCACCTGTGCAGCCAGTGCCAAGGGTGGGGCAGGGGCTGTGGGGTTGTGCCCAGCTGGGGAAGCCCGGCCTGCACTGCCTGGTTGCAATAGTTATTTAAGGAACAATCACCATAGGGTTTTTTGGGGCTTGGAGGTCTTTTTACCCTTTTGTGTCTGGCTTTTCTGTAGCAGCCTCTTACCTGTTTCTCCACTTTGGTTTGATTGTTTTTCAGGGTTTTCTTTCCTTGTTTTTTTCTTGAGGTTTCTCTCTGCAATTGTGAAACATGAGGGTGTGGGTTGGTCACCTGGAGCAGGCACTCAGCAGCCCCTGGGCTGGGGGAAATTCAGCTTTTCTGTCCACAGGGCTTTAAACCCTTGGGTTTTGTGGTGGGTTTGGTAGAAGCAGAGCTGTCCCCAGCACTGGCAGCCCCGAGCCCCAGGACAGAGGGGCAGGCAGGGGCAAGCCCTGCTCTGCACCTTCCTGGGTGGTTTTTTAGTTTTTGTTTGTCTGGTTTTTTTACGGGGAAGAAAAGTAAAAACCACAAAACCACAAGCAACAATGAGTGCCTTGACCATCTCCCATTGGCCATGCCAGGCTGTGCCCACTCCTGTGCCGGTGGCAGGGACTTGGGCAGTGCATCTGGCAGTCGTACCCACTTCCCTCCTTGCATCAGGCTGGATCTTAGCTGGGAAGAGAGGGGCACATCCAGGCCCCCATACTGGTGGGCTAGAAAGGCCAAATCTTGTGTGATGAGGCCAGACCACCTCCTGTTGCAGCTGAGCAGGGCCTGGCCTGACAATCACAAGGCAAGCAGAGACATTGGGTACCAAACCCTCCAGCAGCACAGTGCTGGCACCTGGCAAAGAGCATGTTTGTGGCTCGGGGCTGCCTTGACAGTATTTTTTTCCTTCCCCTAGCCCCTCTTTTTTTGTTGTTTTAATTATTATATTATTTTTTATTTAAGCTGTCCCACTAGGACTCGCGACCACTTGTGTTTCCCTGGCAGGGCCGCAGGCAGGAGCTCACTGCACGGCCGGCACACCACTGTACTGTACATAGAGGAGGTGTAGGCAGAGGCTACGGGCAGGGGGCAGGCAGGGAGGAGGTGCCCAGGCTTGCCCACCTGGCAAAGGTATTCTGCATCACAAGGTGCCTGATCCAAGCACCCATCACCTCCCGCCCTGCCGGGGCAGGGAGAGACCAGTGCCCTGACCTCGGGTTAGGAGCAGGCGGGCAGCTCAGCCCGTAGCCTCTGTGTACATGGGTACTTCTGCACACAACTGTCTTAACTGGTTTTTTTAAAGGTCAATAAAAATCATGCATCAGATCTGCTTGATGGCTTCCTTCTGATAGCCCTGCCTGCTGTGCCTTTGCCTGCACCCAAACCTGGGCATCCGTGGGGTCAGGAGAGGAAGGAAAGGGAATGGGAGGGTTGGTGGGGCCCAGAAGATGCTTTGTTCACTCCTCCTCTCCTGGGCCAGACATCACCCACCATCTGTGGGTAACACCCTCCCCAGCTGGGGCAGGGGCAGAGCCTGGCCCCCTGATGGCCTGGGTGCCCAGCAGCAGAGCCCTGGCACAACCCCTCTGGCCAGAGCCCAGTGGTCAGTGATGCCACTGCTCACCCACTCCCCACACTTGTGTCCCATCCCCCTTGGACCCTGAAACAGAGGCCATGTCCTTGAGCCCCAGCACAGCAGAGGGAAGGACATAATTCTGAACATGGGTGCAGGCAGGGGAAGGGACTTTCCCATGGTGACCCAACAGGCCTAAAGCTTGCTCCAGATCCTAAGGCTTGCCCCTGCAACAAGCCTGGCATCCCTGCAGGATTCCACCCAGACAACCAGGGAGTTTGGATTCTGGAAGACACACAAGGCTCTTGAGTAACAAATGGCCAAATTCGGGAGTAGTTAAAATGCCTCTTTATTAATATACAAACCTAGCAACATTGAAGCCAACCAAAATATGAAATGAAATCAAGCATGATATAAATACAGCATATATGACAACACGGCCTCAGTGGGGAGCAGCAAACTCACCCTGACTTGTGCGCTTGGGAACAACTGTCCGTGTCCTCCACCACGGGGTCTGGCAATCAGAGCAGCTTTGTCTCTTAAACCCCTTTGAATCCAAACCTGGCAGAGGTGAGACCACTGCTCCCCACAAAGGCACAGCACCCAGCACGAGGTTTCTCTGACCCCACATCCCCAAGGGATTAAAGAGCCTCCCCAAGATGCTTGAGATGACCTGCTGGTATCTACTTGCCAGGACCCTGTGAGGAGAGAGGGGGATGGCTGTAGTGGAGGGGGAACCATTGCTGCTGGAGTTGCTCCTTGTTCTGTCCCACCCCAGCTACATCCATTGCACAACATTCACAAGCGTAAGGCACTAGAAAAGTGTTTTCACAGGTTCAAACTTCAGTTGTTCTTAAAATTTCAGCAGTAGCACTTGTCAGAAATCCTCCCAGCCCTTTTAAAGTTCTCAGGAGACAAAAGCATGAAGGGGTTTGGATGAGTGTCCTGCTGCAAGCCTGACCAAGAGATGTAGAACCCATGACAGACTTCAGGGGCATTAGTCTGCCTCTGGTTTCACTGGCAGAAGTGAAATCTGTTCCACTACAGGAAAAGCAGGGAATCTGAGTGTGGAAAAAATCTCAGCAGTGCTAAGTTAAAAGGCAGACAACACAGGATTTTTCTCCACACACACAAAATGGATCAGGTCCTAGCTGGCATGACTGATGACTCTCAAGTATCTGCTCTGCTTTTAACAGGTGTCAAGAATCTGTGTGGAAAGATGAACTGTTACCAGCACTGACAAATCAATAGATATCAACGTGAACACCTTCCCCACCATAATGTACCGCTCCTCTTCGTGGGGATTCCTTACTCTGAGCAGGTGGGATCTCTAACACAGCACATCAGCAGAGCGTGTCACACCTGCACAGCAGCACTCTGGGTGTGCTGTATCCCAGCAGCCAGCCTGACACTGGGAATCCAGCTCGGCTTTGAGACAACGGGAGATGAGGAGTCTCAGAGCCATCTCAGCAAACACTGTGGGCAGCAGCAGATCCCCTCCACTCCTGCTTCTCCAACTGCTGCCTGCAAATGTCAGATGGTACAGCAGGCAAGCATTCAAGCAGGGAATTTTTTTTCATTTAATGCAACAGGACACACAGAATACTCTACACCAGCCCAAGCTGCTTTAAAGAAAGAAGAAAACCCATTACACCACCAGGAAGAAGTGAAGAAATCCACTTCAGGAAGGGAAAATAAACAGGAAGGTGTCAGCCCAGCAGCTGTACATGCACAAGGGCTCCCAGCTCAATACAAATTCCAGCCTCATATTGCAACAGCAGCTTCCCCCATCCCCCAGTGCTTGCTCAAAAATACCAGCTCTGGGTGCTCAGCACAGCTTTCCAGGAAGGAAACCAAATGGCAGATACAATCAGTGCCCAAACACCACACTTAGAGCTTTAAGGCATTTATAAATATTTAAAGGTTTTTTTTTCCTCTCAAATGCAAAGACCACTCGTGCAGAGGGCTAAAAGCACAGTGCTATGCTACAGCCATAATGCTTAAGAAAGGTTTAAAGTGCAAAGAAAATTTTCCAATGCTTTTTAGTGACAGCTTGAAGTCATCTGATGATACTAAGCCCCTCCTTCCCCAAGTCCTGTTCCCTAACCAAATGCCTTTTTTTAATAAAAATATAAACAGTTAAGGAAAAGGTAGTTTAAATGGGCAGAAATTAATCTGACCAAGTATTATGATAAACTCATTTGGGAAGACAAATCTGAAGATTGTGAACATTTTGCTCGACATTGTCAGCAGCCAAATGTTGTGCTTTAAATAAAACAACCTCTGCCTTTGCAAGCAGCAACCCCGACACAGAAACTACCTTGTTTATACAGACTTCTTCCCAAAATTTAACCACTCTGGTTCAAGTGTGCTGGAAGGACAAGGTTAGCCAGGTCAGTGCTGTACCTTTACAGCTGCAAGAATGTGCCAGAGAAACACAAAAGTGTTTGGGGCAATCCAGTGCACCCAGTCTCCACCTCTCCGTGTGGCACCGTTTCCTTCATCCCAGTGAGAGAGGGAAACAAGTGCTGGGAAACAAGTGCTTATGTCCCAGCCTGGCCTAGAGCCATGGCTCTCATTGTCCAGCACCAAGGCTGCAGGGGAAGATGCTCCCTGAGCTAGAAATCCAGGCTGATCATCTCTTCAAAGCTGGGCTTAAGGAGTTGAGTAAGGGGTAAAGGATCAAACCTCCACCACGCCTCTCCTTCCAACTCAGCTCAGCCACTCCACCACCCCCCACCTGTTTTAATTTTGCCATGCCTCGTTCTCTGATGGGCAAAAGGAACTAAATGTGCAAGATGTCTGAGAAAGGAGACTAGAGAAGTGTTAAGGACAGTAGGAAAACCCTGGCAGAGGAAAGGGAGGGTTAAATGATGGGATATACAACAGCCACAAACCTGCCTCGAGTTTGGATGTTGATATCAGCACCATCTAAAAACTGAAGAGCTTAAATTGATGCAAGAGACAGATCTAGAGCCAACTTGGCTCTGATGACAAAGCACCAGGTAGAAGAAAGATCAGAACCCTGTGCATGAGAAATCCTACAGCAGCACAGCTGGAGTTTGGAGGTGTTACAGCAACAGCACATGACTGGTGGCAGCTCAAATGCAACAGCAGAAAGGAGGAATCCAAGCTTCCATCAAGACTTGGAGATGCAGTGGATGTTTCACAGAGCCTCCTCTCCTTGCCACAAAATAAGAAACTGCACAACAAGGCCTGTCAAATCTACATACTGGGGGCAGTACAGAGAAAACAAGAAGAAACTAAGTCTGGCAAAGATGGATGTGAAAATGGCTGTAACACACGCTCCTGAAACAGAAAACATCATTCCAAAATAGACTGCACCAATTTTATCCTCAGATCATTAAATATGAACAATAAAGTCCCTCTTCTCTAGTACCAGTTTTACTCAAGCCTTGAAGTACTCAAAGACTAACAAAACATGAGAACATAAGGAAAGGACACAACAAGGTTAAGACAATGTAATACCTCTGGAAAAATCATTTATTGGAAGGAAGCAGCACCTCTTCCACAAGTTCCCCACACCACAGGCCCTTTCTGTGCATGCACATTTACATGTGCTTCCCTCCAGAGATGCCAATATGAACAGAATCTACAGGGCTGTTCCTATTCTGGAAAGCAAAACTCAGAGAACTGGTAACAACCCTGTGACTGACAGACAAGGTGCAGAGGGCAGACGTGCTGCTGCTTGAGCACAGAATGAGGCTGCCTCCCCTTCCACTGCAGCAGGGAGGGATCCTATTTTAGTGTTCCCAACCCAAGGTGCGTATTCTTACCACGCAGAATAAGAATAAACCACCTTTCCCAGCAAAAAGCATTTTAAGGCAGCTTTAAGGATGAGAACCAGGATGTACAATGTTACAGTCCTTGTTATTTACCATCTTAGATGCAAAGACTGCGCCACAGCAGCTTCCAAGATCCGATTCTAATTTTCTAATTTGAAGGTGTACTAAAGGTACTCTTCAACAGATTCTATTGTTCTTTTTTTAGGCACTCCACTTTAATCATCAGATAAAGGGCTTAGAGTCTTACATCACTGCTTAATACCTCTGGAAGAAAACACTACACTAGAAGGATCTTCCTCAGTCTCAGTATCACTATTTTAAAACGTGATCCAATTGTCCCCTTGAGGGGTGTTCAAATTGGCAAAGACAAACTACTCTTTACCATTGTAAGGTTAAAAATAGCTACACCAGAAATTAAATCGACTAAGCCTGAACAGCAGCTGAAGACCTCTCAAGTTCTGATATAAAACAAGAATCAGAATTCATAGCAGGGAAGGCCAGAGTAGGCGTTAATGAGCTGCAAGACTGGCAATTTCCAAACCACCCAAGTCTCAAACAGCAAACACAGCATTACACAAAGTGTTGCTATATCTATCAGCATGGTGGAAAACTATTTTCACTCTCTATTTTTGGTATGGAAAAGTCAATAGATCTAGACATAAAATAAACCTTCCAGACATAAAATAAACCTGAGCAGACATAATGACAAAAGTAGCTCATAAACAACAATTTTATTGTCAGAACTGCTGGAGAAGAGACATCCATGTATGAAAAGTTGCCTGAGGAACTAACAGGAACCTATAAATTAGAGAAAAGGAAAAATAATCACAAGGAGGAATATAATTTGGCTGCAACTTAAATGATACTTCAGGAATGAGTAGTTGGCAGATGACAACATGCTGCTGACTTTTCTTGGTTTGTCTTAACTAGTTCTAAGTCTGCAAAGAAGAAACTGAACAGTTCAGGCTAAAATCTCTCTTCAGGAGCTCCATTATACACTTCAGCACACCTTGGCCCTATCCCTTCCTTCTCCCAAAGAAGTATCATGTCTCACCAGCAACAACAGCCAATGAACCCCAACCAGAAGGGCTGTTCTAGGACACATCCTAAGCATCACATACATAACTCTTTATGTGGTTGAGTGCCTATTTCCCTGGATAAGGAAGGCAAAGCAACATCCCATAACACCAGCACAGACTGACTAAGGTCCTCCAGCACAGAACAGTGGGATCATGGTATCTCTCTATGCAAAGATGATATGCAAGAAGTAATTACAGAGTTTAAACTACTGTTAGATGCTTTATGAACCTTTCATTTAAGCAATTAATTCTAACACACCAGGTAAAATTTCAATTCAGAGAGCAGTAATAGGGGAGTTTGGAAGAAATGACAGGCAGGGGGAATCTCTGCCTGCAGCAGCCGCGCAGAGAACTCCGGGCTGTGGGATTGCACAAAGCTCTCCCTCTGTGGTTGCTCCATTTCAGAGACTGGGAAATCTTGCATGTCAATTCCAAACTAAGTTTGAAATACTGGAAGAGGTCACACACTACAATGCAATTCATCACTGAGAAAGGAACACATGCTCGAAGAAGTTATTTATGTTCAACTTACTACACCACAAGCTCAAATCCTTAATTCCCTTACACCCTTCCCTGAACTGGCAGCCACAGACTCAACTAAAGGCACGACCTGAAGCAACTAAAGCACCAGAAAGCAAACTTGAAACAAGAACCAGGGAAGGTTTTGAGCTCATATTTACACCACTGATGCTCGCCATTTAACTTGAAAATAAAGTGCCCAAAAAAGATCATAGAGAAAGTGTTCACCAAGGCTGACAGGGCAGACATCAGTGCATCTTGTCTTTGAACTCCAGAAGAGATCTTGGAGCAGAAAGACCATGACAGAGGCAAGGAAAATGTTTAACAGATCTTTTTTCAAGTAAATAAAGAGAGTTTTTGCTTTTGATTGTGCTCAAAAAGTGAGGAAGAAAAAAAAAGATGTACATGTGCACAATGCAATTCAGCAACCCTTCACTTCTTTACCATTGACCAGCAGTGTCCAAACCAGCACATTCTGACACATGAAGAAGGGGTGAAACCCAGCTGCACTCTCTGGAGCATCTACATGAGAAGCCAGATGCAAAGAGCAGTGCTGAAGGAAAGCAATTCATAATCCCACTGCCATGCTCCCTTCACTCCCTTATTCAACCCCTTCAGCTGAGGTACTACTGAGAGAGAAGAAAGAAGTGCAACAGATTTGAGAAGAAAACCAGAAGACAACTTATCAAGTCCAGCAAAAGCTGCTAAGATGTTTTCTAACCAGGAAGAGAAAACCCAGTGTTTCTTGCGCCACAGAAGAGACAAATGCTGGGTCTTTTCTTCTAACTTCAAAATAACCATGGGCAGCTAAAACTACAAGATGTTGCCCCCTTCTGCTGCTCAAGTTCCCCAAACCAACACGAGTTTTACATGAACCTTGCCAGAAGAGTTTGACCAAGTCACATAAACAAAGTGAAAGACAATCCCCAAAGAGACTGTATATTGTGCAGCTTAAATAAAAGCAGCATTTCAACACTGCTATTGACATTAAACACTAGTATCTGTCCTTGTTAAAAATCAGTATTTTTGCTAATTAAAAAACCCCAACATTCCTTTAGAGAAGTGAAATGCACATGTTGATCTTCAATTATATTTATAGAAGGCCATTCAGTTTCAGTGACCCCAGGCAAAAAAACCAACAATAGCAAACTTACCAGTGCTACTGTCATCTCAATGGTCTGCTGTTAAATGTACTTGACTCCCTGTTAGGGAAAAACTGAAATGGGGGACAAAGGGGGCAGTGACAGGCTGGACGACACCGAAACCTGTCTCTTGGCTGCTGCTCACACCACGCTTTGTCTCGTGCCAGTGAGGTAGCTGGTCATTCTATTGCTGTGTGCGTCAACACACCGACCCCTCGACAACATGTGGAGAGCAGGGTGAGGTCACAGCGTTCATCTGAAGCACAGGCAGCAAAGACCTGCTGTCCTTAGGCTGGAGAGCAGAGAGGAAGGGTGCAGTCCTCAGGGGTTCACCCCAGCCCTTCACAACACCATCAGGCCAGGGCCTTCGGTGCAGTTCACTCCTACACAGGCCTCCCTGCACGTTCAGCGCTGCGCTTCATCCACTGGGGCATGGGGGAGCCTGGCAAGGGTTCAAGGAGGAAGACAGACAGTATTGGGAAAGCTTGAAAATTAAGGTTTTAAAATATACAAAATGTAACACACTGGAAAAAGTTTAAAAGTTGCAAGACAAGAAAGGAAAAGAAAGAAATAGGTGAGGTGAGGAGAAAGGGTTGGAAGATGGTGGGAGGAGACTCCAGCTTGGGACAAGGAGCAGGTTGGGGAGCATTACTCCCTCTGGTAGCCACTCAGTTCCACCTCATCCTTGCGGCGACGTTGTGTGAAGAGAGAGCTGAAGGGGTAGAGCTTGGCTTTGGCCTGGAAGCGCTGCCCAGCAATGTCGATCTCATACTCCCCCTGGTTGATGAAGTCAGTCGTCACCACCAGCTCTTCTCCTGTCTTCTCATCGAAGTTGTGCACGAAGCCGAGGCAGACGTGGCGCTCCAGAGTGTAGCTGTAGGCACTGCTGGTGGTCTTGCCCACGTAGCGGCCGTTGCGGAAAATGGGCTCCCCCCACCAGGGCCAGAGGTCCGTATCCGTGTCATGGTCCTCGAGGATGAACATGGTGAAGCGCTTGTACACACCATTCTGCTTCTGCTCCAACAGTGCTTCCTGACCAACAAACTCCACTCCCTGTGGGGAAAGGGAGGCATCAGCTGACATGAGGGACACGAACTGTGGCAGCTGCTGACTTGCAGCAGACCAGCTTGCCGACACAGGGGCTATTCATGCTTGAAACTCATGCCCTATCAAAATGGGCTGCTTCTATATGCAAGAAGCCCAGCTCAGATAGAAGCTTTTCTGTCATGTTGGTTGATCCAGATGTTAAAAGACACAGAAATGTTTGTGAAATGGGCCTTCAAAAAAATCACTCTAATTTTCACTGCAGTGAAAACCATGTCACCACTCTAGTTTTTGCCATTTTTCTGGTTCCAGAAGTTTACTGTGCTTTATAAACCACAGGCAAACTGTAACTAATATCCCTAGTCAATACAAATATTCCTAGTCACTACATTCCTTTCTTGAACTGATTCAAGCATTTGTTTGGGTTCATGCAAAGATGGAAGAAAGAAGACAACAAGCCAGGGACAGCAACAGCACCTGCCACCACAAAACTAAAATACTACTCTCTGCTATTCTATGTTTTACTGGAAACAGAAAACTCTTCTATTTTAGTAAAAATAGAAAACACCTGTTCCTGCCTAGCCTTGTATTTAACATCATTAAATGCCACATGGTGCATGGGTTGGCTTTTGCTTCATCAAATTGGGAAAACAGCTTGGAGAAACAAGAACCCTGAGCATCTGTAACGTACAGAGCACCCTCTGCAACACTGAGGTCACTGGGAATGCTGCCCAGGAGGGACAAAGACAGTACTGTTGATATTTCTAGCACCTTTCTGAAGTACAGGAATATGTGTTATAGATATGCACTGCACACAGCTCCACCAAAAAAATGACACATCCATCTGCTTGGCTGGCAGCCTTTCCAGTCTAGTTCTGCTCTCCCCTCAGCCCCAGTGCAGCAGGTCGATGTACCTTTTCCAGCTTGACCTGGAACTCACGTCCACACTCCATAGGAGTGGTAAAAGCATCCAGATCCTGGCCCCAGAACGCAAAGAACTTCTCAATGCGCAGGCTGCGGAGCGCGTAATAACCGGCGTTCCGGATCCCGTACTTCTGCCCCATGTTCATCACCTCGTTGTACACATGGAGGGCGTACTGCAACGGGAGGGTGAAACACAGACTGACACCACGAGAGAGAAACAGTATCTGACACCACCAGGGATGTCACTGTCCCCTGCTGCTGGAGCACAAGAGCTCTGCCCCACTGGAAGGCAATACAAAGCAGGGAAACTCCCCCTGGTGCCTGCAGGCAGCTTTCCTGTGGTGCAAACCAGACATCTCATCACCCTTAGCCAACTCGGAAAATGTTTCCAATTATGCAAGCATCTGCCTTAATTAGCTGAGGCTGCAGGGTACTCTTACCTCTATGGGGATATAAAGCACAAATCCAGGTTCTCCTGTGTGAGTGATACTCATCACACGGATGCCATTAGCATACCCCACGCTCATCTCCTGCAGAATCAGAGGGGGAGAAATCATCCAAACTGGAACACAGCACAGAGATACAGGGGGAGCACAGTGCTTAACATATCCACACTGCCCAGCCCTCCATCCCCTTCACCTCCTGCACATACCCCCAACAAATTTAAATTTCAAAATTCAAATACTGATGTCACCTTATCCAGAATTGTTAATCACTTCATGACACTTGGCAATAAGCCCTGGAACTAGGTCAGACACAGGTTGTATTCTAGATACAGGACAGAAGTAGAATAGCAGCTATCTGCTCAGCTTTTAATGTGACAGGGGACAGTGATGCCCAAGTCACTGATCCCAGCTGCCCCTCTGACAGCTTTATAATTGATTATATAAAGTATCTCAAGATATCGAATGGCACCAAGTCTACAGTGAGAGGAATACTGAAAACAAACACATACATATTCACCTATATATTCAGCAAGCAGAACCCAAAGAGAAGTAAGCCTAGTGAATTCTTTACCAACCTAGCTCAGCAACTGCAGCAAACCTGAATGTAAATCTAAATTGCCCTCCAATTATCTAAAATATAATTCTTTCTCTCTCTCCATGCATGCTTTGAAAAACCCAGCAGGGTGAGGAGGATGGAAGCACAGTCACTCACCTTGCAAAAGAGAGAGGGGAAGTGTTCTGCAGTCATCGGGGCATAGGACAACTCTGACAAGAGATCCACAGCACGGGGGCCAATCAGATTGAGAGCTAAAGAGGGAAAGAAAACAGCATTAGGATGAGATTGGAGGAGTCTTGCCTGGTGTATAATGTGCACGTGTGCAGATCCCAATTTCTAAAGTCTTAGGGTTTACTGGCTAATAGATATGTTTACATTTAAGAACAGAGGAGAAAGTCATTAAGCTCTGTCCTAGCAGTCCAAAGTAAAGGAAAGCTGTCTTCCAGCTCATGGCTTGCCAGAAGGAAGTCTCTCAATTGCTCTTTTCATCCAAATGTTTGGAAAGGAAACCAAGTCAATACTTCAGGTACTTTAAACAATTAACTGGCACACGACAGGAGACACCATTTGTGACTTTGGGTTGTCTGAGGAGGTCTGTTTTCAGTGATTTCTTACCCGTGTACTTCCAGGTCACATCCTCTAGGGTCAGGTTGCTGTCATCAGGCAAGCGGTTCTTCAGCCAGGCCCAGCAGTGGACTTGCTGGTCAGTGGGGGAAATCATGAAGAAGCTGGAACAGACAAATTGAAACCATGAATGGACCATGAAACAATGAATGGACAGCCACAAGGTGAATCAGGTAATTCTTTGTTCATCAACTACTGGAGCCATTCAGCAGCTTTCAAGCTAACAGGAGACCAAAACAAGCTGGTTTTTTATGAATCACAGCTACAGTTTCTGGATAAATGCCATCACATCTGTCATGACAAGAAGTGACTAAATGTGGAACACAGGGAGTTCTACAGAAAGTTGACGGAGTATCTCAAAAGTCACAACCATTTTGTAGAAGGCACTTGCAGCTCTTCACCACCATTGATTCTGTCTACTCCGACAGTCAGAAATGCACAGTTCACAGAGAAATTTCTTGTTTCAGCAAAAGTCTTTTAACACACAATGGTGGTTATTATTTACAGTTTCCAAAAACAGAACTCCATTTGATACGGGAAAATGAGCTACTTGTGTGTGTGTATGATACAAACAGAGCTAAAGTGTATTATGGACAGAGAAAACATCTGTAGAAATGACTAGGCAATGAGGGAAGCTACTGGTTTCACACAGAGAAGGACAATACTTTTAAGCAATATGTGAATGTGGACAGAAGAAGAAGAGAAAGGAAAGCTGTTTTGAATTGAAAGAGCAGCAAAGAATGCTTTCACATCAATACAATGAAAACACTCACAGAAAATTGTCCAGAGAAATAAAGCCAACACTCAGATGGGACAAGGACATGAAGTTCTTCAAAATGAGGAAGCTTTTTTCTTCAATGCCAAACAGAACCCAAACTAATGAGTCTAAGGATGACTTCCTGTGATCATGTCAGTTTGCATCAGAGAACACAAACAGAATAATAAGAGATTGCAGAGCTGAGAATGAGAATACCTATACTGTAATGCAAACTGAAATAATCAAAAAGCAGTATTTCAGTATGCAATTCCAATAAGGAGGTCGGTCAAGAGCCAATTAGGATGAGGAACCATTTGGTTTGTACTTTAAATGGTTCCTAATAAACTCCAATGGCTGCTGAAAACAATTCATATTTCAACTGAGAAAGCAATGATCTGAAGATCTAACATTTTGAGGAAATCTGTGTTCATCTGTAATCCCAGAAAAAGGCTTATTCTCTCCAATGTTTATAAATTCAGAGGCTCCTTTTCATTTGGGTTACTGAGTTAGGAATGTAAGAGGAGAACTGAGACTTTTTAGCTCGTGGTGGTGACAAAAGATTATGATCTTCATTAAGAAGCCCTTCAAACACCCAAAGGGTGACAGCTAAAGACGCTGCCCACACACCCACCTGCGTTTGCTGAGCCGGGCTATGCTGCAGTCATTCTCATACCCTCCTTTCTCATTAAGCATGCCTGTATGCACAACATGCCCAACTGGCACATCCAGGTCATTCGAGAAGAGATACTGCAGACTCTCCAGGGCCTCATCTCCTGTGGACTACATGAATCAAAAGGGAGAGAAAGTCAGACAAGCTGTCTGAGCGATACAAATCCACTGGGGCAGCTTAAGATTGCATCAATGTCCTGGCCCAAATTACTTCAATTTGTTATGGTAGTGACACTGACGTCTCGAGCTTAACAGGACACAATGATGACACAGTGCCCGAGGTCAAATTCTGTGTATACACTAAGCTGGTATTTCTATAAACTGGGCCTTTGACAGACAAAAACCAATCTATGCTAAATACTGTGGTACAACCTGAATTTGGCCATGCAGTGTGACATCTTCTATCTATCCTCACTAGGACACAGGGAATTTTGCCAAAGCAGGTAATAATAAACTAAAGGCCCCCTTTAACCAGGTGGTACTTCCCAAGGTACTTACACTTATTTCAAACTTGGTAAAAGATGACATGTCAATAACACAAACTGCTTCCTTACAGCACTTGACTTCAGCACCCACAATATCAAACCAGTCTGGTTTGTAAAAGGTTTTACTGTGATCCAAATCCAGTAGATCTAATACAAAGAAGAATCCAAGGGAAAAAAAAATCATACACTGGATGAACTAAGACCAACTGGGAAGCACGGGGCAGAGGAAAATACAATCTCACCTTTTCCAGGTGGGACAAAATACTTGACTCTCTCAAATCCATGCTTCTCCATCCACCTGGCTCCCTGTGCATCCAGACGGTCGTACAGCGGAGATGTTCGCAGCTGCCTGCCAGTCTGGAAGTCCCAACGGGGAACCTTCAGGTCACACATGAGGGCTGAAAGGGCCACAAGGATCCATCATTAGGCAAAGTGATTACACAAACTTTTCTTTTAGATTATCAGTATTTACTAATATCTGAACCACGAATAAAACTCCCTCAAAATGGTTCCAACCTTCCTTTTCTGTTTTGGAAAATCAACAAATCTGTTTGGATCTGTTTATAGCTCTTTAAAAACAGAGTAATAATATTTGCACAGAACACTTACATTTATAGACACTTGTGGTCTCATGACAATACTGCAAGATAACAAAAACTCTATTTTTCATGAAGTCATGTTGACTAGCATTAATAATGCAGGTGCCTTCACTGGCACTGCACTATATCAGACAGTTACTCTGACAGTGCCAATGCTGGGGTAGGCAGGCCACAGCTACAGGGACCATCAAATTTGCCTTCTTAAATTGTGGCTATTCAGCCTTTTCTAATTATTGAAGCTTTTCAAACGGCTTTTTTCTCTGTTCAGCCAGCATAGAATATCCCTATTTAGAAAACAAGTTACTTTAATAAACACTGAGCATCCTCCCTGGTTACCAGTGGGGAGTAGTAACTCAAGGATGTTTGAATACTGCTTTATAAATGTTAAGATTCTACCTAGATCATAAACTGCTTTAAATTGAAGATAAGTTCAATATTTCTTACTGAACACTTCCATCGTTTCTGCCTCAGAGATAATAATTGAATGAATTTATTGGCAATAAATTGGTATTCCTGAAAGAGTGGGTAGAGGGAAGAATGGATTAGAATGGAAACATAACACTGCAGAAATTGAATACAGTACTCCTGTAAAAACTACAGTGATTCTGTAGCTATCAGCACTGAGGTTTGTACTGGAGGGTAACTGCAGAATAACGCCCAGAGTAAGAAGTGATTTTTTTCTGGGAGGAAGGTCAAAGCATAAGGATTTTATTCCCTGAATATAGCAGGGAACTTCTCTGCTTTCACCTGAAGACATGTTTTTAGTTTAGACTTGGTATTCAAGTGATTGTTCCTGTTATGCAACTTGTACTTCTATTTGAAACTTGAAGTCATCCACATTATTCAGGACAGATAAGAAAACAACAAGAGGAAATGATGAAGTATGGCTTTAGACAGAAAAAAAAGCATCTGTAATCTATTCTGCAAGGTATTTATTGCAAACTTGGACAGGAGAAAGCAGAATGTGTCTATCAAGGCTTCCTGAATGATGCAAGATAACCAGGTCACACAGGCCTAAGTTGGAAGTGACAGTATTTCCACACTCTAATGATATGCAAAGAACAACAATGTCTGAGACAGCATAATATTCCCAGTAAGATCTTGACATTGCTTTATTAGGCTGGAATCCTATGCACAAATTTCCCCATAGCAGAGGCAAAGCACAGAAATAGTACAGAACAAGATACCAACAGCACTTTTAAAAGAAAAATTAATAAGAACACTGCTAATACAAGAAAAAACACAACCACATTCTTTCCCTTCTCCTAGGATGCAGCTATATTGCCACAAAGGAGGTCAGGAAGAAGGAATATGGTTCTCAGGGGGATGACAGAGGAGAGACAGTGCAGGAAAGGAGAAAATGTTGGGCACCTTGGCCAGAACTGAACACAGAGCCCTCACTTACGCATGACTTCCATTACGCGGTGACGGAGGAAAGTGCGACTGCTCTGAAGGGGGCCAAAACGTTTCAAATCCAGAGGCCAGACATTCTCTGAGGGATAACCATTTACCATCCACTCTGCCAGGTACCTGATGGAAGAAATGAAGACTGGGATATCAGCCAGTGTCTCAAGTCAGAAGCAAAGCAATTTGGACATAAGAACTTCTTGCAATAGGGAGAGAGAAGACAAGTAACATGATACTCTAAACACTAGCAGAATCTGGAAGGTTTCCCCTTATAAAACCCATCCACCAGATTTCCAAATTAGTAATTGCCCATTGGGATGAAACATACAGGGCAGCATGAAATTAGGGACATATGGTAAATGATGCCAGAGCCTGGACAGGTAGCCTGGCTAACAGTGTGTCAGGTCCTTGGGTTCTGCTACAAAAGGACGTGCAAGTATTTTGATTGGAGTTGTGAGGCTTCTGCTTTGCCATTTTTCAGTGCCTGGTGTAGGCTCAGCCACAAACCCTCAGTGACAGCATCATTTCAGCAGGAGTTGTTTCCCTGGTGAGTAAAATTATTAGACAATGGACAGAACGTACATAAAGGAGACAAATGCAGCTACTGACACCCACCACAAAAAATCAGCAGCTTGTTAGGAAGGCTGTGTGGAAGAAGGGATGCTGGGTCCCCAAAATCCAGTGGCAATCAGAGGGAGCAATAATCATTCTTCAAGCAACTTTCCTGCTGGAATCACACTTACATGTCTGTTCAACTGTCTGCATTAACACAGGAAGTGGGTTTTACTGGGAAATTATTCCACCCCTAGCTTACTGTAGGGGACAGTCTTTAACTACTAGAAGCACTAGTATCACATACATGATGTTCCATCAGCATCAGATTCACCCTGTTCTCCAATGAATTAATTGCTGTGTCAACTTGAATGATCTAAAGACTTCAATCAAATGATAAATTAAAGGGGATCACGAAGCACAGGAGAAGAGGGAATACATGCTTTGCTAAGCTTTTATCTCTTCCTGGTAGGTTAAAAAAATCAGACCAGTAGTAGAATCATAGAATCACAGAACATCCTGAGTTGGACAGGACCCGCATGGATCATCGAGTCAAACTCCTGGCCCTGCACAGAACAGCTCCAGGAATCGCACCATGTGCCTGAGACCATTGTTTGAATACTTCCTGAACTCTGACAGGCTTGGTGCTCTGACCAGTTTCTTGGGGAGCCTGTTCCAGTGCCCACCAACCCTCTGGGTGAAAAACCTTTTCCTAATATTTAACCTAAACCTCCTCTGACATAGCTGTAATGAAGCTTACTTGATCCCCAGCTGATCACTGAGCTGTGATGCCAGAGGAGGGGTGTGCAGGAGGAAGAGTTCAACACAGATTTGGAGCACAATCAGAATATGGCAACTGTGGCCTGACAAATACCGACCAGGACATTCCACACAGCAGGATCATCTGAGTAGTCTCTTTTCTTGGTTAAAGCCTTACTTACACACACACCAGTGATAGACCACTTACTTGCCTGCTCCCCCACCATACGAAACACCAGCTGAGTTCATGCCAGCCAGAACGAAGTAACCCCGCGTGGTGGGCGACTCTCCCATGATGCATCTCATGTCTGGTGTGAAGGACTCGGGGCAGTTCACCAACTGCATGATCTGCAGAGCCTCCAAATCTGGCATCCTGCGCAGGAGGGCACTCAGCAGTGGCCCTGGGACCCAAAACAAGAAAGAGACAAAGTCACAGCCTTCAGTCTCAAACACGTTTCAGTTGCTTCACCTTCCCATTGGACAGCACACCAGAGGGATGTTGTTATTTGAACAGGTGGAAACTGCTTCCATGTTTTGATACAGCCACAGGAGAAACCATTTACCTGTTGGAATCACACTACTCAAAATGGATCACAGCATACTATAAAACCAGCCATACTGACCCAGAGCAAGAACTCAGTATTGTTTTCAACGGTGCAAGAGCTCTGTTCAGTTTCATTAGGGAAAACAATAGAGACATCAAATAGACAACTAGTGAGGAGTGAGGACTTATATGACACTTGTCCCATGCACTCTGCCAGCCTCCACCTACCACCAGCTCAGAGGATTTCCTAAAAACCTGGTATGCTCTTCCCTGTTTAGTAACCTCTAAATGATCTAAGTACTAGACTGGTCCTCTCCAGCCCCATGAGAACATCCTACAGTCTCAGACAAGGATTTCCACATGTTTAGTATCTTCTGTATAAGGAATCACTGTCTTTTGTTTTAAAATTCACATACAATTAACTTTTTTTGATGCCTCCCAGCATTAGAAGAGACAGTGAAGAGGAAATCCCCATGTAGCTTGTCTTATTCTAGATTCCATAGACCACTGTTTATTTCCCTTCTGTCATCTCCTTTTTCCAGGCCACTCAGTCACACCTTGCTTGGACACTGTTCCAAGCTTTGACCAGCCTCTTGCTGCTCTTCCAGCAGGCATTCTCCAGTTCTGTGACACTCTCTGAGGATAGGGAGCCTAGAAAAAGAACTAGTACCTGGCAAACCAAGGACTTAGTGTTGCATAATGCCTGTGTTTTCTGCTCCTTTCCTAGTAATTCCTAACTTGTCTTTTGCTTTAACTGCTGCTGTGCTGATGTCTTCAGAGGACTAATACAACTAGTAACACCCCAAGGTCTGTTCAAAGCCCATCATGTTGCATGGTGAAAATACAACCATCCCCACACACTTGTGTCACTTCACATTTATCCTCATTGAATTTCCTTGCCACTTCATTGCCCAGTCACAGTGGAAAAGTCCTTCGGCAACTCTTCACAGTTTGACATTTGGGAGTGTTAATACAGGGATAAGGTACCTACTTGGCTTTTCTTGCCCAAAAGTTACCTCTGCTTAGTACTCCAGATAAAAGCCCTCAAGATTCAGCACCAAGAACACTCCTCAGCTTCATGTCCAAGCAGTAAAATAATCAGATTTCACACTATCTAAGAAGTTTCAAACAGAAATAGTCTTTCTGACCTGCTCTTTCTCTTCCTTCTCTCAAGCATGAGAAGTCTAGAGTAAGAGCCAGGTGCTTTTTTATTGATAAAAAGAGAGATCAGTGTTAGACTTGTTCTCATACCCAGCCCAATTTAAGCAACTGTACAGGCTATTTTAAAATCAAAAGGTGTTCCAGCGACAAAGATCAAAGCAGTAATACAAGAGCTCAAACCCAGGAACTGCAGTCTTAGAAAAGGATCAAATATTGGCTGAGTAAGCTCTGACTCTGCTCAACTGTTCAGCACGTTTGAAGAGATAAAAGGGTAATGCTGGACCATAGTGTGCAGCTGCTTCTAAATGGGCAATTTGAGGGTGCCAGCAAGCAGTGCCTTTTTATTTCAGCAGTACCTAGAAAACCAAAGAGGAGGTGGGTGCAGAGCTTGAGCAACTCATTACTGAAGCTATTATGTTCAAGCAAGTCTGTAGGCATCTAGAGATCTAAAAACCTTTAGCATATGCCAGCACAAAACGAGCACTCTATCCTGGCTCCAATCACTGGAGTTTAAACTTTTATTGCATCAGTACGATGCCTCTCAGAAATCAAAGTAAAATTAATCTATTTAACCTGCAGAGTAGCTGGAAGAACATACTACCACTGCAAAAAGCAATCAGTGAAATTCCATCTGTGCCTAGACCACAAATAGAGAGGTGCATTCACAAGGGATGCAAAGAGCTCTGACTCAAGGGGGAAATGGGATTCCTGAAAATAAGGTAAATTTGAAGATGAGAGGGCACACACCAACTTACCAGTCTTTAAAGGGGCAGCTGGGGAAAAGAAAGGGACTCGTAGATCATGCTATGCTCTTTCCTACAGAAATAGCTCTCCACGTAAAAGTACATACAGAATATAAAAATAGAATCAAATAAAATGGGAAGAGAAACACGGAACAGCTAAATACAATAAACCACCAGTGTCAGTGGGGGGATGAAGTGTGGGAGGCCACTGTACCAAGGGCTGTCCACACAGCAACTGCCACTGACAGAAATGCACTTGGCAGTCTCTGCTGAAACAAAATACCACGAGTACATGGCAGGTCAACAGTGTTGATCTACTGCGTCACACGAGGAGCAGCATGTGGCACTGACAGTCAAAAATCAACTCAAATGGAACAGCAGCACTGGGAAGTTTATGTAGTACCTCACTGCACTTGAGGAAGTTAATACATACATAAACAAACAGGTGTTTTTAAACACTATACAGATATCACAGAAACCTGGAATGGTTTGAGTTGGAAGGGAGGTTAAAATTTGGCTCATTTCAAACCCCTTGCTATGGGGGAACTTTCCACTAGCTCAGATTGCTCCAAGCCCCATCCAACCTGGCCTCTAACACTTACAGGGATGGGCAGCAACAGCTTCTCTGGGCAACCTGTGCCAGGGCATCACCACCCTCAAAGTAAAGAATTTCTTCCTATTATCCAATCTAACCCTGCTCTCTGTTAGCTGGAAGTTATTTCCCCTTGTCCTGACACTCTATTCCCTTGCCAAACATCCCTCTCCAGCTCTCCTGTAGGTTCCCTTCAGGTACTGCAGTCCTTGGTCACCAGGTTTTCTGCAAATTACTGACACATGAAGAGATGAATATTCATCTTTCCCACCAGTCAACAACAGCCTGTACTGTCACAAACTGCCTTCTGCAGAAACCACGTGATTCACTGCTGTGGAAACCTTTCTTCCCTAACGTACCATAATGATCCCAGTCTTCCTGAAGGTTCTGAATCTCCAGCTGGTTCCGTCCCTCGGTGAAGAGAGGTTTGGGGTTTTTCTCAAAACCTCCTGAGAGGATGCCACCCTGCCAGTTGCGTATGTAGATCCTGCCATCGGGGTCGACAACAGCTGCAGAGGAAAGAAAGGAGGTGGGAACGGAATTGAGAGAAGGGATATCTCTCAGGCTGACACCCCACGAACACCAGTGACTGGGGCTGGTGACAGGCCAGCGGCCTCCTGAGGAGGGGACAGTCTCAGTCCCTCAGACCCACACTTCCACACCATTCTGGTTCTCATGAGACACCTTAGTGAGCCCGTTTGGATCACTAAACCACCAGCTCCCACCACAACCATGTAGGTTAACTTTGAGGCAACACAGTAACTGAATTGAACCTGAGGAGCCCCAGGTCAGCAGGACAGTGATCCCCAGGAGGGAGAGGACACAAGAGGGATTCAGATAAGCTGTTATACTGACTTAGTTCCACTGAAACTGCACCCAAGACCAGACCTTCCACCAAGAGATGCCCTGCCTTTATCCTTTCCCTTTTCGTATATTAAACCCAGTTAATTTTAATAGGGATGCCTCATGGATCCAGCTTGCTGAAGGCTACCAGCACAAAGGTGGGCAGCACTGGGGTGAGGATAAGCTGTCAGGTCTGGATTGCTTCTTCCACTGGTAGTGTCAGCTTGAAGTATTTATGACACTCCACCTGACATGTTTCACAGCAATTTTTGCCAGGTACAGAAAAGCTGGGAATATATACGTATTTTTTTTTTATTTAGTCAAATAAAATTAAGCAGTGGGATTCTGGCCAGAGACCTGAATTCCCTGGAGAGTATAAACAATATTCCCTAGAAAGAGAAAAACTTGCTAACAACTGAGAGTAAATAAGCAAAGCTTTCTACTTCCCAACCACAGTTTTCAAACACAAAGGCCTTTTTTTTTTAAGAGATCCAAAAGCCAGAACATGGGGGAGGAGCAATTACCTCAAGTGTTTGGTTGCCCCTACAGCACATAGACATGTAAATGCCATTGTAAAGCCTTAGGTTCGGTTGGAGGAAAGGAATAGATGGGCCATTTGGGGCCAGCAGCCTGCAAGGAAAACACAGTGCCAAGGATAGCACCCTCTCCAGCCCACAAATGCAACAATCCAAGACTCAGACACAACTACTAGTCAAGCTAGAGTCAAGGTCATTCTCCTGCTAAGCTGATGAACTCTGAAAATAATTTTCTGCAGCAAAAGCTTTCCCAAGAATAAAGATATTCCTTCTACCACTGGAAGAGGATATTCAGAGCAATTCAGTGAGAATGTACTTCACAATCCCAGAGGAGTGGAGGACTGATAGCCCAGGTTGGCCTTTTTATCATAAACTACCCATGTGTTGCCTTGGAAAGGTGGGAGTGATTCCCAGAGAAAAGTGAAGCAGAGCTGAAGGATCCTTACTGGGTAAGCTGCTTGACAGAGGCTCCGCCAGAGGGTGTGTCAGGAGGTAGAAGTGCTCGCAGGCATGGAGTGGGATATGGACTGGCTCCTCCCCAGAGTGGCCCAACTCATAGGCCCACTGAAATCAAAAAAGGGGCAGGTCAGAATGGAAAAGAAAACTACTTCCAGTAAAAAATGGTAGGACATAAGCACAAGTCACCTCTGTGAGTTTGCTTTCATAAAAGACAAAATAAAATTTGGTTCAGATGCCTAAACCTTAAGCAGACACAATTTTTTTTTTCTTTTCTTAGAATTTGAATTGTTTTTGATAGACTGGTTTTCTGTTCCTAAGAACTAGAAAAGTAGAGCCCTGACTCAAAACTAAGTACCACCAGCTCACAATACAAAAGCAAAATAAGACCCGTAGATCAAAGTCAGCACTAGGCTCAGCATCAAGAAGCAGAATCAGTGCCTGTACTACGATCCCTTACTAACAAGAGGGACATCTGCTACCTGAGAAACTGCAATTGTCAGGTGTATTTTCCAGTGGAGAAGACATAATACTAAGGAAGGAAAAGAAAACAAATATTTTTGGAGGGGGAGTGGGGAAGAGAGAGGGAAGGGTAGTGAGAGACTTAACTGTCTCACTAACAGCCAAAGCAAAATTCTTCCTGTCAGAAGGAGGCACCACCCAGGTGTATGGGCAGAGCTGTACCCATAGGCTGCAAGTGCTGCTCAGCAGGTTAATGCCAAGCCTTGGGTGCCCAGCAAACAGCAAGCACTGCTCTTCTCCTTCACACCCTCGCTGGGCTAAGCAACTGAGTAACATGACTTTGATCTACTTCAGTAAACCAAAGCAAAGCATGGTTAAAAAAAAGGGAAACAAACAAAACAAAACATAAAAAAGCCCAAACCTGAGGGAAGGGCACATATTCTTAAGCAACGGAAACAAGAAAGAAAAATATAAATAATTCAACCTGGCCAGCACAGTTGACAAAATACTGGCATTGAATTCGTCCCCTGTCAGTCTCAACTCCAGTCACACGACCCTTCTGGACTGTGACATGACTGACACTCGTCCGTTCGTGAATCTGGACACCTGGAGAGGACAGCAGAAAGTCAGTGTAGCACGAGTCTTCTTTCTAAGTGTCAGGCTCTTAGCATTAAACCCTTAAATTATGCCTAAATGCTTATTCTCTCTTTAAGACAAAATTTCTACTCTTGACTCAGTAATTCTTAAGTAAAACCCTGTTATTTGTAAAATGTCACATGTACAAGTTGTACATAATTTAAAGGCTGAGACTGTAAAAAGCTACAGTATTTTTCCCCATGTAACAATCTGGGTGATAAATACAACCCATAGTCAACAACACAAAAAAAAAAAACCAAACCAAAAGAAAACAAAAAAAGTCTCTACTCTGGATTTCTTTTCATTCAATTCCTTTATGCAACAAAGTCTGTAGTTTCAGATGGTAAGACTGATTCTTTCATGGGAAATTAGTAATTTTGTGGAAAAAAAAAAAAAAACAAACCACAAAACAAACCAACCAACCAAACAAGCAATATGCAAAAATTAAGCTGGACTAAAGGAAACTAAGAGAGGTATCTTTCTAAGCAGCTTCTTCCACTTTGATGGACTTTCATCCTTAATGACCTTTATCACTGTTACCATTACCTTTCTCCCACTTTTAGACCACTCCAAATTTGCCTAAGGGCTGAGCAAACAGCATTTACTACTACATTTCCAAACTCCATCTCCAAGGCATAATGTGCCCAGAATTCCATAAAGCTCAGTCATACATTTTTATTAACTATTTTGAAGTGTAATTTTGAAGTAATTAACTATTTTGAAGTGTACTTTTGAGTCAAGTTTTACAAAGGAAAGAGTGTGTGCTTATTCAGAGAAATATATAACCACTGAGGACAACAAACAGGTGCTTGCTCTATCACAGCAACTCTGTAGAGATTCAGCATGTAAAAAAAAAAATCAGCCTGTTTTTTGAGAAAAAACAGATTTAGAGAATCTGAACTTTATAAAAATAACTGAGTTTTAGACCTCAGTGCTCAGAAAATCAAAAGAGATACAGAACATAATTTTCTTTTACAGAAAGAAGGTAACTATATCATGCAGGAGAGCACTCCAGAGATAAAAAAAATTCCTACCATTTCGTGAGGCAGCAGTTGCCAGAGCCAGACTCACATTGGCAGATGTCACGAGTGCATCTTCTGGCACATACATGGCCCCCACAAGGTCATGGATGTTGATCAGAGGGTGGAGCTGCACTGCTTGCTTTGGGGTGATAATTTCACAGGGTATGCCCATTACGCTGCCACAGAACATAAGAAACATGATGTCATTCATCCTGCAGGAGCTGGTGCAAACCTGAGACCAGCTGTACTTCCTGCTCATACGTACTTGAGCGATGACGCGATGCGCTTCAGAGAGATCAGTCGGTCCTGAGTCTGGGCCAGTGAAATAGAGCCTGTCTTCGTGTACCCTACCACAATGACCAAAGTCAAGTCAGATTTTGACAGGATCTTGAATCCCTTTTCATCTCAGACCCACTGCTTTAATATAACTGCAGACCTTCTGCTGCCACTACTCAGGAGCCTGGAAATCCCAGGTCCTCAAATAACTTTAAACATTTATTAGCTATTAATTAAAAACTGTATAAGAGACAACATTTCAAAAAAGCAATTTAATTTTGGCTTGTGTTCTCCTTCTACCTCATATATTCATGTTTATTAAAAAAAAAAATTAAAAAAAAATCAAACATCACACATGGTACCTATTAAGAGAGAGAGAAGTTACTGGCCAAGAAATGATCTAATAATTACTCAGAAGAATAAAACCTCAACAACTAAAAGCAGACATTTTGTGACTCCAACATGTGCATTAAATTGGTATTCATCCTAATTGCAGGCACAGTTATTAACCTTTAGTGAGTCTGACATATATCACAAATTCTTGCCAGTAGAAAACTTTGAGTGACCAAGTTCTTCCCATCACGTACAGGGGCGTAAACATTTTGGAGGGAGAATTTCAACACAACCTTTTCTTGCTTGTTTCAGGGTGAGACTACAGTAAGAGACCTGGCTTCTCTTTTTGAGAAGTGAATCAGTGCACAAAACGGGCCGTTTGCTCCAGTCAGTGCAATACACTTTTCAGTGTCCTTGAGAAAATTCCCATTTGCTCCAGTCCCAGACAACGTGCAAATTGCCACAGTCTGCAGGTAGTCTGCCTTCAGTTTGCCCATCTGGTACCCTTTTCCCCATTTTCATTACATTAGTGATATCCCTTTCCATCTGATTCAGACCAAATGCACTGCTTTTGAACAGAACCCCCAAACCTCAACAAATACAACCACACTCGTGCCCCAGTGTCAGTGCTTCAGTTTGGTTTCCCACAGATTGCTCAGTGGTGACACTGGCAGTACCTGTTTGCACTCCCGTCTCCTGTTCCAGCTGCTCGTAGAGCTTGTTTGAATAGTTTGCCATCTTCAGCTCTATGGACACGGGCCTGGCTGTGCTCACAATGCCAGCACAGAAGCGAGTGGTACCAGCAGCCAACCTGCAGGAGAAGGTGCAAGAAGGGCCTCATCAGGCTGCAGGTGCACACCCCACACCAGAGGCTGCTCCAGCAGCTCCAGGGGAGCACAAACCAGGCAGCAACTGCCCCCCCAACACATCAGAGCAACACTGCATTGAATGATAGAGGGACAAAGCAACCTCCAGAATGATTTTCCTTTAGCTTGCTTTTGAAAATATGTTGTATTACAAAACAATTTCTCTGTAACCAGTCCTAAACAGCCACATTTTTCAAAGAAAGCATTTTTTAAAAAAGTTACCTTATGCTTAAGTTGACCTGCCTTATTCTTTCCTGCTTCAAAGCAGGACTTCCTTCAAACCAAAACTAACTTGGATTTGAGCCTTGCATTTTTGCAGATCACAGTAAGAGCAAGTCCCTCTCACGTTCTGCAGCACCTACCATAGACAGGCACACACTTTTTGTGCCTTTTTAAACTGCCTGTAAACCACGGAGCTATTTGGTGAAGGGCTGCTGTAGAGACAGAAAGATACAAAACTCCTTGCAGCATGAACAGGGGAAGATAAGACAACTAGATTTAAGCATTTCCCTCCGTTCCACAATACTTCCAAGTCATCTTTCCTGCTGCTAAACCCATCCTGCATTTTCCCAGATGACATGACTGCTTTTGGCCTGGTGTGTCTGCATTCTCTCAGCAATTCAACCAAACAATCAGCTGAGGGAGGTGTATTTGCTATAGCCCTACTCAATACAACCCAAACAGCCACAGCACAGTCCCCCCCTGCTGTACCCCACATAAGACATTTCTGCCAGTGCAATGTTCCTCTGAGCACAGACAGACAGAGCCTGCACAGCACTGAACTCACTGCAGATCTGTAATGGGCTGCTCACACCCTGCTCCAAGCTGGCAAATATGACATTCCCTTACAAACCAAGCCCAGCATCTCATTTCACTTTGAAGGAGACTGCTCACAAGGTCTCAGAGGAGACTACCCTGTTTCTTCTCTTTGCACCTATACAGAATCTGATCCTGCCTCCCAGCCACACAAACTCCAGGAGTCATGGCCAATTATTCCCAAAGGTAGTATCAGGTGGGAATCTCTAGGCTAGAGAAGAAATATTCTCAGTCCAGTACCTACTTAGGGCATTAGAAGCTGCTACAATAAACATCTCTTCAGACCCTAAAGTCTCAGCAGTGTGTCATACCCAAGGCCCCCAAATTGCCTCATGAAATCAACACGAATCCACATCAGAAACAGAAGCCTAACAACAGGTAAGGGCTGCACAGCCTCCAACAGGAACTACGTGCTCTGCTACAGACAGACCTGACTCACCAAGGGCACTTGGGTTCAGCCAAACCACAACAGGCTTGGATGTCTTACAGACAGGCACTAAATCCTGCAACAAACCGGATAATCCAAGCCTTTAACCAGTTTACAAGGGTGATGTTTTAGTGCTGGCTGCTCATAACCCCCTGCAAACCCTGGAGCCTTGCTGGCTGTGTAATGCTTTAGACATACATGGCATCCTGCTTCCAGAGGTCAACAGGGGCTGGAGGAGTTACATGGATTTTTAGTTCTTTTGGAATGGTCCATCCTTGCCAGCTGCATTGCATTTTATATGATCACCTGCAATTACACCAGGGCCCACAGACATCCCCCAAAGGGACTCTGATCCATGGAAATCCCATGCCAGGACAGAGTTCTGATGGAAACTGCAGCCTGTGGAGGACCCACATTGCAGCCCAGCTCTGATCCCATCCCACTGTTCGCCCCCTGCGATTCTCAGGGCACTGTGGGGAGGCAGAAATCCCTGGAATGCAGGAGAAAAGACAAGCATAGGAAAGAAAATGTGGTGTTTCAATGTTTGGTTTTTGTTTCTCACTACCTGAATCCATTTTAAGTGGCATGAAAGAAAATAACTCTTTATTTTAAATTAATTCTCCTTAGGGCAAGTCTTTTTGCCCATGACAGTACAATCTCCACATGTTTATCTTGATCCACAAGCTTTCTCAGCTTACTTTCTCCCTGTCTTGCTGAGGGAATGGCATGGCTACGTGGGAGTCTGCCCCTTAGCCATGGCTACTCCACCACAGTCACACAAAGGACACCCTTCCCCTTGCAGGGCAGTTCTGTGCTTAGGAAGAAGCAGCAAGTGTTGTTACTAAAGTTCAGTATATCCTTCTTTCCTCCAGGTGAAAGGCTATTTCCAGCTCTTCGCCTTAGTCCAGGTGAAGAGGTGGAAATGGCACATTCCAGCAGATGCTGTTCCACATGGAAGTCCTGTCTTGTGGGTTTTGTTACCAGAAATCCTTACCTGCCCTGCTCAAGCAAGACTATATCCTTCCAACCCATCTTGGAAAGGTGATATGCCACGGAGGTGCCGGTGATTCCACCACCACAGATGACAACCTGTGCCTGTGCTGGCAGGGAAACTGGGTGAGGTTCTGCTGTGGTTGAGGTACTTCTCCTGGAGCTGGTCATTCTCCTCCATTTCGGGTTCGCTGCCCGCCACTGGATATCGGACAGCAGTCGGAGAAACATCCTGGCAGCTTTCCTAAAGCACCACCTGGATGTGCTCAGATGGTACCTCAGCACCACTCCTTCTAGGAGGGAAAAGATGGAATCGCATTACCACTTATTTCATTATACACAAGGCTGGCAGTGGAAACATCGTGTGCTGTGTCAGGTACCAGTGGATGTGGAAAAGCTGACGAGTAAACAGACAGGAGAGGAGTTACCCAGTCCTGAAACAACAGCCTTGCTGTTAAGATTTAAACTGAGATCATACAACAGGAACAGAGCGTTACACCTTTAGTTTTGACACAATGCAACTTGGCAACGGGCAAAGAACCAGAGGGAAGCTGGAAAATCTCTCACACCAGAGACAGGCACAGCCAAACAGCCAGCAGGCACAGAGCACGCTCTGGGACGCTTCACAAACGCTGAGATTAATTAGGCAGAAAGAAGCTTGGTTATTAACCTTGCCAGGCCTTTACCTGAGGACAGAAACGAAGTCTGCGACCAGAGCCGCTGGCACAGGGCACTGCAGAGGCCTCTCCAGGAACAGCTTTACCACCGGCCGTTCCCCAGGGCCCGGCTGCGGCAGCTCCCCGGGGCCGGGCGTTCCTTCTCCCGCAGCCTCCGGGAGCCGGAGCGGCTGGGCGTGAGGGCGCGGGGTGTGAGAGCCGTGCGGTGTCAGGGCCGCGGGGTGTGCGGGTGAGGGCCGTGCGGTGTCAGGGCCGCGGGGTGTGCGGGTGAGGGCCGTGCGGTGTCAGGGAGCCCCGGGGCCGCCACCTTGGCCTGCTCGCCCCCGCCGGCGCCCCGGACCCCGCGCTGCGGGGCGGCCGGGGGGGGAAGGAGGAGCCGGGGCGGGGCCGGGAGCGGGGCCGGGCCGGGGGTCGGCGGTGCCGCCTCACCTGGGGCAGGGGCAGGCCGGGCTGACCTTCCGCGCTTTACGGCCGCGGCGCGACAGCCGCCCCCGCGCGTGCGTCACCCGCCCCGCCCACGCGGGGCGGGGCCTCATCAAGACACGCCCATAAATGAACCACTCCGAGTACAAACCTGCAGACTCTTTTTATTAAATTCTCCCATTTCATCTGTACAGAAAAAAAAAGCACATTATTATGTTCAGAATCTCAGTAACGTCTCAAAATTACACAGCATGGACATGTAAAAAAAAAAACAAAACTGAAAAAAACCCAAGAGAACAACCAAAACGAGGAGCAGGTGGGGTTTATACACAGAAAAAGGGAAACAATTTACAAAAAAAAAAGGGTCGTTAATGTCACATTTAAAAATAATAATAATAATAAAAAAGAGGCTAAGGTCAAACAGTGCCTGCTGTACAAGGAATCGCTGGGTGCTCCGTGCAGAGGGGACACAGCACCTGCCCCCTCCAACCCACTCGGTACCGACCTGGTCCTCACCGGCACCAGCGCCCACACCGTTCCCTTTGCTCCTACATCAGTATTTCCCAAGGACAGAGCGACGCAAACACTTCTGACTCAGCCAACCCAGGGACAGCAGGGGGATTGCAGGGTGCAGCAACTCAGCCTGGAAGGGGATGCTTTGCCTTTGGCCAGCTACAGAATCAAACTGGGGGTTGTGGAAGGAGGAAATCTGACTCTGGCCAGTGAAGAGCAATGTTGTTACTCCTCCCTGTCCCATACAGGCAGCGTTCAGGAACTCGGGGGAGTGGATGCAGAATTCCACCAGCACAGGACAAACTGTGGTGCCACCGAATTCTGTCACATGTGATTTGGGTCCCCTCTAACCTGACTCATCTGTGGAAGCAAAATGGCATGTTTGGCTCCCAAACGGGGAGACTGTGCAAAGATGAGCACCAGGGAACTGCCTGGAGGACCTGAACCCCCAAATTAACAACATGCTCCTCTTACACAAACCCACACCATGGCTGTTTGAGTCCACAGAGCTGTACTTTAAACAGGGACAGAAGTGCTAGATGAAATGTTCTGGTTTCATACCATAATTGTACACTCACATACACCTCAAAACTACCTTTTCCCCCCCCCCCAAACAAAACTGATAAAGTAAAAATAAACAACCCTACAATCTTCGACTAAATAAAAAGCTTGTGTTTTAACAGAAGTTGCCATCCAACTTGAACACAATTCCTTGACAACATTACAGGATTTGAGTGATCCCTCTGGCTTGTCACATTTCTTCCCTCTGTACCTACCTGCAGTCAGTTTCTGTACTTGAGACATTCACCTCTCCATTATTTTTCATACAATGTGCTTACTGTGGATTCTTTCAGAGCAAGACTGATCATATCACATAGATTTAAGCATCAGATTCTGGTGGAAATCCTAACATTGTGATACAGAATCATTCAACCTTCACTAGAGCCTTTCCAGCCCTTTACAGGGACACAGACACACAGATGCTCAATTAAACCTGGTGGACAGTACTTCAAGTGCCAGGAGTTTTGTTCTACCCAGATGAGTTACTCCAGCAGCCTGACAACAAAAGTGAGGCAGAAGAATCTGAAGTTGAAACTCACAGAAGGACTTGATTAGTTAAGGACTAGGTAAACAATAAATAAGCTTATTACTGTGAACAAGAATGAGCAGTAACAGAATAGCAGGAGTGAAGTAACGGGGTGCACATCATGCACAGTTCCTGACATGTGCTCCTGCCATCATTTAGGAAATGTAGCTTGTTAACCCTTGCAGCAGGAGGAGCAAATGGCACATGCCTGGCTAGATCCAGCCCTTCCATTCACATCCTGAGCAACAATGTCACCAAGTCTAGAATCATCTCTCCAAAAGAAGGTTTTGTGATGATGATGATTAGGAAAAAACTCAACAACCAACCACATCCTAAACTGCATTCAATGGAAGGCAGACTTCTCCAGCAAGAAGTGAGGATCATGAAGAGGAGTACCCCAGGTTTTCCCACACTAACACACTTCCTTTGGCTGACTGCAGCTATTTCCAACATTCTCCGTTACATCAGAGAGGGCTTTCTCAAGCTCAAGGCAACAGCAGTGTTTGTTACAACCATTTCTCACACCTTCCTGCAAGGGTGGTGAGGCACTGGCAGAGGATGTCCAGAGAGTCTGTGGGCTGGATGTGGCTCTGGGTAACCTGGTCCAGTGTGGAAGGTGTCCCTGTCCATGGCAGGGAGTTGGAATGAGATGAGCTTAAAGGTCCCTTCCAACACAAACCAGGCTGTGATTCTAAGATTCTTTCTTTCCATGCAGTGGAAAATGGTTACCTGCAGGCAAGATGATGTGTTGGCAACAGCACAACCAGGTTATTTTTGGAAGAGTACTCCTGTGGGTTTCTGTGCTTGCAAAACCTCTAGATTTTCAGGTGTGCATGAAAAGGAGGAGAATGTTTCAAGGCTGGGACTGGTAGATTTTTAGTGAAGAAAAAAGCAAATTTGTCATTAGCAGTGGTAGGAGACACCTTTCTAAACCATGAAAAGATAATAAGCTCAATGATAAAATGGCCTGGACTCTTTGGAGGTGTCCACCTTCTAAAAGGTGGGTCTGTGTCTCTGCAGTGACAAAGGGTTTATTTAGTATCCTACCTTTGTTTCCAAGGGCCTCCAGTCACATACTTTTAACACCTCCCAGTGCACTCACACTGGAGCCAAACCCAGGTGAGCCTGCTGACAAGTCAGGAACACCACTGACCACAGACTAAGACCACTGCAGAGCACAGACTCCTAATGCAGCACTCCAAGCACCCTCACTTGAACCTTCTTCAAACTAAAAAGCATAAAAGCCCAGAAGGCCTTATACATGAAAGTAAAGAGAGTCACCTTCAGAGCTGAACAGGGTTTACATTCAGAACTATGGCTACAAACCTACAATTTTCACTGCAATGTCTTTTGGAATTTAGTGGAAAATGCTATTTCTAGACAATACACCATCTAATTAGGCTTTTCAAGCTAATCAGGTTATGAAATGCCTTCTCAAAAAGTCACAACAGTTTAAAAAAAGCCCTCCAATGGCAATTTAATTATGCCTAATAGACATTTTGCAGAAGCAGGACTTGTGCCAGCAAGCAAGGCCGCACCAAGATCCCACTTCCCTTGCCAGGAGCTCTGTGAACACACCCCACTCTGTAACAGTCATTTCAGCGCTCAGTCAAGTGAAACAACAACACTTCTAATTGCCAAACTACATTTGTGGTGTTACACACCTGTGCTGCCTCAAGAGACCCCAGTAACTGTTCCTCTTCTGCTGCACCTCATGCTGACAGAGGGCCTGTCAAGCTCCGTTAGTACCAGGGAAGGGAGGCAAGAGAAGGAATTCCATTCTGCTCTACCTAACCACTCAACAGCAATCCTACCATGCACTAACTCCACTGAACTTGCACTGCTGCTTGCCTTGTGTTCACAGTACTTTGCTACAAAACCAGAAGTGTTTATGAAAGACTCACTAGCAGAGTAATCACTAGCAGTTTGCTGCCCATCCTCGGAACGGGATGAAGGTACATTTGCAAAAAGCTTCAGTTGCAGCAAAAGCTCACAGTATTTTGTATATGCCATTCTGTACATGCAGCATCATCAGAATCAGCAGGTCCACACTCCAAAGTGTTCCAAAATCACCTCCACTGTTCTTCTAGAGAACAACATGGAGAACTGAAAACATCAGGTCTTACCTAGCAGTGTGCTAAGTGGGAAAATAAAGTTATGGTTCAAGCATCAGCCTAAGTTGGACAGTTTCAGGCACATGGTTTTTACTGCAGCACACGCAGGTGAGCACATCTAAAAGGTGAATAAAATATATCCTACTGTACACATGGACTCTCATGCAGCCTCTTACAGATGTAACCAACACACTCCATGTTTTGGTCAAAACACGTGCTTGAGTGTTGTACTCGAGGAACAAAGATGACGGCAAGAAGAGGCCACAACTACTGGTGCAGCTTTTCTGAAACACCTTCTGTGGGCTCTCCAGTGTAAGTATCAGGTTCTGGAAGTGTAACTATACATAGCATGAGTGTACAGGTTGACGGTAACAATACAGAAGCTACTTCCCTTACAGATCCAGACATTTCTGCCCTTCAACAATGCTACCATGCTGCCATCCACTCCTGCTTGGCCTTCTGGACCAGCACCTGCATCCTACATCCCAGGAAACGCCAGCTGCTTGCTATCACTATCAACTGTAGTTGTGGAAATGAAAAACACTCTTCAGTGTGGTTCAGACTGTACCATTCAAACCTTTAAGATCCAGACTGTGGTTACAAACCACTGCAACAACCCACAAGTAACCATTATACAGATAGAGCATGTTGAGCATTCCATCACTTTCTGCATCACTGACAGAGCACTGCATTGCCAGTGTGCCAACAACCCTCTACAGACAGTTAATTTGGAAGGGGAACAGCTTAGCAGCAGCAAGGTAAAATAAAAGGAGTGTTAGAATTTTACTGCATCATTGCTAGTAAAAAAGTTGACCGAGTAACTGATCAGGGCACGTCCTGCCCACTGGCAGCAGTGCTGTTCACTACTGACAGCCTACACACCTCGTGTCTACACCGTGTCTTTAATCTACTGAATACAAGTTGTACAGCTCACATGAGTATTCGATCCTGGTCAGCATTTTATTCTATCTTGCGAGCGGCAGAGGAAGAAAGGGAGGACATCTTTTCAGCCAAAAAAAATCCACAGTCACAAAAGCAGGATATTCACTAGGAGATGACACCAGTGACTGGTGTCCTTAGGTTGTCCAAGACTATGCTCTGAAGATGCTTTACACAGATGAGCAAGATGTCCAAAACAAGGCCAACTGTGGTGTAAGATGCAATTTACCCTTTAATTTCCTGCCTCAATTTCACCCAGCCACAGAGGATGACTAGATTTCAATATGAACCAATACCTAAATCATATAGTCGGTATGCAGATACTTATCTGTCTTTAAAAATTTACTTAAAAACTGCTTGAGCTGCAGGTCATATCAGTCTGATCTGGAGAGTGAAGGCAGTTCCAACAGTACAACAGAGACTTGTCTACAGGCAGGTAAACGAGAGTCTGCTAACAAAGGGGTAACAGAAGCTGCTGGCTGGGCTGCCAATGTTGCACACAAACTTTCATAGGATGAAGATGCTGTGGATGAGATCCAGGATGGGAAAACTGAGCCAACACCTGCTGCTGTTCTAATTTTTTTTTTTTTTTTATTCTCCTCTCACAAGAGGGGTTGGGTAGACTATACAGAGGAGGGCTGTACAAAACTGGGCACTGGGCAGGCATTTCTTCAGCAGGCAATCCAGGCTCTACCTGTCCTTGAGCTCTCTTGTCACCCGCTTGGTGATGCGTCCACACATCAGGCCGATGAGGAAGAGTACACAGATGCCAACCGTGATCACAGACAGTATGTAATTCTTGGATGGAGAGGTCATAACTTGCATGGCAAGGTCAGAAAAGCCTTCTGCTGGGGCAACCTGGAGGTAAAAAGGGAATAAATGAGTCAAGCTGTGCCTTCCATGCAACCCTCAGCCATGGCATTTTAGCTTTGGTCTCTGGTACTGTTACTGCTTCCTGTCATCATCAGACTTGGCCCGAACCAGGAACAAGCAGGCCTGCAATGAGTCATCTGGAGGCACCTTTGTAACAGGAAGTTCTGCTTCCCTTATTTCATTACCCCTGACCCTCTCTATAGGGCTTACCCTGCGTGCACAAAAGACAGTTTAATTCTGCATTGTTGGGGATGCACCCCAGACACAGAGAGAGAGAGAGAGCAAGATCCAAATTAAAGAAAGAACATCTGATTTCAGTTTTTCTACACCAAACTCAAAATACTGAACTTCACTCAGAGACAAGAATTTCATTACAGCAGGAAGTTTTTCATACATAGCTTGCAACTGAGACATTTAATGCACTAAAAAAAAGGAATCCTTTACATATTCACCTTTGCAGCATAGCTCCACATTTCAATACGATCATTAAGGCGTTTCTTGCATTCAGGCTGCAGCCTCACACGCTTATCTTCCAGGGCTTCCATTAAGCATGACATTTCTGTAATGTGCAGGAGATGGGGTTACAAAATAGAAACAGTGGCTTCCTCAACATGCTACAGAAAGAAGCACTTCCATTCACAGGAAGGCCAATGGTTACATGGCTTTCTGAACAGCCAGCCAGCCTGGCAGACCATATACAAAGCCCTGATGTACCCCTGAGGCTACCAATTCACCAAGACTCATGATCAATATTGCATTTGGCCCTGCAAGGAATTTTGACTTCCAAAAAGAAATTACAGTACATATCCAATACATAATTCATGTGATTTACATGAGATTATAGAACATCTTATAAATTTGCACCTTCAATGAGCCGTGCACTCTAAATTCCATGCCACTATCCTTTAGACAGAGCTAAGATCAAATTCAACTCAGGAAAAAAACACAGTCTTATCTCCTTAGGCTTGTTAGGAGTTTCTTTTGATCAACCAAATATTTTGAACTGTTTAACTTCCTGAGTTTGCACACAGTCCTGTGAAAAGGAAGTGGGATCACAGCGTTCTGGTGCCTACGGAGTGGCTTTGCCAACTCAAAAGCTCTTTTATATGCTCATACAAGGCACTGACATTGAATTTTGTATTTTATACTTATGCTACCATACTTGACTAATCCCTAATTGGATGCTTTCTGCTTTGCAGTGAAGAGTTATTTAGTTCACAGCAAACAGGCAGCAAACTTTAAACCAACTCCAGACATTTAATACACAATTGTCAGTTCGAGCACTTGCAGGCAGAGCCCTCTCTAAGCTACAGACTCCTGCAGACCTTCAGTGCAAACTCATCAGAATACACATCAAAAGAAATATGACAAAGCAGGAATAAATAAAGGATATCCAGAATTCAGAAAGGCATTCAGTAACCAGCACAAAAGATAATGATCAGGAAAATACTTGGCTGCTATTTTTAATGCCAGATAAACTCAGAAAGATGGGAAAGTTCAGAACTATTTTCTCCACTAGCTTTCCTTAAACAGCCATACATGCTGTGGTAGCTAATGTAACAGCAGTGACAAAGTGCAAGAGCTTGACCTCAAACAGGAAAAGAAAGCATTAGGAAATACTTATTTGTACTATGTTTCAAGTAGTCTGAACTTGCTGAACTCAGAGGACTTGGAACAGTTGAGGAAGTCTCAGAGCCTTTAGCTGCTATGTGAACTCAGAAAGTGAAGTCATGATTACCTACCCTCTGCAATGTTTGAAGAGAAAACTGGTATGTTTAAACAGAGAAGAAAAAACCTAAATCAAAATAGTTCAGTTTAATTTTAAATACCGAAACAAAGAAACCAAACATGGACAAAGACTGACAAAAAGAAGAACCAAAAGGATTAGGTAAGAATGAATCTTGTGAAACCAAACCAACTTGCTGCTGTAAGAAAAGCAGCTTAGTTCTAGGAAAGCTTTGGATACAGTCTGATAGAACATTGTCATGAGTAAGCTTGGGAGCTGTATCTTATGTGAAGCTGATACAAGACGGGAGATAAACCTCACTGAAAAATGAGTTCATATGCACTAGGAGCTCATTTTCAAAGGGATTTAACCAAGGAGGGATTTTACAGAAGGTTTATAGGTCTGCTATCACACGCTATTGTCGGCAATCATATTCATGATGGCACATAAAAATATACTGATTAAGTCTGCAGATAAGTCTGCAAGGGAATTACATCAGGATTGAGGAATAGGCCCTGCCTTGGACAGAAAGAAGGACTTCTTGATACCCATCCATCTACCACCTCTGTTGCTGTTCCATCCTTTTGCTCAAAAAGGACTGGTGGAAATACCTTGTTCTTAAGATTAGACTGTCAAGAAAATGCAGGTTAAGTATTTCAGGACTGAGAGGTTACACAAGTACAGCACAGGCACTTACGGCGTCCTCTCCCAGGTGGAATGGCAGCACAGTGGTGTTTGATGTCCAGGGCACAGGCTGTGTGGAGCACTGGGTCAACAAATATATCTGCTTTGCTTTCCTTCAGCATGTTGAGCACTTCCTGGAGAGGAGGAAATTACAAGTGCACCTCAGAAAAAGGAGAGAGAACAAAACTCATGCTGCTCAATGTTTCCGAAAGGTGGATCAATTTTTTAAATCCAGGATCATGAGAAAATCCACCACTGTCCTTGGATGAGGCCATGAATGATAGTTTAGGCTTAATTAAGTGTTCTGGTTTGTAACACTGACCATAGTTATGTTCGTTGAAATACTCACATTAATCTAAAATACAAAGACAATATGCCAGGATTATTTCAATTAGAACTGAAATCAGCCATGGGGCAATTCACAGAGCCCTCGACACACAGCCATGCCTGGGCCATGCCCAGCACTCAGGCAGCCTGTAATGGAGACAGCACCAGGAAACAGAGTAGTAACAAGAAAATTTGGCAACCACAATCAAGAAAGGATTCAAGCCTGGAACTGCAAAGGAGGCACGGTCAACACAATTTTGACTGGCAAATTGATACTGAATTGAATCACTGCAGGCCAGAACTCAGATGAGTAGGGAAATTTCAGAGCTCTGGCCTCATACTAGCTAGAACATGACCTAGGCTGTGATCCGGAAAAATCACAGACTTCTGCAAGGATGGGATGCCTTTTTGAGCACATCCAATTTATTTCCTTTACCTTCTTGCACATATCGGTTTTTATTTTCAGCAGATTCACTTTCAAACATTCTTCCACCTGCCCAGTCTGCTCCTGAGCTGCTGCTTCTTCTGCACACAAGCTGGAAATCTATTTTGAAAAAGGTGTTTTAACATAAGTAGTTCACAACAATCATTCTGCCTTTTAGCACATTTATATCTCAATACATTAGCTCATCACAGGGCACAGCTAGAGAATACATGATGAGATTCTTTCCCCCCAGATCCCCAGAGCCAAATGCAGCCTGGCTCATGCAATATGCATACCCTTTGAAACGCAGCAGCAAGAAGTCAATATTGCTGTACTGAGGAGGAGGGCAGGGAGGAAAACAGCATGGAAAGAATGTGAAAGTATGAAATAAGTAACACTTGAAGCGTGACCAACTCTGCCATCAAAAGTGAAAACTCAAAAACCTGAATGTATTCCAGGTAAGGCTGACAAGACCAGAGAACTACCAGACATTTCTTCTGACAACAGGAAAGCAGTATTTTTCCATAGTCATGAGTACTGATGAGATCCCAGATAAAAAAAAAAATTAACTTCATAATAGCACTGCACAGGAAACTGCAATTCTTGCACATTGGGCTGAAGTCACATGCAGAGAATCTAACTAGCTAGAAGCAGCTCCAAGGGATTTTTCATTTAATTATTAGGAAACTTCTTGTTTTAAGAAACAAAATCTGTTACATGAATGAAATTTTCATCCTGAAAAAAGTAGGTATGGAGCTCCTTCTCCTACCTCGTCAGAGCAGTGCATCTGAAGCTGGGGATCCAGCCGATAGTCAAGGGCTGATTCCTGGATTATCACTCGGATTTGGTCCTCACAGTCGGGAGAGAGACGCTGTGAAGCAGAGAAAGTCATTAACTCACTCAACGACCTAAATTTTCATAAATCAATCACCTTGAATTTTAAATTCTGTATTCTGTAATACATAACCCCCTCATTTATCTACAGCCTGTTACAAACACCGAACACACCACAAGCCCAAGTTTGATTTGTTATTCAATGACTGTTGCTCAGCACGATCCCGCACAGCTTCTCATTTGCACGCGCCGGCTCCACTCACCTGGTCTGCATATTTCAACTTCAGGCAGGAGATGACTTGCCCTTCCAACTCTGTATCATCCTTGGCCCTATTCAGGATATTTTGGCAGAATTTTGGTATGTCTGCTTTGCACGCCTTCCTGAGCACAGGATTTAGGCGGTAATCTAAGTGGGAAAGATGACAGGATTTCATTAGAACACACATCTCTTTAGATTGCAGAACTCTGAAAGACAGAAATTTCCTAGATGACATTGTACCAGCAAGGAACATAACTCTGGGGGGAAACAGTACTTTTTCACAACAGAATTTCAATTTGTAAGGTAGGAGCTTCAGGAATAAAGAGGATTGAAAAACACATGCTGACCCTCAAGAACTTGACTAAGGTCAGTGTGTGAACTGAAAACCACAAAGAATAAAACAAAACTGATATTCTTCCAGCCATGCAAACCACTGAACAGCTCAGGCAAGCAAGGTAGGTTTTTTTCAGAAGATGATACCTGTGTTCTGTGTAATCTGGCGCTTGGTAATCATCTGCTTGCATTTAGGATCCATCACTTCACTGTTCTTGTTTTGTTTCAAACACTGTAACATGTTTTTTGAGTCTGCCTCTGGACAAAACCGCTACCAAAAAAAGCCCAAAAAACAACAAGTTTCATCACTAAGCACTTGAAAAAGCAAAACCCAACCCCAACAAGCAGCTTCCACTTCATGGGAGAGAATAACCACATACCCATCCAACACAGAGGTGTACACAGTCCCTGTATCAACGTCTCCTGTAACAAAGAACAGTGCTACCCTCTGAATTGACTGTGGGCATTAATGTCTGTGCTTAGACTGAGCACTGAGCTGTACAGACCTGACTGGCTTTCTGGGCACCACCTCATCTTGCCTGTACTTAGAAACAAATTGCCTTTATTTTCTGTTCTTTGGATACAGCACACTTGGAAAGAAATACCCACCCAGCAAGGTCTCATACTCAACTACTTTTGCTCCCCTTTATTTCAGAAACTAAAAAAAAAAACAACCTTTAAGTCTATACACATACTGCTTTTCTGTATAAATGCTGCCTGGACAAAGTGACAGGTAAAGACTTCATTATTAATGCTCAGGACAAACTAAGACCACATAGAAGGACAAAGCAGAGAGGAACTCACTGATACTCATTTGCCCATTCCTGCAATGGATCAGTCAGAAGTGAAACAGCTTACCCAAAATTCAGACCAAGATACTAATTTCTTTTGTTAGAAACTAATACTATGGGTGTAAGATAAGGATGTTGCCTCTTCTAATCCTCACTGCTTTGGTGGGATTACAGGTCTTTTTTTAAAAGCATGAGTCCACTGGAGAGCAAAAAATTCTCCAGATGTTCTTCAGCCAAAATATGGAGTAAGAGCACTGCATACAGACCACACATACTACTGTTTCAGGGCTTGTAATTTTGGCTACTGTGAAACAGTGTCTTGTATGAACATTCACTGCTGCTTTCCACATGGTACCACTTTTCAGCCATCATTTCTAATTTTAAGTTTTGCATGATTTTGCCTGCTTTATCACTTTTATGAAAGTGTGTGCACCAGGTCAGCAGTGAACTGAAGATTTTACACTTCTCTGTAATCATAACTTCTTCACCTTTGCTAAAAGCCAATTCAAATCCAAACTGACTGGATGAAAACTGTATTAGGAGCCTCAGCACAGACTGTCTCCTCAATTCTGCTGGCGGTTGGGTAGACAAATTTATTAGTGCACAGGCTTTGATCAGGAAGTTGAAAGAGAAGAGCCCTGAAGAAACCTCGGCCTGATTCAGAGTTAAGAAACAGATTACTCTGCAAAAAAGCAATCATACTTCTGAAACAACACAGCAGTTCCCTTTATGGGAAAGCTCGAAGCCAATAGAGCTCTTATATCCCAACCTCACTCTCTTAAATCAGCAGACTGCAGACTAACATTACCTTGATCATCTGCTTGCAGACTCTCATGAGTGTGTAGTCCAGTTCTGGATCCATCATCTCGGTCTCCTGCAGCTTAAACACCTTCTGGTGGCACCGTGTGCTCAGCTGCTTCTTGATTTCTTTCAGGCATTCAATAATCTACAACACAGTATTACAACAGTAATGGACCCACTGTTGATATGGTTCTGTCATACACAATTGCATGTGCCCCTAATGACCACCTTCACCTGATTTGGGAAGTTAGATTTTATCTAGATTTGCCTAGATTTTATCAAAGTCATTACCAATGCTTATTTCCAGGACTTGCTTTAAGCTCATCTTTTCTCACAAAGATGTAATGAGATGAAGAGGGTCTCCTGGACTTACTCAAAACCACAAATGTCATCTTGCAGACATTATGCCTAAGAAATCTTTAGCAACATTTGCAGTAACCAGCTGCTAATAGCTTAAGACTAGCAGTAACTGAAGAATGAAGTGCGCACAGCTTTGCATTTACTCAGTATTAATGCTTGTGCATCAGTGGAAAAAAAGACATTAACATTCCAAAGTACTACCAAAATATTTCAGTGATATCAAAACGAAAATCTCAAGCTGCATTTACAGAGGCAAAAGTGCTCTTCAAAAGTTTTCTGAAATGAAAGTACAAATTAAATTGTAAATTATTAACAAAATCCATTACCTGAGCATTGCCATAGGGCACGTTTTGGCAGTAATTCTTGATGTCACTTTTACAAGCCTCGTAGAGTTCTGGTTCAAGCCTGATATCTTCAGTCTGCAGGACAAATTACAATATGAACTGTTAAGTAGGACTCAAGACTCACTTTGTTAATCTCTTAACTAGAGGCCTCTACTCACAAAAAACAAGAAACTTTCACAATAGGCACTCAGTTTCTTTGAATTTAAGGGTCTTGGGAGTGAGAAGTGCTTTTAGTGGGGAATCAATTTTGCAATTCCCTGCAGTGATCAGTTAGCTTTTCAGACTGAAGAAAAGGTTTAAATCAAATTTTGGAGGTAGCAAGTTGTTTCCACTGCTTCTCCTAAAAGGGCATCATTACCAAAGTCCAAGACAACTAAAGTCTTTCCATGTGAAAGCTAAAGGACATATTAACAGTCACCCATGTAGTAGGTGATCTGGAAGATGTGAATGGATTTCCTGCTTTTGGTGATGCCCAGCATTTGAATTCTTCCATACAAAGGCAAGAGTGATGCCCCTTCCGATATGGACCTACTTAAGGTGAAGCTTTAACCCTCAAACAGTATCTACTAGACAAAGACCTTAAGAGTTTATTGCTGCAAGTGCTGCAGCAGGAAGCTGAGAGGCAGCTTTGCCTACCAGAACAAACACTACTCCTATTTATCCAGTGAGCAACTTGAAGCAGCTGGAGTCGAGTTGCTTCATCTGTGCTTGTTTCCTCAGTCTGTAAAATGAAGCCTTTGTTCTCTCCTAGAGGACTTTAAGGACATCAGCATGTGTAGCACGTTGCTATCTACCACTAAACATAATCACTTCTAGCTGAAATTCCAATGACCATTTAGCTTGCCTTGGCCTTCATGAGACTATATTTAAGGCATTAAAGTAGACAATCATTACTTTCACCGTGAAGGGCAATTGAGCCTCGTGTTATAAGAAGAGTGGAAAAAATAAATTAGATACATCTTACAAATGAGCTTCTTTTCTTTCCCCAAGGTGGACAAACCAGGAAGCTTTAACTGAAGGACCTCACTAGAGAGCAGGGAGAACAAGAGTTTCAGGCATGTTTACCATCTCTAGCTCCTCAACACGCAGCTGTTTGCGGCACTTCAGAGAGACCCTGTGCTCCTTGGCATCCTGCAAAGTATCATTGCGCACAGTTGTGCTCAGACAGATCACTACATCCACCCTGCAGAAGAGAAAACAGCTTTTTACTCATATACTCTTCACTAAACAAGCCAAGGCTGGTACTGGATCGCACACCAGAGAAACAGACTCCAGTAATCCAAACACAATATAAAGTCCTTGTGCATCTGTGCTTACTTCTAGCTGGGGTACAGCTCCATATAGATTAAGTGGACCACCTAAAAAAAACCCTAAATCTGATGCTAACTAATTGGAGACTAAACCAAAAGACAGGACTATATTCAAAACCCCACCTCAACTCTGCCCAGCAAGACCCCTGCTCTTAAGTCATGTCAGCACTTCAGCAAAGCTTTGCTTAATCTCAGAAACAGATGAAGGTGAATACCTACATAGCATTGCAAGCAATCCTTTTACACTATAGGAAGGGCATTTATATCATAAAATGCAAATAGTCTTGCTATCCACAAACAGGACTGACCTTGTGTGTAATTCAGCCTTACATCATTGCAGTAGGCCATTAAAAAACCCCTTGCACTGAATGAATGAACCAGGTAAAACAAGTGGGATATTTTCCCTTCCCAGCTGAGCAAATGGAACAACCAGTAGTTTGCCTCTTAGAAGAAGATCTAGCAAGGATGTAAAACATTCTGGGACATGCAATCCACTAATTGTAATAATTAGCTAATTTCACAGCAAAAACAATAAAGAGGACAGGCTTATATCCAGTAGGGAATGTTGAAGAAGTAGGCAATGCCTCTGCCTTAGGCACCTGCAGAACAGTCACTACGGGAACACATGGAAAACAATCAGCCTTTAAAGGAAGTCCAATGTTTTCTGTCCTCTCATGAAATATTCTGTCACTTAATTACACATTTATACAATCAGATGGCTGTTTGGTCAGCACACATACTTTTTTTTGATGTTGGGGCAAAGTTTCAGTACATCCTCCTTGCAAGCCATTTTAAACTTGTATGAGAACCTAAAATCTTTCATCTGAACCTGCAAGAGAGATATGGGGAGAAAAACAACTTTAGTCACCTGGAGTTTAAAAAAAACCCCAAAAAATGCTGCCCAAAAGAACACTTTCTGAATCATACAATCAGCAAATACTTTGTTCACAACTTATTAATGTGAAACCAAGGGAGATGCTGCTGCACTGCTGAAGAAGTTGGGACCCTGTCTACCATATGCCAGGGAGGAAGGAGGATCTGAAACTAAATCATCTCCAGAAGTGACCAGTTATGACCAGGCATACAACTCTCTGAATTCAGAGGAGCTCTTTAAATACAGTGGGAAATCAATCTCAAAGAAGGAGGGGTTTCACAATGAGCAAATTCCTTTCAACACCCTGAAAGAACAGACCAGGCTACCACTGATAAAGTGTTGCTTACCAGCTGGAAATGTGTAACTCCAATGGCACATTTTTCATTCATTTCCTTCTGGTGTTTGTTCTGTATTAGACATTCCATCAGGTCCCCAGAATCGATCTGGTTATCTGCAACCTCCTGAAAGAGAGATGAAAGGCTTAAAAATGAGCTGCACCTAACAAGTCAAGGTTTTTATGCTCCCTTAGTCCACTGAGACCAGGAAATACGGAACTTACAGTCCCACTCTCTGTGGTGAGCTCACCATTACCTGACCACCCTATGGCTGTACCACACAACTCCAGTACACAACTGTATTTGTACAGTTCAGGAAAGAACCACCTCAGGAACATGCACACTTCAGACTCAGGAGAACATACTGCAAGGACTCAACGCTTACAAGACAAATTACAATTAGGTGTCTTCACTGCTGTTTAACTACTCAATCCTAGACCAGTGAAGTTATTTCAACAATGCTGAGCAGCTGCACAGAGTGGAGTGGCTATACACACTCTGCCTGCAGGTAAAGGAGAAAGAAAAAAGTCTAGTATTTAACTCACTGGAAAGAGTGATTTTTGCAATTCCAGGGCAATTTTCATCTTCAAACTCTGGCTGTTATGGTAGGGCTTTGACAACAGCAGAAGGATTAGGTGGAACTGAAAAATTTTATTTTAGAGTGTTTTTTTAACTAAAGACTTTTGGAACTGATTACCTCTGATTTTACTTTTGAAGTGCAGCAATAACTAATACTAAACCCCTCTGACCTTTCCCACAAAGTGTTTTTTCCTCAAAGACATCCACACTATTACTCACATGACAGAATGTCTGGATAATGGGCTCACATGCTCTCATCAGCAAGGCTTCAATTTGAATGTCCTGCAGAAAACATGCAATATTTCATTTTCACAGTGAATGGACAAGAAAAAAAGGCTCTGAAAAAAACCTGATATAACTCAAACTTAACCCAGTTTACAGAGTTTTGAAAATTGCAATCCAAACAGCTTCACCCTTCAGTTCTGCAAATCCCACAGATGGTTCAGTCCTGCCAACATGGCAAATGCAAGACAAGCCTTCCACCCTAGGGGAAGAGCCTGGTCTCCTCAGCAACTCCTTGCTTGGATAATTCAGCCAGTCTCCTCCAAACTGGGTGCTACAGCACTAGAAATTACTTACACCCAGGGAGAAGTTGAAGATTTATAATAGTTACGAGCAAATCAAAGTTTCTAATCACTGGAAAGAAGCTTTCCCTGGGGCACAATGTAGATTTTAAATGAAATCCCAGTCTGGAGCATGACAGTCAAATATGCAGCTTCATAAAATAAATAAAGTTGCCAACCTCACTGAAAATCTTTACTGATCTACCTGGTGGTTATTTCTTGCAAAAATCTGGGGACTGGGATGGAGGCTACAACATGGTACTCAGAACTACTTGCAAGCAAGACCAAAACATGAAGTCCTAACATGTATCTTGACTTGTACTAAAGGTAACTGAGTTAGCTGTGTAAGAAATCTTAGCTTCAGTATAAGTGACTTCTTAAGCACGAGAAATTACTTCACCAACCTAAAATTCTGAACTGTTGTTCATTTCTCTTCCTCAAGAACCCCTCCATGAAAACTTCCATTGCATGGGATAAAAAATATGTTGATCTCAGAGAGCTGCATTTCTGCAGCTCCTCTAACCTCAGTTTTTTCCACCATTATCAAAATGACATGCTTAACTGGACATGCTCAGCTATTCCCTTTACCCCAGGCTGAAAACCACTCACCTCAGACTCCAGCTCAGTGAGGTTTCCCACTATGTCTCTGCAATCAGACACCAAGTCATCAAGATGGTCCTGAAGGCATTCCAACTCCTACAGAAACAGACATTTTAGCATGTGATCCAAGAATCCAAGTTGAAATTTTGGGCTTAAAACATACGAAACTGCCCTTCTGTTTGTAAAGTCCTAAATCTCATTTAATCCCACTCTCTACTGGCACTCCTATACACACATACATAGTAGTGATTGAGAATGTTGGTCTGTGATGATACCACTTGATCTTAAAGGCTGCATGATGTGCTTCGACTTCTCGAATATCACATTTAATTTGCCCTTTGCATAACCTTAAGGAGAGGTTAGTTACCCAAACTACAACCTACGAAGGGCACTTCAAAAAGACAGTGGTGTGTGATCTATGGCATCTGCTGCTGAATGGCTCCTTCCCTACAGCCCTCCTAGGGCACAGCAATATAACATGAAAGTATTTGTTGAAACTTTTGTTAAGTATCTGCAGATGTTAGTTCAGTTCTGTATAAACACAGGAAGCATGTCAGTATTTGTCAAATGGAAATGGGATAAAGTTTATGTGGGAAATGTCAAGCTTGTAATAGAATATTACAAGTAAGAGGTTTAGGGGGTGAGGTTGCTTCATTGAAGTCCTTCTTGCTAAATATCCCCTTCCTTCTTCTCATTCCACTACCCATTTGAAGCTACTGAGGTCATGCAGCATGTGCAAAGCTTCTCTGTATTGTCTGTCTTTGTCTGGTGTAGATTGTGTTTCAAACTGCACTAATTTTTAATCCATTCTCTGCCATACAGAGACAGCTCACAACAAGAGGTCCCTTTAAGCCATTTTTGCCCTGCCCCACCCTCTGGCTTCACAAACAAAGTAGCATTGATCTTGTTACAGTACCTGCCCTGTCTCTGTTTTTTCACTGCACCACTTCCCCAAGTCAATCATGCACTTGTCCTGGAGGGCTGGGTCCAGCTTCACATCCATGGCTCGCTGATGGAGGATTCTCTGCACCTCTGCTCTGCACTCTCGTGATAGCTAAAAAGAGGACAGGAAGTGTTAAAGTATAATGGGGTCTCTAAATCCACACAGCACAAAGATGCTGTCAGGTAAAGTTCTGGGAATGACCACAAATGCCATTAGCAATCCCAGAAAGCACAGGAGTCCTGCCTGCCAGGGCCACCACAAGCAATTTGGGCTCCAAAAGAGTTTGGAGCTCTGTCATTTAGTTTGGGTAAAGGCTCCTCTCATTCCACTAGAATTAGTCTTTTATTCTTAAAACTTTGCTTTTTCAAATGAGATGTCAGAGCAGGTCCCTGGGCTTTCTGCTGCACCACCCCCTTCCCTCAAAGCTAGATTGCTTCTGGAGAAGAAAGTCAGAAGAGCTCATGCCCTCAATACCAAGCGGGAAGCCCAGAATGAGGCAATACAGTCCAGCTGTAATTTCTTCTCAGCAATCCCCACTACAGCACACCAGAGTCAGCACTTGCAAGACAGGAAGAAACAAACTGCAGAAAACCAAGGGATACTGGTATGGTGCTTATTAGACAAAAAATGCACCAGTTGAAGCTCAAAACTTCATACATTTAAAAATCCAAACCACTGTAAGTTATGCAGCATTTTGTCAGCAGCACTGGAAAGAAGTATAGGTCTAACCTCCCCCGAGTTTGCTTTCCAACACTAAATTTCAAAGTGACAGTTGCTCCCTTAGCCTACTTTCCACTAGAAAAACACATTTAAAAACCTTTTCTCTCTCTGATAGATTATTTGCAGGGTGGCTATTGATTTCTTTGGTCAGCACTAATATAAAATGGAATTAAAAAGTCTCAACTCAGCAGACTAAGAAACTGCATTAAATAAAAATTATTCCTAAAAGAGAGATGCCTTCAATCAATATTTGACCTCTGCCACAAAAGACCTTTTAAATCAAGCTGTGGAAATTAATTTTTAAGCCAGGCCATTGCGTACACCCACCAACTCCTGGGGGCTGTGTACACTACAGTGCCAAAAGAAATGGAACTGAGTACCCAGTTGCTTTCAACTGAGTGTCCTGATAAAGGCACAAGAGGGCAGCAAACTTGAAACGAGCAGCTCGGAACTACAAATGCGATTATGGTGGATCTCCAGACTGCAGGGCAACAAGTCAGATCCCCACTGCCTTCTTTAAAGACAGCACGAGCACATTTACCAGTACAGCACACTCCCAAGTACTGCAAGGATGCATTGTATCAGTAGGAAGAATTTAATAGAGTATAATCTGAAGCGGTACACAAATCAAAACTTAATTAGAAACAGCCAAGAAAAGCTGAGTTTGAAAGTCTTTTAGCATAAAACCAATTTTGCAGCTATGCTAGCTATCTGCAAGGAATCACATTCCTCTTTGGAAAGACGTAGGGGAGGACTAGCACTGCATTTCAACAGATATGTAAGTCAGTGTCAGCACACAGTCCCCCTAACTGGCCCATGTCACATCCTGCTGAGCCTATTTTGCCTTGCCCAAACAGCCAGCTAGACCTTCAGGGCACACATGAGGAGGAGTTGTAAATACCACCTACAGTAAATGCTTTCAAAGTGGCTTTTTGTGAGTTCTGGCAGTTTTATCATGGTATGTCCAACTTGTAAATGTGTGTGCCACCCTTCTATCACAGGTCAAAGAGCAGCAGGTTGCACACTAGCCCTTACCCTCCTTCCTTGCTCCTCTGTGCGATATGCATGCCTGTACAAGCAGGAGAAAACAGCCCCTGGAGGCATCAGCTCACTGGTCTCATTCCAGCCATGGGTATGGCAGAGACGGGAGGCATCTCCCTGGCACTTGCGGTAAAGAACTGTATCCAATCTGCAAACAGAAGAGTTATCACTAGCACTTCGTTTAAACCTGGAACATTTTTTCATATTGTGAAATGCTCTTGAGGCAGAAAATCCACTTCAAGTTTTAGGCACCACCACCACATCACTCAGCAACAGTGTCTGATCAGCTGAACCAACAGGTGGGAAAATGCCCATCACTCAATTTGGAATCAACTCCATAATCCTGCAAAAATAACACTGAAATCTTTAATTCGAGATTAAATCTTCAACACTTCCTGAAGCACTTCCCATTCTGTTCTGCAACATACCAAATGCTGACACGTGGAGAAAAAAACCCACCTCCTTGACATCCTGAAGCAGCAGAACAGCAGGTACATACCACATTTTACTTGTATTATGTGTACTTTGTACTGCTGCCATTCTGAAACACAACTTTCATGAAAATCAGAGTTGAATTGATTGTCTGCCCTGGCTCTGAGCCAACTGAAGACTCAGTGTCCCTTCCTTTTGCATACAAGTGCAGATCTCTCAAGATGACATCTAATTATATGAAACCTAAGTGAGATACTGGTAACTTCCCAAAAGGGAAATGTGAGATTTCTACAACACCATAGAAGGCAAACAGCAAGTGATTTCAGTGAACACAACTATATAGATAATGATAAAGGTATCAACAAAACCCTTTTGACTCCATGCATCTGCGTGAGGTGCACAGTCAATGCAACAGCTTTTATAAGCCAGTTCTGGGGAACAGTGGTTAAACAAAATGAGCTAATGCTGCCCAGCCTGCAAGATAAATTTGAGTTATCTTTATTCCTAGGAAAACACAAATACTCAGTCTTCCTTCTTCCAATCACTTCAGTTTGGATCAACCTGCTGGAAAACACCATATAGGCAGGAGAACAAACAAGGAAGTGGGAAAAATTTTAAGTACTCTTGTGTACTTAGGGAGACAGTTACTGAGATGACTAAATAAAGGAACACAAAGCTCTAAACTCTCTGGTCCAGGAAGTCCCATGTATTTTAAAAGCAGAAGGTTCACAGAGCATGCCAACTCTGAACTACTGGCAGTGCTGCCCATAAATACATGACTTGCTATGAGTCAAGATTTTCCTGATGTTCGATTTGAACACCCTTGAAGTAATCGAAGCTCATGACTTCTTGCCTTACACTCTTTGTGGCCACTGAGAACAATTATTCAATTCCTTGCAGTAATCCAATTTAATGTACTCTACTTCCTCACTTCTCAATCTTCTTTAGAAGACAAGCCAAACACTTATTCTTTCCTCATTGGTCACATTTATCAAATTTATACTCTCCTCATCTTAACCAGCACAGACACAAGGGGCTTTGTATATATTTAAAACAAAGCACTGCCATTTCTGGATGAAAAAGCTGGAGAAACAGTGCTACAAAGGGTATTACATCTGTTCTACAGGCTGTAAAAGGCAGAAATGGAAGCAGGAAGTTTCTTGAAAGCTTAGTTTCCGTAAGTTCCATTTGTAGCACTCAGAGCAGACACAAGTGGCTGCCACCTGCACAGAAAGTGACCTTCAACTTCAGTGTGGCCAGACAGAATTCTTTAAAAATGCATTGAATTTCAGAGCCTCAACCTGAGCACTTTTTAGAATTGCATAATTTCTAAGAGAATACCTGACTAAAGTGGCATCACACCTTTTTAAGCAGCTTTTGCTTCTATGTTCTAGACAGGCATTAGCACCCTACAGACTTAGCATGCTTGAAAGTCCTCCTTCCAAACAATTGTAAGCTCCACTGTATTACAAGGAACTGTCAATGCATACAAACACTGAATATCAACATCAGGTGAGGATAAATATTGTTTTACAGTACTCACTTCCAATCACGAGATATAAAATACTGGAGCTCCAGCAGCCTATGCTCACAGTCCTCTACCATCTTCTCAGTATACAAGTGCTCCATCAGACAAGACAGAATCCTGCAAACACAAAAGTCAGGCCAAAGACTGTTATTATCATGTTGGGCTTCCTGGCGTTGGCAAATCAGTCTTTCCAAATAACCACAGATGTTCAAATGCAGTGAAGATCTTTCTCTTCCTTCAAAAACCAAGTATGCATCAGATTTGTACCCTCTTAAATTCTGCTGTTTTAGTTAGTAAGTCTGACATACAATAAAATATTAAGGGGTATTCTACAGAAAATCTGTCTCAGGGGAGAATATATTATCTGACCTGAAGACACCTGTCTCTGCACTATGATTTTGCTTACCTGGCCTTTCCAGAGTTGTTACTTTGTGACACTGCTAAAGACTTATGTAGTTAGGGAAATTAGCACATCAAATGTTACAGACTTAATCTAAGTGCCCGAGGTAGTTTTGTCCTTTTCCAGTGCTAAACTGGTCCTCTTATAAAAACACTGGCCTGATTGTACAGCAACAAAGCAGACAGAGCTCAGTGCACACCTCCAGCCCTGTGTGAGTCGCTACACTTTGGAGTTCCTCCTTTCTGGACTGGTTTTAGTGTTTCTACTGGTCAGCCACACGACCTTCAAGGATGCCCAACAGAAAAGAAAACCAGTTCTAAGTGAGAGGCACCTACATGGGGTCTCCAGAGCGTATGTGCTTGCAGGCAGTCTGGATCACCGACTCACAGGCCTCGTTCAGAGCTCGGTCGATGCGGTAATCGGCACCGGGGTCAGTCTCTTGAATCAGTGTTTGAAGCTGGAAGAAAGGAAATGTGGATAGGAAGACAAATGTTAACAAGCTAAATGAGAGCACTTACAGCCTCTCAGTGTGAAAATTCTATGCCAGTAGCAACACTACTATGTACAAGCTCTGCCCTACAGTGTTTTATTTGAACTGGTTCTGCTGCCAACTCCGTTGCCAGATGGGGGAGTCCAGCCCTGCTGAACCCTAATTATCATTATGAAGTAGCCCAGGAACATCAGATGAGACCAGTTACACACTGGAGGTCAACTGTAAACCTGGAGCACTTATGTACCAATTTACAGAACAGAAATGGTAACATTTGCATACTGTATTTTTGATCCATCTTAATCTTTGGTGGCAACCTTATTCCATTATTGCTGATGATACCAAGCACACAGATTTGTTGTATTTTTTTAAAGACTGTTTACAACTGAAATACAAATCAATGTTTAAAGACCAGTTGCCTAAATACAAACAAAGCTTAAAACAGTTTTATAATTGTCTGGAGAAGAGGACACAAAAGTTTTACTGAAATACAGGATAAAATGTCCTGTTCTGCTGCTCTATGAAGTAACATTTCCTCAGGGATACCTACTCAAGCTTTTGGAAGCCAAGGTCTATAGTACACAATTTTTATATATATCCCATCACTCCCTTTATGACTTCCAAATACTTTCAATTGTCATTGGTAAATACAGTATGAGCAGTTTCATCAAGTCTTTTCTTCTTGTGGAAAAGTTATTCTGACAAAAGCTCCAGAAAAACAATTCTCTCTTATTAAGGAAACATCATTTAACATGTTTAGAACTAAGTTTCAAAATCAGATCCTGTCACAGTCCATGGCATCTGAACATAAATTTGGGACGTGTTTGCTGGGCCAGGGGAGGGGAGTTTGGGTAAATCTCATTTTATTAGTTTTGGGCAAGAAAGTAGCTTCTGGATTATAAATTAGCCCAGGATTCCCAGGCCCCACTTCATTTTCAATCAAGCTGTGAATTCCCAGGGACTGACTGAGGGCAGACTGGTGTCATCACTTGACAGGCAAACATTTTTAGATGACAAATTTGGAGGTGGGGGGAGGAAAGCAGAGAGCTTGCTTAGAAGGCAACGGCACAGCAACATCAAATGGTCTGTGCTGTTAACATCTTGACACTTCCTTTATGATTTTTGTCACTGGCCCCCAGCCCAACTAAATCAAAAGCACAGTTACAATTTTATCCTCCACCTTTCAAAGTCTGTACCTAAACACCATCCAGTAAACTCTCAGGGGCAAAACCCTAACATCACAAAAGGCAGGCAAGAAAAAAGCATCAGAGAACTGGAGAAAATATAAGCTAGCATTGTTTATCCAATAGGAAACTTATAATCACCAGGACAGACCACAGATTGCCTGGGAGGAAAGCAGGATTTCCTGAACTTGCACTTAATTATGCCCAGCCTCAACTTCTAAGGGATGCAGGCAGCTCAGAAGAGCACTGCCTATCAAAAATTCTTTTGTTATTTTCAATAAAACATAATAATAATAAATAAACATTTTACATGACTCCTAGTGGTTCAACAGAAGCCAATACAGTTTATAAGAGGGAGCTGCACCTTAATCAGCAGAAGTGATGTGTTCTTTACAAACTTAGTGACTGCCAGGAGGAGAAGAATATTGTGGTTCTGCTGGTGCACACACACACAGAGCCTGCAAGGATGGGCAATACTCTGCATGTAAAGAGCTGGCATCACTACACATCAAATAGGGCCAAGTACTGTTAGTGGAACTGCTCCCTCAAGGAAAACTGGGTGAATAGAACCACAAACTCAACACTTCCTTACACACACAGACAGATTAAATAAACTGGCCAGAGCATTATGTAGGCAGGACTCTTCCTCAGGTCTGTTTCATTGGTATTTTTGTTGCTATCCAGTATAAGAGGCCAAAGTGCACTTGGGTACAAGAGCCTGGAAGCACCAAAGCACGTCCTTGTCCTTCCACTCTGTTTCAGAACTACTGCAGAATTCCCTGTCTCAATTCTCAGCCACAGGCAAGACATGCAGCGGCAAACCAGCTGCCCTGACTGTAGGGAAGAGGAATAATTTGGCACAATGATAAAAGTGAAGGTTGTGTAAGATTTTCCTCCCTCCCAGAACAAACTGTTGCAGCTGAAAATGAGCCGAATAAACTTGACAGTCCTCTGAACTTTTATCCTGATATGGTGCCAAATTAACAATGAACTGTCAATTTATTAGACATTGGAAACAAAAATATATGTCCTTTTAGTAGGGATTATAGTTTTGCACACTCAAGGGACTGAACAGAAAAAAATCAAAGTGAGACCAAGGCAACACAGAAGCCACATACTTGAAAAACAATTTGTCAAGAGCTCTAGTATAAAAGAATGCTTTGCTAAGCAACACCACAGGTGTTAGACATGGCCAGTACAGGCGCAGACCTTTGAAGGGCTGATGCTCACAACTGACACTTTATCTGCTGTCTGATGACCTACAGAATAGCAGACCCACTCTCCACATGTGGAGGATCCCTTAAGATCACAGTTTGGCAAGATGAGGCTGAACACACATCCATGAGGTTTTTT